>OW284511.1:22127870-23377870 GCA_935413205.1 Polydrusus cervinus
AGTAATAGTACACACTTAGATGGAAACTTATTATTGAGAGATGAACTAGTTGTGTAAAGCACGGAAATGTGTTTATTTTCAACTTTAAACTTTCAATGTGACCGTCAAGACTTCAACGGCACTTAAAATTGTATTAAACTTCTAGACTTGCTAGTGTTCAAGAACAACGATTGCCTTGCTCAAATTCAAATAGTGACGGCCGATTATCGCCGACCTCCGTTGAGACCCCGCCGATCACACCCTCGTCAACCCACAGCAAGGTAAAGTAGATTAGCTGGATTATGAAATGACATATTTGTGTAATTTTGTCTTTCAACGCATGTAGTATTGTTAATTTTAAATCAATTTATAAAAAGTGTCGGCAAAAATTTAGCATAAAATTGGTTTAAGTAAAAGTTTACTCTGGCGAAATATTTTATTGGTCCGTGAATTAAAAATGACAACTGTGAATATAGTCAAAAATGCAAGTCGATTTATTTGGTTTGTGTGACGTTTAATTTCCGAAAAATAGTAACAATTTGATCGTGCCCAATTTTTTTTATCCTGTTTACAATTGTAAAGTAATCAAAGTTTTCATTTTATTTGTCTTTATTTATTTTAGATCACAACATTTCAACTGATAAGTATCTCCAGTCGTCTTTAGATGAATACTAAATAAGTACAGTATCTACAGCTCCATTTATACTATAACTGAAATTAGTGCAGGCATGCGTTCAGTTCGTGCGCGGTATTATTCTAAAATTACATCTAGTTAACAAAAGTTTCCAGATATTTCTGCTCGTAGTAGAAACTGAATGTGTGTCTTTGTTAATTTTACTTTAGCCTTCTTGTAATTACGAAACTTATCACTTATATCGGGGCCATACCGGGCTTCTAATGTTTGTTGGAAAGTTGAAGACAATGATGTTTCTTGAATGATAAAAGAGTTTTGGACTTGCATTGTCTTTATTTGTTTTAAATCACAACGTTTCAGAATAATACAGCGCACGAACTGAACGCATGACTGCACTTATATCAATCATGCTCCATAGTATCTGGCTAGTATAAATAGAGCTAGTTACCTTTCTTATTGAGTATTCACCTGAAGATGACTGGAGATACTTACTAAGTTAAAACGTTGTAATTTAAAACAAATAATGATAACGCAAGTTTAAAACTCTTCTATCATTTAACATCATGACTATGTTTACATGCGTAATTTCACATTCTTCGGCAATTAAAAACATTCAACATTGGAAAAGGTTTACTTAAACCAACCAACAAAAAAAAAATCTATTTATTACCGACGTTTTGCAGACACTATAACTGAAATAATTTCGTTGTATTATCCATTTAACCAAGCTATACAGCCTTGCGAAATTGGTTAAGTTACGAATTTCCATGCTCTAGAATTTAATAACAAATTGAAAACTTCGCAACAAAAGTTTGCTTTGTATTATATATTAAGGTTAACTCAGATTGGAAAACACTTACGAAATTGTGTAAAGCTTAAGTCGCTGCGGGGCGGCGTTGTTATGAAATATGCGGTTTTAACATGTACTAAAATGTTAAAGAGGTACGGAGACCCAATTAAATTAAAGTCGTCATGTAAAATATATTAAGGTTATGTTGTGTTAAATCAGAAACTTGTATTATTAATTACATACACCGCACTATTATATTCCATTAGAACTTTAGCGATACTTGATACTCAAAGAAAAAGCTATTTTATTAGATGTTCAAAAGTTGTTAGCTAGGCAATAGCAATCAAAAACCTCCCATCCAATTCGACATATTTCATTTCTAACTAATACAAGAATTTAAATATTTAATGTTAACCAGTCTATTTTTGAAAATCTTATTTCTTAAATGATCTCACACATTAAAGTCCAAATGGGTCAGATCTGGAGATTTAACAGGCCACTTAATTTCAGCTTTCCTCCCTATTCACTAATTTAGAAATATTATTTGGTTTACCCTATCCAGCCAGCATATTAATCTCAACTGTAGAACACATGAAAATGGTTTCGACCTTCTTGGTATGCTTTTTTAACTACATACAATGAACGGCAGAGTTCTCGTTCAATACGGAAAACTTTTTTATTATTGATTTCACAGAAAATTGTATTCTTGATTAAAGTTTCTGCTTCCCCCTAAACTAAGAAAGCGCTTGGAAACAACGTAGTACAAAGTACGCTTATTTTTTGTTTTAGATATAATTTTCATTTGTAAAAGTAGTTTAGAATTATAAGTCAAAATACGACCTTCTAATTAAAAAACGAAAAAAATACTTATTTATTTATTACTGTATAGAGACTAGATTAAAGAAATCAAATTATTTTTAAAAGTTCTGTTTAATGCTTACTTTTAGAATATTGGTTAAACTTTAAATTTCTCGTTATTTCTAAGTTTTCTTGAACCATTCAAAAAAGATATTTTTTCTTGATAAGACATTTTAGTTCAAAATGTATTTGCTTGCAATGGATAATACAACGTATTTTGAAACAAATTGATTACTAATCTAAACTTTAAATTAGAAAAAGTAATTATTATATTTAAGAGATTTTTTATAAAACGTGTCACACGCATTTCCAATGTTACCTTAGTACCTTCCTTTATTAATCATATTTGCAAAACTATGTAAATGTTATATAATCTCTGACATAATTCGATTTCTCTTTTAAAAGTACTTTGATTCTAATTGACGACTATTATCGGAATAATCCTAAACTCCGAGTAAGTATTTTTAATTAGAAAACTCGAATGGTTAATTGGGATATTTATCAATAAGTGTCGCTCTTTTCGAAGTGCTTTGCCACATTTATTTTATTTTACTTAAGTCACGGTTGAAAACGATAAGAGATATTGACTATACAACCGAAACATTGTGTTTAAGCAGATCAGTCTTTTGATAAAACGAGTAGATCCAATTTTATAAGTCAATTTAAATCATTGAGTCTCAAAAATGGTCGTTTTATAATGTGGGATTGACAGCAAGGTTCGAATTAAAAGTGATTAATCTAGCCATCATAACCTATTATAACATAAGAAAACAAGTTAGGACCAGGTTGATCACTCCTAAATTCCAGATTATAAAACGACCATCTCTGACATCTACGATTTAAACTGGACCTCGGTTTAAATCGACTTTATAAAATTGGTTCTTAGTACTGTAATATTACATATACTTGTTTTGCAAATATCGTTAAAGTGTTATCCTAAAAAATAGTATAGGTTTCCTTTAGTCGCATCTTGAAACCTACATCAATTTCGCCATTTACTTACTTACAAAATGTATATCACTCTACTAATGATAATTTTGCACCAAAATTTTATTATCGCCTTAAAATGTAAGTTTAACAATTATTATTAGTATTAACTGCAGATTCTATTAATACTGTACATAATATTTACTACACATTCAGACACTCAGCATGGTCAGCAAAAGAAAAAAAAATCTGATACACATACTACATTTTCTTGAATTCGCTTTATTTACAAACATTTCTTAACAGGCGAAGAAGCGTCTGTCTAAACACTAGACTGATTTCTGAGAGGATGAAATATTCAGCACATTGTAGACTTTTCGAAAGTCATTTTTCCTTGCTCTGCTTTTAAAACTATTTTAAAACATTGCCTGTTAATACCGTGGCAGTGGTGAGTAATTTACATTCGACTGTGGCGGTCCAAGTTCGATCCTCGGAGAGAGCATAATAAAAAAGTTTGGCCGGAGCTTTAGTGGATAAAAAAAAATGCAGTATGCTATTAGTGATTGCTAATATTGGGACTGAGAGGAACATCATGGACCTCTGGGGGTGCATAAAAGGATAACTAGTGCATACATGTGGTTCGGATCCCAAGCTAAGCTGTAGGTCCCGTCTGGCTGACATTACCCAGACTATAGGCGATACAATGTACCTCATAGGCTTAAGGATACTGGCTCTTCCGCCAACCCCAGCAGAAATAACAAAACATTGTCAGTTGATCCATTTTCTTAGTCAAACAATGACGTCACAAATAATTTTAATGAATTTTGAAACGCGGTATTACGAAACTCTAATGTGTCAAATAAATGTGTGTTTGAAGGTTGAAGACAATGATGTTTCTTGAATGATAGAAGAGTTTTGGACTTGCATTGTCTTTATTTTGTTTTACATCACAACGTTTTAACTGATAAGTAGTATTCACCTGGAAACGACTGAAGACAACAGTTGAAACGTTGTTATTTAAAATAAATAAAGACAATGAAAGCCAAAACTCTTCTATCATTCGTGTCAAATAAATGTCACGTATTGAATGTTTCTACTATTTTCTTTAACATATTTTCTTTTTTATGCGTTCATTATTTTGTGCTTATGTTAAATAATGACATAACAGTAAAGCTATTTTACAATGCAGTTTGAAACAGTCTTAGCAAGAAAAAACGTATCTGATCAAGCACCTGAATTGCCTAGTCTACAATTACACAAAAGGCGGAGAAGCCCTTTAGGAAGCAAAATTTAGATACTTTCTTCCATCTTCGTTAACAGGGTTTATGCGAAATTAATCTGCACTAAAATAAAAATCACTCATTCGTGGTTAAAGAACCAGAAAATTTTATATTTAAAAATTGTTGGCAAATTCTTTATTGCAATTTTTCAAGGAAAATTGATTGGACCGTGTAGAGTTATAGAGTATAACCACATCGTTAGAAAAACTGCTCATGGTAGGGTTTAGTATTTAACAGGCAATGAGAAGGTTAGTTCAAAATAAAGTGAACTCCCTGAGAGACTTAAAAAAAATGTTTTTAATCGGTGACCTGCGATTAAAACGGATTTTTTTTAAACCGAATTATGAGAAGCCAGTAACAGATAAATAGTTCAAAAAATCGCTTATTATAGAATCTATATTTCCAGTTAGTAGACAACCAAAATCGGCTTATAAGGCGAGTATAATGACATCAAATAAAAATGTTAATCGCAGATCAGCAATGAATCAGTTATCAAAAATGGAAGTTGATGCGTCGTAAGCAGTAAAAATAACTGGTGATGTGAATGTTACTTCATCTAACCTTATCTACAATAGTGTTTCACAATAATCTAAACTACAATGAGAGAAGATGGAAGTTCAATCGATAGATAGAAAATATCATTTTTATAATAGACCTAATTACGACAAAAATAATGAATTATGGTACATTAATTATTGTTAAACCAAATTAAAGTGTACATTGCTTGCTAAAAAAATCATCCTATCAGAAACAGTATTTAGACGGTCACAGCTTGGTCTGTAAGATCGAGTAAGATTTTAAATAACATCTCTTGGCCCCTTATTACGAGCTTAGCACTTTATGATGTATCATGTATCGTTTCCTGTTAAATTGATTAGAAAGAAAGCATTGAGGCACCCTTTAAATACCACCAGCAATGTAATTTTCATGGTCACGTGTACCAATTACAAAGCAGTATTTGCCCACAACCGCCATTTTTGACATACACACATTGGATTGCCTAATATGACAAACATTTCTACTGTCGGCAAGTATGTAACTGGTATACGATACCCTACAGAAGACGTTTTTGGTGGCATTTAACCGACGGTCTATGCTTTTTGCCTACAACCACCTTTTTTTAAGTCACTTGGTTTCGATTGGCTAATAGTAACTGATTCATCATTAGCAGAATATCGCTATAAACATAAATTTTCACTGTATACTGTAAAATATTAAAAATTTAATTAATTAGTAGCATTCGTATATCGCCTTCAATGCCGCACTGTCGAACTGTGAGTGCAGTCTCATTTTTGATTTTCTTATAATAAATTTTCATATTTTAAAATTTAGAAAAAACGGCGTTCTTCATAAAAAGTTTCTTTATTCTGAAGTCTACAGTTTTTAAAAAATACAGAGTGATGAGAAAACAAGAAATTTGAAAGTTTAGAAAAAATACTTGTTATTTAAGAAAGAAATAAAAATGATACAGGACCATAGATGTTTCTAACCTAAATAAAAAAAGATGTATTCGACAATTTTTAAAATTTATATAAAATCCACAGATGACACATTTGGATGATAAGGCCAGTGGAAATTATGTTTAATCATTACTTTGTTTACTGTAAATATCAATATGAAAATATAATATACTATAGTCAGAATTGGTTTAATCTGGCGGCTTTATCAATAATCTATTACTCAAATTAATTGAATTTCATTTCCTTAATAATACAAATTATATTAATTCCAATAGACAACGCGTATTTTGTATGTACATTATTTTACATGCACAAGATGAATTATAATCACAAATTACTATACATGGCCCGTAGATCCGCCTAACAAGACTGAATTTTACTATAGTAACTTTTATCAAACAACAAAGAATATAATAGGACAAATAGCAAAGAAAAAATCCAAAAATCGCGCTCTGCAGGTAAATTAACACAAATAAGACGATGGATTGTCATGTATAAAACAAGAACTTTTTTGCTCGTTATCTCTATTTATATCCAGCGGCATCCAATATAATAAATGTTTATTTAATACTCTTACTTTATGTTTATACCTAGCTTTAGGTAGTTACACAATTCACTGCTAAGCCACACAAGAAACACTTTTGACAGCTTCCACAACATATTTGCTCTTGACTAACATTTTATTATAATCACCTGCACACAATATTTGAAAATATGATACACATTTATAAAAAAAAAATTTTTCTTCAGCTATCATTAGTATGTAGTATTTAAGCAAAGATATGGTATCTGAAATAATTCTGGCTTCATTTTGTATATTTTATACCATTTGGGTAAAATACACTTACACAAAAATACTGTACAGTGTGGACCAAAAACTTTTTACTAATTAATATATTTTTAAATTTTTATTAGGATTTAAAAATAGTGTAGTGAGGAGGTAATAGTAATAAGGAAGACATTGTTATATAGTTTTAGATTATCAAGGGTAGATCAAAGTTAATGGAATATTTGTGAATCTTTACTTCATAATATATTATTTCCCTAAATTGCATAGTCATCTTCAGACACCCAAATGCATTACCAAAAATATTATGATCTTTTACTACTATAAAATAACTTCATAGACACAGTAAGTCCCTTATCTATTAAAACCGATACTTTACGAAACATTTATTATTAGTTCGCAAAAAAGTTCACTCAAACAAAATATTTGACAAAAAAAAAACAAGATAAAAATTATTTTTCAGTAACAAACAAAAACATTTGGCTTAAAATTCAAATTTAATCAAATAGCTTTGCCAGAAAATAACTATTTATTATAATTGTTAACTAGGTACCATTAAAATACTATGGCAACTGTAAATTGTAATAAGACTTTATTTTTTAAACAAATTATTTTAATATATCATAGTCTCCAACCTTCAAACATACATCAACTACGTATAACCGTTAATTTTTGTAACCAGCTTAAATATAGTATCTTACAAAAAGTTCGTTATTTTTGGTTTAACCTGTTCTGAAAAGTTATAGAAACAGTTTTCGTAGAACTGTTGCCACAACTCAATATTCGAAAATTTTTAAATTCTAAATAAGATTTTTAAAAATTATTTGATCCACAGTGTACATCTCCTCAGCATTGTTAAAATTGTATTTTTTGTTGTATCATCATTGTAGTATGACTGGAAGTGGAGCTCCAACTTCAAAGAAGCTATAACTGCTCACGAGTAATAACAAAATTACCGTTTTACTGCTTGCCTTAATATATTTAAATATATTTTCGTGACTGTTACTTTAAATAAATTATATTTTTAATCGATATTCGTTACTTTGGCTCATGATTCGGTATCATAGTTTTTAATTTATTGGTCTAATGTTGTGTACAAATTTCTTACTAAACCCCCTTTGCACAATACGCACCTCACTGCATCAGATTTTGCCAATTTGAAGCAAATATCCTCTTGCACTTCTTCTTGTTAGTATTAATTGGCTTTATTATATCTTATTTTAGCAAATTTATAAGTTTAAGGACCCTTTTCTTCCAACCTTTTAAAGAAATCAAAACTTTTAGTGAAAGTGAGATATGATTAGTGATCCTAATGGTTTTATAGGTATACTTGGGTGGTCTAGATGTGAAAGTAAAAGGCAAAAAAATTGCCTTTAATTTCTTTATAATAAAATCCGTTTTTTCTATATACCGACGCCGACCGTATGTTTAAAGCTTCAGAGCACAGCTTCTGTTCAATTTAACAAAAACTTAAGTTTTTAAATTAAATACTTGCAGAACTAGTAGGTCCAAAGTTTTTTTTAGCAATATAATTTTCCTCAAAACAAAAAGCTTTACCAGTTATTTTATAATAAATTATATTAATTAAAATATAACTTTGGACTTGGTTTTATCCAATTATGGAAATTTTTAAATTTTTTTATGGACCTGTAACTTTTCTAGGAGGGTTCAAATACAATTTGTTCTTATCTTTAAAAATTTACAATTAGTAGCCGCAGAGGGAGGTGGTGGGCAAACTTAATTTTTAGGATGGAAATATTAAAAACAGAAATTTATTAGGTACTGTATGACATATTATGTTCTTCATAACTTATTTAAACTAAATTTTTACTACGTGAAAACAAATCGAAGTCGCATGCCACAAAATTGGGACTGGTTGGGGAATAGTCTAAGACTGTGATGCATGAATGTCCCGAACTAAACATTCAGTTATCGTATAAGTTCCCTACGCTGTGTCAAAGTTTATGCTCTGAGGCATAAATTTCGCGGTTTGTAGGGGCTGGAAATAATTTAATAGGCATATTTAAGTGTACCAGAAGACAATAACTGTACCCTGATACGTGCCAATGTTCCTTTATTTGCAACAAAATAATGCAATCTTTATACAGGGTGATTCCTAAGTTGATACTTCTTTTTTAGCTACGTATAGAAGGCATTAAAATAAACAACATTTTCAAATACCTTTCTTCAAAAAACCCAAAAATAAACTACTTCCATTCATTTATTACACTATAAATCAAATACGCATCATAATTAGTTCATTGTTTTCAAATTTTACCATTTTCACCAATTTATTAAAATTAATTTGCTTCAGAAAACCACACCGCGCCGCGAATTGCCAAAATAAATAACTGACGACCGATCCGTAAAATGCATGACTCACATACAAAAAATGGAGAAAAACAATATAAAGTAAAGGGCTATATTTTGATTACCAGGCCCGCACTTAGATTTTTTACTTCTGTAACTCGCCTATTCTTAAGTTTTTTGAAAAAAGATATTTGAAAAAGTTGTTTATTTTAATGCCTTCTATACACAGCTAAAAAAAATATCACCCTGTATATTATTTGTTTTAATTTTTCATAAATATCTAAACTCGTACTGCATAACGTAACAACTTACTTATTGGACTAGAAACCCAAATATTTATTAACTTTGAAAAGTGACATTTTTCATTAATCATATTTTGTTAGCTGAAGTTTGGATTTTTCTTCAAGGTATGGAAAAAATTATTTTTTCTTTTTCTCTTTTTCTTAACATAGTTTTATAAAGTTATATTCAAAAATAAAACAAAAAAAAAGGAATTAAAAGTTTAATTCTATTCTAATTTTAAGTAGCGAATTTAACTTTCCATTCGACAGTTGACACTTTTATTGCGTATTGCAATGGTTATTTATATTACTAGTACGGTATGAGCTTCATTACAGTAACGAGTGGGACATATTGACGTAGTAACGACACGAGTGCTGTAATAAACCTTACCGTACGTGTGATATACAACATTTTATTTAAGACCCAGATTTTCGGTTTTCCAAAACGTTCAATACACAGACCTGGTGCTGTCATCAACATTAGGTATTACTTTTACTTTTAATATTTACAATAAATAAACGTTTTTTTGAATAAATAAATTGTAAAAAAATTATTTATTTTTTTTAATAAAAATGAGTTACATAATGAGTTTATTATATCACTCGTGATGTAATGATAACACAACGTAATGTAACAATTATAAAACTTATTACTCAAGCAGGCTACAATAGGTTACGTAATAAGCTCATTATAGTGTGGGTCTTATATAAAAAAACATAAAGTACGACTTATCTATCTTTTGGGGAAAACCAAACATGTTTGGTAATAGATTTTAAGGATTTCCATATATTGTATTGTAGAAAAGGTCTCCATCAGTACAAGATCCAAGGGATTTTATACAACGAGCTGTAAATTTGAAGATAATCTGCCTAAAAGTGTCCCTAATAGTATCATCCCGGCCATAGCTCGATGATCTGAGCGTTGGTGCCATTGATTAATAAAGATATGCATCACCAGCGCTGGATTAAAGAATTTTCCGCTTTACGCAACATAAAAATGTCCGCTCAGAAACGAAAAATGAAATTTAAACTTACCCTTTAAAAATTCTTTTGGCCGTGCTCTTTCCGATGCAAAATCATTTATTATAGATCCAAAATAAGTGGTGGCATAAAAACTACCCAAAATCGACACGCAAGTGCACATGTTTATATAAATTGTATAAAGAATGCAGGCTCATAAGCTTAGTAGAGTATTATAAGGAAAACGATAGGTGTGGTAGGGGGATCCCAATCCATGCATTTTGATTTTGTTTAGCGGGATGCACAAAGCCACAAGAGCATCGGCGTAGCTAGCCTTAGTTTTCAGGGGGAGCCTGGGCCCCCTGGGGGATTAAATGCATTATTTTTTCCTATTGAATATTTCAAGGCATCCTTGCACCCCCCCCTTAGCTACGCCGATGCACAAGAGCTATGTCCATTGGTTGCTTTGGACTATACAAGTTACTGAACTTGCAATGTCTTCAAAATTAATGATCGTCGCATAATATCCGTTTATATTTAAACTGGTGTGGTAGCCCCCATACAATATAATATATAGAACTCATTAAAATTGGTAATTAACATATTTGATGGTCCCCCTTTTTTATAACAATTCAAAAGTTTATCTCGCTCAAAAAAAACAAACAGTACAAAACACGTTACTTATTTTAACCTTATCGGTGGGTATTTTATTACTACTTATTTCTGTTAAAAGCCTTTAGATTTAGTTGAAAGAGCAGTGGTTTAATATGAGGTAGAAGTTCAACGATTTTCACAGCTATAAAGATGTGTGCGAAATTAGGTACAATATTAAAAAGAACACATAATCTAACTTAAATTTATTCCATACTGACTATTGTTTGTGTAAAATATGTTTTATTAATATAAAATGGATTGACACAATATAAAAGTTTTTCTTAATAATAATGTATTAAGAATAATATTGTATATGCTGTTTTTATTAAAAACAAAGTCGAAATATGTGTGATTGAAAAAATCGTAAACTTCCTGCCACCTTAAACCAAACTTTCGGGACTAGCCCAACATATTTTTTTTTCAGAAATTCCAGGGGTGTGCATTAAAAGACCAATAAATTGTTGACTAGAATGCTTCCAACTTATGTTAGTCTAACCTTTTCCTTATAGTAAGGTGCCATTGGAAATGTCTACACCAAAACCGTATTGGACCTCATTGTATGCACCTAAATATGAAATCATTCCTCCATTTTGTATTTAAACTAAACTGCACCGTCGTATATATTATTGTAAACAGTAATTTTTTAAACCACGTATTAGGTACCTATTATATTGCTTTATTTTTTTTATTTATTAAAGGTTTTTGTAGTTACTGACAAACGCTTACGTTTTTCTAGGAGGTACTTACTTAACCCCGAAAAAGTATCGTATAATACGGGGTGTTATAAGTTACGAATCTTATAAATAGGAGATACTGCAAAGGTTAAATTGGGGCAAATTTAAGCAACTAAATTTTAAAAATTTAAATACTTTTCGAGATTATAATAAACCCATTAAAGATAAAAGTTTATTCCTATAACCAGTCAACACTAACCCAGTTTTAAAGAATAATTATGCATATATTTTTACAAAGTATGAAAAAAAATACACGCAGAGCAGACTTTTTAACATATTTATAATGTGCTGTTAAAATTTGATATAATTTAATTTATTAGATTTATCATAATGCAATTTTAAAAATTGCTTGTTCATGTTATATATAAACGTTTACGCTTCTCTCCTTCATTCATAAATTTCTGTTGCATTATGGGTAGGTTTTTTATTCAATTAAAATATATTTACACGTCGATTTTACTGTGCTACGCGCAGCCAAATATACAATTGAAAAGGCGATGAGTAGAAAAAAAAGTCTTACCTTAAAGGTATTTTATCACTTACATGCTCTCGGGGTATATAAATAAAAAGTTTTTGATCATATTTCTGATCTTTAAAAAAATGTTAAATTTGCGGCCCCATCGATCTCTGGTTGTTCAATGTTAAAGTTAAGAATTTATTTTCCAATAATCTAGAAAAATATTGTGAAGTTTTAAAAAAACCCATGATGTTTCTAGAAATGTTGGATAAATAGTTTTCTTACCTCTAAAGATGAAATTGATGGAGACCAAATTTAAAATATTTTGGTTAGAACTTATACAGGGTGTGTCAATAAGGTGTCGGGCTTTGATAGCACCTAAACTATCAAAGATAGGAAAAAAAGTGTAATATAAAAGTTAAATGGTTTGTTAGGATGCATAACCTAAAAATATTTTAAAATCTACAGGGTGGTCCCAAAAAGTGGTACTGAATAATAAAAAAGAAAATTAAATGGGACACCCAGTATAATTTTCCAGAATATGATTCCATAGAATAAGGACTTTGCAACCATCTTAAAATTTTTGAACTAGAATGCAACGTTGCCAAGTAATTAATTTTTTTCCGAAATTTTAGTAATTTTAAGGGTATCGTAAAAAAATCATAGTAACCTGTGGATTACCCCTAGGCAAATATAATTTACATTGTGGGTACTTTAAGGTACGATATATTGATCGATAACAATGTTTTTTAAATCTCTTATACAGAGCGTTCGGTATAAGTTGGACAACTCGACAGTTTTAAAAATGCTTTATTTCAATTTTTTTAAATGGGACCCCCCTAATTTTTTTAGGCAAAATAATTTATCTTTCGAAAACCTTACTTTTTTATTAAACATGTCATATATCTAAATATTATAGTTTTTGAAATATTTTAGGATTTGTCTTAACTTAGGGTAAAAAAGGAAAGTTCTAATTGAATAATTTAGTCAAGATTGCTTTGGAACAAAAAATAAATAATTTTCTTTATCACAGCTGTCATTGCAAAATTATTTCGCTAACATTTTTGTTTAAAATTTAGTGTCCCGAACTAACTTTATCGAAATAGAAAAATATGAGTTATGATAAAGTTCGTTCAGGAAACTAAAATTTAAACAGTAATTAAACACAAAATGTTGGCGAAATAATTTTGCAATGACAGCTGTGACAAAGAAAATTATTTATTTTTTGTTCCAAAGCAATCTTGACTAAATTATTCAATTAGAACTTTCCTTTTTTACCCTAAGTTAAGACAAATCCTAAAATATTTCAAAAACTATGATATTTAGATATATGACATGTTTAACAAAAAAGTAAGGTTTTCGAAAGATACATCCTTTTGCCTAAAAAAATTAGTGGGGTCCTATTTAAAAAAATTGAAATAAAGCATTTTTAAAACTGTCGAATTGTCCAACTTATACCGAACGCTCTGTATAAGAGATTTAAAAAACATTGTTATCGATCAATATATCGTACCTTAAAGTACCCACAATGTAAAGTATATTTGCCTAGGGGTAATCCACAGGTTACTATGATATTTTTACGATACCCTTAAAATTACTAAAATTTCGGAAAAAAATTAATTACTTGGCAACGTTGCATTTTAGTTCGAAAATTTTAAGATGGTTGCAAAGTCCTTATTCTATGGAATCATATTCTGGAAAATTATACTGGGTGTCCCATTTAATTTTCTTTTTTATTATTCAGTACCACTTTTTGGGACCACCCTGTAGATTTTAAAATATTTTTAGGTTATGCATCCTAACAAACTATTTAACTTTTGTATTACACTTTTTTCCCTATCTTTGATAGTTTAGGTGCTATTAAAGCCCGACACCTTATTGACACACCCTGTATATCGCCAAAAAAAGTAAGCCCGAAGGGTATGTAGGTAGTAGACCTTTAAGTAGCTCTATCGCCATTAGGTCGTTGTTTTCTTTTACGAACATCTTTGAAAGTATTAGAAATTTTTGAAATTTTTTTTTTTCGAGTAAGTTTGTCCCAATTCAACACCCACTGTATCTCGTTTGTAACACCCTGTATATTAGTTTTGATTATACGTAGAAAGTATACAATCGAAGTAGAAATTTTCACCGTTTGAATCGAATGTTCCTGTTAAATGCAGTAGCTTTTAGTTGTAGCTTTTTTGCTTATTAACCTTTGTAAAAAAAGAAGGTTTTTTTACTTCAAAGTAGGTTTTTTACTTCAAAGTAGTTTTTTTAAAAAATTTCGGTTCGCAGATTTCAACCTTACTATAAGGGAAAGATTTTTTTAGTTTTAGTTTTTTGATTAGTTATTGCCAAGCTGTCCGAGGGCTTTTTGATATAATTTTTATAATTGTGTCGCATGCTGCACGACCTTTTCCTTTTTTAATTTTTTAACTGAATGTGTGTGTGATTTTTGCCTACATGGCACATTTCTATTGGTAAGGTTATTAAATTTATAAATTTATTGTCATCTTTGTTTATTGTAGAGTTGATACTGCATTTGCACGAATTTGAGTGTATTGTAGTGTATGTAGATATAATAAACATTCTTTAGTTGTGTTTTAAACGACATGAACAATTTTGCAAACTAGATATTGTGAATTCAGCGAAAGTTGACCGGCAAAGAAAAATTAATTTATTTGTGTCCGTTTAAAAGTTAGGGACAATAAAGTAGTAGAGTTTAGTGTCCGTATAATTAAATAGAAAAGAAGGTTTTTTTTAGCGGCAGGCGGACAAAGTAGTGCATCTATCTTTTGCATCAAGTACACAGGGACGCCAAATGCAATGGGTTCCCTGGGGCACAGGTAGACAATGACAGGCTGTTTCGTTCTTATTAGAACTCATCAGAAAGCCATAACCTGTAAGCGACCCCCAGTACAGCGAGACTATGCTTTCAAGGCATTTTTAAGAAATAAAAACGCGATGAAAATCCAGTAACGCCATCTATAGGAATCAACTCAATCCAAAAGATAGTCGTGACGAAGCACCAATAAACCAAATACGTTAGGCCAACATACCAGTATAGGCAACAATATTTTAAAAACATATATACTGCAGCGCGAACTTATTTGAATCTACAAATCCGTAGAAAAATTGGGGGATGCGATAAATGTTGCCTATACTGGTGTGTTGGCCTAACGTATTTGGTTTATTGTTGCTTCGTCATGACTATCTTTTGGATTGAGTTGATTCCTATAAATGGCGTTACTGGGTTTTCATCGCGTTTTTATTTCTTAAAAATGCCTTGAAAGCAGTCTCGCTGTACTGTGGGTCGCTTACAGGTTATGGCTTTCTGATGAGTTCTAATAAGAACGAAACAGCCTGTCATTGTCTACCTGTGCCCCAGGGAACCCATTGCATTTGGCGTCCCTGTGTACTTAATGCAAAAGATAGATGCACTACTTTGTCCGCCTGCCGCTAAAAAACCTTCTTTTCTGTTAGGGACAATGTTTCTTGAAAGAGAAGAAGAATTTTCCATTTACATTGTCTTTATTTCTATTTAAATCACAACGTTTCAACTGGTAAGTATATTCAGTTATCTACAGGTGAATACTAAATAAGTATAGTAACTACAGCTCGATTTTACTAGCTAGATGCATAGAAGCATAACTGAGGGCTTACTAACACAACCTGGATTGTGGTGTATGGTGGTAGCTTCCTTAAACTTCTTCTTTCTCCAGTGTAGTTATTTATGCAGGATTTCGGCTTCTCTCCGCATGTAATGATGTGCATCCAGGCACGCTTACCTGCGCCTGATTTTTCAGTCTCTTCTTTTGTTTTTGTGTTCTTTGATCTTTATTTCGAATGGAATTGTCTTACAAATATAAGATTGACTACATTCACAGGAGATCCGGTAGACACAGTTTTTCCTGTCTTTTTGGCTGGTTGGTTTCGTCTTCATCAAGTGGCTTCTTAAAGTGTCTTCTTAAAGTGTCTCCCTAGCTGAATACTGTATTGATATTGTATCGTTCTCCTAGTTTTATTATTATCAGATACTCCTTTGACATACGGAATGTTGAGTATTGGTTGTCTCTTTTTTTGCTTTTTGTACGTTTAATCGATTCTTACGATTTTCCAATATGTCGTCAACTAATCCCGTGAGCTAACCATTTTTGTTAAGGTCGGTCTTGATGTGGTTATTTCCTTTTTTTAGGGCTGCATTCAAGTAACAGACGATAATTGCTTTATCCAGAAGGGTTCTTGTTCTTACTATACCATATATTGAGTTGTTTAACCGATTTTATGTGTAATGGGGGTACTGACCTGTATGCATAGGTTTGGTGCACACTGAAGTTACGATGATGTTGCTATTTTTTATTTACGTCGACGTCTAGGACAAATAACTGGTAGTTTTCTTCTTTTTTCACGGTGAATTTGATTGTCGGTGTAACACTATTAATGAGATATCGGAGTTTTCCGAGTTTATCATCGTTTTAATTCCAAATAATGCCTGGATGCACGGACATCAAATCATGTGAATAGAAGTCGACATTATGCATAAAAGACGAGGCTGGAGGAAGAAGAGTTTAAGGAAGCTGCCACCATACACCAGAACACATGTTGTTTTAGTTGAAATAAAAATATCTAGAAACCATTGTTAAATAAAGCATCCGCAAACCACACCACCGAGTTCAGGTTGGTCTGGAGGATTCTTAAATATAATCTTAGATTAACACCGTGCATGAATTTAATGCATCCATCATCCATCCCAATGATTCTTCTATGGATCTAGCTAGTATAAATAGAGCTGTAGTTACTATACTTACTTAGTATTCATTTAAAAACGACTGGAGATCTTTAACAGTTGAAACGGTATGATTTAAAAACAAATAGTCAATGTAAATTAAAAGTTCTTCGCTACCATTTATGAATTCATTTATTGCAGGTTTAATCAATTCTCTATTGGTTTTTAGTTAAGATTATACGCATTGGCTGTTTCGTTGTTTGATCGGTATTTCATTAGGTTCTGTTTCTTGTTATTGAAACATTTGTCAAATGTCTTTGTTGCACAAATATGTTTATAGTTTCAAGTTTTTATCATTTAGGCAAAAAAAGGAATATTGGAATTTGAATTTGAAAAATCTTTCTTTTAATTTATGAATCAAAACCTTTTAATATAGCATAAGACTGAGTATCAGGTACTTGTGCCCTAAAAATCGATGACGCATTTTGGATAAAATTAAAAAATTAACGAAATATGGATACCTACTCATTTTATCTCATTATTTACTATGTTAAAGTGTCAGTAATTTCTTAAGGGAATATTTTCCCTATAAATTAATCCCCATTTTTAAATCACAACTATGAGAGAATGTTTATTCTTAGAACTAGAAAAATAGAACTGCCTGATGATCCATATATTGTTTGTGAACTCAATATATAGGCACACTCATTTTTACATATGCATTTTAAGTAAAAGTAATTTTTGTTTTTGTGTGTTTTTATCTTATTTTTAGTTGTTGCAGTTATTGGATTTACCTTACGAGTAGTTGGTGTTTTGTATGCACATTAACATTTTATTTACAAGGTAACCCTTTTATTTTTTTTTATTTTGTGGTTTCAATAATGTTACCATAGAATTGGAATATCATATTGTATGCCTTATAAAAATACTCTACACTAGGGCGCGTTAACAATGTTAAGAGCAAATAGTAGTCAATGAGTCATCATGAACCAATAGTGCATTTCCACAACATCGGCCATCTGGCGATGACAATAAAATAAATTTTTTTATACATAGAGGGGTCCTGCGCCTCACCTCCCGTCTTCTCTAGCTCACTTATTAATTAAGTTAGGATTTTGATATTTTGCAGACTTTACCTGTATCCTAGGGCGCATTTCAGGAAAATATTTTTGTTCATACAGGGTATTCCAAAAAAGTGTGATGTCATAAGGATATGTATTTTTAGATTACATGCCATATATTTTCTTACTTATTTGGATGCATCTTGTAGTTGCCTACATACCCCTAAAATTTTAATGAAATCGGTTCAGTATTATAGGCGAAAAAAAAATAAAAACTAAAAAAATCAGTTTTGCACCACTGGTTTTAAAAATTAATAAAAAATAAAAATAATGCCTCGTTATTAAAATTCTACAAAGGTACTTCATAAATAAGGTCCTAATATCTCGTTAACCAAGTTTAATTAATACGAATTGTACAGGGTGTCCAAAATTTAGTGTCAAACTTTAAAGCAATTTATTTTTCTTATTTCAAATTGGAACCCCTCTATATTATTATGTCATTCGATGCAGAATTACAATTCAAACTTTTGTTCTAATTACAACCCTATGGCAATTTCTAACGCACTTATTTACAGAAATCTCGTTTTATCAACCTTTCCTTCAGTCATTATTATATAATAAATATCAAAGATGGCTTTGAAAAATAATTTATTGATATTAAAGTTTATTAAAGTGACAAAAGCCCATTTTGACTTTAATTATTTTATAGTTTCATATATTGTTAGATTAGTATTAATTATTTCAGCTACCTATATTATTTTTTGTGATGGAATACAACCAAAAAGAGCTCCTAGATAATATGATTCTCATATTAGGAACATAATAAAAGATATTAATCTAGCTGGTTATAACACTTATATATGAAAATCGAACGTTTATAAAATGTGGGGTCAAAACATTATTGAAACCAAACGCTTTTTTGGCCATTGTTTCACATCTAACATTAACATATTTTTTCAACCATTTTTATTTTTGTATGTGTCGTTTTTAAAGTTATTAAAATGTGTTCCTCAACGAAAAGCAATTTCAATAGGTACCTAACGTAACGTAACTTAAAGTATTGTGGAACACATTGTCTAAAATAAATAATTTCTGTAGGTAGACATCATCGTTGTTGCCTGCTTGGAGATCATATATTTACCAGGAAATCGTATATTTAATAATAAGAAAAACTACAAAGTGATGTACCAAAATCGGATTATACATTTTTCAGTAGGTACTATACTTTAAAAAAAAATTACTAGATTAGGAGCTTCTATTTTAAAAACATTTAAAAACTAGGTAAACACTATATACAGAGCTGGGCAGTAATTGCCTCGAAAGTGCTTCAAGCGCAATAGTGCTTCCGGTACAATGCTTGCGAGCACTTTTAAAATACAGTGCTCGATAATTGGTAATACAAGCCCTTTATAAAGTGATGGGTAATTGTTCTTCGCATTTCAAGCTATTTAAAGTGCTTTTAAGCACTAAAAATTAATATTCTCGGTAATTCCAAGCACTTAGAATTTCCAAAGGGCTTGGTGCCTGATGCTGGCAATTACTTGTTCAAAGAGTTTGGTGCTCGAAGCACTTTTTTCAAGTGCTTTGCCCAGCTCTAACTATAAATAATTCTGGAATAGAAAAAATATGCCCATGCAAGATTTTCTAAATTTATCTGTAGGAATAACTATAAAATATTAACAAAGTGGTGTTTAAGTCCCAAAATGTGTTCGTAAAAATCCAACCAAATAATGTGTTTGGCCGCGTTTATGATATGGATTTTTTTTTATTTCTGTTTATATTATGCTTTTCTTGTAATAATTCGCGATTTGGTATATCACTTTGCTGTTTCTTCTTGTTCCAATAGATATTGCGATACAATTTTTAGTTTGCCTTTATCTCTAACTTTTTTCTTCTTTTTTTTAGCCCCCTACCGCTCCACGCATGGGGTCGCTCGTCCTCGGGGGAGAATGCCACAGCCCCTCCTCAGACAGTTCCCAGCGTCCGGAGAACGCGCTCGACGCTTTGCTAGATGAATTACAAACTTTCTCCAAACCCCATCCCGGAACCCGGTCGTCATCAGAAAGCTCGGAGCCCCCTGCAATCCCCGCCAAAGGCATTATCCCCAATCGAGCGCCCCAAATGGGTGAGATCGGTAGAAAGGGTAGCATGGACTCAGCTTCCTTTCTGCCCAGTAACAACTTGACAGTAAGCACTGCTACCGGTAGCCTTAGGCGCTTGCATTCATATCCTAGTGGATCAGATACTGATAATAGTCCACCAATACAACCATTACAAGTGAATAAAACTGCCAGTAAACCCCCTATTCCAGAAAGAAACACTGAACTACTTCAGCATCTAGCTTCGGGAAAGAGAGTCCCGCCCCCTCCGCCGCCTAGAACTAGCTCCAAGTCCCCTCTGGCCTCCCCTACGTCCCCAAGTTTGCCACCAAGATCAGCCACTTCGGGACTACAGCATATTCAAAATGTTCAAAACATGGACAAACCCATGTCACAATTCGAACAAGCAACTCAAAATTTGGGTTTGCAGACCCTTAAAAGAAATGTTCCTACTAGGTCTAGCCTTAGGGATACTAGCAAATCACAAACGTTGCCTAGAAATGCAGGTTCAAATCTTCAACTTCCTAATAGCGATAGTGACGTGATATCTGCGAGCAATTCCAGCAGCTGCGAAAGCGTTAACTCTCAGGACGGCAAATCCTCCAAAACTAGAAAAGAAGAACTGGAGCAAAGACATCAAGAGTTGCTAAAAAAACAGAAGGCTCTTCAGGAACAGTACGCTAGACTTCAACAACTCCAGCGGGGTACCAATGCTCTAGCTATAATTCCTCCAGCCCCTGATCAGCTCCTCAAAAAAACTGGTAGTGAGTCAAATCTACTTCAAAAAATGGGCCTTCAACTCGCAACATCACAAATAACTGGTTCTCTTACTAATATTCCGAATACTAACGCCAACTTGGCAAATAAAATAACACTTACTAATGCCAATAATTCAAACCCCGCACCAGCAGTAAATGAATCTAGTATGTACACAGAAGACCCAAATAATGAAACCAAGGAAAATCCCCCTAATCAGGAAGGTCAAAAGAAAGTATACGAAACTGATATTCTGTGACCTGCCATTAGGGAAGGGTTGCAAATTGTATGTTGAACTTATTCAGAGGGATAATTTAATAAAGACACAGCAAATTATACAACTTTTAAGGCCTATACCTACAGACAAAAAATCGAGTAATAAATTACATAAATGCCCTGAACCAATTTATTTTGCTCTATCTGGCTATTACAGGGTGCTACAAATTCGTATACGTTCATGGGTACCTCGAGAATGGTAACATTTATCGCGGGTTGCATAAAGAGTTCTCGATTAGCTTAACCGCGTATTACAGACAAAATTTATTTAGAGGCTGGCTAGGCCAACTTCGTATTTGTGCGAAATAACATTATATTTTACAAGAACTGGCATCTGACAGTAAAGCAAAAGATGGCCTTTTACAAAAGTCTAAGGCAGCTGTGCACAGACACGCAGTAGGCCTTGCCAGTCCCTAATTAAATTTGGTATTTTTAATATGCGGTTAAGCTAACTGAGAACAATTTTTCTTAATGCAGTCCACTGTTAGTGTTTTTATTTTGAAGAAAATGTAAACATTTTAACCGACCTCCCCCCTCTAGGTTTTGGATTTGGGACTATTTTTTTATTGTAAATTATCTTCAATAAAAAAGCTATTTTTCTGTTTTTTCATTCAAAATCTTTTCTTTAATTTTTGTCTATAAAAATGAATAAATGAACTGATGGTTCTCATTTGTTTTTGTTGTTAACATATTTTATTGCATTTGGTCATATTTTTGTTGACTTAAAATAGCGTTAAAAAGGGGAAACGGGACACAAAAGTATATAATAGAAAAATACTAAAAAATATTTATTATTCATTTTACTCGGTTTACTTTAAAATTGCATCACAAACCACTAACTAAGACTATACAGGGTGTTACAAATTGGACATACCAGCATTGGAATCTCGGAAACCATACGAGTTAGAAAATGGTTAAATGGGGGCAAAGTTGTGCAATTCGGTGCTGATTATAATGCCGCTTTAAAAGTTGTCAAATTTCGAATACTTTCGATTTTATTAAAAAAAAAACGAAATTTTGCAAAATCGTTTTTATTTTTTCCTGAGCTAATTTGACTACCTATTTAAAAATAAATGACACTTTGTCATTGCCACTTTTGCTCCTCTACAAAATGACGTTACTAAACTAAAGATCTGCCGTTTCGTCTCCGAGCGGCCATCACCAACTTTACTTTTTTAAATACGGACCTGGATTTTTTTTAACTGATTTTTAAACCCTCCTACCCTCAAAATATAATGGCGATATTATTTTCTCATAATGATGGATTGTCCTTGCTTATTTTTTTAAATTCATATTCATACAGGTTGCATTTGGTAGGATAAGGAGAAGATCGGTTAAAAGGGCTGTCGCCAAAATTGGAAAAAAAATCGATTGTTGTATTGAGCAGAACGGCAATCTCTTTGAACATTTAGAAAATTAGGATTTATAATTAGTAAATTTAGAATTATTAGAAAATTCTTATAAAATAAATTATATTACTTATGTATGAATGTTTTAAATAAAATAAAGTTTTTAATTAATATTGTGATTCGTTGCCAGGACCGGACTGACAAGAGAAAGTAATTTCGCCATTACATTTTGAGGGTAGGAGCGTTTAAAAACCGGTCCACACTAGTGCGGGAAAGTGACACTTTCAAAACTAAAATGCGTGCGGGAAAATGGGTTAAAACGCACGATCGTAGAAAAAAGTATTTTTTAGCAGATCACAACCATAAGTGATACCAAAAATTTCCTACGAATATTTAAAAAAAAATTTAAATAAAATTTTTTCTTTTCCCTTTGGAGACAGCGCCGACCGATCATTCCTCTGTGCTTTGTTCCCACGAATCCGCAAAATGTCCATTAGTTGACAAAATTTTTATAAAAATTAGATTTCTCTGGTATTCTTATAAAGTACTGACCAATCACAGTTTATTGTATTTACTGAGGCTCCTCCCCTTTCAAGACACTAAATTAAATAATTTATATGTATATGGTACAATATGTTATTAATTTGTTCAATATAACAAAATATATACGCATTCACAATAGTTTTATCAATAATGCAACCTGCGAATGTTCATAGAAAATTAATTTCATTTAGCATTATTATTAAATTAGTCTTACCCTAATTTCTAATATGAGGATCTGGCGAAGCGACATAACATCTAGCTTTGGATTCAATGGTCGTTAGTTCGGGCAGCCTGCAAACTTTTTTTAACATTTTGTAGCATAAGGATCGTAAGTTTGGTCATAGAAAAAATATACTGTTCAACTCGAGTTGTCCATATCGCACTTGGAAGTTTAAGCACTCCGCTAAGCGTCGTGCTCGTTTTACTTCCTCGTGAGATAAAGACATCATATCCACTCTTGTTGTACAAACTACTATTGCACACCTACGTTTCTATTACTTCTTTGCTGTGTCTTTAATAAAATACATAAAAGCCCATATCACAATTTGGATTGTTAAATAAAATAGGTGTTAAAAAATTAAGTTTTGAGCTTAATATTATTATTTATTATATTTATTTTTTGTAACAATAGATGTAAATGTGAATCGATTGCAAATACCACTAGATATTATGGTACTGAAAGAAAATGTTACGCACTTATTTTTATGATCAGTCTAGTCAATATAGAAAAAATTACTTTTTTTAATAAACTTTCTAACCATCTTATTATTAAGTGGTGCATTTTATAATATATAATAATATGTTTGCCCCATTTTGAAAGTGTCAATACAATGTTTAAAGTGGCTACAACTACTTCAAGTTAAAAGACATAATTTCCCTTCAGGTAAAGATCATGTTGAATCATTAAATTATCAAAATTTTTTAGTGTTCTTGTATTAATTATCATAAAATTTGTTTACTCGGCTATGTTTAAAGATTTTATCTACTTTCATTTAGTAATATAAAACTTACAGTTCTGTAAATCGTTTTGTAAGCAGCACAGCTATTACAGCACTAGTGCTGTAATAGATGCCTTTACAGCACTAGTGCTGTAATGAAAAAAAAACGGGTTTATTAAAATTTTGCTGTTAAATAAAACCACACTTTTTAGAAGAATGATTTATTATTAACAATCAATTATAAAATTAATTACCAATTATTAATTAAAATATAACACTTAAGGTTTATTATAAACATTAATAATACACTTTTTACCTTCTGAACATCTTTTCAAAAATACGATTAGTTGAGAAAATCTGCTTATATCTTGATTTTTCTTGACTGAAATCATAGTTCTCAACATTGAGTAGTGAGTCCATAGTGTAGATGGTTTCTGGGAGCGTTACCTTACGGAAAAATAACCCAAAAGGATTTTCTCAGACACCTCCTTTATTTTGTTAGCTTTGCACCAATCTTCAAACTTCTGATACTCCAACTCATACCGCGCCTGGGATTTTGTCGGAACTTAACTTGAGATCGCTTCGTTTGCCGCTGCTTCTATATCAGAGGGTCAACCTCCATCAGAATCGCTGAACTTGATTAGTAAACTTAATAGCAGGTGCATTTTTATTTTTAAAAATGCCTTTTGCCAAATATTTTTATTCATAGATGAAAGTAGATAAAATTTTGTACAATATTCTTGTTGTAAATTCATATTACTACACTCGATGTTTTATTAAACTCGGCTGACGCCTCGTTTGACAACTTTAACATCTCGTGTTGTAATATGAATTTTCACAACACTCATATCGTAAATAACTATTACATATTTATACCCGTAAATTGTTTAATCGTAGTTTTGCCCAAAATTGCTCTAAATAAAACAATTATAGGTAATAAAAATATCTAAAAACGAAGCAGAAGTAGAGACTTTAAACAATATTTTAACTAGATGTTTATACTAAATTGCAACATTTTGATATATTTAAATATTTTTGGCTGTTATGCACTTAAAATTTGTCAAAAGGTACTCACGATGTACATACAAACACAATACCGAGCACACTACCTACCCAAAAAACACCAATTAAAATGTAAAATAAGAGCCACTTAAAAAATATGGTCAAAATTTTATCAATTAATTTCTTTTTGTGAAATTTGTTTTTGTCTATATTTACAGAGTGTCTTTCAAAGTCAAATACTAAAAGTTTCTACGGCTCGTGAAATAAAAATGGACGCCAACGGTCGTATCTCAGGAACCGTTCATTATAAAGTTTGAAAAAAAAATTCATTACAAATTCGACCAACAAAAATAGCTGGAAATTAATTCTAAGTTCCTAGATTTACCGATAGAGGGCATTCAACCTATGACTAAAAAGATGATCGCCTTTTTATTAATAATATGTCAAAGTTATGTCAAGAATTAAGTGTTTTATCCTTAGGAATATCACCTAGCTTTAATAAACGTTGCGCCAACTTGCAAAATAGATTATATAACTCCGGTTTGCTTTTTTATTTATTTTACCAAACAGAGTATCAAATAATTGCGTATTATTCAAATGTTGTTTGATTCTCCCCATTTAAAAATTTCAAACTTTTGGCCTTATTATTGTTAAATTTTAAAAAATAAAGAACAAGATCTACCTAAAGATATTCTGTAAATTTACCAAACTTGCAAAAATTAATCAAAAAATAAGATGACCTACAAATAAAATTTTGACCAGTTGAATTGTTAGTTTTGTTAATATTTTTTTTTAATTGTGTAAGAGATTGTTGCTCAAAATGTTTTTGCTAACTAAGTATAACAATAAGTTACCGTAAATACTTGATAGCTAATAAATGTTGGTTTTTAATATTAAAAATTATAATTATGATCAATGATATTATAAATTTTTGTGAAAAATTCAAATTAGCAACAAAATTATTTAGGGAATACCAAATGTGTACTTACAAATTTAAATAATTTTAATAAGCATACAATTGATAAAACTTATCTCTATGTCATAAATATTTTTATTTTAACAAATATTTGTATTGCTTTAATGTAAAAGTGGTGTTAAACACATTGTTGCCAAAATGTTAATAACCCATACTATAAGTACAAAATTCTGTCAGTGATTTATCGCTTTCATATAGAGTGCAACGGGTTGTACGGTGTTAGAGGAAACCATTTGAATGTATTTTTAAAATTCTAATAAAACAGAATACCTATTTATTTTCATTGAATTTTCTTCCTCCGATTTCGTATAATTTTGATATGAAAGCGAGTCACTAACAGTAATTTTGGACCCGAAGTGTAAAATATGTTTTAAATAAGTTTTTGGAGTATTAAAATAGATTTAAATAATTTATAAACAGTGATTTACTCTCCCAAAATCAGTAAATTGTTGGTTATTTAAGAAACCTTTGAACTCTGAACGTTAAAATAAAAAAAATATTTTGTTTTAAAGAGTATATTATTCATGCGTATAAAAATATAAACGTTAAACTCCTGGAAACATTGAGCCTTATTCTGGTGAAACAAAAAGATAAACTTTGTTATGTCATAAAGGGCGGCCAGAAATCGAAACGTGAATTGAAGTAAAGATATTCTCCAAGTTAGGCGAAGCATATTTTCAGTGATTGATGGCACACAAGTGTTACTCACCTGCATCGCTAATAAATTCAAGTAAAGTAACCTCCATAAATATAACATTCTTGTTTATATTTTCGTCTTCTGTAAAAAACATCAGCAAAAAATATAAAGGAGCGATGTTTCCGTGCGAATAACTTAAAGAGTCAACGTGGATTACAAGAAAACCCCACTCTAATGAACAGTCTATTAATCTTTATAACCCATCTTACACTCCTCATTGGCCCAATCAGTTCTAATCTGAGAACCCAAATTTAAAGTCCATCTCTTAAGGTCAAGTCAAAAATAAAAACAAATTTAGTCCGATTTTAGTTCCTCCAGCCTCTAGGGGAGCCAAGGAGGATAAACTGTTTAAATATAATATATATATAATATTTTAAAACATTTTTCGAAAAAAATATTTTGTAACAGCATAGATTTTTCCAAGTAGGTACTTTTTTTCTGTTTTCTTATCTTATGATGCAGCCATCGAGTTTAATGTTTTTTATAATCTGTGTCCCTTTGCAATTAAAGTAATTAATAAATACTACACACTACGAGGAATGCTAGAAAAGTCTGTTGTTCCATTGTTGGGGAGAAACCTTTTCTAGTAGATACATACCCCTCATACATACTCATTAAACATAAATAGGAAGACAAAAATCACAAAGTCATGGTCTCAATCATTTAATAAAAAACTAAGGTGACATGTTTCGCTCTCTACGGAGCATCATCAGACCTAAAATTGTATAGAGGTGTGACCCACATTACATTTTAATACTATTTAACAGCCTACCTTCATTAAAACCAATAAATGAAATAACACATTAAAAACAAGACGAGTACCATGTCAAAAGACCATGACTTTGTGATTTTTGTCTTCCTATTTATGTTGTTACTTTGGTCTCTTTGAGAAAATGGACGATTTTTTCGAATACTCATTAAAACAAAATTTTATTTCCATGATATTTTAACTACAGTGATTGGGGTTATCCTTAAAATACAATTTATTAAAACTAGAAATTTATTTTGGCTCAAACATAAACCCTACCCTGTAAATCCTTACTTATTTGCATTTTTCTATAACATTACTGTAACCTAATGTACACCAATCACAATATGTATGGTTATCGTATGACCGAAGTATCAAACGCAAATCAATGTAAATATATAATAATTTCTGTAACAATGGATAAAAGGTGGCTACTAAATTTTAGGTGCCAATGTATTTGAGATAAGGTATAATAAAGACAACACAGTGAAAAGTATATTTGGTGTTTTATTAAGAGTCCATCTATCTACACCAGGGGCGGTTCTACGGGGGGGCCCAGGACCCCCCAACATTTCTGAAAAAAAACTATAAAATTCATGCCACTGATAAAAAAAAATTCCGGGTGCTTTATTATTTACATAATTTGATACAATTTGAGCATGATCCTAAAAAATTTTGGGCTGTGGCGTTATTTGCTTGCGAGGGCTACCAAAAATTGTGGGGGGGGGGGGGGGGGGGGGGGCTGCCGTGCTGCATTTTCATCTCACCCATGGATTCTTAATTTAAATCTTTAAATAATGTATTCTTGGCTTAGATTACAAAGGTCTTGTAGGAAACGTTTAGCTTTTAAACTTTTCCTTCTAAAAGTCCTGTTTTATATAGAGATTAAGGTTTCACACGCATATCGTTTTAGTTATTGATTTTTGATGCAATTTTAAAGGAAAACGAGTAAAAAGAATAATATTTTATAGAATTTTTCTATTAATACTTGTCTGTTCAGTTTTCCCTTTTTTAGAGCTATTTTAAATCAACAAAAATATAACCCAATGCAATAAAATATTTTTACAACAAAAACACTTAGGTATTTATTTCTCAAGAGAAAAATTAAGGTAAACATTTCAATTGAAACATTTTTTATGGAAGAAGTGTGATAATTTATAATAAAAAAAATAGTGCGGGATGAAATGAGAATGCTTTATTAGGAATATAAATATACGGCACTTAAGAAGGAGTATTTCCAAATCTAAGCATTTGCACCAAAAACTACTCTTAGATCTACGCTCCTAAAATACATGATTTCTGAAAAAATCATCAATTTTGGCGTGGTGAACGTTATTTTCTTTTTTTTTAATCATGAATAACCGAGCCCGGAAAACGCTGGTTAGAGTCATACATATGTCTTATGTTAAAATTTTGGATGGACACCAATATTCATATTTTTCACAATTATAAAAAATGTTTTTTTTTTAATAAAGAGCCAGCTAGGAATATAAAAAAAAAACATTAAAAATATTTTTTATCCAACCATGCAAAGGGAGAGAGGTAATAATTTAATTTTCGAATTTTGATAATAGTTAGGTGAATTTTAAACGAACTTTGTGGTGCCCCCCAATATTTTGGGTCTAGAACCGCCCCTGATCTACACTACAGTTTTTGGGAATTTACCAATTGCGCCCTGCAGCCACTTATTTAAAAACGATCATCGGGAACATTACAAAAAATATGCAATTTTTTTACCACCGCTAGTGACAATGTACAAGCACCGCCTGCATCGGGGTTAACTTGTCAAAACCAGTACTACCGCCAGACAGAGGAACCCTTAGTGGTGCCCCTGGTGGTAGGGGGGAATGGGCCTCTGGAAATATTTTCCAGAGGATGAAGTTTAGTTAGTTTAGTTATTGTAGTCCAAGGAAGGGTCCAACTTTTTGTTAGTTGTTGTTAGTTTTAAAAAGAAATGTTCGTCGTAGGCGTGTCCGTGGATGAGGTTTAGAAGAGGACAATTTTACCAAAGGTGAAAGAAATTCTTTATAGAAATTTTGCTTTTAAAATAGATAAGATTGATGATGAAAATGATATAAGGTGAAGTGGCGTAAGTGAGGATTAAAAATATAAAAGGTCGCCTTTGAAACCACATAACTTTTTTAAAGATCGAGTTACAGAGATGCGCAAGTACTTAGTGATATTTACAATTACAACAAAACTTGTTTAACTATTTACCCAAGAATTTCATTTAAACAAAAAATTGTTACGAAAATATACCCATAGAACGCACTTGCCCCAGGTACTGGGGTAAGTGGGTTTTCAATTTATAAATCGCGTTTAAGTAATTTATATTTAACTGGAGCAAATGTGTTAATTTATTGCGACTTCACGAACGACAGGCTTTTTTCAGATTTAAAAAATTCCTAAAAATAAAGAAGTTTATATGTTAGAGATTTCTTCTTCTATAACTTTTTTAAAAACTGCGTATTACGGTTTTTAAGTTTTTATTTACTTTATAGTTTTTGCAGATTGCGTACAATCTCACTTTTCAACTTCTTAAAACTTTTCACTTTGAATTTTATTAACATAAAAAATTTAAATGGGACAAGTGGGAACTATGGACCTAAAACTGAAAAATTGAAGTGTTAAAAATATACAAGAGATAACGTTAGTGATTACAACTTTGAGGATGTAAAAACTTTGAACCTAAGTTTTAAATTAGTACCTACCTACAGATAAAAAATTTTAAAATTTTTTGCCCTAACTTGTAACTATAGACGAAGTTTAGATATATTTGACATAAGCTGTGTTACTTTAAAAAAAAATATTTTTAACAATATGATGGGTCCAAAAAACCATTTTATTGTAGTTTTAGCTTTTAGTAATTTTTTTTACAATTTTAATTACAAAAAAACCCACTTGTCCCAGATCCCCACTTCACCTTATAATTTTATTTCTTATGCACCTTTTACCTATTTTCTTCTATCAGAACTTCCAGTTAAAGTGTAAATGTTGGCGTAAACTTGGAATATAAAATGGAAAAATAAATATTTTGTACCAACTGTTCTTTATTTTATAGTCAAAAGGTTTACCAAATATTATTGTAAAATATGGATTAATGTATTAGGTATTTATTATAAATATTCATAAAATTATTTTTTTTTAAATGTTGTTGCTTCTGCATAAATTGGCAAAATAACCCTGAGGATAGCTACCAATACTTAGGCAGAAAGTACTAGACAATCCAAACTTTACACTAAGATTTTTCTGAGGATTATTCCTTTCTATTAAAGAAATGTACCACAGTGTGTAACCAAATTGCAAAAAAACATTTACTCTTTCCCTGTGATGTATTCTGGTGTAGGTATGATTACAGTCCACAGAAACCCAAAGAATTATATATGTAGGAAGTATGGTTTTATTTATCACAAAAACATTTATTACCTTTACCTAAGCTTTAATTGACTAAAACTTAATCCACTATTGCAAATTAAATCATAATAGAATTTATTTATTCTCTTACATAATTAACCAGAAAGTCTAAAATTTCTTGACCATTTTCCCAATAGCAAATTTGCGATTTTACGGAATACTTTGGCTCTTCACTTTCTGCACTATATTTTCCTTCTATAGCTTTTTTTACAAGCTCTGCACATTTATACTTATTTCGACAACAAGCTACATCAGTCTCATTAAGTCTTAGAATTGGACAAAAATCATTCTGTCCATCACCTATATAAACTACCCTTTCATAGCTTATACCTTTCTCAGCTTGGGCTTTAATAAAATCTTCTAAGATCATACCTTTGCACATATTTTTCGTACTCAATTTACAGGTTTCTTGTAAATGATACATTTTTATTTTTAACAGACCGCGGTCATTAAACTTAGCTGGATTTGAAAAGACTTGTAAGACTTTCGGAGCTAAATTATTGGCCTCCAACCAAGTTTCAATAAAATAAGTATTTGAGTCACTTATTATAATTATATCGTAGTTCATTTTGTCATGCAACTGTGTTATTAAGTTACTGATACCATTAACTTCTGGTAAGGTTTTAATGAGGTTAGCAATACTTGTATCTGTGACTTTATTCTGAAATAAGACATGGAAAACTCCCTGCATGTATGCAGTCCATCCCTCTGCTTTGTGTAAATCTTTGAGTTCAGGGGTTATTTTGCTTCTGTTAACTAACTTGGTTACAGCTGTATCAGAGTTATCATCAATAACTGTGTGGTCAAAATCAAATGCTGCTAAATTCTTCATGTTTATTGGCTGAAAAACAAAGCAGCTGTTACTTTTCATGTGCCTCATAAAAGAAATTAGCCATTAAAAAAAAATTGGCATCAGATTGCAGTATTTAGTTTTTGTATTCAGAATTTTAAATATTATTTCATATCTCACATCTGCTCTTTTTATAGTCGAACATTATAAAAATGAGTATGAGCAATTTCATCTTTATTAAAATGTATGATGTACTTTAACTTATGTGGCATCAATTTCGATATAAAATAGACAAAAACAATGAGATGGTATATGTTATTTCTTATGAGCACAATTTTGTACAAAATGGTTTTACATCCCTAGCTAAATTATTTTCTTGCTTAAATCAATAGATTTAAGCAAGAAAAGTAATTTAATCCCCAATGATATTACGAATGAAAATATCAAATATGTTTAGAAAAGTAGAAACACTGGGTGAAAAACATCTGTTAATAACCAGAAATACTTAGTATATTAATAATGTAAAGTATTTTTTAGGAACTAAAATAAATAACCCAACATTGTATACAAAAAAAAATCACTACTTAAATGGACTGAGTGGTTCACCCCTCAGTGTTGCCCTATTCAAAGGGCATTATCAGAAAGTCAAAAAAAGCAACATACCGATACAAAAACAAAATGTATTTTAATAGTAAATAAATAGTACCTGCCGTAACAAGAAAGTATTACAAATATATTAAGCTACAAAAATAATACCAGTTATAAAGCGATTTGGCCCATACTTTGTAAAATTTTATATCTACGCCAGATTATAATTAAATTCTATAAATACTATCATTTTTATTTTAACGCAGTTAATGAAGTACCTACAACATAAAGATGCATATCAAGCACACAAAATTAATGCAGACTTAAGAATAAAAATTATTCTTACCGTTTTATAGTTGAAATGTCCAAAAATGCTTTAAAATATTGATTTAAAAATTTGTACATTCACTTACAAATTTTGTGAGGTTAAGCCCCAAACTTCCAAAGCCGGTAAGAGAAATCACAGTAAATTTTAAAACAAATTGCATAATTCAGGAATGTTAATTTACAAAAATTTTGATTTTACATCTTTTCAAATAAATATACTCAAATCATTCTTCAAGTTCAAATGTTAAATTGACAGGTAAACACACAGGGTAAACAAACAACGAAACAATCGAATCCATGTTGCCAGATTTTCTTTAGTGTTGGGTTTGATAGTGGGATTACTCTAGTGAATTTTCACTTGAGTCTTATCATGTTGAATTTCGAGTCTAGTCGAATGGCTGCCAACTTTTAAAGTGACAAAAGCGGGACAGCAGGACAATATTCGCTTTTTCACAATTACGTCCATTACATGTAAACTAGTATAGGGAAAAACGGTATTGGCCAGAATAGCCTTTGCAGCTTAGATCATTTCCTGAGGAGGAAGGAAGGAACTTATAGGATTAGGGTTGTCCACCCCTTGGGCCATCAAATTCTCCTTTAATTTAATTGAATAGGACAACAAAAGTAAAATTTATTTAAAGAAAATGAATTTAAATACAAAAAAATGTAATCAATAAGCAGGTATTAAACAAATATTCTATTTATTTTTAAAATCATATTTTTCAACTCCATGACATTTCCTGACAATTTCTTGGTTTCGATTTAATATCTCCAGGAACTGTTCACACTTTCCCACTTTAACAAGTTGAGCTGATCTTATTATATTTACGGTCTCCGGGTTTCCCAGACATTTTTCAAATTCCGGCCGGACTTCTCCTGAAGGTGGATTTATAGTTGCCGTAACGTAAGCCGTAAGCAGTAGGCAGTAGTCAGTAAGACGTAAAAATTAAGCAGTAACAAGAAACCCATTTATAGATTCAAATTAGTTAAGAAGTAAGAAGTAACCTAACAAATTTTTAGGACATGTATAATTTTGGATTAAGTCAATTAGCAGCTGTTCTTGTTCAAAGTCGCTCATTTTTCAATAAAATTGATACTAATAAGTTAATAAAATCTCAAAACAACAGTGAAAAAACATACTTCGCTGATTTTGTTTCCTTTGTTTGACCTTCACATATGGTTGTAAACATGACGATTATGTCCGAGTATGACCGATCCCGGCCGAATCAGTAAGCAGTAACTAAGAAATAAAAATAAACCATTCCTTACTGCTTACGTCCTACGCCTTAATTCTTACTGCTTAAGTTTTATGAACTATAAATGGGTGCGTTGCTGATCATATGTTTATTTTTCTTACTGCTTAACGTTACTGCTTACGGCTTACGTTACTGCAACTATAAATCCAGCTTGACACCCTAAAAAGTAAACACCCAAAAGATTTCTAAAAAAAAAAAAGCGTGTTGTCTTCCCAAAATCGTTTAGTTCTCTCCTATCAAGTGACTTTTAAAACAGAACATGTACTATCAACGAAGACAAATAGAGTTGTACTATTTCGTACTATTTTATACTGACACTTTATATAAAGTTTCAATTTTTGAGATGCTTCCTATAATCAGAATTCGTAAATCTACGGATAAATTCGTAGATTTGGCAACACTGCTTATTACAACCTAACTTAAATACACAGACGAGATATCGGTCAAAGGAGTATCCAAATGTGATTAAAATCCATAAAGCAACATAATTTTAATTTGTTTGATAAATAACCAGCCACGAGATGTCGCCAGCTGTTTAATACCGAGAAATTCAGACAGTGACAGTTGACAGTATAATAATTATTATTATTTATTATTGAGAATTCGTCATCGGTTTACTTTAGAAAAATAGATTATGAATCATCTAGATTTTCTTGTTTTATTGTGATCAAGTTCTTTTAAACAGCAAGAAATTTAATTAAATTGTGTCTAAACAGAACTATTAGAAGTTATTACATTTTCTGATTCAAGATGTTTTCAAGCGGACCGAACTACACTAAACTAAAAACCAATTTAAGATTAGCAATCACCCGCCTTAAACTTCTGGAAAAGAAAAAATCAGAACTGACTGAAAAATCAAGACGAGAGATTGCTGATTATATCAGCGCTGGAAAAATTGAAAGAGCTAAAATTAGGGTGGAATATATTATTAGGTAAGCGAGCAAAATCTTTGAACAAGTTTCCATAAGTCTGTTTTCTATACTTCAGATGGAACAGATTAAAAACAGATTTTCCAATTGTTGCATCTAAGTTAAATACATATTAAATTATATCTTAAGACAATCCTTAAAATTCACTACCCCACTTAAGAATTTGTAATTTCTAAAAAACGGTAACAATTACAACCATTTAATGAGGATATGGCTCCGAAAAGATTAAACATTGTTAAAAAATGATTTTTTATTTTTACAGAGAAGATTATTTGGTTGAAGCCCTTGAAATTGTAGAAATGTATTGTGATTTACTTGTTGCTCGTTTTGGCCTTATACAAAATATGAAAGAACTGGATGAAGGCATTTCTGAAGCTATCTCTAGTATAATTTGGGTAGCTCCAAGGTTTCAGTCCGATGTACAGGTTGGTATACTTTAGGAATATTAAGAGGTTGTCACCTTCTGTAAAACTAACCAATTTTTTTCCTGCCTTTGTCACTGATTTTTCCATACTGTGACATATAAGTCACTTCGGTTTAAAGATATTAAAAGGCACATTCTTATACTGTGTTTCTTTTCCAATTAAATAGTGTTTCCAACACTGACAGTAATTAACAGGAAATAATAAAAAAAATATTTTTTATCAGGATGTTTCACTATGACATTAAAGCAAACAAATCAAGACGCCTATGAGAATCATGATATTTTTACAACCAAACCTCGCGAGGGTGGGAACTGGCCCACCCCTAAAGTATGGGTGCCCACACATGTGCCCACCCAAAATTGTCCAGTTTTTCTTAGAAATAACCTTTGATTCAAGAGAGAAGATTTGGTAGGGAATTTTTTAGAAATGACTTTTAAGTGAAGAAGTTTTGAGGAAGAAGTGAGCACCCTAAAAATATTGGGTCTGCTTATTCTCACCCATTACAATTTTTCTGACCCCACAACTGCAGCAACTCTGGTACCTTCCTTACAGACAATCTATCATAATAATGATTTTACATATATAGCTCGAACTCAAAATGTACTTTATTGTCCAAAGAAACAATATCCCTTTCGACAAAGTCACTATTTGCTAATATCTAATATGCTTACAATAATATATCTAAAAGTCCTAAAAAGAAACACCAACAATTAACAAACAAATGGCCTGTGAAAGGGGGAAAAGAGCAAACATTATGCCCATCACGAAAAGTTTTAAAAGAGTACAAAATTTTAAAAAACGATTCACTTGGGAAAGTTAGGTTTTCAAACTTTTTTAATATTTTAGGAAATAAAAGTAATAGCAGATCTGTTAGCAGCGAAGTATGGTCCAGCCTATGCAGAAGCTTGTCGTATAGAATCAGTGGAAACTATAAGTCCCAAGCTTAAACATAAGTTATCCATACAGAGTCCGCCGAAAATTTTGGTTGAGAAGTATGTGATTGAAATTGCTAAAGTTTTTAATATCCCTTATGAGCCAGATCCACAAATCATGGCTATGGATAAAGGTAACTAAACTAAAAATTTACTTAAACGGTTTTGTATTTTTGTATTTTTGTTGTCTATTTAGATATCAAAAAATTTTAAAAGTTTTTGGATCTTGAAAAAAATTGAATAGCTTTATTAGTCCTTAATTCTCTGGTGTTTTTTGCAAAAATGTTCACCTACATGGCATATTTTCTATGTCTTTGTTCTTTAAGTAGGTACTGTACAAATGAAGAAATTCATGGTATCTGCTTACAATTTTGATATGCTAAGAAATTGCTGATTTTATTTAGATTTTACATATTTATATCCTGTTTTAAAAAAAAATTATCTTATGAGATGTACCAGAGAACTTCTATATAATATACCCTATAAAATCACATTTCCAATCCTAACCGAATAACACTATTTTTATAATTTCTTTAGTAAGGAATGGTGTAAGTTTACTGATTAGGATTGATATTCAGTAATCCTGATCTTGTAGGAACTCTAAATAAAATAAATTAATTTTCTAATGACCAATAAGTAATTGTTTAAAGATTAAATGATAAGCACAATATTATTTTTATTAGTAAAATGAATCATTGAGGGATGACACATAATACCTTCATATTGTAATTGATAGTAAGTACTGAGGTAGTATCAAAAAAAAAAAAACTGGGAACCTTTACACTTAAATCAACACAGAGGAGTTGTCAAGCGTCATTACACAGATTAGATTTTACTTTGCACTTAAAATGGTTTTTGTGTTCAGTCACAAATAAAGACAATCCAACTTGAACGAATTTCTATATTGGCTGGGATTTGTTTAATCTAGACTTATATGGAAGTTAGGATAAACATTTAACAAGTGGAAATTAGTGATTGACCAATATGAATTTTTTGGCCAGATAGATGTCGGCCAGTTTTTTAATATTATTTGACACCCAAATTTGGATAATTGTGGTAGTATACTACATTTAATAAAGGCTATTATACGCCGGTATTTCCCCGGTGGACACGAACCTTTCTTCGTTGGTCTCTTGTCGCTAGTTTGATTCGATGTCGTTGATATTCGTAGAAAATTGAAAAAATGTCCGGACGACAAGGTGTTCTTTGGAAATATTTCCTTAAGAATGATAAATCGGTTACATGTAATAGTTTACATTAGGTGCAGTTGCAAGTAAATGGTTTGTTTAAATGAAAAAAATTGCATCAGCTGATTAAAACGGCGTCAAAGCGCATGCTTTCAGGCAATTTTGCTTGAAATTGCGCCTAATGTAAAAATACTTCAAAGTTCTTTTGCCGTTGTTGATAACAACTTGCTTCCTTGTCAGTTCTCTAACATTTTTATAATATCTGTTTGATATTTTATCTCTATTTTGTAATAAAAAGGATGTAAACTTTTTTTTTGGCATTACAATTTTATCACTGGATCATATCTGGCATGGATTGCGTCGTATTTGAAGGATCGTAATCAGTGCGTTAAACTTGGAAATGTAGTGTCACGTAAAATAAATGTTTTGTCGGGAGTGCCGCAAGGATCTCACTTGGGTCCAATCTTATTTTCAATTTTTATAAATAGTGTTGTAGGTCAATTTAAAAAATGCAAATATCTTTTGTATGCTGACGATTTGAAATTGTTTTGTTCTGTTAGATCTATCAACGATTGTGTAGCTGTTCAAGAAGATCTTAATAATTTAGTTGAATGGTGCAATTTAAATGGTTTAGAAATGAATGTGTCAAAATGTAAAGTTATGAGATTTTTTAAATGTAAAACACCCTTTGTGTTTCCATACTCCATAGGGAATATTAATTTGGAGTCTGTTGATAATTTCAATGACTTGGGTGTAACCTTTAGTAGCGATTTAAGCTTTGATAAGCACGTAGATAACATAGTCTTAAAGGCGGTTAGGATGTTAGGTTTTCTGCGCCGTACTTGTTCTGATGTTAATGACACTAAAGCTATCAAGGCATTATATAACTGCCTAGTGCGTAGTGTCTTAGAATATAACAGTATTATATGGAATCCTATTTATAACTGTTATAAGGAGAGGTTGGAACGTGCTCAGAATAAGTTTGTAAAATTTTTACTGTTTAAGCTTCGATTTCCTTATAAAGATGTCCCATATGCAACTCGCATTCAATTGGCCGGTGTAGAAAGTCTAGAACGGCGCAGGAAAAATTCGATGGTATACTTTTTGTTTAAGTTGCTAAATGGCAAAATTGATTGTAGTGTGATACTGGCAAAGGTGCGCTTTAGAGTCCCACAGAGACCTACTCGGTTAACAAATCTTTTTTACACAATTAATCATCGAACTGTATATGGTTCTCAGGCTTTCTGCAACAGGCTCATGGGAAATTACAATGTTAACTTTAATAATATCGATTTGTTTTGTTTCAGTTTTTTATCATTTAAGAACAAAGTTAGATCTAATGTAATTTAATTTGTAATAATGTAGTGTTTTAGTCTTTGGTCTTTGTATGTGCTATTTGGAGTATAATCTATCTCTGTAAGTGCTGATTAAATAAATAAATAAATTTCATAATATATAAATTATATCGACCAGAAAGCCGATATACCTTCGTATATCGGCTGATACCGATAATCGGCCTTTAGGCCGATATATCGAAATCGGTCGATCAGTAGTGAAAATATAAATAAGGGAATAGCAGAAGATTTTTTTCTTGAACGCGGTATTTCCAATCCTAACACTTGATGTCAGTATATTCTTTCATTCTATAGATATTATTAAAAATTGCTTTATAATATGATAGAAGTAGGTAGAGCTTATTGGGGCCAGACAAATAAGTCAGCAAGACTTAGAATCAAATTTTCGCCCTATTTCCTTGCTGTCTACGCTGTCTAAACTTCTAGAGAAGCTTGTTCATAAAAGACTTACTAACTTTCTGCAAAAGTTTAATATAATTGATAAAAACCAATTTGGATTTCAAAGTTCAAAAAATACCAGTGATGCTATATTTTCCTTTCTTGAAAGACTCTATTTAAAAATGAATGACAGATCAGCGGCAGCGGCGGTGTTCTGTGACTTATCCAAGGCGTTTGATTGTGTTAGTCACAGAATTCTGGTGCTGAAGCTGGAGCATTATGGCTGTAGAAGCAATGTGTTGGACTGGTTTTGATTATACCTGAGTGATCGTAAGCAGGTTGTTAGCGTGGCAGGGAAGACCTCTGCTCAGATGGATATTGTTGCTGATGTTCCACAGGGTTCTGTTCTAGGCCCTTTGCTTTTTCTACTATACTTCAACGACATAACGAAGCTTAAAATTAATGGTACATTTACACTTTTTGCCGATGACACTTCCATCTTTTGGCACGACCACGACATTGACCGTCTGCACCGGATGATCTCCGAGGATATACTGATTGTTAAGGATTGGTGTGATTCGAATTTTCTCTCCTTTAAAGGATATCAAAGACATGTATAATGCATTTTAATTGCACATTGGATAATGTTTACTTGGGCAATCAGGTTTTGGAGGCTAGATCCTGTACAAAATTTTTGGGCATTTTTCTGGACCAGAACTTAAAATTTGATATACCTATTGCGAACTTGATCAGTAAACTGATCGAGAGGTTGCTATGCTATTCGCCTTACATCCAGAGAGGTGGGATTGTCATTGTCGAGATCTGTGTATTTTGCACTTATAAAGTCTCACCTAAGATACGGTTTTCCGTTTTGGGGTAGCTGTTCTCAAATTTTTTTTAGGTCAGTATTTGTAATTCAGAAGAGGGCTGTGAAATGCCTTTCCGGTGTGGGTCCTAGGGAGCCTTGCAGGCCTCTGTTTCGGAAACACAGAATATTAACATTGCCGTGCCTTTTCATATTGGAATCTCTTTGTCTAATTTTTAAGAGGAGAGATGCATACAAGAGAGATGTGTTGGCTTACCAGACTAGAAATACTCATGATATTCTTTTACCTTTTCCAACTAGCGCTCTTGTATACAATTTTATTATATACAATTCAAAAAAGATGTTTAATCATCTCCCTCTTAATATAAAATTTCGAATTCAGGTTAAAAAATTGTTATTGGAACACGTGTATTATACCGTATCTGAGTATTTTTTAGAAAATTTGTAATAATTCGGTTGATGTATTGTCCTTTATTTGCTTTTGTATAATTTTCTCTGTAGGTATATATTTTGTTTAGCATGATTTTATTATTGTTATGTACATCTCACTTTGACTTTTTGGTTGTCTTTTATTTGGACTTTATTTCATTTAGATCTAAGTTTTTCAGCTTTGTCAACAAGAGCATAAGCTCTTATGATCAATAAAGCATATTTTAAATTTAAATTTTTGAATGCTCGTTGTTTCCAAACTCATTTCAATTCAGGGACCTACAGTTTTACTTAGGTTCTAAACCACCAATGTTGCCTCATGAATTGACATTCTACTAACAATTCTGTTTCAGGTAGTGACGCTTTGTTAATTGATTTATCTGATCAGAATAAAAACAACTTAGGAGGAGGTGGAATGCCCCAACCTCCGGGTTTTATGGGATACCCTCAACCACCAGCTCTACCGACGTTCCCCGAGCCTCCAGGCCCGTTTTCATACCCGGTAATGATCAGTTATTGTTTTTAAGTTGTTTGTAACAAAAGTAGAAAAACAGATTTTTAAGTTATCAACTCGGTTTTGGTCAAATATTCACATCGCAAAAACAGCGTATTTTAAATATTGGTCATCTTTTGGTTATTTAACTTCTTTTATATAAGGTGAAGTGGGGTAAGTGGGGATCTGGGGCAAGTGGGTTTTTTTGAAATAATTGTAAAAAAATTACTTTTAAAAACTAAACTACAATAAAATGTTATTTTGGACTCTTATAGACCCCAAATTGTTAAAAAAAATTTAATAATTTTTTTTAAAGTACCACAGCTTATGTCAAATGTATCTAAACTTCGTCTATAGTTACAAGTTACGACAAACATGTTTAAAATTTTTAACCTGTACTAATTTAAAACTTAGGTCAAAGTTTTTACATCCTCAAAGTTGTAATCACTAACGTTATTTCTTGTACTTTATTAACATTTCGATTTTTCAGGTTTTCAGTTTTGATCCATAGTTCCCACTTGCCCCGCTTTTTTTGTTAGTGGGGTAATCTCTAACATATAAACTTCTTTATTTTTAGGAATTTTTTAAATCTGAAAAAAACCTGTTGTTGGTGAAGTCGCAATATATTAACCCATTTGCTCCAGTTAAATATAACATTCATCAAACGCGATTTACAAGTTAAAATCCCACTAACCCCAGTACCTGGGGCAAGTGCGTTCTATAGGTATATTTTCGTAACAATTTTTTGTTTAAATAAAATTCTTGGGTAAATAATTAAACAAATTTTGTTGTGATAGTAAATATCACTAAGTACTTTGTCTAAAGCGCATCTCTCTAACTCGATTTTTAAAAAAGTTATGTGGTTTCAAAGGCGACCTTTTATATTTTTAATCCCCACTTACCCCACTTCACCTTAATTATATTTATAAAATATAGAAAAAATAAAATAAATAAATATTTTTTCGTTCAAGTTTTACCATTTAAAATCTGCTGATTAAAACGTCGTCAAGACGTAATGTAAAAAGGTCTTAACATAAAATTAAATTTTAGACACTGACAACAAGCATTAAGCCTACTTTTAATAGTAATTGTCGATAAAATGTTTAATATATTTTTTTAGCCACCTATGCAGGAAAAAGGAGGACCTTCAGCTCCACCTCCCGCATTTTCATACAACATTCCTCCTTTTAATGATGAATTCAAAGAATCAAACACAGATCACATGGTAAGACTTTTTTTTTTTAATATAAAAGTGTGCGGATGTGGATTTGCATTTAACCTATTTTACACACCCTAGTGTTCACATGACAATGCTCTGCTATGTTTCGCAAAAGTGCACCCTAGTAGTGTTATGGTAGTAGTATAGAAGAGTAATTAATAGATTATTATATGTATATACAGGGTGCTACAAATTCGTGTGCGTACAAGGGGATCTCGAAAACGGTTAGAGATACGAAGTTTGTTAAATTGAGGCAAAGTTGCTTATTTTGGGGCTTAATAATTTGGTGAAAGAAAATTGTAAACATTCCGAACCGAAATTTTTAGTTTTAGTTTTTAACTTTTTGCGCCTTCATTTTTGACTTGGGAAAAACACAAAAAACACTTTCTTATCCGTTCTTTATGTTCTACAAGATGGCGTTATTGGTTTTTAAATTGGACTATACTATTACGGCCATGGCAATTATTTTTAGAATTACTTTAATATTAAAATTACATTACATGAAGTTATGGTGTTTAGGCCGTTTATTTTTTCAATAAGATTTAGCCTCACAATACTCTAGGAAGTAAGCAAGTTTTTAAGGCATGAGAAGTAATTCTGTTTTCTATTAGTATTTTAGTTATTTTATTAATATAACATATCTCAAGATCTATGATTTTTGCCTTAGACCGAGACCGAAATACTGTAAACCAAAAACAAATAATGCTTCCGAGTAAAGAAATGGTAACTGAAGTGTTAGTCTAGTTATGTTACTGTGATGTGCTTATGTTTATTTCAAAAACAATTTAAATTTTTTTTTCTGTTTTGAAAATCTGATGATGCTAGTTTTAGGCGAAACATGACGTAACAAAAATAAACAGACACAAAAATTTTTGAGGCCGAGACTTTAGGTCTCTTTTTTTACAAAATATTAATTATTAGGCCTCTTTGAGTAAAAATGGATGGATTTTTCAAATCAGAAATCTTTTGTTTTTTAGTTTGGCTCTAAATGTTCAGGACCGTAATGAAATGAAAAAGATAATTAATTTTGAAAAATGTATTATTAGATGAGACAAAACGTTAAAATTTCAAAAACTTGTACATTGTATTAAATTTCTAAAGCTTAGAAATCCCTAAACTGTATTTAAAATTCCAGGTCCGTATTTAAAAAAATTGACTTGAGGTTGGTAACTAAAGAACGAAACGTCGAATTTGAAAACTAATAATGCCACCTAGCAGAACATAAAAAACGGCTATCAAAAAGTGTTTTTTTATTTTTTTCCCAATATCTTCGAAAGTATTCGGAACAATTATAATTTTTTTTTCTCCAAATTATTAAGCCTCAAAATACGCAACTTTGCCTTAATTTAACCATCTTCGCATCTCTTACCGTTTTCGAGATCCCCTTGTATGCACACGACTTTATAGCACCCTGTATAGTCTGCCACATAAGTCTAGAGATATGAAAAGAACGAGGATTTAAAACATACAGTATTCACAGTGAATGATAACCCGTGCGTCCTAACTTATACGTCATTAAAATCGTACGAATCAAATCGAAGAAATATGGTCAAAACAAAGTCTAATATTTTAATAGATGTGCCTAATGTCCCGATGTACGGGTTCCTAAAAGTTGTTTAAAGTTTTGATACAAAAATTTATGTCTAGTACAAAACCAATGTTATCCATACATTTAATAGATCGTTCAAAAGCACTTTGCACAATATTTTTATCAGCAAAGTATACATACATTTCTATTTTTTTAGCATATCTTCATTTAGAGGACTTAAGCTACCGCGTCGTAATTTTTTTCGCGACATATCATTAAAGGTTAGAACTTTCTACAATCTACAATAAATACTTAATTATAAACTACTTACCGGAAATACAAGATAATGATAATAAAAGCTCCGAAAAGAACTTTTTTTACGAATAAAAAATTTACTAGGCACAAAAATGTAAAAAATAGTATATTGTATGTATACCTAGTAGGAAAAGCTAAACATTCCCGGACGACCGTAAATATTGTATGTCGAGGCGGAAGCCGGGACTGACAATACGGAGTCCGGGAATGTGGCTGTTTCTACAAGATATAAGTACATACTATTTTTCCGTAAATCTAAAATTATTAAAAGGACATAACTTATTACAAGCAACTTGTTAAAATTTTGAAATAAATATTATTAACTTTCTACACAAATAAAGAATGCCATTAAATATTTTGATTTGATTTGACATTACTAGCATTTAAAATTATCCTTTCTTTACTATTACGGCCCTGGCAGTTATTTTTAGAATTACTTTAATATTAAAATTGCATTACATGAAAGTATGGTGTTTAGGCCGTTTATTTTTTCAAAAAGATTTAGCCTCACAAAACTTTAGGAAGTAAGCAAGTTTTTAAGGAATGAGAAGTAATTCTATTTTCTATTATTATTCTATTTTTTTTTTAATATAACATTCAAGTCCTATGATTTTTGCCTTAGACCTAGACCAAGACCGAAATACTGTAAACCAAAAAAAATAATGCTTCCGAGTGAAGAAAAGGTAACTGGAGTGTTAGTCTAGTTATGTTACTGTGATGTGCTTACATATGTTTATTTCAAAAACAATTTAAATTTTTTTTCTGTTTTGAAAATCTGATGATGCTAGTTTCAGGCGAAACATGACGTAACAAAAATAAACAGACACAAAAATATTTGAGGCCGAGACTTTGGGTCTCTTTTTTTACAAAATATTAATTATCAGGCCTCTTTGAGTAAAAATGGATGGATTTTTCAAATCAGAAATCTTTTGTTTTTTAGTTTGGCTCTAAATGTTCAGGACCGTAATGAAATGAAAAAGATAATTAATTTTGAAAAATGTATTATTAGATGACAAAACGTTAAAATTTCAAAAACTTGTACATTGTATTAAATTTCTAAAGCTTAGAAATCCCTAAACTGTATTTAAAATTCCAGGTCCGTATTTAAAAAAATTGACTTGAGGTTGGTAACTAAAGAACGAAACGTCGAATTTGAAAACTAATAATGCCACCTAGCAGAACATAAAAAACGGCTATCAAAAAGTGTTTTTTATTTTTTTCCCAATATCTTCGAAAGTATTCGGAACAATTACATTTTTTTTTCGCCAAATTATTAAGCCCCAAAATACGCAACTTTGCCTCAATTTAACCATCTTCGTATCTCTTACCGTTTTCGAGATCCCCTTGTATGCACACGACTTTGTAGCACCCTGTATAGTCTGCCACATAAGTCTAGAGATATGAAAAGAACGAGGATTTAAAACATACAGTATTCACAGTGAATGATAACCCGTGCGTCCTAACTTATACGTCATTAAAATCGTACGATTCAAATCGAAGAAATATGGTCAAAATAAAGTCTAATATTTTAATAGATGTGTCTAATGTCCCGATGTACGGGTTCCTAAAAGTTATTTAAAGTTTTGATACAAAAATTTACGTCTAGTACAAAACCAATGTTATACATACATTTAATAGATCGTTCAAAAGCACTTTGCACAATATTTTTATTTGTATACATGAATATTTAATTTTTTAGCATATCTTCATTTAGAGGACTTAAGCTACCGCGCCGTAATTTTTTTCGCGACATATATTATCATTAAAGGTTAGAACTTTCTACAATCTACAATAAATACTTAATCATAAACTACTTACCGGAAATACAAGATAATGATAATAAAAGCTCCGAAAAGATTTATTTTTACGAATAAAAAATTTACTAGGCACAAAAATGTAAAAAATAGTAGGAAAAGCTAAACATTCCCGGACGACCGTAAAGATTGTATGTCGAGGCGCAAGCCGAGACTGACAATACGGAGTTCGGGAATATGGCTTTTTCTACAAGGTATAAGTACATAGTATTTTTCTGTAAATCTAAAATTATTAAATGAACATAACTTATTACAAGCAACTTGTTAAAATTTTGAAATAAGTATTATTAACTTTGTTCACAAATAAAGGATGCCATTAAATATTTGTGTTGTAACTATGGAAACACAGTAATATTGAATTGTCAAGCTTAACACTTTAATTTACAAGTAGCCGTACAGAAATAATATTTCCTTACAGTACAATAATAAGTATTTCCTAACAGTTATTTTCCATTGCCTAGCAACGACTAAGTGTAAGGAAATATTGACTTTTTCTTTCAGAAATGTTATCGAAAATGTCAATATTTCCGATCGATTTTCGGAAAAAATTTAATTCAAAATGACGATCAAAAAAACGATGACGTCGGAAGTCAATGGACAAACTTCATAAAATAATAAAATTAAATAGTAGTCAATCTGCAATTTTTTCTCTGTCTTGGCAACGAAGTTTTGGGCCATAGAATAGTGCCGGGAAGATGTTAGGTTGTTTTTATTCGCCATTATTATTATAATAAATAAAGATGGGAAGTTGCAAATCACAAATTTCAGCTTCATCGTGAAACAATGATGCACGAGTACAGAAACACTGAATTAAAATGCTTTTTGACATAATCGAATATTAAAAATGTAAATTCAAAACATGGCTAGGCATGCTTATACTACAAACCAGGGTTGCGACGATCTAAATCGCCTGATTTTTTCAATTTTAATCGTCATTATCAAATTATAAATTGCTGTAAAAACAAGTCGCCGAAACAAATAACTCATCGGGAAATTAAAAAAAAAGGAAGATAGTTTATTTAAAAAGAAGTATTTAGATACATTATGTAAATGTAAAAACATAACTAATCGTCATCAGTCCAGCGTAAAAAATATTCATAAATTACGCTGCACGCTGAAGAAAATTTTCTTGCCAATACAAGTTATTTTGTATGTCGCCGAGGAGATTTTCTACCTATAAATCTAGACAACAAATATTTTTGGGCGAATAGAGACAACATAATGAAAATAAGTTAATTTAAAGTTCATTATTGCCATATTTAAGGAAAAAATCAGTATTAATGGATCAAAATCAAAAAATCACGATTTAATGGAAAAAATCAAGTTTATTGATTTTTTCAAAAAAATCAAGTTTATTGATTTTTTCAAAAAAATCGTGATTTATTGCAACCCTGCAACTAACTCATTAGTAAAAACATGGTTAAAAGTGTTTTACTACTTATATTCCCTCATTGCATAAAAATTAAGTTTTTTGAATATAAAATATAATTTGATCATCAATCTCTGGGGCTATTAGTAGTTGTCCCTGTTTAAAATTAATAAATATATTTTTTCCAAGTCACCTACATACATTTTTCTGTAGAGCCAAAATTTTTCTGGAAGGCGGAACAGGAAGTTTTTCTTTACTATAAAGATGGGCAACTTGTAGCCGCAAAGATTGATGGAGGCCACCATTTTAATCGACAAATTGCCCTTAAAAATGGATGTTATACATTTTATTGCCTCGTATCGGTCGTTGTAGCTCTAGAACTTTGTGTCAGACTACAATAAATACATTTTTTTTCGTGTGTATGTAACATAATTAGCTATAGAGTATATGGTTGTGGTGTCACTCTCTAAATCTAAAAGATTGTTTTAAATTGGGGGGGGGGGGGGGGGGAGAGAGAGAGAAAAAAACAATCTGGTCACTGTGTAATCGCGAGATTGGAGTAGAGACCTTGCTTAATAAAATTAAACAATATAACTCTTTCAAATTATTTAATCGCTTTATATTTTAATTTGAACTTCCCTAAAGCCCTTATTAATTGCTAGTTGTTTTTTTTTGTTTTTTTTTGCAGCGTTAGATCATTTTTTTTGTGGCTTTAGTTTTTTTTTTCTTTATTTCTAGGATAATTTGCCTACTTATAGCATGGTGTTTCCTGATGTTAACAAGGTAATTTGTTTATTCTGCTTGGCTTCAGCTTATTAACTGTAGTTTATTTTCCTTTAATAATATAAAAAATAAGCTTCTTACGTAAAGTCAGCCAAATATTGTACTTTTTATTTTTTACCGATATATCCGGTGACATTTGATATACTTAAACCGGTATTTGTCATTCTGACACCTTCAACAAGGGCCAATAAGTTCTAATAGTATAGGATAAACTACAAGTGACTGTAAGACTTAAGTTTATGCAGTTACATTACCTACTGCATAAATTTAAGTTGAATTGTCACTTGTAGTTTAAACTAAACCTATACAAATAAACAAGAAGTACCAACACTTCCTAATAATAAAATGTACTTAAGTAACCTTAATTCCTGATTGATTATGCGATACTTGAAATAAGAAATAGCTTTAGGGCATAATATAAACATATTATATATACAGGGTGTGTCAGTAAGGTGTCTGTCTTAGATAGTACCTAAACTATCAAAGATAGGGAAAAAAGTGTAATACAAAAGTTACAGTGAGAGTGTTTAAAGTTTAGTTTCCCGAACTAACAATATCTAAATAGAAAAATATGAGTTATGATAAAGTTAGTTCAGGAAACTAAAATTGAAACAGTAATAAAGCACAAAATGTTGGGGAATAATTTTGCAATGACAGCTGTGACAAAGAAAATTATTTATTTTTTGTTCCAAGGCAATCTTGACTAAATAGTTTAATTAGAACTTTCCTTTTTTACCCTGATTTAAGACAAATCCTAAAATATTTTAAAAACTATGGTATTTAGATATATGACATGTTTAACAAAAAAATAAGGTTTTCGAAAGGTAAATTCTTTTGACTAAAAAAATTAGGGGGGTCCCATTTAAAAAAATTGAAATAAAGCATTTTTAAAACTATCGAGTTGTCCAACTTGTAATGAACGCTCTGTATAAGAGATTTAAAAAACATTATTATAGATCAATATATCGTACCTTAAAGTACTTACAACGTAAATTATATTTGCCTAGGGTTAATCCACAGGTCGCTATGATTTTTTAACGATACCCTTAAAATTACTAAAATTTCGGAAAAAAATTAATTCCTTGGCAACGCTGCATTTCACTTTAAAAAATTTATTAGCGTTGCAAAGTCCTTATTCCATTGAATCATATTCTAGAAAATTATACTGGGTGTCCCATTTAATTTTCTTTTTTATTATTCAGTACCACTTTTTAGGACTACCCTGTAGATTAGAAAATATTTTTAGATTATGTATCCTAAAAAACCCTCTAACTTTTGTATGACCCTTTTTTCCCTATCTTTGATAGTTTAGGTGCTATCTAAGACAGACACCTTACTGACACACCCTGTATATATTATATTGTGAGAATGTGAGGTCATCCAAATATTTCTTATAATAACTGGAGGATACTATGTGTTAATACTTGTTGTAGTACCCCACTCGGTGCCAGATTTAAACTTGTGGTATTTTTCTAATTTAAGGGTATTTTGGCCTCCATCTAGAGGTAGGAATAGAGCAAACACTTCAACAATACACCTAGTGCTTATACCATTTAATAAATAATAACAATAATAATAATAAACAAATCAAGGAATCAGCTCCCTATTTTTAGTATGCCACTGTACTATAAAGTAACATACATACGCACCATTTTAAAACTTTCTCTAAGTGCATGATTTTTCTAATTGGCGGTTTCGTTTTCCTAATTTTAGGGTACTTTTGATCCTGGTGAAACTCCATCACCTAAAGATGATAATTTAGAGGTAGGAATAGAGCATATTCTAAATCTAGTGCTTAATAAGTGCTTAAGTAGTATGACACATCATTTCAATCATCAATCACGGAATTATTATGGGTCTGTTTCTCGACCTCTCCAAAGCGTTTGATTGCTTAAGCCATGTTGATTTGCTGAATAAGTTATCTAAATATGGTATTAGGGGATGTGCATTGTCATGGATAAAGAGTTACCTAAGGGGAAGAACCCAAAATGTAGTAATTAATACTGGCCAATCTAAATATAAATCTGATCCACTTTTTATTAAACTCGGGGTACCACAAGGCAGCATATTGGGTCCTTTACTTTTTATAATTTACCTAAATGATCTGCCAGATGCCTGTAGTAATCTTATTTCTTTGATTAATTACGCTGATGATACAAATATTATTATACGAGATAAAAACATAACTAATTTAATAAATAAATCGGCCGATCAATTTTTATCTATTGAAGAGTGGTTCCATGACAATGGTTTGATCCTGAATGCCGATAAGTCTCAGTGCGTTATATTTCGAACACAACAGAACAAATCAAATTTTCCTGAAACTGTTGCTCTCGGTGAGAGTGATATAAGTGTTGCGAGCGAGAGCAAATTTTTAGGCGTGTATATTGACTCATTTTTAAAGTGGCGTTATCATGTTGAAGATCTATGTAGAAGACTGTCTAAAACTTGCTATTTACTTAGAGTGACAACAAAGTACTTGGATTTCAATTCCTCTAACGTGGTTTATTTTAGTAACTTTTTGTCGGTTTTGAGGTATGGTTTAATATTTTGGGGCCACCAGGTATCTAATCTAGAAAAGACCTTTGTGATTCAAAAACGGGCTCTCCGATTGATTTTAAATTTGGACTATAAGCAATCGTGTCGCGGAATGTTTAAAAAGCACAATTTCTTGACCGTTCCGGCAATATTTATATTTGACAGCATAATGTTTATTAAGAAACATCCTCAAAAGTTTTCTCACTTCAAAATTAACCATGCATACAGCACTAGACGTAAAAATATAGATTATAATTTTCCTGAACATAAACTAACCTTAAGTGAGAAAAATTGTACATATTCTGCCATTACGTTCTATAATGCATTACCACAGGGGACTGTGGCATTACCTAACAACATAAAGAGTCTCGAAAGATTGGATATATTTAAACGAACTTTGCACAGTTATTTGTGCAACATAGAGCCCTATAACATAACTGAGTTTTTAACTAAATAGTATGTGTCCTTTATACCTAGTGTTATTTTATTTCTTTGTTATTTGACGTATTTCAAACTTTGTGATTGTACAAACCTGTTTTGAAATAAATGCTTCTTATTTTATCTTATCTTATCATCCCCTATTATTAGCCTTTAAATTTCCTTTGAAACCTTTTTTCTAATAATTGGTGATTTCGTTCTCCTAATTTTAGGGTCCTAGTGGTCCTGGTAAACCCTCATCTCCTAAAGATGATAATTTAGAGGTAGGAATAGTACTACAGTCAATAAGGGGTTTGAACTAACCAATCTATATATTTTTTGAGACAAGTCGAAAGTCAAATTTCATATTGTGGGGTATTTTTCATATTTCCTATATATTTCACTTAAAAACTTGAACGCCTATATCTTTAAAATGAATTTAGATAATTAAGTTCTGTAAAAAAGGTAGGTGTTGTCGGACTCTATAAATAGATCAACTACATTGATTGCCTAGGCGTCGCGACGTCATAAAAATGTGAGTCGATGGCATGTACCTTTAAATTATTATATTTCAAAAGTAATTTTTTCATTTATCTCAGGTAGTTCTTTTACTTCACGGTCCTAATTACAATAATATTAAAAAAATTTCTGCTTTTTATGTCAGGTTAGAACCGTTAGTCGCGTTAATAGAATTATGATGGCTCGAATTAAAAATACATATTTGTTAATAACTTTTTTTAAATACATATGACAGGGAACGTTTATATAAAAAGTGTACTCCTTTTTTTACGGCCAAAAGTTATTCTTATTATTTTTGCATAAAGTTAATAGAACTCGGAATATAAGGAATAAACCTTGTCACCCTCTTTTTCCAAGATGCCGGACGGACCACCGACTTGTCAGTCCCGCGAATCAAGTTTTAAATTAGTCTCAATAATATCCCATAATATGCAATTTGAATTTCGAACTATCTTTAAAAATGAACATATTTTTCCGTATTGACTAGTATAGAGCAAATATTGTAAATGTAGTAAAACAAATAATGGGTTTTTTCACAATAACAGATTTTTGTTATATTATTTATTATTCAGCACTGACATGACATGGCATGAAGAACCTATTGAAAATGTTCAATAATAAAACGCTTTTTGGGGCGTGACAAAACTTTTCTAAAAACAAACAAAAAGACCAAAGCAGTTTGAAGACAAGAAATTATACATTATCCGCAATGCTCTTATTTGCCTGTTGAGCGGCCGATTATAATATTATCTTTTTATGAAAATTTAAATAGAAGAGAACAGCTTAAGGCTCATTTACACTTGGGAAAGTTTAGAGGCGGAAAGTACTTGCCGCCAGTAAACTTGCCTTGTGTAAATTATAGGAAAGCTCGACTTCTTCAAGACATTTTAGAAACAGGAAACACGTCTGGTGGAACGCCATTGGTCGTTGATGAGATTGCTGTGACGTGGTATAAGTCGTTCCATGTGTTTATTAAGGAGGATATTTTGCCTAATTATTTTCTGTGTTCAAGATTTAAAAAAACTGAAATAGTAGAAAATTCTATTTTTTCTTAGTCAATGCGGTAAAGGGGGTCAAAGTCAAAATTTAGTGAAAAAATCCATTGTAAAGAAATCAAGGAATTATCCCTCTATTTTTATTATGACAATGTTTAAAAAGTAATTTGTTATAATAGGCATGTGAACCCATCCAAATATCTCCTATAACTATTAGAAATATGTATGTTAATAGCTTTGTTCGCGGTAATATTTCTAAACAGATTCGAAACTATTTGCACGCGCAGTTCAGATAATTCGCATGTGAAGAATTTTGTGATCCGCACCCGCTATTATTTTAACTGTGCATGCGAGTAGTCTTAGTCGATTTAGAATCCTTACCGAGAACAAAGCTATTACTTGTAGTACCCCACTCTGTGTTTGTTTCAGTTTAGTTGTAAACAACTAATTATTTAGACCGGCTTTTAAACGTATCAATTTTAAACCTTTTTTTAATGCATGATTCTTTTAATTGGTGGTTTGGTTTTCTTAATTTTAGGGTCCCTTTGGTCCTGGTCCATTACCGAAAGATGATAATTTAGAGGTAGGAATAGAGCTAATACTAAAAATGTAGTCGTATATATTGTAGCGCTTGCTTATACGGTATATACGAAATAATTGTTTCAGAGTTTGTTCGACATATTAATATTTAAATTAGGAGAGTTATTATCCGCTTTACTGCTCGATTTTCTTTTTCCGTTAATATCCAACATTTTGCAAATCAACAAAATCCCTCTAAACGCTATTTCAAACATAATTTTCTCGGAAGCCACACAAACAACTTTGTAAAAACCTGTTTCATATTCAGCGGCAAATATAATTATTTCCAGCGAATTGAGAATCTGGTTTCAGGTATCAGCCAGTGAGAAGATTTTAGCGCCTGAAAAACCGATTAGCGGGATTTTGTTGGCTTGCAAAAGGTCACCAATATTTGTACGATTGGCGGAAAAATAGTAAGCCTTAAGGCCTTTTTACATTGGGTGCAAGAAAAATGGCCTGGAAGCATGCGCTTCGACGACGTTTTAATCAGCTGATGCACGTTTTCCCATTTAAACCTGCATCAGCTGTTTAAAACGTCGACAAAGCGCATGCTTTCAGGCAATTTTTTCTTGCAATTGCACCCAATGTAAAAAGGCCTTTAGGATACCACATTCCCGAACGCCATGGAAGTCATACAACCAAAAATATATTTTTGCGTTATTTGTAGAAAAACTATCTAAAAACATTGAAAACCGCGCTTTTCTAGTAGATTTGTGTCAAAAGGTATCAGTCTTTAAATGTTGCGTGATTCACGTATAAGCAGATAGCAGACATAACATTGATGTTCTTATGTTGACCGTGACAATTATTTTGAAAAAATTAAATAACTATTGCAAAATTTTTCTAATGATCTAATATCTAATGTATGAAGTCCGATATCGGATTAAATCCTCAAAAGGTATTATCGCTTTTTCAACAGTAAGTCGGTTAGCTTTATCAAGAGTACTGAGTACTGAAAGTAACTTAAGTGTAGTCTTATACCGGGTGTCCCATTATGGATGGCCACCGGCCGTATCTCGGAAACTACTGGGCATAGAAATTCGGGGGGAAAAAAATGATAACTAAAGTGGCCATGAGAAAATCCTGAAAATAATTTTTAAGTTCCGCATTTTGCCGCAAGAGGGCGTAATTGAGAAGTCAATTTTAAAATTTTACATATCTCCGAATATTCCACATTAAGGTATATCTTGGGTAACACCATTATAAAGCTTGGACAATTATGCATCATTTTGGTCTTATTCTCATTAGCGTACCGACTTTAATAAGAGGGGGGGGGGGTTTGTTTGGAAGAGAAATGTATGCACTTTCACCAATCGTATTTAGTTGCCCATAATAGTTCTAAAAAAAAGCTAGAGGGCGCAATTTGTAATAATAACACATTTTTTAAGTTTACTTCGAAAAAATAAATCATACGGTATAATTATGATACCATAATCGAAAAGTAGATGAAATTTGCTAGAAGAAATATTTAAACCGCAGCTCCGTTTGTTTCAGCGTTATCGCCAATAGAATAATTTTAATAAACTTTAAATGAAGAAGCGGTTATATATTTTTTAGAAAAAAAGTGGGACGCCACTGATATTTTTTCATGTGGATATTATTTCGGATTAGCCTGGTCAATTCTGCATAAAAATGGTCTCTTGCGTTTTTCTCCTCAGGCACACCGTTCTTAATTAAGATAATTAAATTAAATTAGCTCTACTATTTATTATTATTAACATAGATAATGAAAAATTTTGTTTTATAAAAATTGTTGGAAATGACCACCTTCACTTAATAGGCAAGCTTCCGCCCGTCTAATTTAATTTAATTATTTTAATTAAGAACGGTGTGCCTGAGGAGAAAAACGCACGGTACGCCAATGAGCATAAGACTAAAATGATGCATAATTGTCCAAGCTTTTTAATGGTGTTACCAAAGATATACCTTAATGTGGAATATTCGGAGATATGTAAAATTTTAAAATTTACTTTTCAATTATGCCCTCTTGCAGCAAAATGCGGAACTTAAAAATTATTTCCAGGATTTTCTCATGGCCACTTTAGTTATCATTTTTTTTTTCTCGAGTTTCTATGCCCAGTAGTTTCTGAGATACGGCCGGTGGCCATCCATAATGGGACACCCGGTATAAACAAATAAACTACCTATATGGGGGTTCCGTTAATAATAAATTCAAAACAAATTCAGCAAGGGTGAGTTATTAAGGTCTAATTGACAATTTAAAAGGTGGTTTGTATTTTTAGGTTCATTTATTTCTAGGGATTCCAGCAAATTAAGTTTATTGCCCTTATTTTCTGTATGAAGAATATGGAAATTGCGATGAATTCAGATAAATGATTTGCGTAAAGAGAGTCGGTTTTTCCCAAAGTAAAGCTGGAACTATCTTTTTGAAAAACTTCTGCCAGATTGGCCTATGTATGTTTTGGGGCAACCTTGACATGTTAATTTATAAACACCGCATTTATTATCTTTGTTTGTTTTAGTTTTATTATTTTTAATACAGCTTTATTCGTGTAGCGAAACATGTTGAGTCAACAACTATTTTAATAGTGTTTTTTTAAATATAGTGGAATTTAACACATTATTAGTGTTTTCTTCATCTTTTGAATTATGGAGTTCTACCTAGTAAAGGCAGAATCTATTATTATTTTCAAAATATAGTTCGTCAAGTTCCAAAAATACCTAAAATATAATTTTTTTTTGAGCGCTACCGGCTACCCTGCTCTAGAGGTTTTATTGCTTAGCGGACTTCATACAAGGAACAGACTTTATATTTATTTTCTTATTTTCACCACTTATTATATACTTTTAGAATACCGAAGATAGGCCGAAACCTCTTCCAAGGACCAAAATGAACAATGACTACAACTTACCAGATTTGCCGTCCGTTCCAAATTTTCCACCCGCGGGGCCAAGCAACAGCAACAAAGATGACGACATCGATTTTGACGATTTGACAAGGAGATTCAATGAGCTCAAAAAGAAATTCTAAAATTGCAGGTAGCTGGTAGAGGATAGTTTGTAAAATTCGAAAAATTAACTTCGTGAATTATCAATAAACCACTTTGTGAAGGCGCGAGTCTAAATCCATTAGACCCCTAAATTTTCGAGACTCTCTCGAGAGTTAAGAGAAAAATTATTTTAAAAATTAAAAAATAAACCGAAACAAAAAAAAAATAAACGGATCCGACTTAATTCGGTCCCACGATCTTCGGAAAGTTAACAAAAAATCTTATCCTTCACACCATAGTCTTTTCGATTTAAAAAGAGTAGGCAGTCTTCGCACGGGGAAATTGAGAAGAAACTGTAGTAGCTTGGAAACTAGGATAGAGGGCGACTAGGCTTCTTGTACTTAATTTGCCTCTCATCCTCACACGGCCGATACTATAGTCACGCACTCGCGAGCTTAAGACCGCACATCCTACTCGCCGCAACTTAGGTAACGCCGTGTAAGTAGCGCCATTCAAATATGACCTAGTCGTCCAGTCCAGTGACGTTAGGAGCTCGGGTCTAAAAGTCTAATTGCAACCTAATTTTTCGTCTCACGCTTGGACTCTTAATTTAAATAATGTATTCTTGGCTTAGATTACAAAGGTCTTGTAGGAAACGTTTAGTTTTTAAACTTTTCCTTCTAAAAGTTCTGTTTTATATAGATATTAAGGTTTCAGACGCATATCGTTTTAGTTATTGATTTATGATGCAATTTTTTAGGAAAACGAGTAAAAAGAGTAATATTTTATAGTATTTTTCTATTATATAGTTGTCTGTTCCGTACTCCCTTTTTAGAGCTATTTTAAATCAACAAAATTATAACCCAATGCAATAAAATTTTTACAACAAGAACAAAAGACAATTAGTTGTTTATTTTTAAAGAGAAAAATTAAAATTTGAATTGAAACATTTTTTATTTATTTTTTATGAAGTGATAATTTATAATAAAAAAAAATAGTGCGGGAGCAAACGAGAATGCTTTTATGAATACACAAAACGGCACTTAAGGAGTATTTCAAAACCTAAGCATTTGCACCAAAAACTGTTCTTAGATCAAAGACGCTCCTAAAATACATGATTTCTGAAAAAATCAATTTTGGCGTGGATCGATATTTACTTTATTTTTATTCATAAAAACCCGAGCCCGAAAAACGCTGGTTAGAGTCATACATACGTCTTATGTTAAAATTTTGGATTGACACAAATATAAAAAAAAAATTTTAAGTAAAGAGCCAGCTAGGAATATCAAAAAAAAAGTAAAAAAAAAACATTTACAAAAACACATTTAATCCAACTATGCAGAGGGGGAGAGGTAATAATTTAATTTTCGAAATTTGATAGTAGCAGTGATGTAAAATAAATAAGGACTCGTTACAAAGTAAGCGTTACTATGTGATCACTAAAAGTAACGAGTCCTAATGTTATAAAAGACTCGTTACTTTTGGCATTTCGTTACTCTGAATTTAAATCTAACTAACTATTCTACCCATAATTTTACAGCGGGCGGTTTCGTTCGTGGACTTGATAGCCAATAACGGATGACAGACAAAACGTATCATAAATTATTTTTCGAGCTGGATTTTGTTTTTACCTCGTCAGGCAGCCGATGGCGTGTCGTTTTGCATGTATTTGGAGAGATGGCGTATTAATATTTAGTTAATTTGTTGTCGGGAAACCATGTTGCGTGTTGGGTTGAGGAAATACAGGACTTTAAGTTACCATTGAGAGATGAAAGCAATGTTTATTCTTATGTATTTTTAATTTATATTTCTTTTTTAATTTTAACAGGCACTTGATACATGATATAAATTGAGTATTCTGTTTCTTAGATTGTATAGGGTAAACAAATTGTGTTTAGTCAAGTTCACTTCGCACACTGGTATTTAGAAAATTATAAAATTATAGAGCTTCGATTCCTAGAATCAGATGCCCAAACGCAGAAATGAAGTGTTATTTGTTTATATTTTGTGTAAATTGAAAACAAATAAATCTATTTTTTAATCAATACGCCATGTTCTATTCCTATTTGTTGTTATATTGTATGTTTTTATGTTTCTTAATCACATATTTGAGAATTGACAATAGTACATAACCTATATTTATATTTATACTACAAAACATGAGTAGGTATTTGGCAATCGATCAAAGCCATCTTTTTTATTTTTAAAAGTAACGATTTACATAAAGTAACGAGTCCTAAGTAACGAGTCCTAATCCCAAAGTAACGAAACGGTCCAAGTCCTTAAAAGTAACGAAAATTTACATCACTGGATAGTAGTTAGGTAAATTTTAAACGAACTTTGGACGTGGCTCCGAAAATTTTTCGCGACGCTTTTCCGCCTTCTTTGCTAGGTACAATATTATAAAATACATGTAGTCCAGACTGTCCCTCTCTCCAGAAAAAAAATGCCCTACTTACGCCCATTGAGCGCCCCCCCCCCCAGCATATTTTTTGGCTACGCCACTGGTCCAGTCTTCTAGTATCCACGCTGTTACGTTTTTCTTTCTTTTTCCCTGTGTAAGGACTGCCTTGGTGAGTAAGAATTTCTAGCATTTTCAGTTGGGCACTTTGAAGGATTAGGTTGCGGCAAGATCTTTGAGGGGGGTCTAACTTGTAGGAGTTGTTGGTCTAACGGATAGTGGTGAGAATATATCAACAAAATGCAAAAATGTTTACCTTTTCTTCAAAAAAAAAACACTAACTAGGTACACCACAGTGGCAAGTTCCGATGCTCATTCTAGAAGTTTAATTTTCGAATGTTCCAAATATTGCATTATATGTATGTGTATTATTCAACTTTAACTCAACAATTCTTCGATCTATGTGATAAATAAAAAAATGCTTCGGCTAAATACAAGAGCGCAACTGCAGCAGCTCGAGATAATCCGCTTTAGAAAATATGCCAAACACTTTCTGAGTTCATGTTATTTGGGTTTATTTAATAGAAAAGTTTGGTCGTTTCTGTTGCACAAAATTGCACTTTGTTTTACTAAAAGTCTTATGTAGGCGGCGTAAAACCTGTTTGCAGTTTTAAGCAGCGCAAATGATTTATACATTTTACACATTGTTAAGCAATCATTTTGTTAAAGTTTTAATATATAAACACTAGTTTATAAGAAGAAATATTTTTATACATAGTGTAATCTATGTTGTTTAAACATTTATTTTAGGTAAATATTTTTATTAAAATATGTATAGTTTTAATGAATTTTATCAACAGTAAAATTATGTTACAAAAATTTAGTGTGCTTTTATTTTATCCAAAATACCTGCAAATTAAAATTTGGGATTGTCAAGAGGATAGACACTTTATTAACTTACTATACATGGTAAGTTGCAGAGCTAGGCCAAGCACTAGAAAACAACTGCTTCGAGCACGAAGCTCTTTGGAAATGTAATTGCTTGGAACTGAAAACTACTTTGGAAATTCTAAGAGCTTGCAATTACCGAGGAGAGTAATTTTGAATGCTTGCAAGCCCTTTAAATGGTTTGAAATATGAAATTCAATTACCAATAACTAACCACTTTTAATAAAGGACTTGAATTATCAAGCACTGTAGGTTAAAAGTGCTTTTAAGCACTATTGTGTCTGTAGCACTTTCTAGGCAATTACTGCCCAGCTCTGGTAAGTTGATACTTAACTAGAAAAAGTCCTTATGAATAGGTGAAGAAAAGAATATTTTCCGTTTTGTGTGTTTGGTGTAATTTAAAATGGGAAATTTAAAATTTTCTTAATAATAGTTTTTCTTCCTTACACTTACGCGTACCCGTCCAATTTCGTCTCTGGACTAAATTGTGATATGCCAAGCCTTAATACTTCTACATGTATTACTTACTTATTTCTTCAGCACTCACACCAAGTAAGCTTTTAATGGCCGTCGAGGACACACGTCATTTCTAGTAACATTTATTTTACAAAACTTAAGTTTTGGTTAGGGCCGGACTGGTGTTCCTGTAATAGTTAATTACCAAATCTAAAATCAATTTACTTGCTTTTTATTTATGTGAACTAATAAATGCCGGCTGTTATATTGAAAGAACGCAGAGAAGACAATTGTATTGACGAAGTAGGTACGGAAAGAGATGTGCGAGGGCAAGAGCGTAAGAAAGAGATCATATACTAAGGGCAGCCGATGTCGGTGCTGTAACAATAATTCCTTGACGAGTGTTTAGCTGATTGAAGGGCATTATATCGGAGTGTTCAGTATATGTATCTTTGTCGTGTACATATATAAATATACAGTAAGTTATATATACATCTCTCAGGAATCTGGCCAATGTTCGTGAGGAAAAGCCATTTTTGAAATTAAGGAATTTTTTAATCACATGTTGGCAGTGACGTATTTAGGGGGGGGGGGGGCAGCCCCCCAAATTTTAATTGAAACATTTTTTTATGGAAGTGTGATAATTTATAATAAAAAAATAGTGCGGGAAGAAACGAGAATGCTTTATTATTAATATACAAAACGCCACTTAAGGAGTAAGTATTTTAAACCCCAAGCATTTGCACCAAAAACTGTTCTTGGATCGACGCTCCCAAAATACATGATTTCTGAAACAGTCATTATTTTTAATCATAAAAAACCGAGCCCGAAAAATGCTGGTTAGAGTCATACATAGGTACGTCTTATGTTAAAATTTTGGATTGACACCAAAATTCATAGTTTTCACAAATAAATATGACAATGTTTTTTTTAAATAGAGCCAGCTAGGAATATCAAAAAAAAAAGTAAAAAAACATATTTAATCCAACCATGCAGACGGGGAGAGGTAATAATTTAATATTCGAAAGGTGAATTTTAAACGAACTTTGGGCGTGGCCCCGAAAATTTTTTGGTCTGCGGCGCTTTTCCGTCTTCTTCACTAGATACAATATCATGAAATACATGTAGTCCTGACTCTCCCTCTCTCCAGCTCCTACTTAAGCCCACTGAGCCCCCCCCCCGGAGCATATTGTCTGGCTACCCACTGCATGTTGGCAAATCCGTTTGACAAGAGAAACGTCAAAGCATTAAAAAAGCAAGCACATGAAATATACTATAAATAGTCCGAGGCACAGACAACTTAATAAACTGAAAATCAATGGAATCAATTGACCGACTGACGCGGCCTTTAGTGTAGAAGCTCCCTAATAAATAAAATGAATTGTCATAGTAACATTTAGACAGTGGCACCCATATTCACTAAAAGGGATTACAATTGTGTTTTCACCATGGCATTATTTTTACGCCAGCCCTTTTGTGGTAATTTGATTTTTATGTAAATCGCCTTACCGATAAATAATTTGACCGGGATGTTGTTGCCTGTTTTTCTTTATTCCGACTCTTGTCATTTAAAACTCAGAACTGTCAGCTTTGGGCCAGCTTTAAATTTTGTATCCTTTAGTGAATACGGCCGTTAGAGTTCACGCCTCCACCAAGTCTTGTAGGTTCCTTTATTAAAAGCAATCTTGAAAATAGGCCATAATCATTTTATTAGTTTTAATTCAGAAGTGCAACAGAAAACCATGAGCACATAAATAAATTGTCTAATTAATCCTTTATTACAATCTATTTACTTAATTTGTCATAAATGATTAATAAAATTGTCTTTACCAGGTCCCTAATTTTCCATAGTAGAACTTAATTAAACAAAATATATATGTTCTGAGATGTATCTCAATACCTCCTATTTAATTAACTTTTGTCACCATGAACTGAACACTATATTATATTGAAACTAACACTGACTAAGAGCACTAGTTTAAAACTATTTAGAATCCTTAGAACTAAAAAAATCACAATTTATCCAATTACACGTATTTATACAGTTTTCAAAATTTAGTATTGTATATTTAGAGCGTCCCTTTTACTCGCCCAACAACAATAAAAACCTCTGCTAATGCGCCATTGGGTGGTTCAAACTTTGCGTCATAATAGGATACGACACCATCGGTTGTGACGCATTAGACATTGCAATAGTTTGCGACGAATTGCTGATATTTCTATGCAACTGCTCCATTTGCTGCGTCGACGCAGCAAGGTTTTGCTGAGCAGCTAAAAGTTGTTGACTTGTATTAGCCAAAGTAAGCTGCTGTGATGGAACACTTGCCACAGCCAATTGCTGAGTTGAATTCGCCAAAGCCAACTGCTGCGCCTGAGAAGTAAGCTGCTGTGGCGCACTGGCCATAGCTAACTGCTGCGCTTGGCTAGTTAACTGCTGCGTATTGGCTAGCGCCAGCTGCTGGGCCTGAGACGTTAACTGCTGCGTTGTATTGGCCAGTGCTAACTGCTGCGCCTGGGAAGTTAACTGTTGATTAGCTAGTTGCTGAGCCTGTGAAGTTAGCTGTTGGTTCAGTTGCTGATGCGTTTGTGGATTGCTGGCCAGAGCCAACTGCTGTGATTGATTAGTTAGCTGCTGTGACGCATTGGCTAAAGCTAATTGTTGGTTGGCCATGTGCTGATTGGCCATATGTTGGGCTTGAGAAGTTAACTGCTGAGTTGATGTTGCTAGGGCTAGTTGTTGAGCTGGGTTTGTGGTAACTGAAATGAAAGTAAAAAATTACTACCGCGACCGTGAGTGATTTTAAAATGTAGACCAGGAAACAAAAACAAACAAAATTTGACTAATTTCCGAAATGTAAAATTTTTTATTTCCGAATTTAAAAAAATGGCCATTGATAAAATTATCACTAGACTTGACTTGTATATTTTTTTTTACTTACCCAATATCTGTTGACTTGGGGCCAAGATTTGCGCTGGCGATGCTATGCTGACAGTAGGACACCCGGCAATCGATGGATTGCAATTAGTCACTGTTGCCAAACTTACTGGAACTGTGGCAACGCTGGCCGTGACCGTTCTGATCACTTGAGGTTGAGTACTGGTACTAGTCAAAGTGACAGCCGGCATTGTAACTGTGTTTTGTTGAGTCGATACTCGTAAATTGGCGTTTTGATCTAGCAGAAATTCGTTAGTAGCAGCCAAATCTTGTACCTGAAAACCACAAAAATATTATTTCGAATCCGGAAAAGAGAATTCAATAATAGTACTACAATATCGTGATCTTTGAAATTTTAGGTAGCATAATAGGGAACTTTCCCATATTTTTTCCATTGCTAAAAAATGGTAAATGAAAAAATAACATATGCAAAATATTACGTCTGAAATATCGCTCCTTAATTTTTTATAAATAATAAAAGTTAGCCGTGTGACGTCACGTAGTATGAATAACCTGCTCTCGCGCTATGTATTGTAGGTCGCTTTGACGCCACAACAGCAAACTTTAATCGCTTCTATTTAATCCAGAGGATCAAAAAAACATTTCTTTGTGAGTTGTGGGATTATTTGTAAAATTTAATTTTTATACAAGTTCCCTAGTAAAAAAACAAGTTGATTTTATACTTACTTGTCTTTTTAATTGAGCTATTTCCTTATGTAGAAGATTATTTTCTTCTTCCAGAATTAAACTTCTGAAATTCAACAAATAATTAATATAATATACAGGGTGTTTCACGGTGGATGAAACGTTAGACGTTTATGGAAAACGGATGGTACGTTTCTTAAAAAATTTGGTTGCTCAGATAAACAACCTTGGTCTATCGTTTAAAATATTTTCAGCAATGCGGCGTTGCCGCTTCTGCCCGAAACAGGTGGCAAAATCCTTATTTTAAATGGAACACCCTATATATTATATTATTTTCTAATTCCCTATACAATTCCACGTATATTTTGTATAAAATCTCATATGTCTAAATTTAATTGTTTTTGAAATATTGACGTTTAAAATATGCCATTTTCAGACTTGGACAGGCTGTAACATTGCAGCGGCGCATCTAAGCGAAAAATGATTTCAGTCTTTTATTCTCTATCCAAAAATATCCACTTCCGGTTTAATTTGTTAAACCAAAAAACTGGTTTTACGGTTAAACATGTTAAACCGGAAGTTATAATATTTAGCTAGAGAATAAAGAACTGAGAAAGGGAGGTGAAAAGCATTTTTCTCTAAGATGCGTCGTACCAGTGTTACAGCCTGTCAAAATTTGAAAATGGCATATTTTAAACGTCAATATCTCAAAAACAGTTGAATTCAGACATGACATTTTTAACAAAATATACATTGAATTGTATAGAGAAGTAGAGAAGATGTTGCCATCTGTTTAGGGCAAAAGCGGCAACGTCGCATTGCTGCAAATATTTTAAAACGATAGACAATGGTTGTTTATCTGAGCAACCAAATTTTTGAAGAAAACGTATCACCCGTTTTACAAAAACGTCTAACGTTTCAAATATTAGATTGAGTAGTCCGTTACTTTGTGATATTGCATATTAACAAAAAGACAATATGTGTAATTTTACTTTGTTATAATATTACTTTTTATTTACTGATTAGTTACTGCAGTTTCGTAGTACAACTACATTATCAAACTAAATTCAGTTTGTAAGTAAGTAACTAATCAGTAAATTAAAAGTGATATTATAACAAAGTAAAATTACACATATTGTCTCAAACTCAAACTGACAATGTATGTGTATTATGCACGACTGGAGAAACATTGCTAGATCAAAAATTCCACTAAATTTAAATCTTAAGAACCTTCCATACCAAGGTAAAACACGGCATCGTTTCCTGGCTTGTCTAATTGAAAATTTAATACAAAAATTTTACTAAGGGGTTCACAAGACGATTGAATTATATAGGTTCAACTTGTATCATCCGCCATGCAGAACATAAAAATAGAAATATTATCTTCACTGACTGACGCCGCGCCACTTAATTCTCGTGAAATTCGTTTATATAATAATAAGTTTATTTTTAATATTTATAATATAATTAATGTTTTTATTTATCTTCCTCAATAAACGTCTTCTTTGATCCCCCGAAACCGTGCTTGTTAGGGGCAAATCTTAGTATTTTAAATTATAAATATATAGGAATATTAAAATATGTTTTTTAAAATATTTGTTAATATCATATAAAAGTTAAATTGCAAATAAAAAACGTTTAACTACATGTATATAAATATAAACGCAGTTCTTTTTGAGGATAAAGGATATAAAAATTTTGAAAAATATATTATTCATAACAATATTTTTTTAAACATTTTCAAAAAAATTTTCAAGTTATCTGTTTCCAGTATCCATGCTTTTATTTCGACTTTATATTTTTTTAATGAAATATATTTTTAAATTTTTGTCGGTAAATAATCGTTTAAAAAAACATAAATATTGGTAATTGTTTTGTCCTGTGGACTTATTTATTTTAGGTTTTATGGTTATTTCATTTTTATGACGTGTATTATGATTATGGTTTTTAAACTGTATAAGATAATTTATGTACATTAAGATGTTATAAATGTAAAGTTGTCTAATATTCATTTTTTTTTTGTTTCAGAATATAATTTTATTGATGGATAAAGATAATCTTTATTAAATATAATTTTTAGAAACCTTTTCTGTAATATTTCTAATTGTTTATCTAAAGTTTTATTTATTCCTCCCCAACCTAAAATTCCGTAATGAGTTTTAACTAATTAATGCATAATATTTCCATACGTTTTACGTTCAAAATTTTTTTAATGCTTTTTTTAAAGAAATTTTATTGCCATCGCCAGACGCAGGTACAGTATGCACGATGGGGTGGAAATGCAGTATTTGTTTTCTCTTAAACTAAAATTCAAACAATCACTTTTAGTTTACCTTGCATCCATTCTGTTAAGAACACCAGGAGGAGGATTCCCTGCAAAATAACCTTTAAAAATAGGCCTAACCCTGTCAGCTTCTAACTGAAGTTCCCTGTTTAATATTTCTTCAGCTACTGCGAATCGTCGCTTAGCTAATGGAAGACCGCTGTCTTGGTAGTCATCGTAGCTCACACCGTTCCGTCGGAGTGTACCTGAAAATATTTCAAAAATTAGCAATACAGTTTGTAGTGGTTTCTATAGTTTCTAGTCTAAGATCCCGACTGAAATCGACCTTCACGCATCTGGTTTCTCAATAAAAGGTATTTTTTTTATCGAACAAGCAAGTCGCATATGGGTTTTCTAATTAAATCAACTCCCCGCTATCCTTAATTAAATTATAACTATATTTTATAGTATCATATATTCGACGATGCAGTGTCGGCTAGTGCATAAGCGCTGCAAAGCTACAGAGCTCCCCCAAAAAAAATTAAGTAATTCAACTATAGTATATTACATAAGAAGTGATATTTTTCAAACGAGGATATATTTAGCACGAGGCGTCGGCCGAGTGCGGAAATTCTCCGAGTTTTAGAATAATCACTTTCACACGAGTAATGTACACTATTTTTCCTACGACTACAAAGAATTATTAAAAAAGCCTTTGATTTGTGAAAAAAATATTTTAACGCTAAAGTTGAAAAAAAGAATCCACATTAATGTTGAAATTAGCATACTTAGGATTATGTTCCACTTAATATCTGGTTTCATAGATAGTTTGTCACTAGACTTTTCCTTTATTTTGTAGTTTAACTTTTTAATTTTTTCATATTTTATATATCATAGGAAGAACTAATCCTGGATTGACTTCTAGATTAACCAGAATGAAAAATTTTAAATTTAATCAAGGAAAGATGTATTAAATATAAATTTAAAAAATACACCCAACAAGGAAGATTTCAATTCAAAATAATTCTATATATTATTTAACGTTTTTATAAAAAAAAAAAGTCTAATATATCTACCTGATGTGATTTGAACCTGTGACCTTGCGATCTATAGGCTAGAGCTCTATTATCTACGCTATCGCTACCGATGAAGATTTGTTGTTTAATACACGACACTCTCTTCAGCGCGATTTGTTTTTTCTGGTGATAGATTTTCCAGTATATTAGTAAAATTTTTTATAATTTCAGATGGCGTATTTTCACACTCTAATACTGAATCACCCGACCAATACATGATAAATAAGTTACTCACTTTACAATTACTGCTTTCTAAAATTTGTTCTTTTTAATAAATAGGGGTTGGCTGTCAAATTGGCATCATATGTTTAAATTAAATAGTGTGCCTTGATATTTCAACACGAGTGTTGAAATATTTTTTTCAACAAGCGTGTGATATAGGGCGCTTTCTAGCCAAATTAACCGTGCTTTTTTTCTCATTTTCACAGGGGGTTGTAGGAAATAGTAGTTTGTACAACAAGAGTGGATATGATGTCCATATCGCACGAGGAAGTAAATGTAATACAAAAATTTTACTAAAGGGGTTCATAAGAACTTCTAGTTTGGCGAATGAAATATTTTTCGACAAAAAAAAAATTGAAAAATTATTTTAAACTTTCAATTATATAGGGTGATTCCTAAGTTGTTTTAGCTGCGTATAGAAGGCATTAAAATAAACAACATTTTCAAATACCTTTTTTCAAAAAACTCAAAAATAAGGTACTTACATTCATTTATTACACTATGGATCAAATACGGTTCTGCCTAACTTGCCCGTTGAATGCCATTAAAAAAACTTCTGGGTGTAGAATGAGGCCGCAAGGGAAAGCGTTCTGCTTTAATCTCGAAGCAGCAGCCGCACCTTGATGAAACTCAACGTAAATTAGCACCATATCTACTAGTTCATTGTTTTCAAATTTTACCATATTCACGTGACACCAATTTAAAATTAACTTGCTTCAGAAAAACACACCGCAGCGTATTGCCAAATAACTCACCACCGACCCGTAAATTGCATAACTAATTGTAGGGCCACAAGTAGACCACTATTCCTAACTCACAGGATTTTAACACTGCCATGTCTGTTTTTATTAGAGACCTCATGTCTAATCCACAAAAAGTTCCAGAATGAGATCAAATCGGTTTCAGCATATAATACACGCCGAACATATAGTGTAAACCTACCAATACCTTCTTCTAGTCAAACAAAAAACTCCATTTTATATCGGAGTAAAAAAATATTTAATCAGTTGCCATTACATATAAGGAAAATTGATAGCCACAAAAAATTTAGAGGAGAAGTAAAATCTTTACTGGTTACAAAGGCTTACTATACAATAAATGAGTTTTTTAATGATAATTTGAATTAAAAGCAATTAATATATATTTTATGGCGTATGTGTATTTATGTATAGTCTGTTATTTGTTTTTATTTTATTTTTTATCTTATTGAAAAATAATATTAATTAGTGTAACTTTATTGCTTTAACAACATTTTATGTGTTTTCTTGTCTAATAGAGTGTTTAAGATTCGTGGGTTTGCTCATAGGGTGTCCTTTTGTCACAAGGCATATTTTGACTTTGAATTTGGTATTTTAAATGGAACACCATATATAAGTATTTCTGCTTTTTTTGATTGGATACCTTATGGATATCTAAATAAAATTAGTTATTAATAACCTATCCATCTCTGACTGTTTTTGAGGTTTGAATCATTAAAGTAATTTCCTCGTAACCAACTTTGAAATTGAGACAGCTAATTTCTCAAAATCTTGATAACTTTTGACTTAAACATAGATCTTGAAATTGTATAACTTAGATTTTACGTTTTTCATATAGCTAGAGAGTTTTTAAAATTAGGCCAATTGGGCCACCTAGATAAATTATGTTCACTAGTCAATTTTTGCAAATGGAAGGTAATCTTGTATGAGGCTTATTTATTGCTATGTGATTAGTGTTGCTAATTCACTTTATTAAGTGTATGACTTCTATTGTATCTTTATGTAGTATTTATGCTCTTTAGTAGTTTTATTTTTATATGATCAATGTCTATGTTTATATACCTAACTAATTTTAAAAAGCTTTGTAAACGAGAATCGGCATTCTTATATTACAATAAAGCATATTTGATTTGATTTGATAATAAAAGATAAGACAAAAAACATTAAAGTATAGCAGGTTACGTTTTGATGACCAGGCCCGCACTTAGATTTTTTACCTCTGTATCTAGTTTTTTGAAAAAGGTATTTGAAAATGTTGTTTATTTTAATACCTTCTATACACAGCTAAAAAATAAGTATCAACTTAGGAATAACCCTGTATAGGTTCAAATTATATCATCCGCCATGCAAAACATAAAAATTGAATATTGCGGCTATTATTAATGTTAATTTCTTCTTTTCCATTAAACTTACACCCCAATATTATCTTCAAAATCTCCACTGATGCCGCGCCACTTAATTCTTGTAAAATTCATTTTTATATTTGACACATAAAAAAATAACTTTATTTCGATCGTCCGACACAGGTACAACATGCGCGATGTGGTGGAAACGCACGGTATGTTCCTGACTTATAGAGTACTTTTTGCTCTTAAGTAAACAATCAACCCAACCATTAACATACCATTAAGAGATCCTAGTCCAACAAACTGAGATTCATAACTATTATTGTTAGACCCCTGAGTGCGCTGCATGTTGATCTGAATCAGCTCGAGAATGTCTTGATCCTCTTGTTCCTTGCTAACGTGTCTGAATTTGCAGTGTGTCCGTCTGCACAAGCCCTTTTTGAACTGGTTACAAATGGGCGGGGTGCCGGGCAATTGATTCTTTCTGGTTGCTTCGGCCAAAATTTGCGGGGACATTTCGCCGGTATGTTTGTATTCTTCTACTTCTTCAGCGGTGCAGTGTATGAATCTGGACAAAAGTTATTAGATTAGAAGATTAATTTGGCAACAATTGACAAGTTACAACCGAAATTTGGGGTATTTAAAGTCGCATATATTTAATAGTATGAAAGGGAGACTGTTTTAAAAAGTGTTCATCCTGGGGGTTTTTGTCCTTAAAATAGGAAGCACAAATGTGGAAATAAAAAAAATTCTGACACGATGACTTTTTGACTGCTTAGGTTAGGTAGGTATACCCGTGGCGGCTATATTCTATGTCTAGAGTAATAAAATCAGAGATTCCGTTCAGTTCGGCTCAATTTCAGTGTTGGCTATAGGCGCAGGTAAATTTGTGCATTAAATTATTTATGATAACTAACCAAAGAAAAAAAAAAGATAATTTGATAAAGAAGGAAGTATTAGCTATAGCAAATTTACACAAACAGCGTTTTATGAAATATGCCGTGAAAGATACAGCTGAAAACATAGTGTAACTGTGCTGCGCACACCGCCATATCATTGCGAACTAAATCCCATAGAACTTATATGGGCGTAGGTGAAAGGATTTGTAGCAAGACCCAACAGGACATTCAAGATGAAAGACGTTAAGCTATTGTTTGATCAAGCCATTAAGGAAGTGACACCAGAGAACTGGCGAAAAGCAGTCCATCATGTCATTAAAGAAGACGAGAAAATGTGGGATCTTGACCACCTGATCGATGGGACCGTTGACCCGTTAATTATAACGTCAAGAGGAGATGACAGTTCTTCAGATGACGAAGAATATTATGATTTTTTATCATTTAATTTCTGTATAATGTGTTTTTGTATTGTTTTTTATAATAAAGTAGAGCGTTTAGCGTTCGTATAAGTAAATAGAAAGAACGTCTTTTAGCGGCAGGCGGACAAAGTGGTGCATCTATCTTTTGCATTAAAGTACACAGGGACGCCAAAAGCAATGGGCTCCCTGGGGCACAGCTAAGCAACGACAGGCAGTTTCGTCCTTATTAGGACTCATCAGAAAGCCAAAATCCGTAGCGACTCCCAGTACAGCGAGACTATTCTTTCAAAACATTTTTAAGCATAAAAATGTGATGAAAACTCTTTAACGCCATCAGTAGGAATCAACTCAATGTAAAAGATAGCCATCTAACGTGAAAACATAGAACTAAATAAACCAAGTACGGTGGAACAACAAACACCAGTATAGGAAACGTTTTACGCTTCTCTACATTTTTCTACGGGTTTGTAGATTCAAATACAGATCGCGCTGCAGTAGCCCACTGGGTGCCGATCCAATCCATATACAATGCCGTGGTTTTAAATAATAAAGTAGAGTGTTTAGCGTCCGTATAAGTAAATAGCAAGTTTTTTAGCGGCAGGCGGACAAAGTGGTGCATCTATATTTTGCATTAAAGTATACAGAGATGCCAAAGGTAATGGTGCCCCAGGGAACCCATTACCTTTGACGTCCCTGTGTACTTTAATACAAAAGATAGATGTTCCACTTTGTCCACCTGCCGCTAAAAAATGTTCTTTCTATTTTTTTTTATAATGTTTATTAAAAAATAAGTATATATCTTAAGATGGAAAGTTCTTGTGTATAAACACCTAATTTGAAATTCAGAAAAAAGTATTTCCTCGAGCCGGATTCGAACCGACAACTTTATTTTCTTACGAAAAAGAACCGATAGGTATTAATCAGCCGCCTAAAAAGCATGCATCTGGTTGCCGAAACGGTAATGTTGTTGTTTAAAAAGGGTAAAAATGATTTACAATATCTATCACTGTGCGTATTTCAGTAAATATTTGAAATTTTCGGACGAAAGTGTTTTCCGATTTGCCGTTGTGAACCTACTTCCTTGATGGCGCAATTGGTTAGCGGTCTGTACTGGATATATGTCGGTTCGAATCCGGCTCGAGGAAATACTTTTTTCTGAATTTCAAATTAGGTGTTTATACACAAGAACTTTCCATCTTAAGATATATACATACTTAATTTTCTTACGAAAAAGAACCGATAGGTATTAATCAGCCGCCTGAAAAGCATGCATCTGGTTGCCGAAACGGTAATGTTGTTGTTTAAAAAGGGTAAAAATGATTTACAATATCTATCACTGTGCGTATTTAAAAAAAAAGTGTACCTAATACTATGTACTTAATGCACGCCTTTGTCACGCCATTTTCAGTGTTTGTGAATGGATAACAATAGGCAAAACCCATAAATTGACCCAACCGGGTGGTACTACCCGCACTTGATGAAAATAAAGAATGTTGCAATGAAATCAATGCCAAATTATGAAGGTGGCTTTAATATTCGTTGGGTCACTCTGTAGTCCCTTTGGATACCTAATAAGCTTTTATTACTTTACACCTTTCTGAAATAGACTATAGTAGTCAATTTCGAAATTTAAGTATACCTACACTCACACACTATACTTAGTGTTCTAAGAGACAGCGTACCCAAAAAAAACTAAAAATAAAACGGATTGATTGAATGTTGATGAAAATATGGGCTTTTGAAATTAAACAAATTTTTTAACTATTCCATAATTAATCGACTTACCATATCTCATAAACTTACTTCTACTCTTTGTGCCGCTTTCCTCAGTTCCGACGGAGTATCATGTACAGATTCTTCACTGTCGGATATTATGTTTTTTAACAAACTTTTAACGACAGTGACAAGTATTTAAAAAAAAACTACTCGGCTTGTCAAAACATAATCATTACTTAATTCTAAAATATTTCTTTCTTCTTTGCGCGCGGATAATATACCTCTTTAAAAAATCCACAGACCTTTAGTCTGTCTTAAATATAAACTTACTTGCAGTTAAGTCTTGGGCAAATGTTGTTCTGAAAATCATGACAAAAATTCAGAGGTCGAATTTCGTTCTCATGTTTGTATTTGCAAAATTTCCTGTCGCAAATTCCTCTAATAAAATCTCGGCAAATGTTATCATCCTTGTCGTTCTGTCGGTCTTGGCTATCGTCTGAAGAGTCGGACATGTTTCTGGAACTATTTTTAGTATAAAACCTGAAAATAAAATTTATTTTTGAGTTTTTTGAAAAAAGGTATTTGAAAATGTTTATTTTAATGCCTTCTATACACAGCTAAAAGAGAAGTATCAACTTAGAAATCACCCTGTAGATGTTACTTTTTCAGTTAGAATTTTTTTTGCGTGTATCTTAAAAACAATATATTATTTAAAGTGTACCCGTTCCTGTATTAACGAAATGCCAAAAACGTGATAAATATATATATATATTTTTTTTTACAAACTAGTGCAATTTTTTATATTGATTTATGCAAACACAATTTTTCGTTTAGGAGAGTTTACTGATCTTAAATATTGCGAACAAGAATTTTATAGCAAAAAAAAACTACTTTTACTATAAAGTTTTCAGGATACATTCTAAATAGGTTGAAAGATCTTTAGCATAAAATGGTAAACATGTTCTTAACAGTAGGGAAGGCAATAATAACCATAGGGGTCAGTGTACTTTAACTGAGCTATATAAAAGGATCACTCCATATAAAGTATTGGTAATAACCGAAGTACGCTGGAGGGAATAAGGTTAGGAAAGAAAATGATTTAAACATTTTTTAAAACTTTTTTATTTTTGGAGAAATACTTTTTTTATTATTTTAAAATTAAGTTAATAAACTCAACTGTTTTCTGCTCTAAGTTAAGTGACTAAATAATATTTTAGAGTTTGTTTTGATCCGTTTTATTCAGAGTTATTAGTGATGCGTTTCGTAAAGCTGTTAGTTTTTTCTTTATTTGTTTCTTATGTATTTTGTGTAAGTGAACTATCGGAAGAAACATGTGAAACACTACCTTCTGAGATACACATAACAAAAGGTAAGTTAAACTAGACTTAATAGTTTACTAAGCAGGGTGTGTAAAAAGTGTCGACAATATTTTTTATTATCAATATTGAATCGGGGAGAACATTGCAACGAAGCTGAAAATGACAATGATAACGCTTCTCGCATAGGCAGAGGTAGTTTAATACGGAATTAACAAAAATAAAGGAAATGTACTAAGACATTTTTTTTCATCAGTTCTTCTTTTCTCTAGTAATAATTGCATTTCTATTTTTGATTTGTAACCGTTGAAGATTTCGTTATTTGCGCGAATGAAGAAAAAAAAAAGTAATACAATAATCAATTTTTAAAATTAAATTATGGCAATTCTAACGTATCAAACTAATTAAAATTTTAACGGCACATTACAAACATATTTAAAACGTCTGTAATAGATGCGTAATTATTTTTTGAAGCTGGGCGAATTTTAGCTGACTTACAGTTTTTTGAATAGGCCTTTTTGAAAATTCCTAATTAGGAGCAATGTATATTTTTAATACTTAATTAAGATTGGTTACAATAATTCCTTTTCGAAAATCTTTGAAAATTATACCAATTTTTTAAAGCTAAGTTAAATAGTATGCCATTTAGGGTTCTTCAAGTCAAACCAGCCAACTTTGAATTTGACAGGAGTGGGGTAAGGGGGGGTTTCAAATAACATTATCATCAAATATTAGATTAAAATGATATATCATTTTTAGAGTTATTAAAATCGAGGAAACCAATTTTTATAATATGTTATACTATTATCTACAAAAAAAGTGAAAATATTTTAAATATGTTTTTTAAACGCAATAAAACATATTAATTTCAGGGTTATGGAGGTTAAAAACGCTAATATTACCCGTTACATTAAAATAATAGGTGGGGGGGGGGGGGGGGGGAGGAGAGAGTAAAATATAATTTTTTGCAAACATGTGGAATTATTAGGTCAGAAGGCTTGACATTAATTACATCTCGGATCTGATATAGACTAAAAAAAACTTAAAGAGTGAAGAAGAGTTTCACCTTCATTCTTAGAGGCGTTTCGCCATATCATGGCTCACCAGTAAGGCTACAATTCAACGAAAGGAAGAAAAATATATCATACAGTGCTATTAAAATTACTAATTATACGTGTAAGGCGACTTCTCGAGTGTTCTATGAAAACACTCCATACTTTAATCCTAAAAGCAGTGACTTCCTCAGGGACGGTCGTCGATAAAATACTATTAAAAATGGTGAATTGTCTTGCGTATGACAAATCGATAATTTAAAATTTACGGGCTTAAATATAAGACATTTTCATAACACCCTGTATATAGTAAAAAGAGTAAGTAGTTACATCACTTTCCTTTCTCACATCGGATCCTAGCATTATTAATGACGATGAGCCATGATGATGGTGAAACGCATTTAAGAACGGATCTGACGAAATGAAAAGAAACTCGTCCTCTTAATGCATTTTTTTATTGTATGAGATATTGCCTATGAGTAAAAATTGTATAATAGTTGTTATATTTTGGTTATAAAAGAGAAAATACAGGATGATTCCTAAGTTGATACTGCTTTTTTAGCTGTATATAGAAGGTATTAAAATAAACATTTTCAAATACCTTTTAAAAAACCTAAGTGCGGGCCTGGTCATCAAAACGTAGCCTGCTATACTTTATGTTGTTTGTCTTATTTCTTATTAGTCATGCAATTTACGGGTCGGTGGTGAGTTATTTGGCATTCCGCTGCGGTGTGTTTCTCTGAAGCAAGTTAATTTTAAACTCGTGAAACGTGAAAATGGTAAAATTTGAAAACAATGAACTAGTAGATATGGTGCTAATTTACTCTGGACTCATCCTACACCCAGAAATTTTCTTAATGTTATTCAACGGGTGTAATAAATGAATGAAACTACCTTATTTTTCAGTTTTTTGAAAATGTTGTTTATTTTGATGCCTTCTATACACAGCTAAAAAAGAAGTATCAACTTAGGAATCACCTTGTATAATTAATAAAAGGTATGCTCATAAAGTAAGTAAACCTATACATTCCATGTAAATGGGCTAAAGCGAGACTCAAGGCCTCGACGTAAATGCCAAGAAGAGAAGTGCCTTAAGACGGATATTTGCGCTCTCTTAATGTTTATTACAGACGTTTGACGTGACCCGTTACCGTTTTGGACGTCGGCGTCGTCCACAATTTATAAGTGGTAACATTTTTACATTGGACCGTTCCTCTTGGTTTTGTTTTTCTATGGTATATGCTTAATATTTTAGAAATTTCATATGTATACCGACCTAGTTAAGACTGTAATTCAAAAAATGCATAATCACAATATATGATGGGCTAGGTTCAGTTTGTCCTGCCGTTTGTTCAACTAACAACTAAAATTTAAAATATATTTCAGAGGAATTTGACGAATTAGGAAGATTGCAAAGGACCTGTAATGGTGAAGTAGCCGTGAATAAATGTGAAGGATCCTGCAAAAGCCAAGTTCAGCCATCTGTTATTACACCGACGGGCTTTTTAAAGGTAACTTATTGAAGGAAATTTGTATTAATTTTGACATTCCGTTTGTCCTTGACTTTTAATCTCTATCTTCGTTTTGACGGATAGTCCTCTTCAAATATATAAATATAACATTTATAAGAAAACTCGTTAAAGCCAATCAATTTAAACAGCAGTCAGAGGAGGATTCGTTTTATTTTCAAGTTTGGCAACTATCTTTGATGTGTAATGAAAAAAAAATATTGAATTCCTAGCCTAAATCTTAATAAACGGATACAACAAAATTCACGGTAGGTTCGTTTTTTTATTTGAAATTTACACATTCACAATTATTTTACTATGGCCTATAAAAGACAATGAGAATAATTCTTCCACGGTCGAAACACATATTTATTTTTACTAGGAACTTTTACAGAGGTCCGATAACCAGTAAACAGTTAAACTCAATACGAAATAGTAACTAAAAACTGTCAAATTTTTTAAATAACCCGAACACTGACCGAAAGTATATTTACTTCGGGAATAATTAATGCTAAAGTCCAAAAAGTTCTTAAATATAAAGTGTTTCCTTAAAACTATAAACGCATATTTCAGATTTCACCTGCGACTAATAGTAAGGGAGCAAATGTAATTTTTTTTAAATTGCTTACCGCTAAGTTTGTTTCTATATATTTTAACAGACACTAAATTCCACTATTTAATTTATTTATTTCTTACACGGCAATTACGGATTAGTGCTGCACACCAGTGGGCGACTGTAGCGCGATCTAGATCTGAATATACAAAACCGCAAAGATGTGTAGGAAAGCGCAAAAAATGTTTCCTATACTGAATGCGTGGCCGTTCCGTGCTTGATTTATTTATAGTTCTATGACTTCTATGTTTTTACGTTAGATGGCCGGCCATCTTTTGCATTGAGTTGATTCCAGCAGATGGCGATACTAGATTTTCATCATATTTTTATTCGTACAAATATCTTGAAAACATATTTTCGCTGTAGTGGGAATTGCTTACATGTTATGGCTATCTAATAAGTCCTAACAAGGATGAAACAGCCTGTCGTTGTCTACCTGTGCCCCAGGGAACCCATTACTTTTGGCGTCCCTGTGTACTTTAATGCAAAAGATAGACGCACTACTCTGATGTCCGCTTGCCGCTAAATTTATTTCTATAATTAAGGTACTTTACTCGTAAGACAATTTCGAAAAAATGGTATTTGTTCCCTTACTATTAGCCTCAGGTGAAATCTGAAACATGCGTCAATAGTTTTAAGGCATGCACCAACTTTTATCAAGAATAACATTTTTTGGAGATCAGTAATAAAAAAATTTCCCATATGTTGCATACTTTTTTGGACACGCTGTATAAATAGTTAACAATAATTGACCAGAAACTGTACAAATGCAAAAGAATAGACTAGAAAATTATGAACTGAAGCAAGTTTGACTGTGACATACATGCCATCAACAGAAATAATTTTCTAACAATCATACTGGTCCGGTTACCTTAATTTTTAATTTACTAATCAGACACCTTTGATTGTGAGTAAATAATACAAGCTACTATCATTTATGTCAGTCAAACTTGCTGGTTAGTTAATTCTAGTTAAAAATCTTTGTGCATTCATATAAGAATGTCAAAACATGTCCGAATCACTGACTTAATTATATTGACTAGGCACGAGCCACAACCCAGCAAAAAATTTAAAGCTGAGAGAAGAATTTCAGTCCGGGTTCTTATTAAATTTACTATTTAAAATCCTACTTGAATTCTATGTTGTAGGAATGTTATTGTTGCCGCGAAAGTTACCTGAGAGAAAGAGTGATCACTCTGACCCATTGTTACGACCCAGATGGCGTACGCGTAACCAACGAGGGAGATAACTCAATGGACGTGAAGTTAAGGGAACCTTCTGAATGTAAATGTTACAAATGTGGTGATTATAGTCGATAAGTATTAGAAATGTGTTAACAAAATAGTCATAAGTTTTTTTTTGTAGGGCAAAAATTGAAATTTCAATAGGTTTAGAAGAATAACTAGAATTTTATATTAAGATTTAGAATTTTTGTATGTTCGGTCAAACCAAAACCTCAAAATCAAGGGTGTCGAATTTATAAATGTTCTTGCTTATTTTTAAAACAAACATTATTATTGAAGTGCCATCGTATGCACAAAAGACAAGCGTTTTGCAAATATGCTGACGTAACCAAAATTTTGAAAAATGTTATCAATCATTGATTTACTTCTTTATTTCAGTATCTAAAATATTATCTTTTGCCACAAATTGTATGCCATAACAACAATCTGTCTGTTATTACTGTATGAATACGTACTTAATTTTTGAGATTTCTTTTAGAAATAAGCAAAAATCCCTTGAAATTGGGAGCAAACATTAAGTTAAGTTCTACTCTTAAGTTATTTTAAAAGTCAAAATTTAATTACAGGTAATTTCCTTTAGTTCTGGCCAAATAATATAATAATTTTTACAATGTACTCCCGACACAGCATTGCATTTTTTTACCTTCCCTTTCCCTGTGTTATATTGGCAATCGTTCTCAATCCGCATCAGAGCCAAGTCCCGCCCATGTACGGTGGCAAAATGTAGGGAGAAATCAAGATGCTAAAGCATCTTCGAGGCAACAATTAAAGGACATGACCTGTACAAAAATAATACAAGGAGAGTTAAAAGATTTTGTAAGTAAATCATTCTCTGAAAATTATTTAAAAAATAATGTTGAATAATAAATTCTAAATAAATGTTTAAACGGCCCAATGTTTTGAAACAACTATGTAGTTCACTTTTAACATTTTAGCTTTCTATAAAGGATATTTTTGATAAATTAGTGTATAGGACGAATTTTTTTAAATATTATTTATTGTAATATTAAAAAAGCTGGTTATTTTATTGCTAAAATTACTATATGTCTGTACATTATAGTTATTTTTTATGTTATAATTTATAAATTCTTTTATAAAATTATCTAAAAAAACTCTTTATCTTTACATTATTAAAACATAAATTTAAGTAAATTACTTTTCTGAAGACAGTGCATTTTTTTGAAAATAATTATGGCAGTAACGATGGTAATTCGTTGTTATTATATGAATAACCGGACAAGTTTAAAGCAGCGGGAGTACTTGTTAAGTAACAGCTAGAGTAAAAATCAAAATACAGTAAAACCTCTCTTAGGCGGACACCTACGGGACTGTCTAAATGTGTCCGCCTAATAGAGGTGTCCGCCCAAGGAAAATTTGTTATCAGGTAATATGTAAATGCAAAATTATTACTACATACATATATGTACAAATAAACATTTATTAAACATAACAAAAATACACTAGTTTTGGTTAGGATGTAGTACTAAAAAAACGTTTTTCTGTCATTGTTTACGATTTTAACCTTACAACTTACAAATAAACGGCGGACTGCTTTCGGGGAATCACACTACTTTTATTCGGCGAAGTCCTTTCGCGCTGCCACGCATACACGATTGGTTGCCGGTCTGTCTTCAGAGAGTTTTTTCACCGTACTTATTCGTCTCCCAAATACTTTAAACATTTTTTTGTCCGTTTAAAGGAGAGTTTTCGCACTCTTTGTATGAAAACAGACTGTCCGCGTCCGCCCAAAGGAGAGTCCGCCCTGGTTCCGGACTATGAAAAAATTTCCGCTTAAAGATATGTCCGCTTATCAGAGGTATCCGTTATGAGAGGTTTCACTGTATAGTTACATTTTAAATTATACATATTTTGGTAACAATCACAAAAATTAAGAAACGACGCTGTAGCATTCTTGACGAAAAATAGCGCAAAATTAGTGTTTTCTTGAAATGCGAGATGAAAAGGACCGTGTAGTGTTTGATAGGAATAAAGCAGTAATGATAAATTTTTGGACGTCGGTCATTTCACGCGACATATAACCCGACGCCGGTCAGTCCTTACTTCTATTAAATTTGAATATTGCTTTGGTTACAGTTTCATTCATTCGTACAAGAAATGCCACAGACGCGAAATAGAGTTTTCAATATTAATTTAAAAATAAATAAGTAGTGAACACGTACTTAAAAAAATACTTTTGTTTCGAAAGTTCTCGTCAAATCTCGTGTTGTTTGTAATATGTAATATGCAGAGAAAAAGTTTTTTTGTGTTAATTACCAAGCTCAGTTTTGTCTGCTAAATTTGATACATTCTCTTGTCAAAATTAAACTCAGTATTGTAATAGAAAATTTTGTATCATAATGGTAATCGTAAAACTTGTGTTAATTTATTAAAGCTTTAGAAATAAAATTACTATGTTCAAATACATGTACTTATCTAAAATAGTTTTATTTACCCTATTATTATGTTGTGAAAGTAAGTGACAAAGAATTTGCTTTCAATAGCTGATAAATAACAAAAAAAGACGATCGTGTCCTCTGACCGCATTTTTGACTGTAACAAACTTGGACAGCAATATATTTTCTCTTCCAGAAACTCAACCCGAGACGTATAGAAACATCATGAAGTTGTTTATCGTGAATTCTAAGGTGGAGCCTAATTACCTACAATTTTGGAATGACCGAAGAGTTTTGCATTGTCTTTATTTATTTTAAATCACCACGTTTCAACTGATAAGTATCTCTAGTCGTCTTCGGGTAAATATATATTGTATATTCTATTCTGTATCCACCATGTCAATGTCTATTCTATTATGTCCAAGTCTATTCTATTCAGTAGTAACCTGAAGACGCCTGGAGATGATACTTATCAGTTAAAACGTTGGGATTTAAAACAAAAAGATAATGCAAGTCTAAAATTGTTCTCAAAACTTAGTTATACAAACTATGTCTATACCGGGTGGCCCGCAGGATTCCATAGCATCTAAACTATTCAACTTTTTTATAGTTTTCAAAAACAGAGCTATAAAAAGGCAATAGATCTATAATTAAAAATTATTCAGTGTCCCAAAAAGTCAGGGCATATCCAATAAACTTTTTTAAATAGAACACCCTATACCGTGACAGAAGAAAGTACCCCCCCCCCCTCCCCAAATTATTTCCGTAAATTTAAACGTAAGATTTAAACATTTGATGAGGAAATAATAATAATATTTATTACACAATGGTTACAGCTTTCATAATCAATTATAGTATTTCTTGTAGATGTGTTAAATGTATCCCTAATGTAAAGCGTGCACCTAGGTAACTTAATACCTGTATGTGCAGGGTAGTGTATGAGGTTTTAGGGGTAGTGTATGAGGTTTTAGGTAATTATATAAAAAACTATCTTTGATACAATAATAATACATAATAAACAGTATTAAGAGAAAGTCCATCTATAAATAATCCAATGAATTAAATAAACTAAATAAAGATGTTCTTAAATGTCTGTAGATTCACATAGAGGTGTTCCCTGCATGCTACACTGATTTCTTTAGATTACTTAAAATTCTTATTTGCGGTGGTAATAAGTTGTACATTTTTGGTGCCAGATAGGAAATCGATCTCAATTTTTTTGTGGTGGAAGCATTAGGTGTTTCTAGGTTTTTTTTAACATTAATCCTAGTTTGGTGCGTATGGCTTATAAAGTTTTTGAATTTATTAGATTTGTGAACATAAATGCAAATAGATAAACAATACAGTGAACGAACATCAAATATCTCTTTTGAGTAGAGCAAAGCAGTAGGATAGCTATTCTTTCTGAAAATTATTTTTAAAATATAATTTTGTGTAATGTTTAAACAGGCTAATGTATTTTGATAGAGTCCACCCCAAACAACCACGCCGTATCTAAGCAAAGACTCAACTATTCCCTTATATACCAAGATCAGAAGTTGCTTGTTCAAAATTTCTCGGACTGTATAAAATTTAAATACCAACTTTCTGATATTCTTTGTTGACCTAAGTACATGTTGATCCCATTTCAGGTTTTTGTCAATTATAATTCCCAGGTATTTTGTATGATCAACTTGAGGTAAATTGTATATAATTGTGTATAATTTGCCATTTTTCGGCCAATTCAAATCTTCCGATCCACTTCCGGTCGATTTTTGGACTTTACAAAGGAGTTTGATATGCTTAATCATTCAATTTTACTTTCCATTTTGCACTACATTGGTTTTGGACAATCAGCTATTAACCTAATTAGGTCAGTTCTAACTGATAGAACTCAAAGAATAGTTGTAGAGGGAGCTCTTTCGAAATCACTTTATGTGCACACCGGCGTTCCACAGGGCAGTATTTTGGGGCCATTACTTTACACTATCTACACATTAAAATTTCTGGACGCCCTAAATTACTGTAGCCATCATCTATACGCTGATGATACGCAATTATACTGTTCATTTGATAATTCGGACCTTGACGCTCTTAACACCAATATCAACTCTGATCTACAAAGTATAATTAATATTTCTAAGGATCATCAGCTTAAAATTAATCCATCTAAATCAAGTATAACTTTATTTGGCAACGAAATAATGAGAAATCACGCACAGGAGCTCTTGAATATCACCATCGATACTGTAACTATACCTTTCAAAAATGTATCCAAAAGCTTGGGATTAATGGTGGATTCTGACCTTCGTTTTGGGCAGCATGTAAAGTCTAAAGTCAAGGGGGCATTTTGTACCCTTAAACTTATTTATAACCATCGACACTATCTTACCAAGGAAATTAAAACACTTCTTTGTGATAGTCTGGTCTTGTCTCACTTCAATCATTGTGATGTGGTCTATGGGCACTGTATTCATAGTGCCGATTCGCGCAAAATCCAGAGGGTGCAGAATTCGTGTTTGCGGCTTGTCTATGGTGTAAATCGGAGACAAAGAGTCTCTCGTTTTCTGCGTGATGCGGGATGGCTTAACATGCACAACCGGCGAAGGCTACACTTTGCTTCTTTTTGCCTTAAAATATTGAAAACTAAATCTCCTTCGTATCTATTCCGCAAGATTATTTTTAGAAACGATATTCACAATGAAGGAACTAATCGTTATTATTCCTCGGCACAGAAAAGAGACGTTTAAGAGATCCTTTGTGTATAATTTTGCTTCTTGCGTCAATTCTTTGGATGCCAGTGATGTTGACAGTTCGGCTAATGTATTTAAAAATAAATATAAGAACCATTTGCTATTGAGTCAGTAAGATTTTGCACTGAAGGGGTTTTTCTTCAATTAACTAATATTTTTAAAAATGGGGAAACTCAAAGTCGAAAGTCTCAATCATGCATTAAAATTTAATAACTTGGTTACATGTTTCGCCCTAACATATGGGCATCATCAGACCTAAAAACTATACAAATACAGTAACCAATTAAAAATATAAAATCTCTTCCTACCTAACATTCAGAATAAAAACAAAAAAACAAAAATTAAAATTAACACATCGTATAAATGACTTTACAAATAAAGTGACAGACTATTTGGTCAATAACCCAAAACATATACACATTGCCAATTTTTCATTATATTAATTATATATATGTTATGTATTATTTGAATTGCTATAATCCTAATCTTTTAATTTAAATTATTTAAGTTATATTAGGTGATATTTAACTTAAGACCTAACCAGTATCTGGTATTATTTCATAATACCAGCTGTCTGAAAATAAAGGCCTTTTATTAACCATATTTCTTGTTACGAAGTATTTGTATTTACAGTGTACACTTCTGGTTAGTAATAAAATGTTAATTATTATTATTGTTATTTTTTATTATTATTATTTAACCGGAAATTAAATTGAGGATGATGGTTTCGAAGGTTTAAATTGGTCGAAAAATGGCAATTTACTGGGACTCTACAGACATGAAGAGTATCAGAAAGTGAATATTAAAAAATAAATTTATAAGTTTTTCTTAAAATACAATGAACTTTAGTAATTAAATTTAGGGTTTTCATTAACTTATACTTTTTTCTTCAAATTTTTTCTGCATAAAAATAATTTTACCACGCTCACATATTACCACCTTTCCATTGGTGAAAAAAAACTTAATAATTTGCTTACTTTTTTTTTTAATCGGGACAAGAAGAATTGCAATTTAACAAAGCAAATTTTAGCCACTTAAAAAAGCTAAAAACAATGTTAAAATTGTCTTTTATTTCTAAGTTCAAAATTTTATGACAAATTCGTCATCTTGCCCTTATGTATGGGTAAGATGACGAAAGCATGCGGGTAAGATGACGAAGATTATTGAATAAAAGAAAAACAGTAGGTAATTAAAAAGATATATTAATTATTGTCACAAAAGTCGCAAATATATGCTTTGCGCTTCGCTTCTGCGGATGTCAGTCCTGAGCATGCTGCATGAACCCATTTACGACAGGGAACAGGCGTAACAAATTTTATTTTTTCCAGAATGGTTACACATTAAACAAATTTCTTCTTGTTCCTTCACATTATCGTCATCTTCTTCCATTTAATTTACTGATATGGTAGAGTCAGAGGATTCCCCATCATCTTGATCGTCAAACCTCACTTTTCTGATATGTTTGCCTTTTTTGATCTGCTTTTTCTTCATTTCGAATTCGCCATCTTGCCCACTTAGCGAATTCGTCATCTTAACCGACCAATAAATTTTGAATCGAGTTTTGTATTCACCAACAAAGAGATTTTATTTCACGAAAACTTAATGGGCTATAGATAAACAATACCATAACATTGAAGAAAATACTTACCGATTGATAATAAGATTCAACACAAACGCTATAAAGCTTATTTCGTCTTGCACTAATATTATAATGACATAACCATTAAACACTAATGGCGAAATATCGTCAACAAAGTAAGTCAGATTTTGATGTTAATACATAGGCAACTTACGAAGCACACCTGCTACACTCAGCAATCAATCAAGTGGCGCTATCTAATTATAATAATCGGAATTTTCCAATTCGTCATCTTACCCGATTCGCCATCTTATCCCCCTTTCCCCTAGTCTATTTCAGAAAGGTATAGAGTAATAAAATGGGAAATTCCGTCCAGTTCCGCTCAATTTCGGTGTAGGCCATAGGCGCAGGTAAATTTTGTGCATCAAATTATTTATAACTAACCAAAAAAAAAAAAGAAGCTAGTAATTTGATAAAGAAGAAACTATTAGCTATAGCAAATTTACACAAACGTCGTTTTATGAAATATGCCGTGGAAGATATAGCTAAAAAACATAGTGTAACTGTGTCTGTTTAAAGGTTGGAGACAATGACGTTTCTTGAACGGCAGTAGAGTTTTGGACTTGCATTGTCTTTATTTGTATTTGTATTCAGGTGAATACTACAGTATGGACTGGAGATGCTTACCAGTTGAACCGTAGTGATTCTAAACAAATAAAGACAATGCAAGTCCAAAACTCTACTGCCGTTCATAGTGTAACTGTGCTGTGCACACAGCCATATCATTGCGAACTAAATCCTATAGAACTTATATGGGCGCAAGTAAAAGGATTTGTAGCAAGACACAGACAACACAACATTCAAAATGAAAGACGTTAAGCTACTGTTTAATCAAGCCATTAAGGAAGTGACACCAGATAACTGGCGAATATCAGCACATCATGTCATTAAAAAACAGGAGAAAATGTGGGATCTTGACCACCTAATCGATCGGACCGTCGACTCGTTAATTATAACGTCAAGAGGAGATGATAGTTCCTCAGATGATGAAGAATATTATGATTTTTTATAATTTAATTTCTGTATAATGTATTTTTTTTATAACGTTTAATAAAAAATAAGTGTACCTAATACTCTGTACATAATGCACGCCTTTGTCACACCATTTCATTGTTTGTGAATGGATAACACTAGGCAAAACCCATTAATTGACCCAAACCAGGGTGGTACTACCTGCACTTGACGAAAATAAAGGTTTTTCAATGAAATCAATGCCAAATTATAAAAGTGGCTTAAATATTCGTTGGGCCACTCTGTAGTCCCTTTGCATACCCAATGAGCTTTTATTACTCTACACATCTCTGAAGTAGACCATAACCCTACGGTTTAAACGAAATTAATTACTTTGTCCGACTAATTTTTACAAAATAAATCACCGTGAGATAATGATGTTAAAACTTTTTACTTACAAGTTCTATCACTGACAGGTTACTCCAAAGGCAAATTGTATCTTCTGTGCAACTCAGCAACGGTACAATTCTCTGCGTCAGACAAGTATCCTAGAACCATTTGAGTAACATCTTTGATATCATTGTACTCATGCAATGCTTGCATCTCAGGCTTAAGATCTTCAGTGGCACCTAACAAAGAATTTTATGAATTACAAAAAACAAGTTATTTACTCAAGAGATGATGTGACAGCAGCTACCATATTCAATTTAAGTTTTATATAGATACCCGGCAATGCTTAAATTCTATAGAAAATTGTCTTTTTAATGCCATATCACATTTAAAATCAAGGCTATTTTATAAAAAAAAAATATAGCGAAATTTCTCGATTTTTCAAATAGCAACTCATCTTTGTATTACTATGATAAAATTCTTAAGAGCCTTTTATACCAACGTGACACGCGGCATCGTTTCCTGGCTTGTCAGATTCAAAAAAGGGGCTCTATTTTGGCGAATGATACCTTATTTTTTTCCAAAAAAAAAGTTGAAAATTTATTTTAGTTTTAATTACATAGGTACAAATTATATCATCCGTCACGCAGAACGTAAAAATAGAAATATTGCGGCTATTCATGGTAATTTCTTATTTTTCATTAAAATTACAAACGATGCCCCGATATTATCTTCAAAATCTCCACTGACGCCACGCCACTTAATTCTCGTGAAATTCATTTTTTAAATATTTTAAATAGAAAAAGAGAAATTTTAGTGACATCGTTAGACGCAGGTACAATATGCGCGATGTGGTGAAAATGTCCTATTTGACTCATCGACTATTGTTTGCTCTTAATTTCATTTAATTAAATAGGCTGCTCACGAACTCCGCCGGATTAAAGCAGTCACAGGTATATTTCGAAAATTGGCCTGTACGGAGTACCCATAAACTCCGCCGCAGGGGTAATTAGGGGTTGTTTCAGGTAATTGTACAAATCGATTAGGTTTGTTGATGTAGGTAATAATTAGATTAGATTTTATAGATTTATTTATATTGGTATTGGGTAATTATATTCCCAAACAGGTAAAATAGCCTAATTCTTTAAGTCCGTCACATTGAAAGAGAATTATCAGTTTTATTAGTTTTAGCCAGTAAGAAGGTCTATTTTTGAAAAAGTGAAAAGAATGGAAGTGATCACCGGTCAACGTGGAAGCAAGTTAATAGTAGAAGATGGATACAAGTTTCATAGAGCCGAAGAGACTTCGTTTGAAGTGAAATGGAAGTGCAATTCTAAAATTTATGTCGATGACGAGCTCACAACCATATTCAAAAAGGATGGGTCTCATAACCACCTAAACATGTAGGAAGGCAACATATATCCAACAGCATTAAAAGAAAAGCTGTGGGAAACATAAGCGAGAGGCCACTCAAACTAATTAGAATGGAAATAACGTCGGATAACATTGATGAATTGACAACAAGGGATTTTACATATATAAGAAATAACATATATAATGCTCGAAAATCTGTGTTCCCTGCTCTGCCAAAATATGTTAAAAAAACCCAAGAATATTTGAAAAATGCTAATATAACAACGATAAAAAACGCACCATTTTTAATGGAGAACGACGAAGTTAACAAGATTCTGATATTCTCATGTGCAACTAATCTCCAGTTTTTGAGTAAGTCAGAAAAAATCTTTGTAGATGGAACTTTTGATTACTGGCCAAAACTTTTTATTCAGTTCTTCACATTACACGGCTTAAAAAACTGCGTATATGCAAGCATTCAAAGCAATTGCCACAAGGTGTCAGAGTTTAAACTTAATTTTCCAACCCAAGGAAATCGTTGCCGACTTTGAAAAAGCCATCCATGATGCAGCAAGGAACGTTTTCCCAAATGTTAGGATTACAGGATGCCGATTCCATTTGTGCCAGAGTTTCTGGAGAAGAATTCAAAAGTTGGGATTAGTGAGTGACTATAAAAATAAATCATCCAAAGTTGGTGAATGGCTACGGTGGACCTTTTGAAATGAAGGTTTATGGTTTTATTTACAATATTATGCATAATTATGCGGCGGAGTTTATGTATAAGATTCTTGAAGCTGCCGGCGGAGTTTAAGTATGGTAAATATGACTGGTACATTAGTCCGGCGGAGTTTAGGAACACCCTAATTTCTAACGGTGTAATAAAAGTTAATATTCAATAAGTAAAATTAGAAATTAACAATACCGTATTGGCAAATACGAATCTAGGGTGCGAAATCTTTAATGCAACCAAGAAAGAAGGCACATATGGACAAAACCTTTAGTTAAAAAAGAGACACCTAACCACTCTCCTACATTTCTGAAAGGGGGGATATGTGTGTGGTGTGGCCGAGTCGACGTATGGATCGCTACCGTGCCTGCTTCGACCGCGTGTCCTAAAGAATAGAAAGTGGTAGGTAGGGGATAGCGTGTTCTCTGTTTAACGTGTTAAACTCTACTAATAATCTCTGTCTGATGCGTTTATATCGGCACCCTAGATTCGAGATTGCCAATACGGTATATGTTACTTCTAAACCCTTAGTAAGCCATAAAACAAGTCTAGTATGCCGTGGAAAACAATTTATTTATTTCAATCTTCAATTGAGGTCATCCCCGGGAGAAGGGCCCATAATCCTATGGGCCCTTTTTTCGCAGATCGATTAAATCGATCCGCCATGATGTAATGTTTATTTCGGCCAAGTTTGGCAATAATGTCGCGAACCTGTGTAAATCTGTAAATAAATATTTAACGGCCATTTTAACAAAGTTGTGTTTAAACCTTAGTTTATAAAATAAATTGTTACATTTTTAATTGTGTTTTTCTCAAAACTGCCATTTGGCATATGGGCCCTACTTCCGGGGATGGCCTCAATTATTAAACACCATCTGCCATTTTGGTCTAGTAAATTCAGAAATGTGTTTGTTTTCCATGGCATACTAGGCTGGTCTTGACAAAACTTCTTATGGCTTATATAAGGGTGTAAATATACATTAATGATATTTGTTACCCTGGTTTACACCATTAGAAAGAAAATTAAATGAAGATTTTTATTATAATAATACAAGGATGGAAAATTCGAGAACTACCGCTTTCAGCAGCAACTGTACTGGGAGTTGCCTACGGGTTTTGGCTTTCTGATGAGTCCTAACAAGAACGAAACAACCTGTCATTGTCTACCTGTGCCCAGGGAACCCATTACCTTTGCCGTCCCTGTGCCTTTTAATGCAAAAGATAGATACTTTGTCCGCCTGCCGCTAAAAACTTTTTTTCTATTTTTATATAATGTTTGAAAAGAGAGTTTTCTATAGAATCTAAATTCTAAATACTTAAGCATTGAATAAAAAGGATTGGTTTCTATTTAAAAACCTCGCAGGTTTGAATCGACCCAAAACTGGCAGTTTTCATTCTTATTACTCCTAACATTTTTAAATCTTTTCTTCAAGAAACACGGAAAAAATGTGACATGTGTATGGAATTAGTTTTTGTCAGTGGCATTGATATTATGTAAAAATACGAAACTGTATTAAAAAACGAGGTCCGTATTTAAAAAAAGCATACCTGATGATGGTAAGTTCTCGAGAGACGAAACGTTGTTATCAATTTCGGATAACTACAGGTTATGGAAAATAAAAGTGATAATGAAAATGTGAAATTATTTTTTGGCCGGATATTAATTTTGCCCAGAAAAGACTGCATTAGTTAGTAGAGTACCTTTTTCTTCCAATTTCGCTATTTCTTTATCCAGTGCTGCACTCTGCTTCTTTAAAGACTGGTAGCGTAACTTAAGCTCAGAAACAGAAAGATTTTCCTTGGAATTTACATTTGTCACCTTTTTTCTGGAATTCGGCGTTCTTCTTGAAGAACGGGTTTTATTATCCATAAGGCATTTTTAAACCTACGGTAAATTTAATATAATAAATCTCTGCCTAAGCAGGGCAAGCAAGTGATAAAGTTGTTAACTGACTAATGGGCATTTTCACTAAATTTTGATTTTGGTTGTAGTGTATAAAGGAACAAAAAATAAAATTTTCTGTTTGTACTTTTTATTTTTTAAAGCCATCAATGAGAAAATAAATAAACTATTGGAACAAAAACACGGACTTTATCGAATATACGTCATGAAAACGGCTGCTTGACCATGTTGCCAATGTTCTCTAAAACTTTTATGTTATAATACAATGACAAAGTTTGAAAAGTAATCCAATACAAATAAATGTCCAACCGGAAAGATCAAAAAATAATATCTAAATTTTCTCTTAAGGCTCTACCACGCGCAAATTTAGAGGATGAAAAACACCGTTTCGCTACTGCAGGATTCTGCAAAGGCTATTTGATATATTTGTCGGGGCAATTTAAAATTTAATAAAGGAATGTTTGTATTTCTAAGGTACAAAGCCCTTTTTTGAAAAAAATAAGAATATGTATAAGAAAATGCCCACTAAAGGTGCGTATTTTAAGGCACTTTTCCAAGGTTAATATCGTAGCTAAGAATTTTTTTTCAAAAAAATAGCCATGTACCTTAGAACTTCCATGTCTTATCTTTAAGACTTCAAAAATTGAGACAAAACAATGTCGTAATAAGTCCGTTATCTTGCAGCGCGCAACTCATGTTTTAGGTAAATTTTGTTGTAATGATATAGAAGTTGCCTATATACAGCTGAATTTATTCTCGGCTGACGTGAAACAATTTACATCCAGAGAGAATAATGGTACACTGAAAAAAACTATAGGTGGTCGAACAAGAAGTAATTTCGGGGATAATTTTGGGCTAAATTTTATGTTCTTCTTTTTGGATTGTCAATGCCAATAACAGAATATCTAAGCGTCAATTTTAAAAAGACGCAACTAGTAGTTGTGCTATATACTCTGGGTTGCCATAAATGTTTCGGCTTAGACCGAGATGGTTTATAATGCGCCGGAAGGCAAAATGTTTAAGGCGCTTTCACCATTTTGTCAAAACGGGTGTTTGGGCTTTCAAAATTTCTTATTCATGTTAGGTAAGGATAAGAATTGAACAAAATGCAGTGGATTTGTTGATGTATTGCAATCAAAAATGGGCTATATTGAATTTTTTTTGTTTCGTTTTTATCGAAATGGGCCATTGTCTTGATAGTGAACAAAATATACTAAGGTAAATAGCTTATTGGTATTAGAGGCTCAAACTGGGTCACCGGGAACTTATGACAAATCCCAGGATGTATGGTAATCCTGGTATATTAGTTCTTAGATCTAAAATTAAAGTTTAATTTGTCTTGGTAAAGGGTGATAGGTGCAATAAAATAAAGCCATTTATGAAGGTTCTTAGTGAGTAAGGAAACCAACTGTTGCATAATGAATCTATTTCTAATCGATTGTTTTTATATTGTATGCTTATTATACAGCCTCTATATATTGTTTATATAGTGAGCTTCTGTCTAAACCTGTTAAAATATGAATTCATCTTAAAGGTGAAATGTGTTTATTATTTTATCCATGGTTTAACGATTTAAAAGTAGTTGTCAGGCACGAATTTGGCGTTGGTCACATGATATTTATCTGTCCATGTTATTGGCTCGCAGCTACAATTTGGTGCAGCGAGACTACTGTATAGTGACAATGCTTCTAAGAAGCTAGGTAGGTATTAAATAAAAATTGGACAGTATGCCACGCAGAGTAATAAAATACAATTTTTTGTTAGGCATGGGCGTCCATAGAGAGGGCTGTTGCCCCCGTCTCTTGACCAAGGGGGAGCGGGGGGGGGGGGGGGGGGGGGGTGTGTGTAGATGATATACTTTTTACTAACATGGGGAGGGGGGGGGGGGGGGGGGGCGGTAGATATATTTTTTTACTAACTTTTGTTAGGGGGAGTTTATGAAACGACTGCGACATTTTTTTTTGTAGGAATCACTTTTGATAGAAGTTCTTGAAAACGCAAAGTTTTGTTTTTTTTTGTAGCCACTTTTGAACGGTGGAGAAAGTGTAGAAAAGGCTATGAAGTATTTTATTTTATAGAAGTCACTTTTGAGAACTTACACGTCTTTTTGGCTACCCCCCTATCACTTTATGTTTATAAAAAACATTAATACCGTGATTTTGTATCGGATTGGCGCGACGATACAGTACTACCTCCTGTTGTTTCTGTGTTACTAAAAAAAAGTCTAGGTACTTACTTTTTCCTCTTTTGAGGGTGCAGCGCAACTAATCGTCAAAAACATACCACTTTAAAAAAAATAATTATAAGGGCACGGAACGCGACGGGCAAAATACTGCGCGAGTTAGTAACCACAGTCAACAAATCCTGGAACCAGCGGGACTTATCTTTTGTTTTTTAAATAAACACGGTGAAAAATTTGTAATATAAGAAAATTTTGATTGAAAAACTATTGACCTTACGAAGTATTTGATAACCAATGCTGAAAACCTTTAGTTTCAGGGTAGGCCTGTGCCTCCTAATTTTGAAAATTTGACAGTATATGCTAATGCTGATGGGGGCGATCGGACTAAAATATTTTTATAATGTTGGCACTTCCCGTTATAGTGGAAGTAAGTGTCAACTTGCTTATTTTAAATAGAATACTCTATATATTAATACATTTTTGCATTCTACGCAAGAATTTAGGCATATCTTGTATACCATGTCCTATACCTATGTCTAAGCGTTTTAGATATTTTTAATAGATTTATTTTAATAACTATATACAGGGTGTTTAAACAATACGATTAAAAATTAAATTGAAAAACTGCAAAAAGACTAGTTTTTCAAATGGAAATACACAAATTTTATAATTATTCCTTATTTAGCATTAAAAATAAGGGTAAGTTTGTATATCCCAAAAAATTTTAGTTTTAGAAACATTGCCAATTTAATATTTTTATATGGCGATTTTGCTGCAGATTTTAAGTTTAGTTACTTTTAGTTGGCTATAACGGCGTTGAAAAACAATCAAATGCAAGAAAAATTTATGAAGCTGTCACTTACCATTTAAACATCATTAATTATCATGTCTGTGCGCTTAAATTGTACAAACGAAGATAATTTAAATTTATTTATTATTTATGGAGAATGTGTTAAAGTTATATTAAGAACATGGGACACATTTGCCAATCGATATCTTCAAAGCAGAAGCCATCACAATGTGCTTATTAATAATGTTCAAATGGTAAAATTAGATATTGCTGTTTTTCAACGCCGTCATAGACAACTAAGAGTCACTGAACTAAAAATCTGCAACAAAATTGCCATATAAAAATATTAAATTAGCAATATTTCGAAAACTAAACATTTTTGAAATATACAAACTTACCCTTTTTAATGCTTAACTAAAAGTAATTATAAAATTAAGACTTTTTGCAGTTTTTTCAATTAATATTGTTTAAACACCCTGAATTAATAGTTATCAAAATATTATAAAAAATCTAATAAAGCAGGTCCTTTATAACAAGGAATCCCGCTTAAATTAAATAAATATAAGGCTTCTTTATAGAAAAAATTGATAATTATTTTAAGGCTTGCAAACGTCATTCTTAACAGAAAAATTCAAATATGTCAAAAACGCTTCGATATTTATAGGTATAGGTATACAGGGTGGGGACTTTAAATGAAATAAATTCGATTTTATTAAACCTGCTGAAGTTGCGCCTACAAAATTTAGTATGTGGGGGTTTTGAAGCATGCGGAATTGGATTATGATGTCGGCGCAGTTGCCAGATTTCTCAGCTTTGCGCTACACGTAGTAATTTTGTTATTTTAAATGAAATGCACTATTTATTTTTATTGCAGTGAATTAGTGTCAAATTTAGTAAGATCTCAAATTTACAAAATTCTATCTTCACTAGTTTCTGAGCTATGGCAACACTGTAGTTCCCTTAAAAAGTACCGGGACGCTTGTCTACCTCCATAGTTACTAAGTTATTGACAAGCTTCAAGAAAAGTTCTTGTCTTTTCAAAATGGCCAATTTAATTTAAACTTTAAAAATAGAAATTCTCATGATACTATTTAATGGAACTACAGTGTTGCCATAGCTCAGCAATTAGTGAAGATAGAATTTTGTATATTTGGCATCTTATTAAATTGGACACGCCCAATGCACTGCAATAAAAATAAATTGGGCATTCCATTTAAAATATTAAAATTACTACGTGTAGCGCAAAGCTGAGAAATCTGGCAACTGCGCCGACATTATAATTCAATTCCGCATGCTTCAAAACCCCACATACCCAATTTTGTAGGCGTAACTTCAGCAGTTTTAATAATATCGAATTTATTCCAATTAAAGTCCCCACCCTGTACAAAATCTGCCTAGAATTTTACGTAGAATGCAAAAATGTAATAATATATAGGATGTTCTATTTAAAATAAACACGCTGATACTAGGGTTGCCAACCCTCCCGGTTTAGTCGGGAGGCTCCCGCTTTTTACTAAACCTCCCGCCGCCCACGCACTTAAACAAAACTCCCGCTTTTCCGATAACACGACGGACGTCTAATAACTGTACAGCTGCCTTAGAGAGGGGCAACCTTTTTTTTTTAGAAAGCACGTTTGATGAGAGGAGGAAGAAATATAAAAGGCACGCCACAGCGTAAGATCAACGGGGTATCGACTTTTTTTTTAGAAATCATCAATATAATTATTTTAAGCACCTCAAAAAAAACTTGTCCTCCAGGCACTATCCACCTCCCGCTTTTTAATTTTTAAAACCCAACTACCCTAGCTGACACTAACTTTCGGTATAACCGGAAGTACCACCATTATGAAATTTTTTTAGTCCGGTCGTCCCCATCAGCATTACCACGATGGCAAATTTTGAAAATTTTCCTATGTATAGTTTTCCATATATAGTTCGAAGCGGTTCCCGGTGGAACACGAACACCCTGTTTGCAGGTGCTTTTATACCTATTATTCTATTATTAATTAACACTTCAAACTTTCTGCTCTACCTAACTTTATTTTTTGTAAATATTCTATAGCTTTAATAATAAAATAAGACAAAATTTAAAAGATATATCCGTATAACGATTAGATACATTATTTTAACTAATACAATAACAAGTAAAATACTTATTTTCCTCAAAACAAATTTCTCATCTTCGAAATAAAATCAACCGAAACTCATTAGCATAAGAAAGAACCTGCCGCCTCGACTCGTGGTTTCAGTGTGTGTCGATGTTTACGGAATATTTTTCACCACGTCATAAGCTCGCTAGTATGCCCACTTCGGGTGAGACTCTCTTGCAAATAAATTTCTTGCTGCACAAAGTTCCGCCTTAAAATAAGTTGATAAAATTCTAGGAACAAAATACATTATTTAACTAGACATAAAAGGTTTGACATGTGGCAACACCGAAATTATTGTCAGAAGACCAAACTAATGAAATAGTTAAAAAAATCTAACCTAAGTTATTTATTAATCTTTCAACTCTGTGAGCAAATAAATAAAAAGAACAGTTATTTTAAACAAAAATACATCAAAATTTCACAATATTTCGGATGTAAGTAAGATGTAAACAAAAACACCGACATTATTATTTTTCTACTAAATGAATTTGAACACAAGTGAAAGATCGGTAATAATGCTCAGATTTCACGTCTTTTACATTTTCGACAGGTAAATACAACTTAGTTTTAGTCTGGTTTGGTGGTTAAAATCTCATTGTAGACTTCTAGGATACTAAATAGTTAATATAATGGTACCTCCCCAACCCGGTAAAAGTTTCCTATTAATTTTTTTCTCTGTATAGCACCGGTATAACACTTTTTGGTTACTAATATTTTTCCTAACGGCGCCAGGCCTGAATAGCCTTAGCAGCTTAGATCTTGTTCTTAGAAGATTTTTTAGAACTTTGTCACCCCTCCCATCATGAGGGACAAACAACAGTCCATTCACCTCTTCAAAAAAATAAAATAAAGTTCATAAAAAACGTTCAACAACTATTACTTTAATTTTCTCCATTGGCGCCAACATTAAAACTAAATCAGAAATAACCACCCTTTGATTTCCTACTGCACAAAGGGTGGTAAATACAACGAAAATCAACTGAAAGAGTAAAGAAAAACACCGATAACACATTTCATCCCATTTCATACACAGCATGGTGCCGTTCCAATCAATATCAGACATTTGGTTGAACATGGAATTCTCATAAAATTCTTTTCAAACAAAAAACAGAGCAAAATATGGTGTCAGTGACTCAACATTGAAAATATTTTATAAATAGGCAAAACTTAACGGAAAGTTGCGAGTCTTGAGAAGTTTTTGTGAAAGAATGGTTTTGGTTACAAGAATTAGCTATTTGGGTAATTTTTAGCATGATTTTATTGTTTTAAATTAACACCAATTATTGTTCCTTTTATATTAAATCAAATATAAAAATAATAATAAAGTACTGGTTCGTTCCTGATATTTGGTGTCATAAATTGGCTGTATTTATACTTCTAACAAATTAATCAAATTCTGTTCGTGAAATCTTTTCAATGGGCCGTTTAACCCAGAGTTTACATGTATCCAAAAATAATTAAAATATTATTAATAATATAACAAATCCAAACAAACATGGTAATTTTCAGTTTCCCTAAAATTATGGCAACTTGTAATAGTGTTAGTAATGTTAGCAAGTATGTGCATGGATCCCAGACTAAACATAGACAGGAAGTTAAGAGCAGATGCGGCCAGTGTTACTGATGAATGTCAAGTGACCCCAGTAATTCACGTTTTACAGTATCCTGGATGTGTACCTAAACCCATTCCTAGTTTTGCATGCACAGGGAGATGTGCCTCATATATACAGGTAAAAAAAATCAAATAAAGTTTAGTTTTATTAAATATGTAGAATGAAGTACTTATAAAATATTTTCAAAATAAATAAGTACCTAATTGTTTTGTTCTATGAAAATAATGCGCTAATATTTTTACAAAAAGGGGACTCATTTGTCATTTACTTAATCACAATATCTCAAATTACCAATCACTTATTATTATAAATAAAAGCACTTTAATGAAACACTAACTTCTAAATAAGAAAAAATTCTTGATAGGTTTTATTAATGTTTACTTTTATAAATAATAGGGTAATGTCCCCGGTTTTGGCCACTTTAAGCAGAATGTGAACTTTAATAACTTCTTAATAATTGTATATTTCTATGTGTATATGATTGGTTGTAATGAGTAGGACGGCTATGTTTTAAACTTTTAAATTCTTTTGGTTAGAAAGAGATAAACATATTAACGTATTTCTCAGTATAAAATATAATCGATAAATACACATTTCGTGGGTTTTGGCCACTTTATATGTAGTTATGGCCATTTCGGGATCTGGTTTTGGCCATACCTACCTATATTTAGTCGATTTAATTTAAAATAAAATAAGAATATAGATAGATTTCTACATACATATATTTAAAGTCAAAACAACATTTTGTATTTCAAAAAGTATAAAAAACTCAAAACAAATACTAAAAAACATAATTGTTCACTCTTGGTGGGATAATTAACATTAAAAAAGTAAAAGTTGTTATATAAATTCTTCATAGGTATTTCTCTATTGCTGGGACATTATAAATACCCCTGTTATTTTTCTTTTTTGGGTTAGATATATATTCTATTATTTCGTCTTGTGAGTAGGACAAAATGTCTTTTTTGATTGGCCATTTCCAGTCAGGTCCGCTTTTTGCCATGGTTGATACCATAAACGAATCTCCTTGTTTCTCTAAAAGTTTGCCCGGGTAAAATACGTTTTCATAGGTAACGATCACAAACTGTCTGTTAACTTTATCTTCGTTATTGTTTTCAGAACTGAAGTCTAATTCCTTCATTCCTTCCTCTTTTTGACTTTCTTTGTTTTCTTTCAAATTATTTTGCTTCTCATTCGTGTCGGTTTCCGTTTTTTTATTTATTGTCGCAGCAGTCCTCTCTGTTTTTGTATTTTTTTTTCGTTTAAGTTCATTTGACTTACATCTCTTTGCTTCTAATTCAATTTTTCTTTCTTCCCTTTTCCGCTTTCGGTCTTTCTTTTGTTGTTCAATCTCGAGCGCTTTTTCTGCTTTCTCTTCTTGACTTTTTATCCACAATTCATGAGTAAGGACTGACATAAATGGATCTTTTTTCTTTCTGTTACTCTTGTTACTAAGCGATATCCGAGGAACTACCAGAACGTTACTTAAAATATTAACTTTTTTTGGTTGCTGCAAAAGCTTCTTTGTACTAACCGTGCTATAAGTATTTTCTTGCATATATTCATCTCGGTTTTCTACGACGCTATCAGTTTTGTTAAAATTAGTTTCTATTACAGCTTTTTTTCTCTCTTTCGTGTTTATATTGTTACTTTTATCTTCTTCTGTATTTAATATTCCATTTTCACTTGTATCAAAACTATTGAAAATATTCGAGTCAGGCTCATGGGTTCCTCGGTTAGATTCGATGCTTCTTACCTTACTAAGTTCAGTACTATTATTGGTTTCATCAGTTTTTGAAATGGTTTCTTGTGGTATATATGTTTGGCTAGTTTCGTTTTGTTTCACTTCATTGATTTTATTAGTTTTTGTTTGGTCGGTGTTTAACATAATTTCTTGTTTATTATTACAGCCCTTGAAAATACATTGATCAGACTTATAGTTTTCTTGGTTAATTTCACAGTCGTTTGATAAATTTGTTTCAGTCGTTTTCATTTCTTTAGAGTTTACAATTATTCCTTGTGTTTCTTGACCACTCATTGCAACTTTATATTCCTTTTTATCACAGTCTTTAGGAGTATTTAAATTGGATTTACTTTCTTTCACTCTATCTATTTCAGTAGTTGTCTGTTCTGTTGCCTTTTCGGTGACGTCTTTTCCTGCTTTTATATCTTCTTCTTGGCTCATTGCATATTCTTCTTTGGTTACTTGTTGTCGTGAAGTTGTCTCTTTTATATCCAGTAAAGTCTCGTGTGTTTTGTCCAGTAAATTAATGTTAGAAAATGAATAATTGCCCGTGATATCCAGAATCTGTTCATAATTAGCGTTAACTTCAAACTCCGGAAATGGAAATTCAATCATATCAGTACATTCAATAGATTCAGTAGTTTCAGTAGATTGAGAATCGGATTTAATGCTACACCAAACCTTATATAACATTAAAGCCTCATTTGCTTTTGGAACTTCATTATTCATTTGACAATTTCTAAATTCGCTTAACATGTTGGGTTCTATTTTCGAATCAAAGTATTTTAAATAATCCGTGTTATTTTCATCTTCTTCCACTTCTGTCACATTTTCCTGTCGATCAGAACTTGGTTTTGCTAAACATTTCGTATAATCGACGTTATTTGCATTGAACGGATAGAGCCCGCATGCTCGGAATCCATTTTTAATAGTATCTTCAAATAAATCCCGTGTAATTATACCATGGAGCAGAGAGGGTACGTATTGCTTTTTTATCTCTTTGTTTTCATTTAGCATTTTCCATAGGTTAATTTCTTTCTTCCATTTAACTTTTAGTGGATAAAATACCGAAACATCCAACGGTTGGAGGATGTGGGTGGAATTTGGGTATAGGCAAACAAGAATCATACCGTATTCTTTACAAAATTTCGTTAATTCAATACTTAGATGGGAGGAGTGGCCGTCGAGAAAAATAATCATAGGAAATTTGTATTGTTCTTTAACAAAATATGGATATAACACGTTGCTAAAATATTGTAAGAACGTCTCCGCTGTCATCCAACCATTTTTTGATTTGCCTATACCCCAGTCGCTAGTAGGCAACGCTTCAAAATACGCTTTAGGGATCCTTTCAAATTTATAAAGTGTCAAAGGAGGTGCAAACTCTCCATTTGCGTTTACTGTAATTAATGTTGTTACGTTCTCCTTGTCGCTGTTTGATGATGTGCCATAAACAGGCTTCCCTTTTTCGGCTATAACGCAACCTTTGGTTGGATTCGTGTAGAATGCAGACTCATCCATATTCCAGCATCTTGAAGGATCTGTTAATATTTCTGCATCATCTCCAAGAAGCTCTAGAGTCCGTCTGAACCACGTTCTTATTTTTTCTTCCGTCACAGTCGCTCTTGCTTTATTGAGATATTCTGACTGTTTGTAAGAAAGTTCTGAATGTCTCTTCATAAAGTTTGAATACCAAGTTTTACCTGGCAATTTATCAACATAGGGACCTTTCTCACCAGTCTCTTTGTATATTTCTGCCGACAGCTTTTGCACAGAAAAAAGTAGACCGTCTTTTTTGACTGGAAAACCAGCCCCAGCGCATTCCTTCAGCCATATACACAGTTTGTCTTCCAAGTCTTTTCCTAAAAGACAACTTGGACCTCTTTTAGAAATAGTCTGAGGTGCTCGGCCTGCAACTTTATGTCTCAAGGTTGTTCTTGGAATTTTAAATGTTTTGCTGGCTGTTGCAACCGGCATTCCATCTTTTATTGCTGAGAGTGCACTTGCAAGTTGTTCCCCATCATACTTTCCTTCCATATTGAGGTGAACTGAATAAAACAAAAAAATCTGTAAGCTTATTTAAACTGGCCAAAAGTAAAATTCAAAATTTGAGATTTGGCCACCCGTGGCCAAAACTTAATTTAAAGCTTCAGTTTTGGCCATGGCCATGGCCAAAACTAAAATTTGCTTTTTGGCGGTAAATTAGATTTGGCCACATCTTAATTTCATTAAAAACGTATCTTAACCTCAAATAAAACACAAAAACCTTAAACTGGTCTATAACTTATATATGCTTTGAACAAAGAAAAACATTTCCTGCCAGAAAAAGTACATAATTTTTAGAATAAACCCTAGTACTTACCAGGGTGTTCTAGCACGTTTCTAATAAGGAAATGGATCTCCAAACACACACCACACTTTATAGGTTTATGATGATTTACGTGACCTTCAAACCTGCAAGCCTCGTGGCCAATTTTGGTACCCTGATAACTAAGTTTAATATGTTGTAGATGTTGTCAGATTTAATAAAATTGTTCTCTTATTATTGCCATATCAAGTTTAGATGGCCAAAACTAGCGGGGTGGCCAAAACCGGGGACCTTACCCTATAGGTTTGAGCAGAATTCGGATTGTAAAACGGGACTTTTATATTATTATTATCCTGGGGATACCGGGGCTTAAGCTTAATTCATAACCAATATAAAATTCGAATATTTTTCAGTTTTGGTATTGCTCTACTTAGGTATTCATTTAGAAATTCGATCCTTTCAAAAATTAAAAAAACAGGCATAAGTACATTTAAAATTTAGCAAATGATAAACTTTTCACGTTTTTTAATAGTGTTTCTTGATTACAAAATGGCCTAAACCTGATCAATTTTTAATCCTTAGGTATCTGGTAGCAAAATTTGGCAAATGGAACGATCATGCATGTGCTGTCAAGAATCAGGTGAAAGAGAAGCCTCCGTTTCTCTATTCTGCCCTAAAGCAAAGCCAGGTGAACGGAAATTTATAAAGGTCTGTAAAACTTTCCACAAAAACAATGGTTGAATCCGGGAGGATTATCACAAAGATTCAAATGCAAACTTACCTTTACAAGTCCATTTTCACACTAGACGGTTAACTTATATAACACTTTATTTGAAAAACGTCTGTATAAATTTAATAAACTAAATTTCAGAATAAAATGAGAATGTAAAGTGGAAATTATAAAATGCAAATTCCGAGTTTACGGCCACCATTAATGCAATTTTACAATTTTTAGACGTCAAAATTCTGTCTTCTGGCAAATGTCAAAAAGTAGCCGACGGCCATGTTTAAAACAGGTCCGTATTTAAAAAATGCATTCTAATGGAAGGAGCACCGGAACCAATCGGATAATTTAACCTTGATTATATTTGCGTCTGTGCTAGGTATCTGTGAAAAGTGAAAGTCAATTGTCGGTCATATACACATCAATTATTACACCTCTACTCTTATAATAAAAACATTATATTTCAGGTAACGACGAAAGCCCCGCTTGAATGTATGTGCCGACCGTGCACTGGAGTAGAAGAAAGTGCTGTAATTCCTCAAGAAATAGCTGGGTATACAGATGAAGGACCACTTACTGGTCATTTTATGCGGTCCCATTTACAGTGAAATCACAAAAAATTGTTACAAATCTTTTTATATTATTTTTACAAAACTAGGACTATATACATACTACACGTAAAATAAATGATTATGTTTAAGCAAATAATAAGATAGACATTGTAAAGTTCAAACCAGAGTTTCCAACATTTATCATTATTTTGTCCAAGGGTATATATTTTTCATCACAATATATTTGTTTTTATTTTTTATGGCGAGTTTCATTACCGTATTCTACGCTTTCAAGATAATACATTTATATAAAACAAAACCCCAAAGTAAAACGAAAAAAGTTGATAAATGTATACCAAAAGAAAAACAATAAAATTTATCATTACCACAGATTCCATATTTTTGACTGACAGAACAAGAAGGTTAAGCCGGTTCTGTTCTAATCATTCTGTTAGAATCAACAAGGAGGCGCTATTACCATTTAATTTCTTCCGCGAAAAACGGTACCAGGGGGCGGGGCAAAGGATCATGCAAAAATGGCCGATCCATAAGGGCCTGATTAAATTTATTTTGAACAATTTTAAAAAATGCTTGGGTCAACTAGAATAATATAATTTCATTAAGCAATGAACAGCTTTGTAATGGAAATAACGGATAATGGTATTATACACATGTTGTGTGTACCTACTTGTTAACAGCTGGAAAAATGTTGGTGAAACCCGTTTGTGCTAATTAATTTGATTGGTGGCATAGAAAAAATTGAAAATATAGTATTGTAATTAAATATTCTTCCATTGCAAAGGAGGTGCACAATGGGATGAAAAATGATTTTATTTAGAAGTTCTAAATGTTTTAATAAACTCTAACCCGTAAAATTCGTCTTACATGCCACAGCAGCAAAAACGAAAATTTTTGTTACACTTTTTTTATGAGCCATGTGACTTGTCAGACGAATACGAGTAGTTTTTAATAAAAATAATACAAAAACAAAAATAATTTTTATACAATTTATTGGCCTTTAAATAAAACAATTTTATTACTTTGGTGCCTTACACTAGTTCCCTTATCCACTTTATTTCTAGTCAAGTAGGTCATCCTCAGTGGAAAGGAATACAGTTTCCTCCAAAACTTTCTTGAATTTCTGTATGCATTAGCCGAGGCATTAGCATTTTTTTGTAGGCAGATTGAAACTGCCTAGCAGTCAGATTATTATTGTGACCTCTATGAGAGCGAATTGAAGAAAAAAATAAGTCTTCACGATCTTGAGACACTTTATATAGGTAAAGGTGAAAATTTTAAATATCCTTCCTTGTTTAAATACATTTTTTTAAATAATTTTAGTACTAAATACACACATTTTCAAACCCAAAAACCCTGTATGTCTATTACTTTTTAATAATAACGGGCCATTGATGCTTGTTTTTAAACTGCTTATACAGGGTGTTACAAATTCGACATACCAGCATTGGAATCTCGGAAACCATGCCGCTTTAAAAAATTTCAAATTCCGAATAGTTCCGATTTTATTCGAAAAAAACCGAAATTTTTCAGATTCGTTTTTATTTTTTCCTGAGCTCATTTGACTAGCTATTTAAAAATAAATGACACTTTGTCATTGCCACTTTTTGTTCTCTACAAAATGACGTTACTTAACTAAAGATCCGCCGTTTCGTCTCCAAGCGGCCATCACCAACTTAATTTTTTTAAATGCGGACCTGGATTTTTTTAAACCGATTTTTAAAACCCTCAAAATGTAATGACGATATTACTTTCTCATAATGATGAATTTTCCTTGCTTATTTTTTTAAATTTTACACTTCTTGTCAGTCCGGTCCTGGCAACGAATCACAATATTATTAATTAAAAACTTTATTTTATTTAAAACCTTTACAAATAAGTTTCATGAAAAAGTTTGTCTAACATTCATGTTAAGATGGGGCGCCGCCGCACAATACCAGGACAGTAAAATTGTTCTTAAATGAAGGGTTTCCTGATAGGTGGATCGGAAATGGTGAGGCAATAGAATGGCCAGCGAGGTCGCCAGATATTTCGCCGCTGGATTTCTTTTTATGGGGGGCCTTAAAAAATGTTATTTATTAAAATGTCGTAGATACCATGGAAGAACTGAAAGAACGCATACAGGTTGCATTTGGTAGGATAAGGAGGAGATCGGTTGAAAGGGCTGTCGTAAAAATTGGAAGAAAAATCGATCGTTGTATTGAGCAAAACGGCAATCACTTTGAACATTTAGAAAATTAGGATTTATAATTAGTAAATTTAGAATTATTAGAAAATCCTTGTAAAATAAATTATATTACTTATGTATGAATGGTTTAAATAAAATAAGGTTTTTAATTAATATTGTGATTCGTTGCCAGGACCGAACTGACAAGAAGTGTAAATAATATGAATTTAAAAAAATAAGCAAGGAAAATTCATCATTATGAGAAAGTAATATCGTCATTACATTTTGAGGGTAGGAGGGTTTAAAAATCGGTTTAAAAAAATCCAGTCCGTATTTAAAAAAGTAAAGTTGGTGATGGCCGCTCGTAGACAAACCGGCGGATCTTTAGTTAAGTAACGTCATTTTGTAGAGGAGAAAAAGTGGCAATGACAAAGTGTCATTTATTTTTAAATAGCTTGTCAAATGAGCTCATGAAAAAATAAAAACGATTTTGCAAAATTTCGGTTTCTTTCGAATAAAATCGGAACTATTCGGAATTTGAAAACTTTTAAAGCGGCATTATAATCAGCACCGAATTGCACAACTTTGCCCCCATGTAACCGTTCCTCTAGAACTCCTATGGTTTCCGAGATTCCAATGCTTATATGTCGCGAGTTTGTAACACCCTGTATACGCATCTGCACTGTCCAAAAATTCTTTGATAACACCAAAATTTTTATTTACATTGGTTTTTATACTCACATTTTGAAAGATTGCGGGAGTTCAATATATCAAATTAATTATTTATTATGTTTATAAACTCCACAGTTTCTAATAATAATGTAACGGCACAAACTTGTAAACCATAGCTACACTTTCACTAAATAGCTGGGTAGCTGGACAGGCACTCTGTAAGAGAAATAGCGATAGCGAACGTGTGTGCATTATAAGTACGATCGCTATCGCTATTTTTCATACAGAGTTCCACACCAGAGGCACTTTCATTTTTTGTTTTACGAAGTTTATGTGTTGACCCCTCAGTTTGTTAGGGAGATGAAACAACCCACTTTCTTGAAGTTCATGTAATTTTTTAAAGTACTTCCAATCTATGAATTTATTTTCACTGTTAACAATGATCCTTTGTCCCCCAATGTGTTTCGCACAAATTTTATCATATGCGTGTGGTAAGGCAAATACCTTCAGTTCTTCGGAATATTTCTTTGGCAATGCTTTTTTTTAGGTTTTTTGTATTGCCTGTTGTGGTCCCCCACGCCTAGAAATCATGTCGAGAGACTCCTCTTCCATGAATTTATTTTTCTTTAGTTCACTAATAATATTTTTCATGGTGGAAAGTCTCTTATTCTTGCGTGCAACTTCTCTTTGCAGTAAACTGTAGTTTTTTAAGTAATTCTCTTTTTGTCGGTATTATGTCGGTGGAGTTCAAAGAAGTAGGGCTTGTTAAAGGAGTTGAAACAGTGCTTGGAGTCTTAGGTCGTTGTTCTTGCATGGACGGTAATGAATAATCATGATCATAAACTTGACTTGGTCTTAAAACAATGTTTGATACTATTTAAACTCCGAGTGGTGTTTCACACTGTAACAAAAAAATATAATATTACTATGGGCGCGGACAAAATGATCATATGTATAATTCACAGTGTAAGTCCCTCATAAAAATCCTTATAGCCTTTTAACTAAAATCGATTATATGGTTTGAAATTTACAGGTTTAGCAATTAGGTCATCAATTTTGACCTGTCTGAAATAATGTTCTACAAATTATGTTAATCAGTGAATTAAAATTATAAATATCTTTATAACCAAAACATAATGCCCTGATTTACCCATTTCAGGTATACCTGCATTAGAAAGTAAAAAACGTTATTAAAATACAATAATAAAAATTTACCTGGTATAGTTAAGGAATGGCATCATGTCTCAAATGGTATTTTGAAGTTTTATCAAAATATCCATCAGGAAAATGTTTTGAGCAAAGTACACTGTACTTGTTAGGTTTCCAGTTTGCTCTATTTACTAATTTTTCACAAACATCACAACGTGCCGAGTCTTTGGGAAAGCTGCAACAACAATTTATATAAGAAAAAAGGTTGTTTTTATTCCGCAGATAGAAAATAATGACCAGTATCAATAAAAAATTATGAAATTGCAGTTAAGCAGTTAGTCCTAAAAAGTCCAAAACTGCTTTTATTTAATTATAAAAGTATTGTTTTTACATATTTCTTGTTATTTAATAACTTAAATAAAACTGCAACTGAAACCATAGGCAATTACCACTCAAAGTTTCTAAATACGGACCTGTCCTTTATTTATACTACCCTATGAAACGTAATTTTCGTAGTTTTCTTATTATCCACAGCACTTCTGCTGGAACAATTTCGCACGGCACATGAAACCATTATTGTCTAGCACACAGTAGCAAAAGTTTAGCACAAATATTGGAAAACACAACACAAAAACTAAAATCACCTCTATACGACAACCTCGAACAGCTGATATACACGAATGACAGAAGGATCAAGCTAAAATGGCGCAAGGTCACTCTTAGTCACGTGGTGTCGCCTCCGGTTCTAATCTATACATTTTCTTTGGTTCTAATTAAGTTTCCATGTGTATCGGTCATAGTGGTCAAAATCCATAAAACTTGTCCATGGCCTCCTCGATGTTTAAACGGTGATTGTAGTTCTCTGGGACACCTTGTCCCCGGCACAAAGGAATGATAGATCGTCGCTGTCGCGATACTCCACGGTTACTATGGGTTTGTTCCACAGAAATCTCGATGCCGACGGCTTAAACCTTAGACCGTCTAAGCCTTAAACACAATGTCGCATGTCAAAAACGGCTGTTTTTGACACAAACATGCATGGGTTTGAGGATTTTTTCAGTTGGATGTCACATGTCACATCATCAACCTAAAAAAAAATAGAAAATGGTTCGGCATGCAGAAGGAGATGACATTCTTTTAAAATACTTATCAAATGTTGCAAATGATTACAAATGTGCGGTAGGGCTTATTTTAGGACAGGTAAAAAAGATCCTCTATACATTTTGTGCCCTATTTGACCACATACGTTTTCTTTCAGGTGAGTTCACAAAGATATCATGTTATTCACTTTGCAAAGACACCCCCTTTTCAAAGCGAAGCGGACAAAAGTACAGGAAAAACAATAAAGACTATAAAAAGCATTTCAGAGGTTAATGATAGTTGGATAGCAGATCATGCGAGACAAACGACTAGAATGTTACCTGGTGGTATGCAGGTCATAGGCATATTTGTTGTATCTGAAGAAGATCTATTAAATCCATTTAATTCAAAAGTTAAGTCGATTTTAAATGTTATTAGTAAAACATGTGCATCTCAAAATTATTTATATGGAAACAACGATAATGAAAAATTAGTTTTACATTATTCACCTAAAGGGCAGAGATATTTGGCCAAGACTTATGATGTGGTGACTTCAAATGTTCAACCAGCTGATTTTAAGTTTTTGCAAAAAAATAACAAGTGGATGAACTTTGAATGTACATATCAGATTGATCATGTCTATTATTTGAAGGGATATGAAACCACAGGACCCTTGAGGAAACACATTAAAGTAAGTATGTTAACGATATATTTACACTGTTTAAATAAATGATTAAATAAACCTGAAATAAAATAATTTTTTTAAAACTTGATTACTATATTATGAAAGCTCACTTTTTAGGTTATTCTAGATAATATTGACAAAAACTTAGAGTCAGGGCTTATTCTCTTTGACAATGATTTAAAAGATGTAGATGAACGGATAGAAAATATTGGTAAAAAGAAAAAAGTTCCCAGAGGGTCAATGAACAAACAGGAGCCTGGTGATAATAAGCCCGTACAAGTATCAATATTTGAAAAATGTGTAAGTAAAGCCTCTAAAAATTTTTGCGGTAAAACCCTTACATTTTAAAAAGGTAGTAGAAAAAAGGCAGAATGTCCATCTTGGACCAAAAATGAAAACCATAGGCCAATGGTACAAGTCGGGTACAAGTAATAATTTAATAATTTTTATCAAGAATAGATTTTTTTGAGTGAGAAAATCGAGTGGATCATAGACTACTTGTAGCTAAGCTGGAGGCCTTGGGCTTTGGCTCGGGCATTCTTCGGTGGATTCTCAGTTTCCTCACTGGAAGGGTTCAGAGAGTAAGAATAAATAATTATGTATCTAAGGAGATTGCAGTGCATTCTGGTGTATCTCAAGGTTCCCATATTGGGCCCTTATTTTTTATACTTTTCATAAATGACATTGGTGATTTTATCACATACTCGCTATACTTGTTATTTGCCGATGACCTTAAAATCTATAGATTAATTTACTCCAGTGAGGACTGTGATCTGCTTCAAAGTGATGTAGATGGCCTTTACCGTTGGTCTCAGATGAATGGTCTTGATCTGAATATTAAAAAATGTCACAGTATATCCTTCTATAGATCCCGTCAACCTATTGATTGTAATTATAATATAGCTGGTGTTGTCTTAGATAAAGTAGATAATATCCGTGATCTTGGCGTTACACTTGATAAAACCCTCACATTTGTTAACCATATTAATTCTATTACAAGTGCGGGGTATAGAAACCTTGGATTTGTATCTAGGAACTGTAGGGAATTCTCATGTGAGACCTTTAAATTATTGTACTGCTCCATGGTGAGATCCGGCCTGGAGTATGCCAGTGTGTTGTGGTCACCTTATTATCAGGTTCATATTCAGGCAATTGAGGGTGTGCAGAGGAGATTTCTGCGTGTTTGTGCGCACAAACTGCAAATTCGTTTCCAAAATTATCATATTGACTATCAACTTATTCTTAATAATATAAATCTATGTTCTCTACAAGCTAGACGTTTTTTCTATCTGAATTATATTTTAATACCAGACACAATACTCGCAGCGGAAATCTCTTCTGTTTACCTTTTCATTCTACCAATTATGGCATGTTTCGCCCTTTAACCAGACTGCAGCGTAACTTCGATAGGCATGCCCTCGATATTCATACCACTCATCCTAAGTTTAAATTAGATCTTAAGAGAAAAATTCGTAGTAATTTATTAACTGACTCATACTAATTGTTATTATTCTAAAATATCTATCCTTAATCTATTGTGTTATTAGATTTTACTCTATTGTATATGTAGATACATTGTTATTTCCTTTGTTAATGGTGTATACCGTAAATAAATAAATAAATAAATAAATAGTTAATACCTACAAACTACAATGAGAGGAAATAAATAAACCTATTTTTGCATTACGAAAGAGAAATTTATCTTTCATATAGGGTGTGTTTTCATTAATTTACATTTTAAAAATATTATTGTAGGTGGCAAATTCACCAAACCAATTGGAACTTTCCAAAATTGGTGGTCAAATAAGAATTGTTGGAGAAATAGCATGCAAACTTTGGTTGAATTCTAAAGTCACTATTGGTGAAGCCACAAAAGCAGTAAAAGAAGATATTATGAGAAGCTTGGCAACAAGAATGGAAATGCATTGGGATTCTTTAACTGAAGAAGAGTTAGGGGAAGGTATATAAAGGCTGTTCTATATCAGGGGCAAGTAAAATTGCCTTTGATGACTTTTAATCAACCATTTACTGGGACTTGCCACTAATGATTCATAGTGTATATTATGGGGATTTTTTTATTTACACCTTGTATTTTATTGGTATTAAGTAGAGGTGGGAAATACTGTTACCGATATGGAACGTTCCATTTGATACCGCGACAGAAAAATACCGCGACTAAATAACGGTTACTCCGGAACGAACTAGGGCGAGTTTGGTTTACAAAAATGTCATAATTTGAAGAAATAAAAAATGTTTCATCATTCCTGTCTGTGACCTTGAAATCTCAAACTAATAATAATAATGATAACAATAAGTTTATTTTCAAAAGTCAGTTACAATATAAAAATGAGGTTTATTTTATATCCCTCAATAAACTTATTCGTCAATCTCCTGATGACGTGCCTGTCATTTAACGATTTTCGGTATGACTTCCGCTATATTGGAAAAATATCGAGAACATTGTTGATTGGTCAAAACTTGAAGTGTGTCACGCTTAGTGATAAGAGCCCTCTGCGACCTATCCTTCCTCTGTGAAATAATTTAAAACGGCCTTGAGTTTTTCTTCGAAAGAGTCAAAAATAATGTTATATCCCGTACAACCCATAAAACGCAAATAATTAAGAACAAATTCCCATATTTAGGCCAGGAAATAAGGAATACTTTCGAATAAGCTTCAGAAGCGATCTCTATCTGAGCACATTTTGACTAAAAATTTAAATCTTTGAACCTGTAGGAATTCGTATTTAGATTTAGAAGAACCACCAATCTCCCGAAACATTACTTCTACAATAATTATTATCCTAGTCTAGCGGAAATTGTAAAATCTAACATAGTTACTGTTGCAACATATACGTACCTACCCTGTGAAAGAATAACGTTTTCTAAAACAGCACAAATTCTTTCAGATAGAAGAAATAATAGATTGGGTTCTACCAAAGTCAAAAAACTATTATTTTTAAATTCCTACAGAAAAATGATGAGTTCCTAGAATCCTAATATTAGTTTTATAAATATTAATCGTTTTACTGGATTATTCAAAATAAGGTTAAATATACATACCTACTTATATTATTTTTATCGTTTATTTACATATAAGTATTTTTGTATTTATAAAATATAATATATTATCACCTTGCACAAACATTTTATATAATAATTTACAAAGTTTAATACTAATAATATATTTTAATCTAATTGACGACAATGCTTTTCAACTTCTTGAGTCATTTCTTTCATCATTGATACAAGCCAAAGGGATCCTCGCGAAACCGCGTTCAATGAAAAATACTATACACCGCGGCTACCGCGACATTAAAACATCAGCACCATATAACTAAAACGCGAACGGCGGCCGCAACAGTTCCACTGGCAACCTTTCGTCCCCGGTGTGACAAAATATCTTTAAGCAAAATACCGTTAACCTCGAGACTGTTATACTCATACCGCCGCGAACGGCGCCGCAACAGTTCCACGTTCCACTGGCAACTAGTCTAGTCTAGTCTAGTCTTGATTGCCATGGCCACCTGTCTTAACAACAATCAGCAACCTTTCGTCCCCAGTCTGACAAAATACCGTCAAGGTAAAAATACCGTCAAGGTAAAAATACCGTCAAGGTAAAAATACCGTCAAGAAAAAAAATACCCTCAAGCTCCAGACGGTTACTCATACCGTTTGCGGCGTTTGTTGTTACACACTCCACAACGAACCGGCGCGGCGGCCTGGTCAGCCGGCCGCTGTCGCTTTCTCTCGGTTCACATCGCAGCGTGTGCGTGTAGCGGCGAAGGACGAAATCTTAATAGTTCCAGAGTAACTGCTTCATTGTATGAGGTGGAGCGCGACACGATGGTATTAAAAAATACCGTTTTAAAGTAGCAGTTACACAGATACCGACCCACCACTAGTATTAAGTATTCTTAACTTGTTTATTAATACTAATTTAATATTGGCCTGTTTTTAGATGTAAATAGTGTCCACGAACCACCAAGGAGAGTGTTAATCTCTTTGCCAGAAAGCAATATCACTGTGTCCGACTACCTGTTCCCTGGAGAAGGCCCTGAAGATGCAAAAGCATCACTAGAAGAACTACTGGATATTAAAGTTAATGGTCATTTGGAATTTTTGGATTTAGAAGGACAGGCAGGTAAGATTTTTTTAAAATGAAATATCCTAGATTATAAGAATTTAAAAAACAATTTTAAATTTTTTTTTAGATATATCACAGTATTACAAAGAAACAAGTTCGATGGAGTCAGAAAGTGAAGATTTTTTACCAAAAATTACGACAGATTCCAATAAACTTATGTATCTTTTAGGCCTTGGAGCAGCCCTTTTGATTCTTATTATTTCCATTATAGTACATTTTTATACCAAGTCTTAGGAAGTAAGAGTACCTACATAATAAATCTATAAAAAAAATCTGTAAGATTGAAGTAGATTATGTGTTTTAAAAGTGTTTTTGTTTATATTTTAAATGTGTAATTTTTCTATTTTTCTATTTTATATCAAAACTATTATTTTTAGAACTGTTTTGTAATTATTTTACTGAATTTCGAGCCTCAAAAAAGAGAGCATAATACTTTTTATTCGGGTAACAACTGGAATCAGTGGCGTAGCTAGGGGGGGGGCTCCCCGAAATCCAAAAACCCAGAAGAGTTAAAAATATAATTGGAAAACGAAATTACGGCAACCCTATCAATAACGCACCAAATGAAATAACACATCATCTTACACATACAAAATGCTTGCAAGACACCCGCGGCGCGCGACTCCCCCTTCGGATTTTATTATTAATTTAAAAAGTTCGGCCTCACAGGTCGAAGGTCCCGGGTACGATCCCCGGGGCCGGCAACGTCGATGTTAAATTTGGAGTTTGGTTTAAGAGGTGCACCGTCTTTCGGAAGAGACGTTAAACTGTGGGTCCCGTGTCATGGATGTTGGCACGTTAAAGAACCCTACCCTCGACAAAGAGGGATTCTGCAAAATTACCAGATAGTGTGTGACAAATTCCCTGGCGTCGGTGATTGGCGTCGCTGCGAAAATAGGCCGACGTAAAAAAAAAAATTAAAAAGTTTTATTGGTGTTTGCATGCATAATCTTTACATGACTATGGTTTCTAATAATTATCGATTATAGTTGACTTTTTTTTTTGGTTTTCAAGAAATAAAAAATACACCTTATTTTAAACATTTTTTTGCTGTTATGTTTATTTCATAAATTTTTTATATAAGTTAATTTTTTATATTAGTGGATTGTTATAACTCCCTACAAGTTTCTATAAAAATATTATATGGTTTTTCTAATTTGAAATTTTTTATGGTAAAAAAAGGTTTTTTTGGGCGTGGCACCTGAAAAAAATTTCATCTTTGATTTTGGGTCCTTTTCGGCCCCCTCCAAACTAAATTTCTGGCTACGCCACTGGCTGGAAGACATAATTAAAAAGTAGTTTGTTATTCTGATCTTTTATAGAATCGTCTACCTATTTTTTGTCTTATTAATATGTAGGGTAAAATAATTTAATGTATGTTTTTACAAATTTTTTAAAAAAATTTTATCAGCAATTTTATAATTTCCGAAATAAAGGGTCCACAGAAAAGTTTGCACAATATGGTTTTTTTTTTTTGAAAATTTTCGGAATTAGGTTCTACGTGAGCAAAAACAAAAAAAAGCTTAAATTTGTGACTTGATAATCGAATTTATCATATTCAGCACTAACATCCTGAACTGGAGAGTTGAAAATAGGGGAAATATGCCGATGACGGCCCCCTTAAGAATTATACCTTAGAACTTTTATATTTATGAATATTTTGTAGGTCAGTTCAGCTCATTTTACGCGTCTTGATAAAGGCTTTTAAAATCTGTAATGTATTCTTGATTAGTATAATAAATTACTTTTTAACGGTATTTTAAAAAAATTATATAAAGTGGCCATCATAGGAGCATATGTTCCTTTGATGGACCCCCGAGTGTTCCTATGTTGGACCACTTAGAAAATGTATGTATGAAAAATAATTAGAGAAATTTGTTGCTAATATTTTATTTAAAAAAATGTATACACTAAAAAACATTATTGATTTTCTTTCAAAGAACCTTCAAAATTATAACGGGGAGTAGGTTGTCAAACCAGACTCGTCCATATTGTAGATGTTCTCAAGAAGTGTTTGTCCAAAATAGACGCTAATGGCTTGAAATATTCCCGAATATTAGGTTTGTTGAAAGCCTGGGCCCTTGCTAACGAAGTACTTTCGGGATTTATCAAAGATATGCGGGGATTGCGTCTTAAAAAAAATTTGACCCATTTCCATCCAGCCATTTTAGTCTCTATTAAAATTATGTATAATACTATTTCTTTCAGCTACGTAGTAAACCAACTTACGCAAATCTGTGCTGGTTAGACCGAAAAACGTGATTCCATGTCGATGATGTGATCAACTATTTCGCTTTTAATATTTTTAAAAAAAGTGGCTCGATGTCCTCCAAGCCCCTGTTTAAGAGCACGTTTATTCATGGCTTCTCGTCTCCTTAACGTGGTTTTGGGGACATGAAAAGTTTTAGCGGCCAGCTTAGACCCCATTTTTTTTTGCCTGTACATTTTTAATTGCTTGTTCCATATTACCTTCTTCCCCTTGTTGCCTTTTAGTTGCCCTATCTTAAAACAATAAAAACACATGTCTTACATATAAATTGCTTAGTAATATGTTGTTCCTATGATGGCCCTCTAGGCTATCAAAGGAACGAATACATGGGGCCATCAAAGGCAAAAGTATATCCAATTGTTAAAATTTTATACCACTTATTTTGTATATTCTAACCTAAATTTCCATTCAAAAACAGTAGCACGATATACACGCAAACATTCATATAAAATCCAATTCATCTAATTTTTTGTTTTAAGATAAATATTCACTAATATTTGCAGCAAATTTATTAGATCAATACCTACCGTTTTCTGTTTTGATACACTGACACCTTTCTATGGCCGCCACCAATTCCATGCTGCGTATGTAGCTTAGAGCGGAGTTAGTTTGCGTGGTAAAAGTGCCGGTTGAGTGAGAATCGCGGTAAATTTAAAAATACGGCGGATGGGCCATCATAGGCATAATTCCCCTACATCTCAATAATAAAAATAGTCCTAGAGTATCACAAAACTTTTTATAGAAACGATGAAAAACGCGGCGTGAAAGCAAGAAATTTTCACCCATACGATGAGAAGAGATGTACATCATCCTATTAACAGCGCAATTTACAGTACCAGTCGTACGACCAATTATATTGTTATCTTTATTTCGATATCTCCTCGAGATCTGTCGAGATGCGTGCAGCATTTACAGAGCGATCGCCCCCTGCCATTGCTTGGAATTGTTGTGACGTCGGCAAGTAGTTTCGCGTATTTTTATTAGAGGGCGTATCTTATATTGTTTAATTATTTTCTCAGTAAATAATTAAAGAATTTAAAATCCGAAACCGTAGAAAATTATTTTTTTTCGTGCTTCTACACTATACAATAGAATCAAAGTCAAAATTTAGAGAAAAATACCATTGTTTGCGGTACCTTGCTTTTAAAGTAGTCGTAGACGGTAAGATTTTAATTTTTTTATGTACTCTTGAAAATATAAACTTGTTTTTACAAAGTATTTTATTTTATTAAACACTAAAACAAAAAAGTACTAAAAATACATTAGCAACATTTATTTAAATAAAAAAATTATGTAATTAAATATAGTAAAGATAATGAATAGTGCACTGTAGTTTAATACAAAATTAAAATAATCTTGAAGAAACGAAACAATCTAGTGAAATTTGCAGTTGGAAAAGTCCATTTCTGGGTGTTGCTCCATGAATCTAAAAAAAGAGCCTTTTAATACTGGATATTTAAACATGTTATAGAATAATAATTGTAATTGTAGGTAACTTTAATACTAATAGAAAGAAAAACTTAGCGGACAGAGTAGTGTATCTATTTTTTGCATTAAAGTACACAAGGACGCCAAAGGTAATGGGTTCCCTGGGGCACAGATAGACAAGACAGGCTGTTTCGTCCTTGTTGGGACTCATCAGAAAGCCATAACCTGTAAGCAATTCCCAATACAGCGACAATACATTTTCAAGATATTTTTAAGAATAAATATATAATGAAAATCTAGTATCGCCATCTGTCGGAATCAAATCAATGCAAAAGATAGCCATCAGACGTGACAACGTAGAACTAACTATAAACAAACCAAGCACGGTAGGCCACACATATTTTCGCTGTATTGGGAATTGCTTACACGTTATGGATGAGTTGACCCAACAAGGACGAAATGGTGGCGACTCGTCAGGTGACACCAAAAAAAAAATAATAAAACCAGGAGGACATTTTTTCGACAATAATAAATATTAATATACCAATACAGCTACCATTTTAGCCCTTAAAAATAATTATGTTCGAATTAATAATATTAATTTAATCCGAATATAGCTATGCATAATAGGGCCACGGTTAATTCCGATGGACAATAATTATAAACGCTCGTGCATTTTGGCGCGCCCCAGCCGATCGTGTCCGTGCGCTACCCTCGGTTCCCGTGAGCTCAGAGCAGCAAGTGAAGATGAAGACCCAACGTCCAAGTCTCTTTTCACCGTTGCTATGGTTACGTGACGTTAGTCACGCGAGAGCTTTAACAATTTGCATATGGTGATGAAGGGCAATTTAAAAATAGATCAGTCGTATGCACCATTATTTGAGCTTGGTTCGCCTAACCTTAAGGTATTTATTTTGAGGCTTCGTGAAATTTACGGTTATAGATATCGTTTTTACGTGATTTACTGTGAGATTAAAAAGGTTTGTTTTTATTTTCCAGTTTATTCAGTAGTATACGTACCTACTTGGTTTAATTTTTATTGTGTGTTTGTACGTAATAAAAATATAAATTAGTCAATGTTTGTTTAAGTACCCGCACTATACCTAGCTCTTCACCATTTTTTAAGACCGCGAACGGAACGAAACAGCCTGTCATTGTCTACCTGTTCTGGTCTCATCTGCGAGGTAAAAACCGCACTTACTTATGGTATATTGCATAGGTGGTGCGTCTAAAATACTTTCAAATATAGCAGAAAATAAATATTTTAAGTTCTTCTGGAAGGCCTACGTACCCCAATAGGAAGTCCACGTAATATCGGTGGCCCCACGTAATAAATATATGGAAACGCTTATAAATCAGAGTTTGAAAATAAAAATATGCATAACAATGGACTAAACCACTAACACTGGAGGCCCAGTTGTACGATTACGGCTTAAGAATAGTTCACTGTTGAACCAAGCATTAAATTTCTGCTGAGATTGTACAAATGAAGCTTAAGCTTAGTTCAATGCTGAATTAAGCTTAAGCCGTAATTGTACAACTGGATCTAACACTGATAACTTAAGTAAAGTATCTTATCCTCTTTTACCAGAATATGGCTCTCTATATCTTACTTTTGAATCACATCTTGCTTCTTTTGTTCATCACTAGTAGGTAGTCCCATTTGTTTTTGTCTCTGATCAAACATCATTTTTTCAACCATGCCTCTTGTCTCACCGTCTAGATCACTAAGCTTGGATGGTTCAGGATTGATCTTTTTGGTGTTTAATTCTGGATCCGATTTCACAAGTTTGTCCCACCAGTTCATTTTATTAATCTAAAAAGACACATTATACAGAACTTGGTCACATATTCATAAAAAGGCGTTAGAATACAGTTAGTATTTACCAGCTAAACTATGTCGTGTAGATGCAGTGGCGTAGCTAGCATGGGTGACACCCGGGGCGGAATTCGTGGTGTCACCCCAAAAATGAAAACTGATTATTATTTTTTTCTAATTAAAATATAAATGAGTAAACAAAAATATGTAAGTACCTTAAAAGCTCTTTTTTCTAGATTTAACAGCTGCAAACTCATTAATTACTTCCTCAAAATTTATTTTTTACGTTGCCTCGTGTTCTATTAACATGCTTAGACTGTTGAGTCTTCTTTCGCTCATTGTGGCCCTCAAATAGTTTTTTATTAATTTGAGTTTGCTGAAACTTCTTTCATACGAGGCTACCGATACGCAAATTGTTACAAATAGTTTGAGAGCGACCACAAGATTTGGCACAGATTCTATAAAATCCCATTGCACAATAAACTTTAAAAAGTCTAGAGACAACCAATTAGACACTGATATATTGGCCGCCTGAATATGTCGGCGGAGTCTTGGTATCTCCAAGAGGAGTTCGGCTTCCGATACTTCATCGTCATAAAAATTACAAAATTTTGATACAGCCAATTTCAATTCATCAGTATTTGCAGAAAGCAAAGTATTTGGCTGTACAACCTCAAACAATGAAGCTACTTCTCTAACAGACTGCAATCTTGTTTGAAGTTCTACGCTGAATCGATCAATGCATTCAAACATATCTTTTTACACTTCAGCTCTCAGGGTGAGTCCTGCATCGGTGGCCAACTCACCGGCCATTCGTTTTTTACGACGAATTCGTCTTTCGATTGGAATGTCGTACTTCTCCAATTTTTTTAAAGCAAAATCTATGGCGTTTTTTACAACTTCATTTCGTTGCTCCTCAGTATAGAGACGAAGAGCTTCTATTTTTATAACCAATTGATCAATACTCAACCCTTTACTTTGTAATGCAATCTGAGTACAATTTATTTCCTTCAGTACGTCATTCCAAAAGAAAAGATAGCAAAAAAAAGTGAAATCATACACAGCAGGCCGAAGGTTTTGTGCAGCACCTCTGGTGTCAACATTTTCTTGTTTATTTATTTATTTAGACAAACAAGGTCACTCAACAGACTGCTTGGAGCAGACCAATTATAGAGTGACACGGATTACAAAAAGAAATTTACAAAGTTCGGTATAAGTACACAATAAGTTTAACTAAAGAATAAAAGGCTATTCTGTGCATTCAAATAATAAATCCAAAAACAAATTATAAAGCTAAAGATACGCGAGTGATAGCAATGCACTCCCTAATCAAAGGATAATAGATATTTTCTTTCTGATAAGTTTTTTAAAGGTACATAAGTTAGTGTTAAACAGGTCAATGCCTCTATCACCCGTTACAAGATAGTTGTATGTTCTCATGCAACGTATGAGAGGAGAGTTAGAAAGGTAATTAGTTGTAAAAGTAGGGACACTAAAAGTTAGCCTGTTCCGAAGTGTGTATGGGTTAGCATTAAAAAGTACATAGTTTACGCAAAATTCAGAGTCGATGAGGTTATTTACTACCTTATAAACAAAGAAAATATCAAAACACTGCCTTCTGGACCTCAGCGATTGCAATCTATAAAATAAAAAATTCTCGTTATACGAGTAAAAGTGCCGTTGTCTATTGTAACGAAAATTAAGAGCCTTGATGAACTTTTTTTGGACACTTTCAATTCGATCAATATATTTGTGATACATCGGACTCCAGACTGTTGACGAGTACTCCAGAGTACTTCTTACCATGCTGCAATATAAAGTAATTAACGATGCAGGGCTCTTAAAGCCTTCAGTAGTTCTTAGGATAAATCCTAAAAGGCGCAACGCTTTCCGAATAATAGCCTCTATGTGAGACTCGAACAACAGTTTGGAGTCCAAGGTAACACCCAAATCTTTAACCACATTAACACGTTTTAATTGTGTATTATTTAAGCTCAAATCTATATTTGGATTTCTTGAGAGGTCCAACTTGGAAAAAACAATGTAGTGACACTTTTCAACATTTAGATGCAGACGATTCAGTGTGCAGTATTCAAAAAATCTGTTAATGTCCCCCTGCAGTTTCACTAAATCCAAAGGCGAATTAATGATAGTTGAAATCTTAAAGTCGTCAGCATATAAGGAATACACACTGTTCGAGTCCAGAAAACAAGTCTCTATGTCATACAAAAATAATACAAAAAGCAGGGGACCCAAGTGTGAACCCTGCGGAACTCCAGAGGTCACATCCAAGCAGACCGACCTTGCTCCATTAATAGCTACATACTGAGTTCTATTTTGCAAATAATTTTTTAAGAGATCGAGAAGCCAGCCCTGCACACCGAAGTTTCCAAGTTTCACAGCCAAAGTGGGGTGATCGACCTTGTCGAAGGCTTTGGAAAAGTCGGTGTAAGCAGCGCAGACATCACGACCATTCTCCATTGCCTCGTAGGTTCTCTGAATAAAGGGAACGATGTTGGTCAGAATGGATCGACCCCTGTAAAAACCATGCTGATTAATGTCGATTTTTCTTTTAATTTGAAAAAACAGGAGCTCCAAAATAACAGACTCGAAAATTTTTCCAAAGTGACACAGTAGAGAGATCGGCCGATAATTTTTAACATTATTTTTATTTCCGGTTTTATGAATTGGGACGATCTGTGCAACCTTCCATTTTTTTGGAAAAATTCCCAGAGGCAAACACTTATTAAATAACTTGTATAATGGTTTACTTAGGCTAGGGCAAGACTTCAAAAATATCGATGGAATCCCGTCAGGGCCAGGTCCCTTCTTAGGGTCGAGACCCTTTAAAGTTTTTTCGATAATCGAATGCGGAATATAGTTCACTGTGAAAGAGTCCAGTGGTTCGGCTACATTAACCAAACATGGAACATTCGATTTCTCATACACACTACCAAAATATTCCTGAAACAAATTAGCAATTTCTATATCATTTGAAGCGGAAGAAACACCAAAATTCATTTTTTTGGGTAGGGATTTACAATTTTTTTGTTATTTAAAAAAGACCAAAAACTTTTAGTATCATTTTTCAAGTTATTTTCAGTAATTTGAATATATCTTTTATAGTCATTTTTTACAGAAATTTTTACCTTTTTTCGAAGGTCCGAAAAAACAATATAATCACCATTATTGTGGAAGGTTTTCCACCTTCTATGAGCTTTATCCTTATCTGTGATATATTTCAAAGTTGTTTTTGAGAACCATAATGGGTGAGAAGATTTTTTAATCTTAACCTTTGGAATATTATTATGAATAATGTCCTCTAAAATATTATAAAAGCTTTCCACATCTTTATCGATGTCACTGGACTGAAATGATCCTTCCCAGTTGTGATTATTTATCAAGCTATCAATAATTGTATAATCAATATTGTTAAATTTGAATTTTTCGTAAGAATTACTGGTCAAGTTTCTAATGCAGCACAAATTTAAAACTATATCTAATGAATAATGGTGAATATCTTCCTGAACAAACGGAACAATACACTTTTTTACGTTAACATTACCAAAATTAGTTAGTAAAAGATCTAGGATTTTATTGTTCTGATTTACTACGTGGTTGAATTGTTTAAGACCACTTAAGAAGAAGAAATCTGAAAAGGAGCGACTCAGCGTATCTGCAACATTGAGGGGCTGCAAGTCCTGATTATTTAAATTTAATTTCCACTGTATATTACTCAAATTAAAATCGCCGATAAATAAGAAACTATGGTTCTTATGCTTAGAAAATATACGTTCCAGCTTTTGAAGAAAATCTATGTAATTGTTTAAGGTCGCGTGTGGTGGAATATATACTGTACAAATATACAGGGACTTACCTCCCCCCAGCGCGACAGACACCCATAAATCCTCTATTACTGTATTTTCATTACACCACCTCGGAACAGACTCAGCTAGAATAGTATCACGAACCCCTATTATTACACCTCCGCCATCACTTTTTCCACTAAACACTGGATTTCTATCCAAACGAAAGACGTTATAATTTTCAGGAAATAACTCAGAAGACAAGACCTCCTCCTTAAGCCAGGATTCCGTAATGCAAATGACGTCATAACTGCTCGCACTAACCGATTGGAAAAACTCCGCACACTTGGACCTTAACCCTCTAGTATTTTGATAATAAACCGAAAAATCGTTTTTAACAAGCACTTTGAGGTAGACTTTTCCTTTTAACACACAATAACATAAACTTATATTTAATTAGGCAGGCTAGATAACACTGTCTCGTTAACAATGTGAACCGCTTTCTCCCCGTCAGTCCTCTTGACAAATATTTTCATGCCCTTCACTCAGCAATACTTATAATTGTTGTTCTTACAAAATTCCCTGGATTTTTTAAAGAGCAATTTGTAAAAGGGCGAAAGATGTTCATTGACGAAGATTTTTACGCTTTCCTCAAATCCAAGATTGGATGAATTTAAACCCGGATTTCTGCGTGTTTTTGCCGCATCAAGGAAAGCGTTTCGCTTAGAAATGTTAACAAACTTAACTATGATATTTTTTCGAGCCCGATTCGGCAATTGGCTCCCAGAGAAATGGGAAACACGGTGACTCACGCCAATATCTTCGTCAAGAATTGTAATGCCGATTTCGCTGCCGACCTTTTTGACCAACGTAAGTAGTTGATTGTAAATGTAGTTGATCACATAGCTCTTCAATTGCAGCCACAATCCCATCAAAATTTTCAACCAATACTTTAACTGAAGCATAATGAGCACTCCAACGCGTTGTTGAGAGTCTTTTAACGGATGCTTTGCTGTGTTTAAGAAGCACTTCCCAGCGACCAGTGAAAGCAGAAAAAAATGTAAAAATTGTCTCCACTGTTCCAAAAAATGTTACACAAGATACATTTTGTTCAAATAAGTGCTGGCCACATAAATTTAATGAGTGATCTATACATCCAACAAAAATGGCTTTAATATTTCGTGCTTTAATAATAGCTTGCACTCCGCCGTGTATGCCGCTCATAACAGCAGCATTATCGTAACCTTGGGAACGACACAGAAGTAAGAAGATATAGAAATACTTAGATCTTAAAATATAAAAGCAATTTTTGTGTTTATTTTTATAAAATAAAATTGTGATTTGTAAAGTAAAATGGGCCGCATATAAGAAAATAACACATTTTGTATATATGTTAATAACCACTGAATGATCTTAAAAAAAAAATAAAAGTGGCTTTACTCAGTGATTATTATTGTTGATAAAAATTGTCATAATTATGATTTGTGTATTTTTTTCATCACTGTCGGGTTGTCGGGTGGGTCGGGTGTCACCCCTAAAAGGGTGACACCCGGGGCGGTCCGCCCCCCCCTAGCTACGCCACTGTGTAGATGTCACTGAGTTTCTTTGGGATTGATGTCGCGAATGTATCTACTCTTACGTCGTTTAAACGTAGTAATCTGACCTTAAATAACGAGATAGTATCTGTGATGCTAAAAGTAGTCACACAGACGTCGCACATAGACTGATCTCTGTAGGTCCTTAAAAGGTACTACATTTATGGTCGGCCAGACGTGAAAATATTACTGAGGATATAAACAAAGTACATTTTTTGACTTGAAGTAATAATGAGTTAAAAGTTTAAATTACTAAATTAAACCTGAGGTTCGGGTTGCGTTGCCCTTTTTTTCATCAAGGATGGACATTCCGCCCTCTTTTCCTGCACCTACCCTTACTTCCTTACCTTTTCAAAGTTAAAGAGCAAGGATTTTCCGTCTTCGATGACCCAAGTGGACTCTTCAAGTTTTATTTCGTGTGGGAAATCATCGTCTATGATTGGAGGCTGTCCTTTGATACCGCACGTCAGATGTCTTTTCGTGAAGTTTACCACTAAATCTTTTTGTTTCGCTCTGAAGTTGATGTTTAGTGGAACTCTTAACTGAAAAAGAAATTACAATGATTTCTTTCATTTTATACATTATAATATAGAGTTTTGTTTTGGTCATTTTAAAGCACAAGTGTTAACGGAAACGATTTAAAATTTAATGCTTATACCAGGTATTCATTTAAAAAGTTATAGAAGATACCATCGAAAATTCACTTATAAATAGATTGCCGCCATCAAACAACTTAGCCGGCGTTTACCTGACCACGCTCTTGTAAAAATTATCTCTCCAGAAACTCCCCCCCCCCCACAAACCCCCCTAGTTGCGCCACTATTTATATAGTGTGGAAGTTTGTATTTGAGATCTAGTTAGATTATTGTGATGATAAAGAGAACGAAATGTCTATCTTGCTCGATAGTCACTGAACCTTGAACCCAATAATTTCTACCAATTTTGCTATTAATAGCTTATTATTATGCATTTCTAATAATAGTTCTACAACTAATCATTAATTATAGCTATACTATACAAATATAAAATAAATTATTTATAATATAAAAACAAGTGTGGTATTAACATTGAGCGACGCTTATACAATAAAAACAGATCTTGAAAATATGGACATATTCGCTTGGTAATGACCAAAAAGGTCGGATCAAATCCGTTGACTAATTGTTACAGGGAAATGTCGGGACTTAAATTAATCGAATAGGATGTTAATTTTGTTTCACAAGTGACAAGAAATATTGGAAAATTAAGCGGCGCAATTCATTTTAGGAAAATTAATTTGCATAATCGGTAACAGTAGGCGTATCATATGAAACATTGTTTGTTTCAATTTTTACTATTATAGTCTATTTCAGAAAGGTGTAGGGTATAGAGTAATAGAATGGGAAATTCCGTCCAGTTCGGCGCAGGTAAATTTTGTACATTAAATTATTTATGCTAACTAACCAAAGAAAAAAAAGAAGATAATTTGATAAAGAAGGAACTATTAGCTATAGCAAATTTACACAAACATCGTTTTATGAAATATGCCGTGGAAGATATAGCTGAAAACCATAGTGTAACTGTGCTACGCACACCGCCATGTCAATGCGAACTAAATCCTATAGAACTTATATGGGCGCAAGTGAAAGGATTTGTAGCAAGACACAACACGACATTCAAAATGAAAGACGTTAGGCTCTTCCTTTATTTGTAGTTTAACTTTTTCATATTTTATATATCATAGGAAGAACTAATCCTGGATTGACTTCTAGATTAACCAATCAAGGAAAGATGCATTAAATATAAATTTAAAAAATCCACCCAATAAGGAGGATTTCAATTCAAAATAATTCTATAAATTATTTAATGTTTTTATAAAAAAAAGTCAAATACTCCTGATGGGATTTGAACCTGTAGCCTTGTGAATTGTAGGCTAGAGCTCTATTCTCTACGCTATCGCTACCGATAAAGGTTTGTTGTTTAATACATGACACTCTCTTCAGCGCGATTTGTTTTTTTTTTCTGGTAATAGATTTTCCAGTAGGTACCTATATCATTAACATTTTTTATAATTTCAGATGGCGTATTTTCACACTCTAATTCTGAATCACTCGACAAATACATGATAAATAAGTTAAACACAATTACTGCTTTCTAAAATTAGTTCTTTTTAGGTAGGTATTTGTGGGTTTAGGACAATAAAAAACAATTCCTCTAAATTAAAAAATTGCCGACGTTTCGACCTTTATTAGGTCTTTCTCAAGGCTATTTCACAAAGTCGAGGAACATAAGTCGAAAACAATTGTTAAAATCATCTCCAGACGGGAACACACATTACCAACTGACATGGAACAAATATTCTGTAAAAATAACGAACCACACCACAACGATTAAATTAAATAGATATTAACAGTACTCGTTGTGGTGTGGTTCGTTATTTTTACAGAATATTTGTTCCATGTCAGTTTGTAATGTGTGTTCCCGTCTGGAGATGATTTTAACAATTGTTTTCGACTTATGTTCCTCGACTTTGTGAAATAGCCTTGAGAAAGACCTAATAAAGGTCGAAACGTCGGCAATTTTTTAATTTAGAGGAATTGTTTTTTATTGTCCTAAACCCACAAATACCTACCTACCTGGAGTTTGAAATAGGACGCTAATTTCATAACATTAGTTCTTTTTAATAAATGGGGGTTGTCTATTGTCAAATTGGCACCATATGTTTAAATTAAATAGTATGCCTTGTATTTCAAAATTAGTGTTGAAATATTTTTTTTTTCAACACGTGTGTGATATACGGCGATTTCTAGCCAAATTAACCGTGCTTTTTTTCTTATTTTCATAGGTGGTCGTAGGAAAAAGGTTTTTACAAAATTGTTTGTGTGGATTCGGAGAAAATCACTTTTGAAATATCGTTCAGCGAGATTTTGTTGTTTGGCAAAATGTCACTATTAAGTCCACAAAGCAGTATTTTAATTTTTTCCATAAAACTAGGTTCTTCTCATAAGTAATGGACAGAGGGTATTTTTAAAATTCACAAAACGTCTAGTAAGTACAATTAAAACAAATTAAACAACGTTGTTGTCGAGGTCGTGTTTGCACGCCGTCAATATTTTTCTTTTCAAGTGTACTTTGAAATCTTGAAAACTATATCCCCTTTACGCAACTGCCCGCGAACATTGATGCGGTCTCGGTCTGATTGTTTCGCCACAAAGGTCGTCGAGACCCGGTATTTTATGCTTACCATTTGTTTAACTATCCTTTTGCTCTAGGATACCAAACCGCCTACTATTTCACATTGTGGGTCAAATTAAAATAACACCCTGTTAACTGCAGTTGTATAATCGGTATAATTGGAATTCAATAGGTGATGCTGCGGACACCAGCATTGATTGGACTTTTCAACCTGTGATTTATCATTGTCTAATGTAATTTACAAACGGTAGGCTTTTTAAAAATCTTTAACAGATACATTTTATACTCTATTTAACTAATATTAAGATTGCAAAAAAGATGTGTCAGGTGTATTTTCGGAATGAAACAACGAGACAGTTGTAAAAATGTGTTCATTGGTAAAAAAAATTTTAACATTGGTTCGTGTATATATAATGGATTCCTTTATATTTGTGCATGGTAACAGAGATCTGTTTGAAGATTCTAAACATTGTTATCCAACTAGACAAATGACTAACTTACACATAGATAGAAAAATGTAATTTTAGCTATATTCAGAAAAATGCTCCTAGTGCTATAATAAAGATTTATAATAGTTTTCCGGATAGTGTTCGAAATCTCCCAAAGTGTAAAGTTAAAAGTACTATAAAAAACTATTTAATTAAAAAAGCATACTATAATATAAGTGAGTTTTATAATGATGCAGATAGATCTGATATGCTTCTGTAAAAATACTATCGCATATTTGTATCTTTGTATTGTTATACATATTGTTATTTCTAAATATTTCTTGTTTTATACTTAAGAATATTTTACCATAAAACTGTTCCTTATGTCAAATTATTGTTTTTAACCAGATATTATTTTTTGTATAAGTACTATGTAGAATATCTTTTTTTATAACATTTTTCTATGCCTTTTGGTTTTTTGAATAAAAATATGTATCTATCTATTTTCAAATAAGACGAACATTCAGGGGCGTAGCAAGGAAATATGTACGGGGGGGGGGGGGGGGGGGCTCAGTGGGTGTAAGCAGGACATTTTTTTATCTGGAGAGACAGTCGGGACTACATGTATTGCATGATATTGTACCTAGTGAAGAAAGCCGAAAAGTGTCGCAGGCGAAAAGTTCGATTAAAATTAATCTAACTAGGTACTATAAAATTTCAAAAATTAAATTATTACCTCTTACCCTCTGCATGGTTGGATTAAATTTGTTTTTGTATGTTTTTTTTTATATTCATAGCTGGCTCTATATTAATTTTTTTTTTATATTTGTGAAAAATATAAATATTGGTGTCAATCCAAAATTTTAACATAAGACGTATTATGACTCTAACCAGCGTTTTTCGGGCTCGGTTTTTCATGATTAAAAATAAAGTAAATGTCGCTCACCACGCCAAAATTGATGATTTTTTCAGAAATCATGTATTTTAGGAGCGAAGATCTAAGAGCAGTTTCTGGTGCGATTGCTTAGGTTTTAAAATACTCCTTCTTAAGTGCAGTTTTGTATATTTATAATAAAGCATTCTTGTTTCTTTCCGCACTATTTTTTATATTATAAATTATCACACTTCTTCCATAAAAAATGTTTGAATTAAAATTTTTAATTTAATTTTTCTCTACACCTAATTGTGTAATCGTTTTTGTTCTAAAAATATTTTATTGCATTGGGTTATATTTTTGTTGATTTAAAATAGCTCTAAAAAAGGGAAAACGGAACAGACAAGTAATATACCTAATAGAAAAATACTATAAAATATTATTCTTTTTACTCGTTTTCCTTTAAAATTGCATCAAAAATCAATAACTAAAACGATATGCGTCTGAAACCTTAATCCCTATATAAAACAGGACTTTTAGAAGGAAAATTTTAAAAACTAAACTACAAGACCTTTGTAATCTAAGCCAAGAATATATTATTTGAAGATTTAAATTAAGTGTCCAAGCGTGAGACGAAAAATTAGGTTGCAATTAGACTTATAGACCCGAGCTTCGAGGCTCGGGGGGGCTGCTGCTTCAGCCCGACAGCCCCCCCCCTTCAATACGCCACTGCGAACATTATTTTCAAAACAGATCTTTTAATAGAAGACGAATTACTTACTTACAATAAAACATATTAAATAGTTTTAAAATCGCCAAAAAGTGCTAAAAGGGGAAGAAAATAAGAGGGTATTTTTTGTAATTTGTTTGTAATAATGTTAATTCTTAATTAAATTTTCAAATAAACCGTCTTTTATTGCTAAACAATATCCTAAACGATGGTAAAATTCTCTACGAATAATAGTGAGTTGGTAATTCTTTCAGATTGCATTTAAATTGAATTTTTAAAATGCTTAAATTTTCAAACCTAACCATTTTATAAAGACATTTTTTTAAATGCCTCCAGAGGAAGAAGTCGTTTGGTGAGAGGTCAGGAAACCTAGATTATTTAGATATTTGGGTATCACAAGCAAATTGTGGGTCGGGCAACCATCCATTTGAAATCAAATCTTCTGACTTTCATCAGCGACTTCTTCCAGTGCGGATCCAATTTGATTTTAAAGAAGATCTAACTATGTTGGGCCCGTCGTAAGAACATTTGCAATTACTAAATAGGTACTATCCAATTGGATAGATGTCAATGGTCGTATCACCTTCATTTTCGTTTTGCACTTGGTGAAAATGCAAGACATACTATAAGCATTTTAAAGGTAAAAATTATAAAAAAACGTTTTAAGCCATGAACTAATGTAAAGGTAATGTTAATGATAGAATTAACATTACATATTGACCTCATGCAACTTCTTTAAGTCTCTTGAATACTAATTTTCAATAGATGTAAGGATATTACTAATATGGATGGAATACGTACAGTTATAGGCCATCTAATTATCAATAATGTTTTCCTTTGCATTATCATTACTTTTGGGGTGGGAACGTTACAAGTTTGTAATCAAAATTTGATAAAAATTGGTTAATTTAGTTTAATTTCGGGGTTGACGGTGATCACAGTTAGTTTTGTGTCCCACGTGTCGAGTGATTCCTACTTTTGGACTTTTTGAACGACTTCTATCCACACCATGCCACCATTTCAGGTCTGTAATAATTATTTTTACTGTCTTCTGGAATCGATGACGATATGACTTATAGTAGTTCCAAAGTTGCATCCGTTAGTTGTAGATAATACAATAGAATACCAAAGTAGACAGTTCTCTATACACTGTTATCCAGATTAAGTGTCTACCATTGGTAACTTTTCTATTATTAAAGATAGAAAATTGGTTAAATAAGCAAACTAGTTGTATTTTTACAGCTCTTTAAAATACAAGAATGAAAAACAATTGAGCATCGTGGTTTTGAGGTTACAAGAAAAAACATTTTCCTAAATGAAAACTCCTGTTTATATAGATATTTTTATCTGTTTAAAATTTAAATACTAAACAAAAAAGTTTATAATGAATTTTTCCTAGGATGAAAATTAAAGAAGGTATAAAGTCCAAACTGAAACAAGAAAGATAGATTTACAAAGTTTATTGTACACATGAATTTATAACAAAACATACTAAAATCACTAACTTTTTCTTAAAAGATGCTCAAAATCATCAATATATTCTTGTACAGGCTTTAGTATTGATCTAATATCTATCTCGTTTATCTTTTCTCTAATTGTATTTTAAATATATAAATAAGTTATTGTACTTTTGCTTGTAAATTTAGTTGTTTAAATAACCTAAAAAAATTCCCGTGGCGTTAGTTCTGTTGAGCGGCTAGGCCATTAAATAGGGCCGTTCGTTCCTATCCATTAATAATTAAAAATAGTACCTAAAAGTTGATTGTAGTTAAGGGCTTGCCAAAAGAGCTTGAACTGGTGTGTACTTGTAAGGAATAAAATTGTAAAAAACATGTTTTCAATAATAATAACTGACACAACAAAACGTAGAAGCGAAAAACGAACAAAAAACGTAAGTACCAAAACAAAAAATTTCATATTAAGTTATCATTGTTTTCCAAAGCCTTCTAGATGCCAAATAAATATTAAATAGTGCGATGGTCACGCGGTTTTCATAGCCTCCTTATTATTTTACTACTGTTAATATTCAGAAATTGTAATATCGACGTCATTTTTGACATTAGAAGAGTCATTATAAGCATTTTTGTTTAAAATTTAAAGTGTTAACAGATAAAAATATAATATACAGAGATTTTCATTTAAAAAATGCTTTTTTACTTGTACCTATTTTTTTTATTCTTGCATCTTAAAGAGCTGTAAAAATACTACTAGTTCGTTAAATTTAACCAATTTCCAAAGTTACTAATGGTGGACACTTAATTTGCGTAATACTGTATTAAAAATAAAAGGTATTTTTACTATTAATTTAAACTAATTTAGATTAAACATATCGATATTTTCACAGTGACTGTTGTAGGTTCTCTGTAGCCGAGTCAGAGGGGTGTTTGTTTAGTCCAAAGTTGGTTTCTTGTTTTAAGTATAGCTTAAAACATCATTCTGTTGCATGTGTAGGACAACAAATATTATTAAATAAAAATGTGTATTTTGAATAAGTGATTGTAAGGATTTTATAACAGTTTTTTATTCCTTAGAATATACGTGTAGTTTCGTATTGAATGCGGGAAAAATTTTAATGTTTGAAACGTGGATTAACGAGGACATTACAGAAAATCTACAACTTATCTGGGAGCTACAAGTTATTTTGAATGTTACACATTCTCTTCTTTAAATTACTATGGCAATAGTCTATTATTTTTGCATCTGCAAACTGTAATCTCACCAGAGATTTATAACGATATATTTATAATGGTGTATATTGTGTGCCAGTATTATTTTTTGATACATAGTACCTAGTAGACATTTTTTTAATTAATAGAAAAAATTACAATTTTTTACAAATAATTTATTAATAAATAAAATATATCGCCTATTTTTCTATTTTTGAAACAAACTAATTATCCAACTAAAAAATGTTGGCTCCCTTGAAAACGTTTCTTTCGGCGCTCATGTTAAATAGCCACATAATATATCAGGAGCTAAACACTTTCTGAAGGGAAAAGCCCCAAACTACCGCCATTTTTTCAAATTAATTACGAATTTATAAGTAGGTACAGATACAATCAAACAGCAGGCCACTTCTTCCAAGGCACTTCTGGTATTCATAAATCAAAAGAAAAGGACGACACGCCATAATTTTCTTTAACACGAGTAAGAATGATTAAAAATAAAAATTTCACATTGCAAAATTCTTTAAAAATGTCCAAACAAAACCGACCAGAGAACGTTTATAAATCATTTTATTGTACGTATGAGACATATATATTTTTTAACATGTATGGGTAATGTTTCTCTTTTTGATGGGAATCTTTTATTTTGAATAATTTATGGCCGAAGCCAGCAAAAACAAAATATTATTAGTATGTACTTCAAGTACTCGATATGGTATTCAGACATTTACCAGGAAAGAAAATAATATTTTTAAACGCAGAGGTCAGGGGGTTTATGATATCAGTTACCACAAATTTTTGAGCGAGAATCAGCAGTGGAGAAGCGGAAATTTATAATTCGGCAATCCAATAAGCGGCAAAGAAAACACGGGTAAATAATATCTTTTTAAATCCAGTTTACTAGAAACTTCACTCTTAAAAATAACATAGTATGGATTACTAAAATTTGGTTCTGACAACTACTTATTTTCGTGAAATCGGACTCAACCTAAAAATTAGTTTGTACAACCAAAAAAAATTGTCGTTATTGAACTGTTGAACTAATAAATAACATTAACCAACCCAACCTACAACTTTTAGTTGTCACAACGAAATTTTATATACGGATAACTAAATTTATATGGTACTCCCGCTTTTAAAATTAGTTGTCACAACTTATGTGTAAATATGGAAAATTGAAAATTTTTTTTCAAGGAAATATTGTTTTTGTTAATGATGCAATCTACAAATATTGCCAAAGCAATCATTTATTTGGGCCAAACTTGAAATTTTCATAGAGTAACAATTACGTATGTAGTCACAACGTTGTGTTTATGATCTTTTTTCTGTAATATAAAATAGGTAAAAATTTTATATTTTTATCATTGCAGTTGCACATTAGAAAGTTTGAATGAACTGCTTATAGCAAAATTAGCAAGTTGCTTTGATAGAAATAACTGTTTCATTTCTAAGAAAAAATGTCATATGTAATTTATACTTAGTTACGAAAAATACTCCTTCCTAGAGTCCCCATTTAAATAAAAAATGCCTTGGTATTACTACTCTATTAGGTATGCGTAAACTAACTGGAATACATTATCAGGGATATTATGGTTTCTTTAAAAAAAAATATTTCCAATGTCCTTGTTGTCTCATGTTTTTTTTAATACATACTTATGCAATACAAAACAGAAACAATCGATTTTTAACTTATTTTAATCAACCTTTTGGGTTGTTCGATTTTATGGAATTGAATTGTTCTTATTTAAATTTTCTTATCTGCAACTGCGAAGATTATTAAAAAATAAAAAAATATCCCCTGGACTTTCTATTTAAAATATACAGCTATATGAAATTTGCTATACTTGGTCAGATTAAAAAGTCATCGATATGACGTTATTTTATAAAAATGGAACATAGAACAAAAACAAAACAAAAAAAAATATTTTAAAGTTATTTCTCATCGGGTCACCTTGCCATGCTTCATAAAAAGATCATTTAAACTTTCTAATGTACAACTGCAATGATAAAAAATAAAAGTTTTACTTACTTAAGATTCAACTTCCTTTTGCCAATAAGAACGTACACAAGAAAGACAATAAACACAAATAAATTACACCAAATATTGTCACATCCATTTTCCACACGGGCACGGCCATGAAAATCGCCAATTATTGCCTTAAAAAACACGAAAAAATGGACACGTAACCGCAAAAGCACCCTAACATAAACATAACCTCCTGACAGTCCTGGCTAGAATGATGTCACATGTCACCCACCGGGGAAGGGCGTCAAGTCTCGGTTGATGCCGTTAGTTATAAATATAAAGAATAATATTACTTGAAAAGAAAAGTTAGTTCTGGTAACTAAGAATGCATCTTAATCCAAATTAACAAAATGAAAGGGACTACAAATTCATAATGTGTTATTACAACAAACTTAATTGATAAATACAAGTTTGTAGGAACCTTGATGTAACATTTAAATAAGATATATACAGAGTAAAATTCAGCTAAACAAAATATTTTATTTCTGCCAACTAATATGAAAACAAGATATTTTCTTTGTTCTGATGGCATCATTTTTAGGTAAATATAACCAAGAAAAAAATATTTTTTGTTTTCCTAACTAAAAATAGTTATTTTTGGTAACGTAAACACGAGAACAAATAAAAATTAGTACCAAATACCAAGTTATTTTTAAGAGTGTTTGAATTTCAACATTTAAAGAAAGCCGAATAGATAGGCGCACTATGATTCATTCGCTACGTAAGAACCGATGTGACTTCGAAGCGCGCGTCTTTTATTGCATAAAATAATACAATATCTTGTGTCTGAAATCGATCGAAAATGGAGACAAACATTAGTTCGTCTCCTAAAAACGGTTGCCACATTTTTGCACTGATCCGTCGTTCTTTAAATGTTGAAATTCAAAGCTAGAAACAATAAAAAACCCGATGCGAAAGCTAAAAGTTTAAAAACATGAGACGAGAAGTCGTCCTATTAACCGCGCAATTCTTTAATTTATGAGTACCTATATAGAGAGAATATTATACAGGGTGATTCCTAAGTTGATACTTCTTTTTTAGCTGTGTATAGAAGGCATTAAAATAAACAACATTTTCAAATACCTTTTTTTTTTAAACTTTAAAATAGGTGAGGTACAGAAGAAAAAATCTAAGTGCGAGCCTGGTCATCAAAACGTAGCCTGCTATACTTTATGTTATTTGTCTTATTAGTCATGCAATTTAAGGGTTGGTAGTCAGTTATTTGACAATTCGCTGCGATGTGTTTTTACTACTGCACTACAAGTACAATGCATGGGCCGAAACTTCAAGATCCGATCCAGCCCGTCAGGCCCGACAAGTCCGGAAGACCCGACAAGCCCGTCAGATTCAAAAAAAATTATTACGGCTTGAAAATTATTTTACAAATATTTCTTTTAATAAAAGCACACGAGCAAACCAAAGCTGACCCGAAAGAACGGCTGGCCACAAAAGTCCGGTTGGCCCGTGAGGCTCGGCAAGCCCGATCGGCCCGACAGGCCCCTCAAGCCCGAGAGGCTCGAAGAAAATTGTTAGACCCGAAAATCCGGACATTTATTAATTAGAAGGTAAGAAATAAGAACATAAAGTCTTCTTCTACTGTTATATTAAAGAAAGTAAATATTTTACAAAACTTCTCTACATGTTTCGAATGCAGAAGCATTCATCTTCAGGAGAATAAATATAATAAAAAGAAGGAAAACTAGTAGAAATCACCCTAACTGAGCGACAAAATTAAACGTTCAATGAAAAAATGAGTAGAACGGTGAGAAAATAGGTGCACACGTTGCATTGAAAAAGAAAAATATGTGGGTTTTAAGGCTCAAGGCACTAGTTTCAAATGACCAGCCAGCAATTATCTTTTCATAAATGATTATTCCAATTCACTTCAGTTCTATGTCCTTCAATAACAGTTTTTTCACACACAGATGTCAAACTTTTTATTAAACATTCCAACTCTTATTGAGCCTTAAAATCCACATATTTTTCTTTTTCAATGCAACGTGTGCACCTATTTTCTCACCGTTCTACTCATTTTTTCATTGAACCTTCAATTTTGTCGCTCAGTTAGGGCGATTTCTACTAGTTTTCCATATTTTTATTATATTTATTCTCCTGAAGATGAACGCTTCTGCATTCGAAACATGTAGAGAAGTTTTGTAAAATATTTACTTTCTTCAATATAACAGTGGAGAAAGACTTTATGCTCTTATTTCTTACCTTCTAAATTTCCACTCCACTTTAACTATTGACTATTTCTTCAAGTATTTATTAATTAAATGACTTAATTAAGTGGTCCGACTACATATATATATATATATATATATATACATACACTATATTGCCAATACAAGCAGCCGCACGAAGCAAGGATACACCCATCGTGCGATTCAAAATAACCTGAGTTGGAGGCCGTGGCGCTTGCACAGTAGGGAAAAAATTAGGCAACCCACACGATTTCTAACAGAACGTAAACAGAACCCAAAGTCTCTTGAACAGAACCGGCTCGCCGTTATATTCTTATTAGTCGCCATCTTTTGTTTCGTTCATTCGTGTGTTGTTATAATTTCCAAGTTTTGGGTGTTAATATTTATAAAACTTTACTTTGGACATTTTTTTTTGTTAGTTTGTAAGTTATAGTCGTTTCCATCTTTTTTTTACGTTGTATTCGTTCGGATGTTCCGTGTGTGATTCTGGATATTATTTTTAAGTTTTGGGTGCGAATTTAGATCTAAAACTTTACAAGACATTTTGTTATTGTTAGCGACTTGTGTCTCAAGATGGGTAGAAAAAAGTGCATGATCCTTTTTTGCACGAAGCCGAATACCAGGAATAAGATATTTCAGGTATGTTACTTAGTTTTATTTGACCATAAACTGTGCACACCCAAACTAACGGGTGAATTTAAATAAAAGCTTATAAAAATATTTTGAAAGTCGGCCCTGTCAAATGTTTAAATCAAGAAGCAAATTCTCTGGCGCAAACTCAACGGCCCCTGATCATCTGCTTACAGTGGTGTCATCATTGAATTATGGTATTAGCAATATAGTGTATATATGTGGGTCCGACCCGAGCCCGAGAGTTGGGCCGGACCGCGGTGAAAACCCGGCCCGTGCACGCCTCTACCTCATGGTAAAGATGATTGTATCTAATGGTGAAAAGCGATCGTGAGTCCCCAAGCCATTTTACTAGTGCATCATTTCGATCAAACATATACCAACGCAATGATAAAATAGCGACCTTCTCGAAATAAACCAATAATTATTTATTAACTTTTAATTTTATCCTTAAGGCGCAAATCCCCGTAATTATCCTTTATGGTATCAAAGTACCAAGTATATCAATTTTCTTTTGCGTCATTTGGTACCGATTCCATTGTTCTTCGCCTTTAGTGATTTTTATTAAGCCTTTTACCTGTGATGTTGGCAAATCGTTGGTCGAACGTGGGTATCATTGAGCTTTATCTTTATATCGCGATATTTACAAAAACCTATAAAATTAACTGTCAAATATTGGCAAAGCTAATTAAGTACCGATAAATTTCTTATTGTAAATATACCGGGTGTCTTAATAGTACAACTAAATAAAATCACGCTTTTAACAACCGTATAAATAGTATTTTTTCCTACGACACCTATGAAAATGAGAAAATAGCTATTTATGCCATCAGTTACGAAATGCCTAATTTTGTGTAACGCGTGAGATTTTTGCGGAACGAACGAAGTGAGTTTCTCAAAAACTCACAAGTTACACAAAATTTCATTTCGTAACGTATTGCATACAAGATTTTTTCTAATTTTAAAGAAAGTAATAAAAAAATAAAACTTAATATAATTGATAAAAATTTGGAAAACAAATTTAGTTTTTCTAATTTTGACATATAACTGATGGCATAAATAGCTATTGTTGCTGTTATTTAATGTTAGTTGTCAGTTTGACATTTTGTAAAAAAGTCTAGACGGAAGGTTTTTAGCGAGATTGATATATTTTTAGTTTTATTTTAAAAAAATGAGTCATTCAAGTTCTGAAGAGCTACCAAGCGATATTGAAGAGGCAGCAGGTAATGCTCTATTATCAGTAATTCCCAAAAAGTCAAAGGCAGTTTATGATTTGGCATACGAAAAATTTGTTACGTGGTGTGATGAGAAGAAAATTAAACATGTTAATGAGAAAGTTTTACTTGCTATTTTTGTCACTAATTTTGAAATACATTTTTCGTCACTAATTTTACTTTATGCAACTAGTTACAAAAAGTAAGACGTTTCATAATGTCAATCAGTTTTAAAAAGTGTCACTTTATATGTCAAAATTAGAAAAAAGGTTATTTGGCTAGAAAGCGCCGTCACACGCGTGTTGAAATACAAGGCACACTATTTAATTTAAAGATATGGTGCCAATTTGACAGACTATCCCTATTTATTAAAAAGAACAAATTTTAGAAAGCAGTAATTGTAAAGTGTTTAACTTATTTATAATAATAATAATAATAATAATAATAAACGTCTTTTATTTAATATAAGCATACATATAAAGAGCGAAGTTTAGCACTATATAGCTATATAGCTATGGCTATTCTTACACTTAACTCTAATGATTTTAGAAAATATTCTATTATAAATTTATAGTAGGTACCTATATAAACACTGACACTACATACCTAACACATTTTATTCCTAACGTTATAAATAGATTTAGCTATATAAAACAAATAAAGTTATTAACATTCGAGAAGGTACAGTCCTAGCAAATAGCACATCAACCTTAAGAAAGGTCGATTGCGTAATTCATCAAAAATCATAAATAAAAAAAAACAAAAAAGAAAAATCTTCAATCATTACATAATAAGTTTAACATGACAGTTCATGAGTAACAAGCAAACAAGCAAAAGGTAAAGGTGGGACTTAACGTCAAATTAAATTTATTTTTAGGGAAACATATAAGTTCTATTGTTGATCTAACAACATTTTTTTTACTTTTGCTCTAAATGTATTAATATTTAGATTCCCCTTTAAATCAGTAGGTAACTTATTATACATATTCACAGCCTGATAACTAAAACCCCGTCGAAACAGCGCAGTAGTATGCCTTGGGATAGTCAGCAACATCCTACCTCGAGTGTTTACACTGTGAACACACTCCCGCGAGATGAGCTTGGTACGCAGATACAAAGGCGATGAAGTCAACATTATTTTTTTGACGAACACGGCAAAATGCAGCCTTCTCACATTAGCCATCCTTAGCCAACCAAGTTCCAAGAATTGTGGTGTGATGTGGTCGAACTTCCTTATGCCAAAAATAAACCGAACACATGAGTTTTGTACCCTTTGTATCTTACCCTGTTCCAGAAGGTTCAAGAACGGTCCATAAACAAAGTTGCAATAATTAAAACAGGAGAGTACTAAAGAATTTATAAGGACTATGCGGAGTTTTTTTGATAAAATTGACTTATTAACGTACAGCAGTTTTAAACTTAGATATGATTTTTTTAACAATATATTAACATGTTCTCGAAATTTAAGTTGACTATCTACAACCACTCCCAAAGACTTTACCGCGCTCTTTTTAGGTATTTTTATGTTATTGATACGGAGATCAATGTGATTGTCCAGTCCTTTTGCACCCGCCCTTCCAAAAAGTATCACTGCAGACTTATCTGGATTAAGTTTTAAATTATGTCTATTTGATAATTGGTAGATCTGGCTTAGTTCCCTGTTGACAACATGCTCCATTAAATGGTAATCGTATGGATAGAAACTGTACCTTAACTTTATGTCATCAGCATACGCATTATATGTGCAAGTCTTAATAGCATTTAAAATATCTGCAGTGTACAATAAAAACAATAAGGGACCCAGAATTGAACCTTGAGGTACTCCAGATATGACAGGCTTGGGCGCCGAAACTAAGTCGCCAGCCATGACCATTTGTGTCCTTCCAGACAAATAAGAATTGACGAAGGCTAAGGACACGTCCGAAAATCCATAATACCGCAACTTTGCACACAGTAATTGGTGGTTAATGGTATCGAACGCCTTGGAAAAATCCAGGAGCACCATAACTGACGCCATTCCAGAGTCCAAGGCCCCCACGACATCATCCAAGACGTTAGAAAGTGTGGCAGATGTACTGTGTCCTTTTCTAAAGCCAGATTGATTTTCTGGAATTATTTTTAAATTTGTTATATACTCGTTGACCTGGTCGTAAACAATTCTTTCCAGGACTTTAGACAATACGGGTAAAAGACTTATTGGACGAAGATCACCATACGCCTCAGGCGCTGCAATCTTAGGTATTGGCTGAATTATGGACACTTTCCAAGAACTTGGAAAATGCCCATTCTCCAAACAAACGTTTATGAGATGAGTAATGTACGGAACCAGAAAAGGGCTACAATACTTAAGCATTTGCAATGATACCCGATCAGCTCCAAAAGCATCTGACCTAATTCCATCAAGCGCCCTACTGACTTCATCTCTCGTGGCCAACCTAAAAGAAAACTTATTTTCCGAAAAAGAATCCAGGTCATTGTAGTGTTTAACAAGTTCATCGCATGAATTATTACTAAAAACCGAAGTAAAATAGTCGTTAATCTCATCCACCTTTAATAAATTTTCAGGAATGTTCCTTTGACTTTTCCGGCCTATATTTAGATTTGATAGTGTTTGCCAAGTTTTCTTATGATTACCCTCAAGAGCAATGTTATCAATATGCTGTTTTTTAGCCTGACGAATTGTACTTAGAGTAGTGTTTCTTAATATCTTATATGTTTGATAATCAGCCAACTCCTTTGTCCTTCGAAACCGTGCCAATGCACGATCTCTTTGACCCATTGCAAATCGTATTCCTTCAGTCATCCAAGGCGCTTTCGGCTTAGTAACTCGTACCGATCTTAATGGAGCATGCTCGTCAAACAAATTCAAAATCATGTCAGAAAAAATTTTAATTTTTTTATCTATATCAGGTTCATAAATAATATTATTCCACGGCAAAGAGTGTAAGGTTTGACTGAAAGCTACAAAATTAAAGTGTTTAAAATCCCTATAAGTTACCATTTTGGGGACAAACTTATTAACCTTAATCCTAAACTCACAAACAGTAAGCTTGTTGTCCGACATATCTCCAACCTCAACCACACCTGAGTCGCTGACAATATCATCGTCCGATACAAAAATAGGATCTAATAGAGTCGCAGAAGCCCCCGAAACACGTGTGGGCTCATTTATAAGTTGGTTGAATCCGTATGAACTAAAATATTCTGTGACGGGGTTAGCGTGATTCAAAAGGTTAACATTGACATCCCCAAGGCACACTACATAATCAACGGAAGGCAATACAAACGAGAGGACCTCGTCAAAGGTTTCAATTGCTGTGGTAATGTTAGTCCCTGGTGGCCTATAAATGGCAGCCAGGGCTATACGTTTGGAGTTAATTGTCACTTGTATCCAAAGTTGTTCGATTGAGGATTGGTCACAGTTAATATGGACCATTTTTGGTTTAAAGTTAGAATTTATATAAAAGGCCAGACCACCACCTCTTCGCCCCACACGATCTCTGCGAACCAGCGTATAACCTGATATTTCAAACACACTGCTGGGGGTATCATCAGAAAGCCATGTCTCTGAAACAGCGCACACATCTAGATGGTTCGATTTAATTAATAATTTAAATTCATTAAAAGCTGTAGAAATAGACCTTACATTTAAGTGACCAATCTTAAGGTTTCCCTTCATGATAAAGAATGTAGAAACTACCAAGATAAACATACATAAATCAATAAATTTAAAAAAATATATATATATAATGCACGATTGCCTGCAATCAAATAATTAAATAGAAATTCAGTTAGAACTTAACATTACTTTCTCAGCTGTCCCTGTAAACGTGCAGATTTTGATCTCAGTATGGTGGGAGTACTGCTGTCACCTGACTTGATAGAATTGGTCCTGCCCTTCCCGCCGCTGCCGCAGTTGCTGGCTGATATACCAAGTGGAACTGTCGCTGACGATAACTTTGCCGAGAGAGGGCCGGGCGGTCCTTTGTTTAACTCGACTTGAACGGCAGCAGTATTGTTGTTAGTAATATTAATAACCTCAACGTTTTCTTGTGTTGGAAAGGGAAAGGTGTCCAGCAAAGGATAACTATCTGGTGTATTGGGCGCACTAGTAGGCTTGCGAAAAGGTGGATGCGTGAATACGTCGTCCTCAAAACTTGATACAACCTTATTAGACCGTGAATTAGGATTATTTGAAAGGAGCTGCTCATAGGTATAGGCCTCGTCTCCGATATAAAGTTTACCACCTTTTATATATGCAACCAACTTTTTAGCCCTCGCCTCTCTTAGGTTTGCAACCAACACTTTATGAATCTCTCGTTCTGACTGCGAAAGGTCATGGGAGATAGAGATACCTTTGCCCTTTAACTTAAAGGAGTTTTTAAACACTGCTGCTTTTGCAATATAAGTTGTAAACTCAACCAAAAGAGGCCGCTTAGAATTACTAGCTTTGCCAATGTAATAGACGTTGTTAATGTCACAGAAGTTAAGTTTTACTCCCAGTAATTTATGCAGTTCCTCTATAATCCAATGGGCCAAACCATCATTGTATAAATTACTAGAGGGAAGGCCAAAAACAATGATATTGTTCTTCCTACTTCTCTTCTCCAGAAATTCGATTTTCCTTCTCAAATCCTTATTCTCTGCAGTTAATTTGTTAACAGTACTATCCAAAGCCGTTTGCAAGTCATGCTGAAGTTTGCTGATGGATGCCTGCAGTTGAGAATTGCTGCCTTCTATTATCTTCTTTAGTTCTTCCAGCTGTTTACTATTGCTGATATCAACCAAATCATTCATATTTTTCAATACTTTTAGCTCAATCTGGCAACGTCGCACCAAAAATTGACAGGCAGCTGCTCAGAATGTAAACATGCAGAATGTACTTTTGAGTATTATTGCGATATTTTGACTTGCCTTATATTGTAACAAATAATTTTTCGCTACTATATTCATTCACTAGCACTTTGATAAATTAAAAACCGTCCGTAAGACAACTACAACAAGAAATACTTTGCAGAGAATCAAAACAAACTATACGGTGTTGCCAATCTCAAATCAAATTTATCATATGTATTTGTCGAGTGATTCAAAATTAGAGTGTGAAAATACGTCATCTGAAATTATAAAAAATGTTAATAATATACTGGAAAATCTATTACAGAAAAAACCACTGATATTTTTCCATGTGGATATTATTTCTGATTAGCCTGGTCAATTCTGCATAAAAATGGTCTCTTGCGCTTTTCTCCTCAGGCACACCGTTCTTAATTAAAATAATTAAATTAAATTAGCTCTACTATTATTATTAACATTGATAATTCATAATGATGTTTTATAAAAATTTGTGAATAGGCTTAATAGGCATGCAAAAAGCATGCTTGTTAAGCATTTTTTTGAGAACTATTATGGAGAACTAAATACGATTGGTGAAAGTGCATACATTTCTCTTCCAAACAGTCTTTAGTTTGCTAAAATCGGATAAGTCGTTTAAAAGTTACAGCGATTTTACTGATTACACTTTCAACAGCTTTCCCCCCTCTTATTAAAGTCGGTACGCCAATGAGCATAAGACCAAAATGATGCATAATTTTCCAAGCTTTTTAATGGTGTTATCAAAGATATACCTTAATGTGGAATGTTCGGAGATATGTAAAATTTTAAAATGTACTTTTCAATTACGCCTCTTGCGGCAATATGCAGAACTTAAAAATAATTTCCAGCATTTTCTCTTGGTCACTTTTGTCATAAAAAAAATTTACCCGGATGCTGTACGATTACTAGTTTCTGAGATATGGCCGGCGGTCATTCTCAGTTGACCACCCGATACATACTTAGTTGTGTGTTTTAAAAATGAACCCAATTAATGACATGGTTTGCAATTCAGTCGTTGGACAGCTGAGGATAAGAGAGACGTTTTTTTGATACGGGTATTTAGTCAATGCTTGTTTAAGTATCCGCACTATACCTAGCTCTTCGCCATTTTTTAAGACCGCGAGCCGCCAATACCCCCCCCCCCCCCCTGAGATAAAGTGCTGTTTCCGCTCCTGACACCCTGTATAAGTTTAGATATAAAACTTTTAATAAGTATACTTAAGAAATAATATCACCTCAAAGATGACTGACATAATAGCAAGCAAACAATTTTAATGGCTTTTATGTATGACATAGACATAAAGTAATAATAATTAAAACGATTATTACGGTGTGATTATTGCTTAATCAAGAAGCAAAGACAATGTTTGATTTGTTAAATAACTTGATCAACAAACGTGATTTCTTTTGAATGCCATTGTGCATTGAAATAAACGCGTAGTGACCTCCAAACTTGAAGAAATATTTTCCTATAACAGGTTGCACCATTTTGCGTAAATGTAACTACCACTAATAAATTAAAGGTCTTTACATAAATTAAAGGTCTTTACAATTTAACGAATAACAAAAGACTGTTGCTGCAACGACTTTATTCCAACGGAAAAAATGAATAGGTACCTACTGTTATTTGATGAAATTTTTATATAAAAAAAAAACAGACCGACTTAAATCTGGACTTTACGGAGAGTGGTTACGAAAGTTACACGTGTGGAAAAAATATATGTCGTAGGCTAATTACAAATTCAGTCGTTTTATAAAACGCCTAGTCGTTTTATAAATGACTAGGCATATTGTACTACGAAGAATAAATAATAATGAATTTTTTCAAATCGACTGAACTTTTTATTTTTACAATTTGTAAATAATTGACGTGTTAACGGTATTTTTTCATTGTTTTTACTTCAGAAACTTTCGTTTCAAGATATTAGAAGACTCAGAAAGTAATGATGAGTTTGTTGATAAAGAGTCGTATTATAAAGAGCTTGAAACATTTTACACCGGTAAGTAATAAGAAAAACATAACCTCAAAAGCCAATCATAGTATACCTCTAGGTATTATTAACATGTGTTGTAAGAGTAACCCATTAATTTCTTTTATGATGTTATGACAAAAAACAAAATAAAGTGTCCAACTTACAATTTATTTGTTTGAAATATTATACGATCAAGCAAGAATATAAGTCGGTGTTTTATAAAATGCCTAAGTACTTTCCAGTCTTTTACAAAACGACTAGTTATAATCAGGCATATCCTAAAACAAAAAAAAAATTAGGCAACCGACACGATATCTAACAGAACGTAAATAGATCCGGCTCGTCGTTGTTTGTATTCTTATTATTTTCTTTCGTTCGTTCGTGTGTGGTTATAATTTCCAAGTTTTGGGTGTTAACCCAGATAAGGCTGACAAAAAAAAAAGTCGCAAAAATAGTTCAAAGTTTTTTGTTGGGTAATATTAATGTTTTTGGACAAGCCAAAAAATATTTTTTTAAATCAGGCACCCTTTTTTTTATGTAAGGGTAGGTCCTTTAAAAAGTACTTTAGCTCAATGAACGACAATTAACATTAAATTAAAATACAAGTTAGAAATTTAAAAAGTTATATTTAAGAAAGCATGAAAAACAAATTTTCAAACCACCTGAAAGTGCCTTATACTATAAGGTTATATTTCGCCTAACACTGTTAGATAATGAAATACAATTCAGATTGCATAGTTCTACCAAGAAATGAAAACTTTGCATTGGTAGGATGTCACCACCTTTTACTTTTTATTATATACATATAATGAGATGATTTATATGATCAAAACGAGAAGATTGATGCAAATTTTTACTCTATTTGCCCGTTTGGTAAATTGTTTGCTTTTTGTGTGTTTCTAATACACCCTGAGCAATTGTTGGTCTGAAGGACAGTTGGCCCATTTTCCCCTTACCCTTTCGATGTAATTTCTAAGCATTTTGAACACACATATCTACTAAAAGACAAACTCATGGAAAATACAATCTTTCACCTCTTATCGCTACGCGGTATAAACTAATGTTTTGTCTGCCCTGTCTACCCCACCCATATTTTCATTATATTTTTTTTTTATAATGTACCTAAGGTTGGTCGACCAAAATATTTTTTTTGTCTTTCTGTGAGAATCTTTTCACTTTAAAAGTTGGCTTAACGGAGGAACTATTGGATGCTAAGGTAACTAAATTATTGTCATTCCATCTACATACAATAATTTGGTTGTCAATATCCAGTATATATTCGTAAGAACCCCTATTTTTCTTCTTATGTTTACTCGATAAAACAATACGATTTTCTCTTGTAGATCCGGTTCCTTTTAGTTGTCTTAACTTGAGATGATGAAGTAATGTCAGAGATGTAAGGAAATTATCAAAGTAAAGATGAAATGGTAAATTGGGAGAGTATTTTATCAGCTCATCAGAAAATGTCAACACGACGAAAAAATGATTATTATTGTCGTCCATACGGCTAAAGTCCTTTTAAAAGGATGATGCCATTTTCGATAAAACCGTCCCTTAGTAAAACAAGATTGTTACATCATATACATATATTGAAGCAAACATACATAAACTTTAGATTATTATTGAGTATCTTGCAAATATTAATTAATTTTTTACTTTACTTTTAAATAAAAGCTTGTAAAAATATTCTGAAAGTCGGTCCTGTCAAATTTTTATATCAAAAAGCAAATTTCCGAGCTGCGCAAACTCAACGGACCCTGATCATCTGCCTACAGTGGTGTCATCATTAAATTATGGTATTAGCAATATAGTGTATGTATTAAAGTTTGGAGACAATGACGTTTCTTGAACGGCAGTAGAGTTTTGGACTTGCATTGTCTTTATTTGTTTAGAATCACTACGTTTCAACTGGTAAGCATCTCCGGTCGTCTTCAGGTGAATACAGTATTTACACTATATCTAAGTATGGAGAAATTAGAAAACATTTATATCACCGTGTCGGAAATTAGAATTAAAGTTTTAAACGTTAATTATTTTTGGTTTAATGAATTTATATTATTTTACTAGAAAAAAATATAAAAGAACATTATTTTTACTAAAATTGTTTTATACTTATATATACTTTACACTAATTTCAAAGCTATTTATAAGAGAAATTTACAAATGGTAGAGTAAACCGTATTTACTTAACAAATGTAAAACTACAATTAGAGTGTAAAGTGAAATGAAAGGTATTTTTTGTATTCAGCGTAATTTATTCTCTATTGCCTAGCGCTTTCGGCCTATTTGAAGGCCATTATCAGGGCTTAGGTTCTACAAGAAGAACATATAAAGGTAAAAAGAACATATAAAGGTAAAAACATTACTTATGGGACAAAGTATTGATAATATTAGAATAAAACATTTCCTTAAAAATGTTTCTTTAAATGATAAAGCTGAGAATACTCACTCGTCAAATTTGTCCAGGAAGCAAGAAGCATTTTCAGAATGAAAGGAAAATTTCTAAACAAATTTTCCAATGTGTTGGTTTCGGTTTTTAGCAACGAATGCCTGGATGACATTTGACAGGGTGATGTAAAGTGGTAGGGAGAATCTCAGCCTTAGACAAATTATGATTGTGAGGACGACAGAAAAGACAAGAATATTACGGGTTACATTAAATAAATACGAATATTACGAGTTAAGTTACATAAAATAAAACAAAGACTTCACGTGACTAATTAATTAATCATTGTCGATAACTCATCAATTCATCCGGGACATAATGTGGTACTCGATTTTTAGGATATGATATTTGTATGTGAAAAACCGACTGAGAGCTGTTAAAAAAGGGGAGGAGTCCAAACTACATAGGCGGAGAATTCGAAGGATGAACTATTTTGGAAAAAGTCTAAAGATGGGATTTCTATTATTAATTATATTGAGTCTTAAATTCAAACATGAATCAGGGTTATTAATTGAATGTCTATGAATTTCTAGGTCTTCAAGATAGTCCAACTCTCTGAAGTTTTTCTGATGATTGAATTGATGTAGGATTTTACTGTTTGATGTAGGTGAAAAATTGTGATTATTGAACTCAAGGTGCTGTCCAAATACTGAGGTACCTGGTCGGTTGACGTGTTCTTTTATTCTTGTTTCTAGCCAAATTTGACGAGTGAGTATTCTCAGCTTTATCATTTAAAGAAACCTTTTTAAGGAAATGTTTTATTCTAATATTATCAATACTTTGTCCCATAAGTAATGTTTTTACCTTTATATGTTCTTTTTACCTTTATATGTTCTTCTTGTAGAACCTAAGCCCTGATGATGGCCTTCAAATAGGCCGAAAGCGCTAGGCAATAGAGAATAAATTACGCTGAATACAAAAAATACCTTTCATTTCATTGAAAAACGGAGTACAACCGACCTCCCCCCCTTTTACTTTAGAGTGTAAATTTGCTGGGATATTTTTTTTCCTATGTCTTTATTTCTGTATTAAGTAATAGTATTACAATTATATTAAAATAAGAGTTATAACAACAGAAAAGTCCAGATATGGATTATCCATATCCAGATATTATCCACCCTGATCGACTTAACCTTAGAATCAACAATATAATAACAAAGAAAACAAAACTTCCAAGAGTAGTACGTTAGTATTTCAACCATAAAAAAACATTTAAATAAAAAGAAACATATTATATTTTTTCCTATCCTATAGCTTGCTTACCGAAGAGGTATTTAAAGATTACTTCTAAATTTTTCTGGAGTAAGAGTTTTAAAGTAGTCGGGCAGTGAGTTTATAACTTTGCAATATTGAAAGTATAGGATCGTTCAAACATGGTATATTTATGTAGGGGTGGGGTTATCATATTTGCTGGCCAAAAATAACCGAAAATATTTATGGTAATTTTACCATATTTTCATTTAAAGTGTATAGTAAAGTAATATCATAGACATAACACATACTGCTTATCTCTATGCTAATATATGAAGGCAATAAATTTCACGCCGAGACGTTAAGGCAAATTAATTATAGGTTCTCGGGCAGGTTGTTTACTTTAAAATTTATTAATTATGCTAAAATATCGGTTAATGGTTACTGTTTATTAATATCTGTTAACAAGTAAATTGACAATAAAACTCTATAGTAAATAAATTAGGACTTATCTATACCAGAAGTCCCTTGTAAATATAAAGCACAAAAGATATAAAATACTTCAAACAGAAAATATAATTATAGATAATAATTATGGTTATCATATCCTAGAAACACTAATGATGGAACACTCTTAAGAAAATGTGTGTTATTAAGGAGAAAAAATTTAAATATTAGGGTTGGTGTTATCGGTTGTTCAGGAGGGGGCAGCAGCGGCGCCAGGATTTTTGGGATGGGTGGGCACAAGTGGGTCCGATGATTTTTGAATGGGCCCGATGATTTTTGAATGGGCCCTACCAAAAAAAAAGGTCGCTGCCTACCGCCATGCTCTATTACGCAATAAGCGAGGACAAATAAAACTTCCCTCTTAAAAAAAAGGTCATCGGCGCTCTCTCGAAAATAACATACAACATCACTCTTTTCTTATCAAAGCTTTCATAGCCAAGTCTCTTTTCCCCCCCGGAAATTCCATTACAAAACCGAATTCATCAATTTTGGGGGGACACCAGGATGGGCACTCATGTTTCTAGGGTGGGCCGGTGCCCCCCTGACCCCCCCTGGGGCTGCCGCTGAGGAGGGGAGAACGAAAGTAAAGGTATTTAATATATCACTCACTAAAACATAGAAATTGTGCATAATATCAGAGGCTGCTGCAATAATTAGTGTTAAAACCAGAGTTTGAACGGCAGTAGAGTTTTGAATCTCCAGTCGTCTTCAGGTAAATACTAAATAAGTTCCCCTCAAACAGGAAACTAACTACATCAAGACCGACCTCAGCAAAAATGGCTACCCCGGGCATCTAGTTAATAAACTATTGGAAAATGGCAAGAATTGGCCACATACACACAAGAAGCAAATAAAGTCACAATCAACATTCCGTATATCAAAGGAGTATCTGAGAGAATTAGAAGGCTAGGACAACGATATAACATCAATACGGTATTCAGCTCGAAAGACACTTTAAGAAGTCACCTGACGAAGACGAAACCAACAAGTAAAAAATACAGGAAAAACTGTGTCTACCAGATCCCCTGCGAAGGTGGCCGATCCTACATTGGTGAAACTCTAAGGCCACTTGAAACTAGGGTCAAGGAACACAGAAACAACACGCTTAAAGGAGAAACCGAAAAATCAAGTGCAGCTGACCATGCCTGGACACACGGTCATAACATCAAGTGGACAGAAGCTCGAATCCTGCATAAAGAATCACATTGGAGGAAGACGAAGTTCAAGGAAGCTGCTACTATATACCAGAACCCAGATTGTTTTAGTAAGCCCTCACTAGATATAAGAAATATCTGGAAACCTTTGTTAAGTAGATGTAAACTTAAAATAACGCATACGAACTAAACGCATGACTGCACCCATCTCAGTTATGCTCCAGTGCATCTAGCTAGTATAAATAGAGCTGTAGTTACTTTACTTATCACCTGAAGACGACTGGAGATACTTACCACTTGAAAAGTTGTGATGTAAAACAAATAAAGACAATGCAAGTCCAAAACTCTTCTATCATTCAAGAAACATTATTGTCTCCAACCTTCAAACAGACACCTTTATTTTTGTTAAGGAAAAATTATTTAGGAAAACGAAAAAATTATAATAATTACATAGCCAGATTAGGATTCATATTGGAATAATAAATTAATAATGTACCGTTTTCTTCTGACCTTCGGTCTAAAAGAAGCTATCTATCTCAATTTTTCTGATGTTTCTTTTACAGTAAGTGAACACGCATTTCCTTAAATTATTACGGGTGTGTCATCTAAGCTGTGCTCAGCAATTACATATAGATAATAATGTTGGCATAACTTTAATTTTTGCCATACGTTATACACTTTATTTGCCGCATTCTCGGAATAGGTCAGGGCTAAGATTTTTGTTTAAGGTTTAGTAATATTTATTTAATAATATAATATTGGTTATGTAAGGGAAATTTATGGTTACAGAACCGTTATTTGATATAATAAGGATAAATTTAATAGAAAAACATTTTAAATTATCAAGGTTTTTATTAAAATCCCTATTTCCCCGGCAAAATAATAATATGTATATAATATATATATAAAATATGTATAATGTCAATAAACTTTGTTGACTATGAATATTCTCTCCCCCTTATATCCCAACAGCCCTTTCCAGCATTATGTGAAGGACCAACTGTGCATATCTTATTACTATATTAGTGAAAGAAAAGGCTTACTTTTCCAAAACAAAAAGTTGATAGTTTTTAAGAAACAAGTGAAAACTCCAGACAATGCAGAAAATATCTAAGTAAGAAGTTGCCAACTTTAAAAGACCATAACTCAAAATCTAGTCATAGGATTGGATTACGGCCATGGACACTTTTAATCAGGACGTCAAGATCCACAAAATTCAGAAAAATTAGCCGAAAGCCATTTCCCATAAGCTTTGTGAGGGGTCCTTGATTAACGAGAAGCGCGGTCGGTCGTAGCTTGTGCAGCGCCGGCGCAAGGGTGGGCCCTGGCCCTAGTAAGGTTGGTGTCCACCCAAAATTGTCGAGCTTTTGTTTTAGAAATAACCTTTGAATTGAAAGAGAAGTGTGCGGAGGGAGATAAGTTTTTTAAAGTAACTTTTGAATCGAGAGAGAAGATTTGGGAAGGAAATATGTTTTTTTAGAAGCCACTTTTGAGGATTGAGGAAAAAGTTGTGTCCAAAATAAAAAAATCGGATGCGCTAGTGCCCACACATCACAATTTTTCTGGCGTCGCCACTGAGCTTCTGTTTTTCTTTGCTGTTTATTTTAAGTACTTTTAGTGCAAGGATTCTTAGGTTACAAGTACCTATAGTCTATTTCAGAAAAGTGTAGAGTAATAAAATGGGAAATTCCGTCCAGTTCGGCTCAATTTCGGTGTCGGCCATAGGCGCAGGTAAATTTTGTGCATTAAATTATTTATGATAACTAACCAAAGAAAAAAAAGAAGATAATTTGATAAAGAAGGAACTATTAGTTATAGCAAATTTACTCAAACATCGTTTTATGAAATATGCCGTGAAAGATATAGCTGAAAAACATAGTGTTATTGTACTGCGAATACCGCCATATTATTGCAAACCAAATCCTATAGAACTTATATGGGCGCAAGTAAAAGGATTTGTAGCAAGACACAACACGACATTCAAAATGAAAGACGTTAAGCTACTGTTTGATCAAGTCATTAAGGAAGTGACACCAGAGAACTGGCTAAAAGTAGTCCATGTTTAATAAAAAATACGTGTACCTAATATTATGTACCGGGTGGTCAACTAAGAATGACCGCCGGCCATATCTCAGAAACTAGTAATCGTACAGGATCCGGGTAAATTTTTTTATGACAAAAGTGCCCAAAAGAAAATGCTGGAAATTATTTTTAAGTTCCGCATTTTGCCGCAAGAGGGCGTAATTGAAAATTAAATTTTAAAATTTTACATATCTCCGAAAATTTCACATTAAGGTATATCTTTGATAACACCGTTAAAAAGCTTGGACAATTATGCATCATTTTGGTCTTATGCTCATTGGCGTACCGACTTTAATAAGAGGGGGGGAAGCTGTTGAAAGTGTAATCAGTTAAATCGCTGTAACTTTTAAACGACTTGTCCGATTTTAGCAAACTAAAAACTGTTTGAAAGAGAAATGTATGCACTTTTACCAATCGTATTTAGTTGTCCATAATAGTTCTCAAAAGAAATGCTAGAGGGCGCAATTCGCAATAATAACACATTTTTTGATTTTACTCCGAAAAAAAAAATCATACGGTATAATTATGATACCATAATCGAAAAGTAGATGAAATTTGCTAGAAAAAATATTAAAACCGCAGCTCGATATCTCCGTTCGTTTCAGCGTTATCGCCAATAGAATAATAATAAAACAATAGGCAAAACCCATAAATTGACCCAAACCCGGGTGGTACTACCTGCACTTGATGAAAATAAAGAATTTGGCAATGAAATCCATGCCAAATTATAAAAGTAGCTTAAATATTCATTGGGTCACTCTGTAGTCCCTTTGCACACCTTATGAGCTTTTATTACTCTACACCTTTCTGAAATAGACTATAGTGCTAGGATTCTTAAGTTACAAGTACCTAAGTGATGATCACTGTTTATAGACACAGTCACACGATTCTCTATAATAAACAGTAAGTTTTAATTCATTAACGATCGTGTGATCAGAGTCATGCTTGACCAGTTTAATATATTCCATTTGTTTTTCTCAAATTACAGTCGTATAAAATTTATGTTTAATTAATGAGATCACCCATGTCAAACCAGCATCATTATTTGCAATAAAATAAATCACAAAGAGCACCTTGCAATAAAATAACACCTATTTTTCCATAAAATATAAATAAGGACAAGGATGTCCTATTTAATATTCGTCCCAGAAATAATAAAATATGGCTTTGAATGATTTAAAACAAATCATTACAAATTATAACACACACATTATCATATTTATACATAATATATTATAAATATATTGTTAAAATATGTACTTAAAAATTAAATTCACTAATTAAGAAAAAACTATCGCCGACCAATTTTAAATGTTAATTTTCTTTTTCGTGATTGATAATAATTATTGTAGTTATAATAATATTGTTTACTCTTTTAAGAGCAAACAGTAGTCGATGAGTCATCACGAACAAATAGTGTATTTCCACCACATCGCGCATCTTGTACCTGTGTCTGACGATGGCAATAAAATGTATTTTTTTATATACATACTATCATATGTGAAGATTTTGAAAATAATATCGGGACATCGTGTTATTTTAATGGAAAATAAGAAATTAACATGAATAACCGTAATATTTCTATTATTATGTTCTGCATGGCGGATGATATAAGTTGAACCTATACAGGGTGATTCCTAAGTTTATACTTCTGTTTTAGCTGTGTATAGAAGGCATTAAAATAAACAACATTTTCAAATACATTTTTTCAAAAAACTCAAAAATATGGTACCTACATTCATTTATTACACTATGGATAAAATACGGTTCTGCCTAACTTGCCCGTTGAATAACATTACGCAAACGCCTCACTTTAAAGACACTTACTCTGAATAAGCACTATATTTTTTAACTCATTGTTTTTAAATTTTACCATATTTCACGTGTCACCAATTAAAAATTAACTTGCTGCAGAAAAACACACAACAGCGCATTGCCAAAATAAAGAACTGACGATTGACTCGTAAAATGCATGACTAACATTACTAACAATACAAAAAAAGGATAAAAACAATATAAAGTAAAGGGCTACGTTTTGATTACCAAGTCAGCACTTACATTTCTTACTTCTGTAACTCAGCTATATTTAAGTTTTTTGAAAAAATGTATTTGAAAATGTTGTTTACTTTAATGCCTTCTATACAGAGCTAGAGAAGAAGTATCAACTTAGGAATCACTCTGTATAATTGAAACTTTTTCAACAAATTTCATCATTAAATTTTTTTTTGAAAAAAAAGGTATTATCAGCCAAACTAGAAGTTCTTGTGGACCCCTTAGTAAAATTTTTGTATTAAATTCAGACAACCAACTTTAAAAAGCCATAACTCAAAAACTAGTCATATGATTGGATTAAGGCAATGGATACTTTTAATCAGGACGTCAAGATCTACTAAATACTTAAAATTCAGAGAAATTAGTCGAAAGCCATAAGATCTACTAAATACTAAAAATTCAGAGAAATTAGTTGAAAGCCATAAGATCTACTAAATACTAAAAATTCAGAGAAATTAGTCGAAAGCCATAAGATCTACTAAATACTAAAAATTCAGAGAAATTAGCCGAAAGCCCATAAGCTTTGTCAGGGGTCCTTTCGCATGCTCTCTCCGCCTCATCATAATCTCGACCGAAAATCGACCAAAATAATTTTTTGATAATAGATTCGATATCTTTACCCCCAAGAATGAAAAAAGCTAAATTCGCCCTTGTCGGTATCCTTCAATGCCCTCTTTTATCCCCAATTTCCTAGATAGATATACATGTGCCAAAAGTAATTAAAGTCTTGCTTCTTATAAGCAATTCAAGATCATGTGTAACATTACTCTTTAACGAGTTTTTTAGTATGCCGCCGAAGAAAGAACAATAATGATGCTTTTTACAAAATTGGGTGCAATTATCTTGAAATCAGTCGGTTTCTTCCTGTATCTGCAGTTCCTTTTAGAAACATCCTGATTGTTTATAGGATTCACGTTGGTATTTTAAATTAACTGAAAATGGCTCGGTTGCCAATTTAGGGGAGACCGGGTATAGCTGTCACTATTTTTATCGACATAATTTATGAGTTCTTTTTATTTTCCACACAATAGAAATTTCCTTTCATCAAGAATGTAGCCCAGTTTAAGTTAATTGTATGTTTTACAAATTAAAATATTTTTCACAATATTTAAACTTCATAAAGATGCAGATAGTAATTTATACAGTGTGTCTACTTAAGTAAGCAACTAATAGGAAACTTTTTTATCATTAACTTTACGAAAAAAAGGTATTCTTCATAAAAAGTTCTGCATGGTCCAAAACCTAAAATGCAACCATCAGATGTTAAATTTTTTCAGTCGTATGCGTGGTTTGTTAAAAAATATGAATTTTGCCCTAGAGTAAAGTACCTTTATTTTTGACAATATCAAAAACTGTAATTATGAAAAGTTGTTCGGAATATAAAACTATATTTTAATATGCAATTACATCCTCCTACTTAAATTTTTTTTATTTTGACAAATTTTTCGCAAATTACGGATACCGAACATTTATCTTTTTTATTTATATTTTTTATACACTTATTTTTTTTACTTTTTCGACTCCCACATGGATATTTGCTGTTTCCTTTACACTTAACGGACAAGAAGAGTAGGCTATTCCAGTTAACTGTACGGCAAAATTTCATATTCTTATTGTTCAGTCCTGCGCAGTGTTGTGACCTTTAAAAATAAAATATCCTATTTTTAAAGAAAAATTCCACGAATGCACACAATATTGAAAAAGTATTTTTTAGCAGATCACAACCACAAGTGATCATAAAGAATATCCTACGAATATAACACTGTGTAAAAATTTCCCTTTTCCCTATTGGGACATATCTGACCAATCATTCCTCTGTGCTTTATTCTCACGACTCCGGAAATTTGCCATTAGTTAACACCATTGTTATAAAAATAAGATTCCTATGTGGTGTTCTTATAAAGTACTGACCAATAATGCAACCTGCTAAATGTATATAGAAAATGAATTTTATTGAGTTGGTTTTACCATAATTTCTAAGATGATCCTCTGGTCGAGACGGTAAAGCGTCGAACTTTGGATCCAATGGTCGTGAGTTCAAGCGGCAGGCTGCACATTTTTTAGCATAAAGGCCTTTTTACATTGGGTGCAATTGCAAGAAAGATGGCCTGGAAGCATGCGCTTCGACGACGTTTTAATCAGCTGATGCACGTTTTCCCATTTAAAACCTGCATCAGCTGTTTAAAACGTCGGCAAAGCGCATGCTTTCAGGCAATGTTTTCTTGCAATTGCACCCAATGTAAAAAGGCCTTAAGGTTCGTAAGTTTGGTCGTAGAAAAAATACACTGTTCAACTCGAGTGGATTGTCCATATCGCACTTGGAAGTTTCAGAGAGAGAGAATTTACTTCTCTTGTTGTACAAACTACTACTCCACACTTTCCACTAATTTTAGTCCAAGGCGCATATACTTAGTCCATCTTCAGCATCGGTTCCCAACCTTTTTCAGCAGCGGACCCCCAAGGAAGTCAAGCATAATGCCAAAGACCCCTGAGTGAAAAAGAGGTGCAATTTTCGGACAGATGTTTGGCGTAGGTAATTTATTTATTTTTGTTAATGCTCTAAGTAAGATAGATGCGTATGGGACCGCGGACCCCCAAACATATACTCGCGGACCCCCAGGGGTCCGCGGACCACAGGTTAGGAAACGCTGATCTACAGCAACTGGTTTATGAGTCCAAATAAGAACGAAACGGCCGTCATGATATGGTTCTAAACGAAACCCTTCACATGAAAAATTTTCTCAATTTTCCAAACCAACTAGCTGATGATAGCAATCAACTGATTTTAGATCATAATTAAATACGCAATTATAGAATATGGTGTTTGTGTTAAAGTTTGAGTGACAATGTACTACTGTGACACCTAGACCTTGTTTCCCCTATTTTAAATCACCTGCGCTCGGTTGGCAATTAACATTGGGATAAAGTTAGATGTTATTTACGTTTATCTCTTTTTTTTTTGATTCTTAAGGTCAATTAATGTCAATCTGGTACGAAATAATTTTTTTTTGAAAAAAAGTTCCATTTTTAAAAGCAAGAAGTCCGGCAAGATAACAATCAGATCTCACGGTAAAAAGAATAAAAATGATTTATGATTTCACATTTTAGAGTAATGCACTCTATAGACATTGAATTTTTAGTTTTATAATTTTAGTAGAACAATAAAGAGGTATACATCAAGGTAAACATCCGCTATAATTTGAAGGGTTTGGTTCGTTTGGTTGTAATTTTATTGAATCATTTCTATGCCATACATTATGGGATAAGGGGAAATTTCGTAATATTTATGTTCCCTTATTTTCACCTTTATCTTAAGAATTACATAAAAATTCGAAATACAAAGGTTGTAGAGACCATTGAAGTGCACATTTTAAAATTATGATGGAGTATACGGGGTGGCCCAAAAAACGTGGCGAATATAACTTGGGTTTTTTAAATAAAACACCCTATATATTGTATTATATTCTGATTTCCCACACAATTCTATGCTTATTTCGTAAATGCCATATGTCTAAATTCAATAGTTTTTGAGATATTGACGTTTAAAATATGGCATTTTCACACTTTGACAGGCTGTAACATTGGAACGGTTCATCTTACAGAAAAATGGTTTTCACCTTCCTATCATAATTTTTTATTCTCTATCTAAAAGTTACAACTTCCGGTTTACTATGTTAAACTAAAATACCGGTTTTAATGGTTTAACATGGTAAACCGGAAGTTGTAACTTTTAGATAGCGAATAAAAAATTGTATATGTACAGAGTCATAGCCAACTAGGAGTAACTGAACTTAAAATCCGCTGCAAGATCGCCATATAAAAATACTAAATTGGCAATATTTCGAAAACTAAAAATTTTGAGATATACAACCTTACACAAACTTACCCTTATTTTTAATGCTAAATAAGAAATAATTATAAAATTTGGGTGTTTCCATTTGAAAATCAAGACTTTTTGTAGTTTTTTCAATTTCATTTTTAATCTTATTTTTTAAACACCCTGTATTAATAGTTATCAAAATATTATAAAAAATCTATTAAAGCAGGATAACAAGGAATCCCACTTAAATTAAATAAATAAGGCTTCTTTATAGAAAAAATTGCTAATTATTCTAAGGCTTGCAAACGTCATTTTTGACATAAAAATTCAAATATGTCAAAAACGTTTAGACATAGGTATAGGACATGGATACAAAATCTGCCTAGAATCTTGCGTAGAATACAAAAATTTAATAACATATAGGGTGTCCCATTTAAAATAAGCAAGTTGACACTTACTTCCGGTATAACCGAAAGTGCCACCATTATGAAAATATTTTAGCCCGGTCGCCCCCATCAGCATACTGTCAAATTTTCAAAATTTTCCTATGTATAGTTTTCTATACAGGGTGTGTCAATAAGGTGTCGGGCTTTGATAGCACCTATACTATCAAAGATAGGAAAAAAAGTGTAATATAAAAGTTAAATGGTTTGTTAGGATGCATAACCTAAAAATATTTTAAAATCTACATGGTGGTCCTAAAAAGTGGTACTGAATAATAAAAAAGAAAATTAAATGGGACACCCAGTATAATTTTTCTGAATATGATTCAATAGAATAAGGACTTTGCAACCATCTTAAAAATTTTGAACTAAAATGCAACGTTGCCAAGTAATTAATTTTTTTCCGAAATTTTAGTAATTTTAAGGGTATCGTAAAAAAATCATAGTAACCTGTGGATTACCCCTAGGCAAATATAATTTACATTGTAGGTACTTTAAGGTACGATATATTCATCGATAATAATGTTTTTTTAATCTCTTATACAGAGCGTTCGGTATAAGTTGGACAACTCGACAGTTTTAAAAATGCTTTATTTCAATTTTTTTAAATGGGACCCCCCTAATTTTTTTAGGCAAAAGAATTTATCTTTCGAAAACCTTACTTATTTATTAAACATGTCATATATCTAAATATTATAATTTTTGAAATATTTAGGATTTGTCTTAAATCAGGGTAAAAAAGGAAAGTTCTAATTAAACTATTTAGTCATAATTGCTTTGGAACAAAAAATAAATAATTTTCTTTATCACAGCTGTCATTGCAAAATTATTTCGCTAACATTTTTGTTTAAAATTTAGTGTCCCGAACTAACTTTATCGAAATAGAAAAATATGAGTAATGATAAAGTTAGTTCAGGAAACTAAAATTTAAACAGTAATCAAGCACAAAATGTTGGCGAAATAATTTTGCAATGACAGCTGTGACAAAGAAAATTATTTATTTTTTGTTCCAAAGCAATCTTGACTAAATTGTTTAATTAGAACTTTCCTTTTTTACCCTAAGTTAAGACAAATCCTAAAATATTTCAAAAACTATGATATTTAGATATATGACATGTTTAACAAAAAAGTAAGGTTTTCGAAAGATATATCTTTTTGCCTAAAAAAATTAGTGGGGTCCCATTTAAAAAAATTGAAATAAAGCATTTTTAAAACTGTCGAATTGTCCAACTTATACCGAACGCTCTGTATAAGAGATTTAAAAAACATTGTTATCGATCAATATATCGTACCTTAAAGTACCCACAATGTAAATTATATTTGCCTAGAGGTAACCCACAGGTTACTATGATTTTTTTACGATACCCTTAAAATTATTAAAATTTCGGAAAAAAATTAATTATTTGGCAACGTTGCATTTTAGTTCGAAAATTTTAAGATGGTTGCAAAGTCCTTATTCTATTGAATCATATTCTGGAAAATTATACTGGGTGTCCCATTTAATTTTCTTTTTTATTAATCAGTACCACTTTTTAGGACCACCCTGTAGATTTTAAAATATTTTTGGGTTATGCATCCTAACAAACCCTTTAACTTTCGTATCACACTTTTTTCCCTATCTTTGATAGTTTAGGTGCTATTAAAGCCCGACACCTTACTGACACACCCTGTATATAGATCGATTCGGTTCCCAGTGAGACACTCTGTAGGTATACGCATACAACAAAAAGTACATATTACCTCATTGAAAATATGCATTTTACTAAACAGAAATTTACTATAATATTTCTGCACGTTACGCTTCGATTTTAAAGTGTAGTTTAAATTACTGTATATTACAATAAAAATTAATGTTCTGAGAAACACAGATTAAGGATGTATCTTTTAACATAATTAAGTTAAAGTAAATCCTATGTCGTAATTTAAACATAATCAGTGACCAAGGTGGCTAAAAAATTGTTTTTCCGAAAAAATCTAGTAGACTATTTAACTAGAGTGTTTTACACTGGCAAAATGTCATAGCAACGGCCGGTCTTCTACTGGCAAAATTACTACCTGCACCTACCTGGACAAAATTCACATGTGATTTTTGCCGCGGCAAAATTTTAATTTTTGATTGAAAGAAGTTTTGTTACCATGGTTCTGTTAATTATTTAAAATGTCATTGTGTTATTTCTTGTTAACAAACGTCAAATTTTTTAGTTCAAAAATGAGTGTTTCTGAAGAAAAAAACAGATTTGGAATACAATCCATTACAGAAATTAAAAAGGCAGTGTCGGAGAATATACCTCCAAATACGCGTATCTCCAAAACTTCCATTTGGCGACAGTTTTCGCAGTTCTTATTGATAAGAGATTATAAGCTTGAAAAGCATACTCCAGCCGAAGAATTAGCAAAAATTATGGAAGATTATGCTTACAACATGAAAAAACTAAATGGAGAGGACTACAAAGAGTCAAGTATCAAAAGCATATGGAATACCACGGCGCAGATGCTACAAGAAAAGTATTATCAAGAATTTATTATAAAAATAGACCCATTTACCGACATTCTTTTTAAATCAGCCCGTTTGGCAAAGGACTTAAAACGAAAACAACTTCAAGGTAACCAAGAAAAAAGAAAAACAAGTTCGAAAGCCCTTACAACACAAGAATTATTGGAAATGATAAAAATTCATGACGAAGACACCCCAGACGGCCTACAGAAAAAAATATTTCACTTATTTTCTTTTGAACTTGCGTGGCGAGGCAACGAAGCAGTGAACTGCAAAGTACATTATTTCCACCAAGAATTAGACCTAAATGAAGAATTTACGGGACGTATCGAATACAATCCCATATTTTTAAAGACTACACAAGGAGGTGCAAAAGCCTTGGCCAGTAGCAAATGGTTGGTAAAAAACAACACTAACAAAGATCTTTGTCCTATTCGTCTATTTTTAAGATTATTTGAAAAAAGAAATACCAATCCAGAAATTACAAGTGACAGGCTCTTTTTGATAGTTCATCCAAATTGGAAGAAAGGAACTTGGTACAAAAACATGCCTATTGGAATAAACAGCATGTCGAAATGGACCAAAATCTCAGCAGAAAAAATCGGCGTAAATACCAAAAAATTTAAAGTAACAAACCATTCACATCGCTCTTTCACTATTTCTGCCCTTGCAAAAAATGGCGTTGGTGAGCAAGAAATTATCAAATTAACAGGACATTCCCACGCCAATTCTTTGAAGCCTTATTTGCAGTTAGACTCTGAACATCATTTAAAATTAATTGCAAACTTAAGAGAAAAAGCACCAGATCAAGTAATATCATCAAATCAAAATCAATCAAATAATGCACAAACGTTTAATTATCACAACTGTAACTTTTACATCAATAAGTAAGTAATTTTTTTGTTTTATTCTTAAATAAAAGTTTTCTAATTTTATTGTTCTTTGTCTTTTTTCTAGTTAAATAGTCATGTCGAATACCACTCGAGAAAAAATTGTGTAAGCAAAATTATTTAAGTTTGTTGCTTTTAAGCTCGCCTGACGGCTCGTGATTTTGTCAAAAATGTCATTCGCGAAATTGCCAAGCAACAAACTTTCATACCTTTCGAAAATTTTGCCGACAAAATTTTATCTCTTGTGATATTATATATGAAAAAGCCACATTCCCGAACTCCGTATTGTCAGTCTCGGCTTGCGCCTCGACATACAATCTTTACGGTCGTCCGGGAATGTTCAGCTTTTCCTACTAGGTATACAATGTACTATTATTTTACATGTGGTGATAAATTCGTAATTACCCAGGTATAATCTAATGTATACGTAGGCAATACGTCATTAACATAAGCCGAAATCATGACATTGATTATTTTTATTAATAAGATTAAAGTTGCATTCACGTTGGCATTGACAATCGGATCAAGCAAAAATATTGAATCAATATGTTACATGCATAGATTTGATATCAGGGATTATAACAGGCAATTTTTTTACGAAAAGGAAGTACATTTTTTTTCCGCCTTAATTTTCTCAAAAGATAATTAATTTGTATGAGTAATTTTAAAATCGATAAACTGAATTGAAATTTTATAAAAAAAAAAAACTAAATTACCATCAAAGGACAAATCAATTTTGCATCAGGGTACCACTTGAAAATTGATTAAGCAAAATACGCACCGCACAAGACGAGGTAATCCATTATTTATGAATAATAATTAACCTTACTCTATACTCTAATTAGGGTAATTTAAGCATTTATTAATACCTAAGATTACATAAAAAACAGTGCGAGTTTTTTAAAAATTAAATAATGGAACAGGAAAAGATGTTGTATTGTAGAAACTTCAATAAGTGGTTAAAATATCGAAATGGTGATGGGTGGTAGAGGTACACTAAAACATAAATAACATTAGATGAAGGTGTTCGTAAGGATCAAACTAAAGTAGCCTATAAACGTTCAGTCGGCCAGCCGTAATTTGCCGGCTGGCCGATTCCGCTAGACACACAGTCTGGTCGGCATTGGACTACAGGCCTACTTTTACTACAGACGAAAATTTTGCAATTGAAAATGGCTGAAAGAACTTAGAAAGCTTAAAGATTTTCCCTACGACCACCTATGCAAATAAGAAAAAAAGCATGGTTAATTTGGCTAGAAAGCGCCGTAGATCACACGCGTGTTGAAAAAAAATGTTTCAACACTAGTGTTGAAATATCAAGTCACACTATTTAATTTAAACATATCGTGTCAATCTGACAGACAACCCTTATTTATTAAAAAGAACAAATTTTAGAAAGCAGTAATTGTAAAGTATTTAACTTATTTATCATGTATTTGTCGAGTGATTCAGAATTAGAGTGTGAAAATACGCCATCCGAAATTATAAAAAATGTTAATAAACTGTAAAATCTATTACTAGAAAAAACAAATCGCGCTGAAGAGAGTGTCATGTATTAAAAAACAAATCTTTATCTGTAGCGATAGCGTAGAGAATAGAGCTCTAGCCTACAGATCGCAAGGTCACAGGTTCAAATCCCATCAGGAATATTTAACTTTTTTCTTTTTTTAAACATTAAATATAATTATTTTGAATTGAAATATTTCTATGTTGAGTGGATTTTTTAAATTTAAGTTTAATGCATCTTTCCTTGATATAATTTAAAATTTTTTATTTTCACCTTTATTTAAACCAGGCAGAGATGTAAAGATAACATCTAAACGTCTAAAATTTATTAAGTGGATACCTACATGGTTGAATTTAGGGCTTAAAGGGATTTCAAAAAATAAAATAAAAAATATAGGTCCGTATGTAAAAAATTAAAGTTAATACCAGTTCCACAAAAATAAAACGTTGTACTTACCGAAATTATGGAAACACGTATAAAGCTAAAAAATTTGATTAAACAAAGTCGTATTTAAAGAAGAAGATTTTAAAGAAGAAGATTTTCCTTTTCATTTCGCCAGATCCATCTCTAGACGCGTTTCGTCATATCATGACTCATCAGTAAAGTCGTATTTGTTTTTCTGTAGCGGTTAAAATAAGTCAGATAAATTTAAAAAACCAAAACTCAAAATTCTAGTTTTTTTTTCAAATATTACAAAAAGTAAAAAAGGAAGCTCAATTTTTTTTACGATATTACTGGGCACAAAATTCCGCAACTTTGCCACCATTTGACCGATGTTGTATCTCTTACAGTTTCCGAGATACCCATGATGAGCATCGAATTTGGGACACCCTGTACTTACATTTGACCGGCTTCCTTTGTGCTTTTTTTTTAATGCTGCTGCCGCTTTGCGAACACATTTATTTTACAACTGAAACGTCAATGCCATCCGATAGTCTTGACGACACCAAATGAAATAAGTACTTTAAGGCTCTACCACGCGCAAATTTAGAGGATGAAAAACACCGTTTCGCTACTGCAGGATTCTGCAAAGGCTATTTGAAATATTTGTCGGGACAATTTAAAATTTAATAAAGGAATGTTTGTATTTCTAAGGTACAAAGCCCTTTTTTGAAAAAAATAAGAATATGTATAAGAAAATGCCCACTAAAGGTGCGTATTTTTAGGCACTTTTCCAAGGTTAATATCGTAGCTAAGAATTTTTTTTTCAAAAAATAGCCATGTACCTTAGAACTTCCATGTCTTATCTTTAAGACTTCAAAAATTGAGACAAAACAATGTCGTAATAACTCCGTTATCTTGCAGCGCGCAACTCATGTTTTAGGTAAATTTTGTTGTCATGTTATAGAAGTTGCCTATATACAGCTGAATTTATTCTCGGCTGACGTGAAACAATTTACATCCAGAGAGAATAATGATACACTGAAAAAAATTATAGGTGGTCGAACAAGAAGTAATTTCGGGGGTAATTTTGGGCTAAATTTTATGTTATCCTTTTTGGATTGTCTGTGCCAATAACAGAATATCTAAGAGTTAATATTAAAAAGACGTAACTAGTAGTTGTGCTATTAAATCCGGGTTACCATACATTTTTTGGCTTAGACCGGGATAGTTTATAATGCGCCGCAGGGCAAAATGTTCAAGGCGCGTTCACCATTTTGTCAAAACTGGTGTTTGGGCTTTCAAAATTTCTTATTCATGTTAGGTAAGGATAAGAATTGAACGAAATCCAGTCGATATGTTGCAGTCAAAAATGGGCTATATTGAATTTTTTGTTTCGTTTTTTTATCGAAATGGGTTATTTTCTTGATAGTGAACAAAATATACTAAGGTAAATAGCTTATCGGTATTAGAGGCCCAAACTGGGTCACCGGGAACTTACGACAAATCCCAGGATGTATGGTAACCCTGGTATATTAACTCTTAGATCTAAAATTAAAGTTTAATTTGTCTTGGTAAAAGGTGATAGGTGCAATAAAACAAAGCCATTTATGAAGGTTCTTAGTGAGTAAAGAAACCAACTGTTGCATAATGAATCTATTTCTATTCGATTGTTTTTATATTTTATGCTTATTATTCAGGCTCTATATATTGTTTATAAAGTGAGCTTCTGTCTAAACCTGTTAAAATATAAATTCATTTTAAAGGTGAAATGTGTTTATTATTTTATCCATGGTTTAACGATTTAAAAGTAGTTGTCAGGCACGAATTTGGCGTTGGTCACATGACATTTATCTGTTCATGTTATTGGCTCGCAGCTACAATTTGGTGCAGCGAGACTACTGTATGTATAGTGACAATGCTTCTAAGAAGCTAGGTAGGTAATAAATAAAAATTGGACAGTATGCCACGCAGAGTAATAAAATACAATTTTTTGTTAGGCATGGGCGTCCATAAAGAGGGCATTTGCCCCTGTCTCTTGACCAAGCGGGAAAGGGGGGGGGGGGTAAATATACTTTTTACTAACTTTTGTTAGGGGGAGTTTATGAAACGACTGCGACATTTTTTTTTGTAGGAATCACTTTTGAACGGTGGAGAAAGTGTAGAAAAGGCTGCGAAGTATTTTATTTTATAGAATTAACTTTTGAGAACTTACACGTTTTTTTGGCTACCCCCCTATCACTTTATGTTTATAAGAAACATTAATACCGTGATTTTGTATCGGATTAGCGCGACGATACGGTACTACCTCCTGTTGTTTCTGTGTTACTAAAAAAAAATCTAGGTACTTACTTTTTAAAAAAAATAATTATAATGGCACGGAACGCGACGGACAAAATACTGCGCGAGTTAGTAACCACAGTCAACAAATCCTGGAACCAGCGGGACTTATCTTTTGTTTTATAAATAAACATGGTGAAAAATTTGTAATATAAGAAAATTTTGATTGAAAAACTATTGACCTTACGAAGTATTTGATAACCAATGCTGAAAACCTTTAGTTTCAGGGTAGGCCTGTGCCTCCCAATTTTGAAAATTAGACAGTATATGCTAGTGCTGATGGGGGCGATCGGGCTAAAATATATTTATAATGGTGGCACTTCCCGTTATACCGGAAGTAAGTGTCAACTTGCTTATTTTAGATAGAATACTCTATATATTACTACATTTTTGCATTCTACGCAAGAATTTAGGCATATCTTGTATACCATGTCCTATACCTATGTCTAAGCGTTTTAGATATTTTTAATAGATTTTTTATAATATTTTGATAACTATTAATACAGGGTGTTTAAACAATACGATTAAAAATTAAATTGAGAAACTGCAAAAACACTAGATTTTCAAATGGAAATACACAAATTTTATAATTATTTCTTATTTAGCATTAAAAATAAGGGTAAGTTTGTATATTCCAAAAAATTTTAGTTTTAGAAACATTGCCAACTTAATATTTTTATATGGCGATTTTGCTGCAGATTTTAAGTTTAGTTACTTTTAGTTGGCTATAACGGCGTTGAAAAACAATCAAATGCGAGAAAAATGTATGAAGCTGTCACTTACCATTTAAACATCATTAATTATCATGCCTGTGCGCTTAAATTGTACATACAAACGAAGATTATTTAAATTTATTTATTATTTATGGAGAATGTGTAAAAGTTATATCAAGAACATTGGACACATTTGCCAATCGATATCCGCAAAACAGAAGCCATCACAATGTGCTTATTAATAATGTTCAACAGTTTTGGGATATACAAACTTACCCTTTTTTAATGCTAAACTAAAAGTAATTATAAAATTTGGGTGTTTCCCTTTGAAAATTTAGACTTTTTGCGGTTTTCTCAATCTTATTGTTTAAACACCCTGAATTAATAGTTATCAAAATATTATAAAAAATCTAATAAAGCAGGTCCTTTATAACAAGGAATCCCACTTAAATTAAATAAATATAAGGCTTCTTTATAGAAAAAATTGATAATTATTTTAAGGCTTGCAAACGTCATTCTTAACAGAAAAATTCAAATATGTCAAAAACGCTTAGATATTTATAGGTATAGGCATACAGGGTAGGGACTTTAACTGGAATAAATTCGATATTATTAAACCTGCTGAAGTTGCGCCTACAAAATTTGGTATGTGTGGGGTTTTAGAGCATGCGGAATTGGATTATGATGTCGGCGCAGTTGCCAGATTTCTCAGCTTTGCGCTACACGTAGTAATTTTGTTATTTTAAATAGAATGCCCTATTTATTTTTATTGCAGTGAATTGGTAGTGTCAAATTTAGTAAGATCTCAAATTTACAAAATTCTATCTTCACTAGTTTCTGAGCTATGGCAACACAAGTTCCCTAAAAGAGTACCGGGACGCTTGTCTACCTCCATAGTTACTAAGTTATTGACAAGATTCAAGAAAAGTTCTTGTCTTTTCAAAATGGCCTATTTAACTTAAACTTTAAAAATATAAATTCTCATGGTACTTTTTAATGGAATTACAGTATTGCCATAGCTCAGCAATTAGTAAAGATAGAATTTTGTTAATTTGGCATCTTATTAAATTGGACACGCCCAATGCACTGCAATAAAAATAAATAGGGCATTCCATTTAAAATATTAAAATTACTACGTGTATCGCAAAACTGAGAAATCTGGCAACTGCGCCGATATTATAATTCAATTCCGCATGCTTCAAAACCATACATACTAAATTTTGTAGGCGTTTAGAAAGCACGTTTGATGATAGGAGGAAGAAATATAAAAGGCACGCCACAGCGTAAGGTCAACGGGGTATCGACTTTTTTTTTTTAGAAATCATCAATATAATTATTTTAAGCACCTCAAAAAAAACTTGTTCTCCAGGCACTATCCACTTCCCGCTTTTCAATTTTTAAAATCTGGCTACCCTAGCTGACACTAACTTCCGGTGTAACCGGAAGTACCACCATTATGAAATTTTCTTAGTCCGGTCGTCCCCATCAGCATTACCATGATGGCAAATTTTGAAAATTTTCCTATGTATAGTTTTCCATATATAGTTCGAAGCGGTTCCCGGTGGAACACGAACACCCTGTTTGCAGGTGCTTTTATACCTATTATTAATTAACACTTCAAACTTTCTGCTCTACCTAATTTTATTTTTTGTAAATATTCTATAGCTTTAATAATAAAATAAGACAAAATTTAAAAGATATATCCGTATAACGATTTGGTACATTATTTTAACTAAGAATACAATAACAAGTTCTTATTTTCCACAAAACAAATTTCTCGTCTCCGAAATAAAATCAACCGAAACTCATTAGCATAATAAAGAACCTACCGCCTTGCATCGTGCTTTCAGTGTGTATCGATGTTTACGGAATATTTTTCACCACGTCATAAGCTCGCTAGTATGCCCACTTCGGGTGAGACTCTCTTGCAAATAAATTTCTTGCTGCACAAAGTTCCGCCTTAATAGGGACGTGATGAAAATAATATATCAATATAAAAGATTGATCGATTAATCAATTACAGAGTAATATAGGATTTATAGAAAAAATCTATTATTAAAATAATATTAAGGGTTATTTTGGACAGGTTCTTGGGTACTTTGACATATAAACAAACCCATTGGTTTTCTTTTTTTATAGGGACGTTTGGCATAATTAATAATGCGAGGAGATTTTTTGAGAAATATAACAAAATAAACAACATAGAAGTTTTCGGGTGTTTACAAATCTATCATGCTGCAAAAAAATTAAGTATACAGACAGGCCTAGTTAAAAAATTATGGAAGAACAAAGTTACTTTATTTTAAGTGGAACACCCTGTATACTATTCTATATTACAATTATTAAAAATCCACCAAATTTATAACTATTTATAAAGTAAGAATTCCCCTAATAGTTATTGCGCAAATTCTCAACCTAATTATAGTCTATTTCAGAAAGGTGTAAAGTAATAAAATGGGAAATGTCGTCCAGTTCGGCTCAATTTCGGTGTCAGCCATAAGCGCAGGTAAATTTTGTGCATTAAATTATTTATGATAACTAACCAAAAAAAAAGAAGATAATTTGATAAAGAAAAGTCGCTTTATGAAATATGCCATGGAAGATATAGCTGAAAAACATAATGTAACTGTGCTGCGCATACCGCCATATCATTGCGAACTAAATCCTGTAGAACTTCTATGGGAGCAAGTAAAAGGATTTGTAGCAAGACACAATACGACATTCAAAATGAAAGATGTTAAGCTACTGTTTGATCAAGCCATTAAGGAAGTGACACCAGAGAACTGGCGAAAAGCAGTCCATCATGTCATTAAAGAAGAGGAGAAAATGTGGAATCTTGACCATCTGATCTATCGCACCGTCGACCCGTTAATTATACCGTCAAGACGAGATGACAGTTCCTCAGATGACAAAGAATATTATGATTTTTTATAATTTAATTTTTGTATAATGTATTTTTTTATAATATAATAATATAATAATATAATAATATAAATATAAGTGTACCTAATACTATGTACATAATGCACGCCTTTGTCACACCATTTTCAGTGTTTGTGAATGGATAACCCATAAATTGACCCAAACCCGGGTGGTACTACCTGCACTTGATGAAAAGAAAGAAGATTGCAATGAAGTCAATGCCAAATTATGAAAGTGGCTTAAATATTCGTTGGGTCACTCTGTAGTACCTTCTTCTCATATTTCTTCATTTTCTTACAGCTTCTTAAACTACCCCAACTTACGGCCTTCGTATATATTAAACAGTGTAAAGTAACAGCAGTAAAATGAGACAAATCAACCTATAAAATCACGGGATAGATATACAGGATGTGTTTTATAAATTGCTCGGTTTCTCAACCAATATCTATTAAATTACTGGTAATTTAAGGTTCGGAATATAAAATTACATGACTACATTTTATTATTTGTGTTGTAAATACAGAGATATCGAGATACATACATAAATCAAGACCTTCAATTTTATTGCTTTTGTTAATCGATTTGGCTTTAACAAAGGTAGGTGCGATTTTCAAATGCAGCTTTGTCGATTGCGAGCACACAAGTTTGCGAAAAAAAACTTTTTTTAATAAGGCGTTTTATCTTGACAGTGGTAGCCCGTCGACTTTGAGTATGGAAGGGCGCAGATCTGGGTACGCAAAAACGAGTGCATGCGAAAATATTATAATCTTAAAGGTAATGTCTAAAAGGCATTACTTAGAAATTAATATCGAAAATACTAGCTAGAAAAAATAGCCACGAGATGTTTCAAGTTCCTTTATTCTTGTAGCAATACAGGGTGATTGCTAAGTTGATACTTCTTTTCTAGCTGTGTATAGAAGGCATTAAAATAAACCACATTTTCAAATACCTTTTTTTTAAACTTAAAAATAGGCGAGATACAGAAGTAAAAATCTAAGTGCGGGCCTGATCATCAAAACGTAGCCTGCTATACTTTATGTTGTTTGTCTTATTAGTCATGCAATTAACGGGTCGATGTAATGAATGTAAATATCTTATTTTTTAGTTTTTTGAAAAAAGGCATTTGAAAATGTTGTTTATTTTAATGACTTCTATACACAGCTAAAAAAGAAGTATCAACTCAGAAATCATCCTGTATAATGAAGTCTTTTCTACATGTTTTTGCTCAAATGGAATCTATTTCTGATGCATTATTGTAAAATAATAAACATGGGAAATACATTTCTCATTTCACATCCACATATCCAGTTATTTTTTGCATAAGTATTTTTAGAAAAACGGTGTGTAAATGTCTGGCAGCGGTATGTCGAAATCCCTAATTTTTAGTTATTTTTCCAAACAAATGCTTGAAAAATGACCTAACACTATCTTTATTATTGATATTAAACTGTAATAGTATATTACATAACAAGTAAAGAAAGTGATACTTTTCAAACGGGGAGATATTTAGCACGAGGCGTCAGCCGAGTACGGAAATTCTACGAATTTTAGAATAATCACTTTCATACAAGTAATGTACACTATTTTTCCTACGATCACAAAGAATTATTGAAAAAGCCTTTAATTTGTGAAAAAAATATTTCAACAGTAGTGTTGAAACGAAAATATATCAATACTAGTGTTGAAATTAGCATACTTAGGATTATGTTCCACTTAATATCTGGTTTTATAGTTTGTCAATAGGCTTTTCCTTTATTTGTAGTTTAACTTTTTCATTTTTTTCATATTTTATATATCATAGGAAGAACTAATCCTGGATTGACTTCTAGATTAACCAGAATGAAAAATTTTAATTTTAATCAAGGAAAGATGCAATAAACATAAATTTTAAAAATCCACCCAACAAGGAAGATTTGAAAACAAAATAATTCTATAAATTATTTAATGTTTTTATAAAAAAAATTCAAATACTCCTGGGGCGCGTTTACAATTATTTGTCGGGCGCGCTCTGGGACTCAATTCTGGAATCCCGCTTTAAAATGTGCATTGGAAAAAATGTCGTCGTAACTCGAGAATCGGGTCCCCAGAGCGCGCACGACGTCAACTGTGAACAATATTTTGATGGGATTTGAATCTGCGACCTTGCGATCTGTAGAGCGTTTTCACACGGCACCATATATCGCGCGCGACAAATGGTCGCAATATTGCTTTTACACCAAATTATGTGTTTTCTAATGAGCCATTTTCACACACAAGCGATATTAGAGAACACATAATTTGGTGTAAAGCAATATTGCGACCATTTATCGCGCGCGATATATGGTGCCGTGTGAAAACGCTCGTAGACTAGAGCACTATTCTCTACGCTATCGGTACCAATAAAGATTTGTTGTTTAATACATGACACTCTCTTCCGCGCGACTTGTTTTTTCTAGTAATAGATTTTCCAGTATGTTATTAACATTTTTTATAATTTCAGATGGCGTATTTTCACACTCTAATTATGAATCACTCGACAAACACATGAAAAATAAGTTAAACACTTTACAATTACTGCTTTCTAAAATTTTTTCTTTTTAATAAATAGGGGTGGTCTGTCAAATTGGCACCATAGGTTTAAATTAAATAGTTTGCCTTGTATTTCAACACTAGTGTTGTTGGCGGTTTTCTGCCTTTTTAACTAGGTACAATATCATGAAATACATGTAGTCCTGACTGCCCTTTTCTCCAGAAAAAAAATGTCCTACTTATGCCACCGAGCTCCCCCTCCTACCATATTTCTGGCTACGCCACTGTTGGAACAGGATAGTTTTGGTGATATTTTGGGAAACTAACTTGTTTTAATTATCAAGTATTATTGTAGCTATCAAGGCACATATCGCACTCGTTACAGAATAGTGTCATAACACAAATTTTTTCAAAATTGTGTTTTTAGGGTATTATTACTATTTTCATTATGATCTACCAATCAGTAAAACTGACATATTTCTAATTCGCATAGTTTCCGCGCGACGCGCTGATCTCAATGTACCTTTTGACGTTTCTGCGCTCATCTTGGGCGGGAAGAGTGTCTTAAGTTAGTATGTGACTGACAGTCAAGTAGTGATCACGAGTCATCATGCCGCGAAACTGTCCTATTACAACATGTGACACTGTTTCTGATCGATGTAAGTAATATAAACAGTCTTTACCTAATGTTGTGACACAAATCTTTTATGACAGCGAAATTTCATTACAGAATAGTGACCTATTATGTAATATGACAGTGTTTTTGAATATATAATCGGTATTTAATGAAATTTCTTACTCTCAAAGAGTCATATTTTATTTTATGACTGTTTCAATTATTGATTTTGGCAGTTTAATTGTAAACAAATAACCTAATTTAACTTGCGATAGTTTTTTGTGTCGATTAGTGAAAAGTTGACAAAACATATTTTTTTCATAAAATGACTTATTGCATTGCAGTTTTTTTAACGCCTCTTATTTATCATAAAGAAGTATTTTTGTCGGTCACTCAATCGAAAAGCCAAACTTTAAAAATAACTTAATAATGTAAAGGTGGAATAAATTAAGTAAATTAAAATTGGAAAAAACAATTTTGCCACAGCAGCTCAGTAACAAAGTATTATGACCCAGAGGTCGTTTTCCCAATTAAATTTACTTTATTTTCCACCCCCTTGCCTTTTAGGTAATTTTTTTATAGTGGTTCAGTTTAAACTAATATTTTCTGTTTTTTTACATTGGAAATTACCTATAATAAAATAGTATTAATCTGCATACATGTAAGTTGATATAATACTGCTCTAACTTTAGAAATTAATTACCAAGAAGACAAGAGCAAAAAGTAAGGACACCCAAAAAGAGAACAAAATTAAAAACATTTTCGAGAATGTACAGCTCACTCCAGCATATGAACGAAAAATAGAACTACCTACTAACAAAAAAAGTGACATAATGGACCTTATAAACGCAAATCAGATTCCAAAAAGTCATGCACTTTACTATAAGGGTTTATTTTCTGAGTGAAGCAGTTTAAATTTTCCTAAGAACTTTTTGTTTGGCCCTTTTAGTCAAATACTTTTTGTTGTTTTGTAATACCATTTTCAGTTATTAATACTTTGTGTTGTTTTGTTGTACCATTTTCAGTTATTATTGGTATTCAAACATTTTGTGTTGTCTTGTACTATCTTCAGTTATTTTTGGTAATAAAATATTATTTTTGAATTGATCACATTGTGTTCTTTGTATTATTGCCTTCTTACAGTATTTACAAGATCACGTCAACTTGTTTTTAATGGCTCTAACCATTTTTTTAAAAATAATCTCACTAACATTTATGGTAGAGGTTATGATATAAAATAAGTTACATAAACCGTAGCCATTAATACAGACTTCTTATAATATCACTTTTTTAATTGTACTTATAAGAAGATTAAATTATATCATTAAGTACCTAATTAGTTTAATCAGATCAAATAAATCTAAATCAGGAAAAGTGTCACAACAAAAACTAATGGCGACGTAACCCAGTGTAAAATAAAAAATTTGATGGGGAGATCTACCATTCCTAATATTATTTGTTTTGACATTGTTGCACATTATTCTGACGTAGTAGCAGATCGCCGTAGCTTGAGTAAGAGAAAGAAAAAGTGCGTGCATCAGTGCCTAATTGAAATTGACTCACTAGTCAGGATAAGTGTCATAACATATCAAAAAGGGTAGTTTTAGGGGTTGGAATCAAATTTGATCACATTTTATTCAATGGCTTTAAAAAATAACTCAAGTTCTACCAAGAAACATGGCTAATATTCAAATTTTCTCTACAGTGTCAAAAAATGAGCCGTCCAAATCATTAAACATCTCTATCACAAAACTGAGTTTTTTGTAATGTGACAGTGTTCTGTAACAGGTGCGATATAATGTGCTGAATTGTCAAATATCCGGCAACAAACCACGACCCAAGTGGACATGCGTCATTCACTAAACTTTTTTTATTAGATATTGTTGAAAAGTTGTTAAAATTAAAATATGTAAAATAAGGCAAAATAAAGCCATCAAAGTTTTCTTTAAAAAAAGTAATTAAAATAGACAAGGCCAGATCGTGTTTTAGCATACACTTTTAGTCAAACTGTAACAACGGGAAGTAGATAAAACATGCTCAAGAATGTGTTAATTGGTTTAAATTGAGGCAGATAATGTTTTAACAATATCTATTGGTTTTGATAGTATATTCATTCCAGTACCGGAATCAAGAAAAATTGAACATCCCACATTAAGTTAACTGACAAAGGCTATACAGTGTGTCCGCGGATGGGGTCCCCAAGGGGGAAACATCTTTTTTATATACAAATATACATTAAATCAAAATTTAAAAAATCCACCCAACAAGGAAGATTTCAATTCAAAATAATTCTATAAATTATTTAATGTTTTTATAAAAAAAAGTCAAATACTTCTGATGGGATTTGAACCTGTGACCTCTCGTTCTGTAGGCAAGAGCTTTAGTGTTTACGCTATGGCGTCCATGGCTACCAGTTAACATTTGTTGTTTAAATATATGACATTTTCTTCAGCGCGACTTGTTTTTTCTTTTATGAACATTTTTTATAATTTCACATGGCGTATTTTCACACTCTAATTCTAAATCACTCGACAAATACATGAAAAATAAGTTAAAACACTTTACAATTACTGATTTCTAAAATTTGTTCTTTTTAATAAATAGGGGTGGTCTGTCAAATTGACATCATATGTTTAAATTAAATAGTGTGCCTTGTATTACCACTCTAGAGTTGAAATATTTTCTTTCAACACGCGTGTGATATTCGGCGCTTTCGAGCCAGGTTAACCGTGCTTTTTTCCCCGTTTTCATAGGTGGTCGTAGGAAAAAGTCATTCTTTATTAAAAGTTCTGCTAGGTGAGAAAATTAATTCAAGATAAAAAATGTCAGATCAGATGTACAGGGTGTTAATAAATTAGGAAAATATGAAAATGCTTCAAGAGAAAAGTACCATTATTTATTATTTTTTACAAAAATTTTATAAAATAAAGTTGTTTATAAACTAACGTAAAGTCTAAATTCTAATTTTTGAAATAAAATATTAATATTAACAACTACAGCGTATTAATTGTTAAGACACATTTCCAATACCGTAACATAGTATTAAATAAATACGCTCTTCTTTGGTTAACATTTTCGAAAATAGAATACAGACAGTGTAAATAAAATTCGGCTATCTTGATTTTTTTGTAAAATGCAACTAATTAAATGAAAAAAAATAATTATGAATTTTTTATTTTAAAAATTCGAATTTTTATTTCAAAATTTGTATTTAGACTTTACGTTAGTTTATAAACAACTTTGTTTTATAAAATTTTTGTAAAAAATAATAAATAATGGTACTTTTCTCTTGAAGCATTTTCATATGTTCCTAATTTATTAACACCCTGTACATCTGATCTGACATTTTTTTTATCGTGAATTAATTTTCTCAACAAGCAGAACTTTTTATAAAGAATGACTTTTGTTCGTAAAATGAATAATAAAGATTTTTCCCCTTGGGGACCCCATCCGCGGACACACTGTATGTTTATAAAAACATAATATTTCTTATAATTGATTACATTTATGGATTTTGATAACCTTTTCAGGTTGGCCGTAATAAGAATATCAATCATATTTACTAAAGGGTTCTAAATTGTCAATTCTGGGTTTAAAATGGCAAATGTCAGAATAAGTAAAGTTTTCACAGTTTTCAGTATTCACCTGAAGACGACTGGAGATACTTACCAGTTGAAACGTTGTGATGTAAAACAAATAAAGACAATGCAAGTCCAAAACTCTTCAATCAAGTAAAGTTTTGTTTTAATAAGTATAATTAATATCTTTAAAATCTCTAAAGCAGCGCTTACAAAATTCAGTATTTGGGGTTTCTAGGCATGCGAAATTGAACAATAATATCGGCAGTTACCAGATTTCCCAGTTTTGCGCTACACGTAGTCCTTTTGTTATTTTAAATGGAATGCTCTGCTATACTGCAATGAATTTGGCGTCTCAAACTTAGCAAGTAAGTTTTTGATCTCCACTAGTTGCTGAGATATGACAACACAGCATATTGACAAAAATTAAATTACCTACTGTTCATAAGGTATTCATAATTTTGTAAATGCTGTGTTGTGATATCTCAGCAACTAGTAGAGATAACATTTTGACACTTGCTAAGTTTGATACGCCCAATTCATTGCAGTAGAAATATAAGGAGCATTCCATTTAAGACAACAAAACGACTAAGTGCAGCGCAAAACTGCGAAATCTGACAACAATGCCGATATAATTGTACAATTCCGCATGCCCTCCCAAACGCCGATTTTGTAAGCGTTGCTTTGGACGATTTTGAAGATTTAAGCGTTCCGGTACTCCTAACCCGGTATAGGATCGTGCTAACTAAGCGTAAACTAAAAGTTCTTATGATTTTTTATAAAAAGAACGTGTCCTTCGGCTGTTTTTAAAATGTTGCATACTTTTTTTTAAATCACAGTTAGCAATATGTCCCCCCTCCCCAATAGCACCTCTGCACTATGTCCATACAGAGTTTATCCTAAAGTCATCATAATTATGTAAAAGTAGTTCAATAATCGTTCTAAAATGCCTCCATTTAAAAATACATGTATAATGGTAAATAAATACGAAGTGGTGAAAACTTTGTATTTTAATTTCTAATCAAAATCAAACAATAAGTATCTATTTTATCCGATCAATAGTTATTGTCTGTTCAAGTAAATAAAGCAATTAAGTTATTAAATAATGGTAAAAATATTTTTTTTTCAAATAAGGAAACTTCTGAATCAAGTTGGCTTTGGCATTCTTAAAGAAATAACATCATGATGCATAAATAAAACTTAAAAATTATCCATTTCGTTTATTACTGGTCACTTTTATCTTTATGATTAAGGAAATACTTTCATATTTTCATTTTCGACCCCGAAACAATAAAGGAAAATGGTACTTTTCTCCCACGGGGGAGGAAATTTATTTCCTTCCGAAAGCTCCCCGTTTGTAAAAAAGGAGTTTTACTTCAGCCTTAGCTAGCATTCCCAAGATTAAGAATCCGTTTTTATTCCCATATATTTTTTTTATTTTCAATTTTACGAAAAAAATTACTGTCTAAAATATTCCTGTTTAAAAAAAAACAACAATTTATTAATGATTAACAATTTTTCATATCTTAAATACAACCGTGCCAAAATAACTTTAAACACGTCATTAAGCAAATGAAAATTCTTTGCTTACCAATAAACATTAAAATGGTAAATTAAATAAATACGCTTAAACCATTTAAAACAGACCGAGCAAGGCAGACGTTATTATTCAAGTATAGAATCGTTTGTTCTCGTTTGGATTCGGTTCCGGTGAGAAGGTAACGGTTTTTCCATTGGCGTCCGGCAAAATCGGGCTGATTTAAAGGGTCTTACCTAACTCTTTTGACGGTCGCTTAGGAAAAAAATATGGAGTGTTTCTCTCGGACACCAAAGGAGATAGCAATTTAAATTTACGGTGTTCAATTCCATAACATTGTATTTAAGAAGTCCCATAGATCAGATAAGAAATACCTGTCAACAAAAAAATTTAAAAACTATTTTTAACCACGGCAGTGCCTCAGAGGTGAGTTACTAGTATTCTACCGTGGCTACCCGGGTTCGATTCCCGGAGTGGGCATACGTACAATAGAAAAAGTATGTCCGAAATTAAGTGGATTTAAGAATGCAGGGAAAAGTGTAAAAGATATCATCTCCCAACCCACCCCATTCTCGCCGGTAACCAGGCCAGATGAGATCGGACATCTCGTGGGGTGCGGAAGAAGATACACACTCCCCAACCGGTAGGTCATGCAATGGCAAAAAGCGAAGGGTTTGATAGCCCTTGGGGGGTGTCGCATGACCGAGGATCGTGGTTAGGAACCCACATTAAGCTGTAGGTCCCCTTGGGAATGACCCTGGCAGCGAACGAGGAAAAAAGCCGAAAAAGCAAGCAAGCAAACTGTTTTTATTTTTATTTATTTATTATTATTATTATTATTTATTTATTAACATACAAAGGATATCTACGGACTTGGAAGTCCAAAATGATATCCATGGATATATTAAGTAGTGTACAGATGTATATTTAGTACTTATCAGCCTAGTTATGAATCATGAATACAATTGAGAAAAAAAAGAACAGGTAATTATTGAATTAAATAACGCTTCCTAACATTATTTCGAAAGACCCCTATAGAATTGCCAAATAAATCAATATTAGCATATCTCAAATTATACAATGACAGTATCCTATTGATGGGTGCATTTCTACCGAGATTGGTCCTAGAGAAAGGGACAAAAAATAGGTTATTATTTCTTAAGACACGTGGTTGTATATTCAGGTAAATTTTGAACAAAATATTAGCCGAGTCAATTAAATTATTTATGATTTTATAAAGAAAGATGATATCTGTATGTTCTCGGCGCGCTTCTAACGAAAAAAAATTAAAATGGGTACGTAAATAAGATGTGCTAATAGTGTTGCTGTACATGCCAGTTTCTTTAAAGTTAAGGAATCTTAAGAAGTTATTCTGTACAATTTCCAGTCTGCCTTTATAAATATTGTATTGTGGGGTCCAGACCACTGATGCGTAATTTAGCTTACTCAGTACGTATGCGCAATATAACGTTCTTAGAGCAGTTATAGAAACAAATTGTTTGCACTGTCTTAATATAAAACCTAGTGTTCTATTTGCCTTATCCTCGATATAATTTATATAAAGAGAAAATGTCATTTTGTTATCCAGCACAACACCTAAGTCTTTTATAGAGTCCACCTGTTTTAATGGAAAATTATTAAGTCTATAGTTATACACAAATAATTGAATGTTACGCGTAAAAGAGACAAAACAGCATTTATCAATATTATTATTTAACCCGTCAATATAAAAGTTTTATTATTACGGTCCTGATTTTAACGATAAAAAAATACCTGACCAAAAGGAAGTCCTTCCACTGCAAATCAAAAAACGTGACTATATAATAATTTTGCAGACACAAAATGTTATCCCAAAAAGCGGCATTTTAGCAACATGTTATTAAATTTGTCCTCCCGCCTAATATCAGTTCCTATTTTACAAACTTTTTTAATGAATAAGGCCATCTCCTAGCGTGCTTTTATTTAATTGACACACTTACACATTTTTTTAATTGGTATCACCTTAACTTAGGTGAAATTTCGTTAATTATAATACTTATTGGTGTCCTTATACAGGGTGTTACAAATTCGGCGCTCATCATTGAGATACAGCTACAATTTAATTAAGACAAAGTGGTGCAATTTAGAGATGAGCAAGAAAGCCATCGACAAATTTGAAATATTCCGACATGTTCGAAAAAGCCGAAACTTCTCGTTTCTAAAATAAAGTAGTAGAGTTTAGTGTCCGTATAATTAAATAGAAAAGAAGGGTTTTTAGCGGCAGGCGGACAAAGTTCTAATAAGAACGAAACAGCCTGTCATTGTCTACCTGTGTCCCAGGGAACCCATTACCTTTGACGTCCCTGTGTACTCAATGCAAAAGATAGATGCACTATTTTGTCCGCCTGTCGCTAAAAAACCTTCTTTTCTATTTAATTATACAGACACTAAACTCTACTACTTTATTTTAAAAACACGGCATTGTATTACGGGTTGGCAGCGCACAGTGGGTATATTGCAGCGCGAACTTATTTGAATCTACAAATCCGTAGAAAAATTGGGGGATGCGATAAATGTTGCCTATACTGGTGTGTTGGCCTAACGTATTTGGTTTATTGTTGCTTCGTCACGACTATCTTTTGCATTGAGTTGATTTCTATGGATGGGGTTACTGGGTTTTCATCGCATTTTTATTTCTTAAAAATGCCTTGAAAGCATAGTCTCGCTGTACTGGGGGTCGCTTACAGGTTATGGCTTTCTGATAAGTTCTAATAAGAACGAAACAGCCTGTCATTGTCTACCTGTGCCCCAGGGAACCCATTACCTTTGGCGTCCCTGTGTACTTTAATGCAAAAGATAGATTCACTACTTTGTCCGCCTGCCGCTAAAAAACCCTCTCTTCTATTTAATTATACGGACACTAAACTCTACTACTTTATTTTAAAAACACGGCATTGTATTACGGGTTGGCAGCGCACAGTGGGTATACTGCAGCGCGAACTTATTTGAATCTACAAATCCGTAGAAAAATTGGGGGATGCGATAAATGTTGCCTATACTGGTGTGTTGGCCTAACGTATTTGGTTTATTGTTGCTTCGTCACGACTATCTTTTGCATTGAGTTGATTTCTATGGATGGCGTTACTGGGTTTTCATCGCATTTTTATTTCTTAAAAATGCCTTGAAAGCATAGTCTCGCTGTACTGGGGGTCGCTTACAGGTTATGGCTTTCTGATGAGTTCTAATAAGAACGAAACAGCCTGTCATTGTCTACCTGTGCCCCAGGGAACCCATTACCTTTGGCGTCCCTGTGTACTTTAATGCAAAAGATAGATTCACTACTTTGTCCGCCTGCCGCTAAAAAACCCTCTCTTCTATTTAATTATACGGACACTAAACTCTACTACTTTATTTTAAAAACACGGCATTGTATTACGGGTTGGCAGCGCACAGTGGGTATACTGCAGCGCGAACTTATTTGAATCTACAAATCCGTAGAAAAATTGGGGGATGCGATAAATGTTGCCTATACTGGTGTGTTGGCCTAATGTATTTGGTTTATTGTTGCTTCGTCACGACTATCTTTTGCATTGGGTTGATTCCTATAGATGGCGTTATTGGGGTTTCATCGCGTTTTTATTTCTTAAAAATGCCTTGAAAGTATAGTCTCGCTGTACTGGGGGTCGCTTACAGGTTATGGCTTTCTGATGAGTTCTAATAAGAACGAAACAGCCTGTCATTGTCTACCTGTGCCCCAGGGAACCCATTACCTTTGGCGTCCCTGTGTACTTTAATGCAAAAGATAGATGCACTACTTTGTCCGCCTGCCGCGAAAAAACCTTCTTTTCTTCTCGTTTCTGTTTAATTATTTTACTAGCCATATTTAAAGAAATAGTCAAAAATTAATTTTATATTTTTAATGATGCCACTTTTTATTTTCTCGAGATTATCAAAAATTGGTTACGACGTTTCGTCTTTTAGGTATCATCATCAAGTATGTTTTTTTTAAATACGTACCTATATTCTTTATTGCAGTTTTATATAGTTTCTAATAAAATATTAATTCAATGCTACTTTGATCAAAAAGCAACGGTTCGACCCCAACAGGGGCGGACATATGATCGGGTAGTTCGGAGCGGTGTCCGGGGGCCTTAACCTTACAGCCTCCCCTTGGACATAAAGCTAAATAAAGATAAGGAGGGCGTTATAATAATAAAAACACACTTATGTGTTAGTTCTTCTGCTCGATTTTAAAATTGATACATTTTTAAAAAGTACATGTTTGCTATTAAATTAAATAGTCTAATTTGCAAAACATTGCCTACCCTGGGAACAATAAAACATACAATTTTTTTTTATTTTAGTTTTTATCCGTGTAATCCAACTTTGGCTATCTCTACATTAATATAATAAATGATAATAGAGGACCGGAAACTTAATCCTATATAAATAAATAAATAAATAAATAAAGGCTTTATTACACTCAACAAACAATCATAAAAAAATGTTAGATGACGGCGAGATCTGGCACTGCTATTCATCTTCATTTCATTTCCACGAATGTATTATTTGCTTATATATTATTATTTAAAAGCAAATATCTCGCTGTACATTACCGTCTTATGCAAACGCAAAACACTGCTTTTGTACGAGTGGAAGCAAGCGAGAGAGCCAGCATGCAGTAGGGTAAAAAGAGATACAACAAATAAACCCGTCGCAACCTTCGACCTTCCTTCATCTATCAGCCCGCGCCGCCAAGAAAGCATGCGTTTGGTAAGTACATTGGTGCCAATCTTCAAGTTTTACCGTAGTTTGGAAAATATTTCGATTTTTCAATATAAAATATGAAACACGCATCTATAAATTTTATTATCAATTAGTTTAGTAAGGATATTTTTAAAGGGATACCGGATAAGGTATCGTAAAATAAGAAGCACTCTTGTGACAATTTAAAAAATTTTTGTTGATAGGTTCATAATATGTAATAATCAGTAAGCTTATCATCATATTTCACATAATAATTGACTTCGTTTTCGAATGATAGATTTTTAATTTATAATTAGTGTTTTCGCCCTTTTGCTAGACTTCGCGCCGTCAGGATCGGGAAAAAAATTAATATGGAGGCGTTAATTGTTACTATTTCAGCTAGCAGCGCGTATGCAGAACGATCCTTTTCTGGATTAAAAAGAATTCATACCTATTTACGAAATACACAGGGAGGGATACGCTTATTAACAATAATCTTTCTAGAGAGCGATCTTTTGAAGGAGTTAGAACGCAAAACCAATTTTTATGACGAAAAGCATTTTAACGTAGACAGTCGTGTTGAACTAATTTACAAATAATGTCATTATATTCTTCTTCTGTCAGTGTTCTTTCCACAATCTCAAAAACAAGACATTTTGTGACCAAATTTGAAATTTAGATGCTTGAATGCTAGGGAAGGTAAATTTTTGTCTTAAATGAAATTTTGCCTATCGTGGTTAAAACAGCATTGTACGTCACTGCTAATTTGCTTAGGCTTTATCTTTATTATTAATAATTTCCTTAAGTTTTTTTGTAATTCGAGCCAAGAAGAACCGCAATTTAACACGGCAAATTTCAGCACGGTTGGATTCACGTAACGTTTTAAACCTGCAGAAAGTCTCTATTTTCAATAGACTGTAGTTGTTATTGATATATTTTGTGTAGAAAAAAAAACTGTAGGATTATCCTGCGACGAATTAGTAAAAAATAATTCGATGCAGGAAGTATATCAGTTTGCTTAAAGGTTAAAAGACTGGTTAATCTTCTATTATTAAACTAATAATAACATACATATGATGAATGTCATTATAAAAAATGTCATACAATAAAATTATTTAATTATTTTTGAATTTATAAATCATTTTTTAAGTGTCTGCCTCTCATTAAGCCTATATTTAAAATTTTTTACATCTTAACGTTTGGTAACTACAAAATTTCAAGGATTACTAAAATCACTTGTTGTAGGAAGTATTGAATATTAATATTTAAGCATGTGTTGATCTGAAAAAACTTAAATTAACCAAAAAAAAAAAAAATTATTAAAGCAAAAAAGAGTATATTACTTTTAAATTGATTTTAAGTGGTTCTGCCGTCCTTCCTTAAAAATGCAATACTATAACCGAAAAAACTATATTTCTATATGCATTTACAGCCAGAAATTAATTGTTACCGTTTTTTTTAAATTTAATTTTATAAATTTTGATAAAATTAAATGATTTATTAAAACAAACAATAAGAAACATTTTCTGAATATTACATTTTAAAATTTATTATTTCAGTTTTTGTCATATATTTTTTTACCAGTTCATCACCGCCCATTTATCGTCCGCTGTCACTAAATTTCTCCGAAACTAGACATACGATTTGCTTCATTTTAAATACAGGGTGATTCCTAAGTTGATACTTCCTTTTTAGCTGTGTGTTGGAGGCATTAAAATAAACAACATTTTCAAAAACCTTTTTTCAAAAAATTCAAAAATGAGGTACTTACATTCATTTATTACACTATGGATCAAATACGGTTTTGCCTAACTTGCCCGTTTATTAACATTAAGAAAACTTCTGGGTGTAGGATGAGTCCGCAAGGGAAAGCGTTCTGCGTATAATTTCTAGGTAGCAGCCGCACTTTGACGACACTCACCGTAAATTAGCACCATATCTACTAGTTCATTGTTTTCAAATTTTACCATTTTCACGTGTCACCAATTTAAAACTTGCTTCAGAAAAAAACACCGCAGCGGATTGCCAAATAAATAACTGACCAGAAAAGAAGTAATAACTTAGGAATCACCCTTTATATCAAAAGGCTTATCCTTTGATTGTGTTTCTCAAGGAGCGGATTTTTTTTCCAAAATATACCATAATTTGTGTTAGTCTAGTTGGACCAATTTTAAGAATTATGTTCTCCCAAAGTAAGCTCTAAATTTAAAAACTATTACAAGTCAACCAACGTTGAAACTATATTTAGCTATCCATTGATACCAAATTTGCATTTGTTCAATCAAGTATTAGAGGTGATATTTGGTGACAGCCCAACATCTGCAACTAATTTTGAAATATTTATCTCGGTGTTCGTTAATGGCACCAACGTCAAAAATTACTTCAGGTATCTCTCAATAAACAAATATATCTTGAAATAAATTCGATAGTCTCAGTCGCTTTTGAGTGAATATAAAAAATGCGTTGCACACCCTAAAATTTAGATAGATCCATAGGGGTTGTATGTTGATATTTACCCCTAAATATCAGGAGTTCATGCAAAAACTCAATTATTATATTACTGACACCTGATCGGTACTAACCCCACTGACCCCTATTATCAAAATGTCAGACACGCCACTGGCATTACACAGACACACAAAATGTGTTGATCGGTATAATTTACAGAGCTCGTTTACAGTACAGGATTATTGCAAAACCGCACATTTAATCAATTTTTGATCTTAAATCCGATAATAGAAATAACAATTACCGCGCAGTAACGTGCAGTTGCAATCGACTTTCAAATGAAATGTAATGTTGGTAATACTAAAAGTTTTTACAAGGGTATCGAAAAAATTTAAAAAGCAAAAAAAAAATTGAAAATTCATACCGGCATGCATAATAAACTTTGTCATTTCTTGCCATTCTTTCGAATTAGGATTTGTACCTCTTCGTTCGCTGCCAGGGCCATTTCTACAGTTTAACGTGGGTTCCGAACAATAATCCTCAGTCATGCGACACTCCCCCCCTAAGGGCTAACCCTCGGTTTCTTGTGTCATTGCATGACCTACCGATTGGGGAGTGTGTACCTTCTTCTGCATCCGCACCCCACCAGATATCCGATCTCATCCGGCTTGGTTACCGGCGTGGATGGGGTGGGTTGGGAGATGATATATTTTACACTCTTCCCTGCATTCTAAACCTACTAAATTTCGGACATACTTTTTTATTATACGTTTGCCCACTCCGGGGATCGAACCCGGACCGCCATGGTCGAATGCCAGTACCTCACCTCTGAGCCACTGCCGCGGTCATAATAAACTTAATTTTTGCTCTACGCTGTGCCTGAATTTGTAAATTTGTACATACCAGGTGGTGCATCGTGGTTGGAAACATAGGAAATCCCATGCAAGGACTGTCCAAATATTTGCTCCCTTGTTGAATTTAGAGCGAGGTTGTAGGGAGACTTTTTAGGGTCTCTGTATGGTGAGTGCACATGCGGAGTTTGAACAATTTTGGATAAACCGATTAACTATTTGAATAGTATTGCGGTTGGTTCTTTATTCAGAGTACATAAAATCAGATAAAATAGACAAAATTAAGACACATTTTTAAGTTTGAATGTTATTTCGTATTGTCTTGTTAATTTTGTCGCCGGCATTGCCATTTATCTTTTTACATGTACAGCGTTCCTAATAGCGTACCTATGTAAATTGTCATAGAATGTGATTATTGTGGAAAACCTTACCATCGTTAACGTTAATACACAAGCCGTATTTAAATTTTTTAACGAATTTTACAGCTATTTTTGCTCGGCGTTTTTATTCTTGAGGAAGCAGGCAACCAAGAATACACTTCAGCGCACCAACACATCAAATTCACTATGGATTAGAAAACGAAATAGCAATTTTTTCTTGGGCACTTGAGTACTCATAGGTCGTACTAGGTCTGCCTAGTGGAGACGCTTGTAATTGTGACTAATGTCATTAGAAGTGACCTTCTAACATTAACTTATTTCAATAAGTTTTGTTAGACGTCCGGGTATGCTGTCGAAGTGTTTAACAACGACACTAGAGACGCGTTCGAAAAATTACGGTGTGAGTATAAAAATTAACCTAGTGGTTAATCTCGCCGCGCCAACGTCCGAAAAAAAATGACTACTAAACGTGCGTGCAGCGCGGCGGAGCGCAAGTGACTCCTAACCAACTATATGCGGCGTTTCAACCAAAACTATATTAATAATTAATATTAATGTAAAAGATAACTGGCTAGTAGCTTAATAGAAAATGATAATAATTATAGTTAAATAGTTCTTTGAATAAATCATGCATTTGGAATTTATTATTATTTTATAATAATACTATTATAGTAAGAATTATTTAAATATTTTAACTGTTGTATGGGAGTAACTCTAAATTATATATACAGAAACAAGAAACAAATCGTGAAATATCGGGCTAAAACGGATATTTAAGTTTTAAAACACGGATGACAACAACAGGCGAATAAGACAGTAACTCCGTATCTTGTCCGGTCATATTATTTCCTAACCTTAGTTTTGTAGGAGTTTTGGCAGGGATGCGATACGGACAGAATTAAGATGCGGAAACCGTAACGACGCGAAGCTCTCAATGTAACTAGATGAGGGAGTGTATCTACTCTTCGCATGCGCAGTTTGATACGAAAACTAAGACCAGAACAACGAAAATATGACTTCAAGACATTTCTAAGAATAAAAATGTTTTACCTTGTCTAAGATAAAAATGATGAAAACCTAGTATCGCCATCTGTAGGAATCAACTCAATGCAAAAGATAGCCATTAGACGTGAAGCCATAGAACTAAATAAACCAAGTACGGTGGCTAACAAACGCCAGGGGGTAGGAATGCGCCAAAACGTTTCCTATACTGGTGTTTGTTGGCCACCGTACTTGGTTTATTTAGTTCTGTTTTCAGGTCTGATGGCTATCTTTTGCATTGAGTTGATTTCTACAGATGGCGATACTAGGTTTTCATCACATTTTTATTCTTAAAAATGTCTTGAAGGTATATTTTCGCTATACTGGGAGTTGCTTACGGATTTTGGCTTTCTGATGAGTCCTAACTAGGATGAAACAGCCTGTCATTGTCTACCTGTGCCTCAGGGAACCCATTACCTTTGGCGTCCCTGTGTACTTTAACGCAAAAGATAGATGCACTACTTTGTCCGCCTGCCGCTAAAAACTTTCTTACTATTTACTTATATGGACACTAAACTCTACTACTTTATTATTATTTATATTTTTTGTAATCCACCATTTATAGGGGTACCACCCACCCATGATTTTATATGGATACAGGAAATCTGTAATAATTATTAGAAAAACGCTTGCTTACGAGCCCACTGTCTTCTAAACTAGTTGACCACATTTTTTTCTATAGTTCTCCCAACCAAAGAATAATTGAATACTAATCCCAACATTGACTATTGTCGTGTAAACAATAAATATTAACAAAACTACCTCTTCGTCAGAAATTCAGAAATTGGCGCCGAGAAGGTACATAAAAAATAATGTGACCAAGGTAACCGGATTCGAAAATTTACATGTGTTGTAACCAACAAACAATTTATAAATTATAAAAAGCGTGAATTTGGCAACTAAATTATAATGCCTAGTACCTCTTATGAGTATAATAAAATATGCATAATTAAATGCAGGAAGATTTTTCAAGCTGACGGACTAAGAACGGATGACACCCGGGGCGGAATTCTGACACCCCCGCCTACCTACTTTTGTACTGATTTCTAAACAGACACTGTCGTTTCTAAAAACTTCTCCTATCATAAGGACTTTTAAAACAAAGACACCGCCGTTTCTAAAAACGTATCTTCCTATACAAAATATTCATATCTTTTTCAACAGGAAAGTAGCATCTTGTCAGAGAAAAACAGTGGCTGAAAGTTTTAGAACTGACCCGTCTTCGTCAAACCTGGCCACATTATCAAATAAATAAAAAGAATGATTATTTTAATTAAAAATAAATCAAAATTTATAAATAATATAGATGTGAACAAAAATCTGACTGGATAGGAATGACAAACTGCAACTCTTCGATCGATAACAAGTGAAGCGCATGATAGGTGTTTACTAGCTAATATTTATCGGACATGCGTCATTTATCGTGCGTGTGTGGAGATCTTAAAATAGATTGAGTTTGAATAGGTTTTTAATGAGCTGCAAATATTTATTGTTTGAAATAGCAAAAATTTTATATATAGGTGAAAAACCAGTGGCGGCTCGCGGTCCTAAAAAATGGTGAAGAGCTACGTATAGTGCGGGTACTTAAACAAACATTGACTTAAAACCCGTGGAACAAAACGTCTCTCTTATACTCATCTGCCCAACGACTGAATGGAGTTTCCAACAAATTACAAAACTGTCATTAATTGGATTCATTTTTAAAACACACAACTAAGTAGGTACGTACACTACTGAATTAACTGAAAAATAAAAACAAAACACAGTAAATCACGTAAAAACGATTTTTATAACCGTAAGTTTTGCGAAGCCTCAAGATAAAATACCTTAAAGTTAGGCCAACCAACGCTAAAACAATGGTGCATACGACTGATCTATTTGTCCTTCATCATAATGCAAATTGTTTACATGCTGTGTGCGTGACGTCACGTAACCATAGCAACGGTAAATATCAATGCCAAGTTGAACGTTGGGTATTCACTTGCTTTGAGCAAACGAACACGGTCGGCTGGGGCACGCCAAAATGCACGAGTGTTTATATATTGTCCATCGGATTTAGCCGTGGCCATATTATGCATAGCTGCATTCGGATTAAATTAATATTATTAATTTGAACATAACTATTGTTTAAGGGCTGGAATGATAGCTGTATTGGTACATTAATATTTAATATTGTCGAAAAACTTTCCTCCTGGTTTATTTTTTTTTTTTTGGTGAAGAGTCCCTTCACCTACTTCACGAGACGAGCCGACATCGACACTACGAAAAACACTTATTATACATTTATTACAACCGATCTATTATTATACAAACTTGATAATAAATTACTATAAAACTAAGCCTGATATCTGAATAAACTAGTTTCAATAATAAAACTAATGTTTGTCTCTTCCGTGGAATCCTTTAAGAGCAAACAGTAGTCGATGAGTCATCACGAACAAATAGGGCATTTCCACGACATCGCGCATATTGTACCTGTATCTGACGATGGCAATAAAATGTCTTTTTTTATATACAAAATATTATAAAAACGAATTTTACGAGAATTAAGTGGCGCGGCGTCAGTGGAGATTTTTAAGATAATATCGGGGCATCGTTTGTTATTTTAATGGAAAATAAAAAAATAACATGAATAGCCGCAATATCTCTATGTTTATGTTCTGCATGGCGCATGATATAAGTTGAGCCTGTATAATTGAAACTGTAAAATAAATTTTAAATTTAAAAAAAAAAAGGTCTAAATTCATTTAAAATTCAGCGGTAAGTTTTTTGAAAAAACGCTCGTACCCGTCGATTTTAATTTTTTAATGTGTTTTTTTTTGTGGTAATTTCATGTATAAAGGGTAGCTCAAAAAAAGGTTACGACCATCAACATCATTTTTTCAAATGAAAACATTATTTTTTATTTCATTTTTGAATTTTGCATTGAATTCTAAGCATGTTTTATGTACCATGTCCTATACATAAACTCAACAGTTACTAAAAAAATTAGGATTGAACATATCATTTAGGGAATCCAACGATCTATCAAATCTTTTGGCAATATGGCATTTTGGGCTCCCTAATAAGTATGAGTGTCGCCGTTTATTTCTATAGAAACTGTATGACAATTTTATTTCAAATAAGTATAATGATTGTCAAGCGTAGTTTCAAAGTTGCGGTTTTCACAATAATGGTGAAGTTAACGGAACGGGAAAAAATTGAAATTCTATGCATGGTTGGGTTTGGTGATAAAACAAGTACTCAAATAGAAACAGCCCAATTATTTAATGGAATCCATCCTGATCGTCCTCCCATCTGTCAAAAGATGGTGAGTAGAATAGAGGCTAAGTTTAGAGAATTCGGTCATGTTAGAGATTTGTCTAAATCTGGTCGTCCTACTCGAGATGAAAATGAAAAACTTGACGTTTTGCTTTCTTTGGAAGAAAATCCATGTACTCCCCTGTCGCACATTGGGGCCGATTTACACATGCCGAAATCTGTTGTTTACCGAGTAGTTCAAAAGCACAAATATCACCCATACAAAGTTATTCCAGTGCATAAGTTATTTGAAGATGATTTCGATAGGCGAAATGAGTTTTGCGAACGCATGCAAAATATGTGCAATCTAGATAATAATTTAGTAAAAAATATTATTTTTTCGGATGAAGCTACGGTCTATTTGAATGGTAATGTGAACAGACAAAATTGTCGATATTGGGCAACAGAAAATCCGCATTGGATGATAGAGGTTCACAGCCAGTACCCTGAAAAAATAAATGTTTGGTGTGGAATCGTACTCGGAAGAGTAATTGGTCCATTTTTCTTTGAACCGTCTTTAACTGGATAAGTGTATCTCGAATTTCTCCAACTTGAATTAATTCCAGCATTAGTGGCTTTATTTCCGAATCCATTGGATCCAGACTCCCCTGACGAAGAACTGCTATTCCAACAAGATGGTGCTCCTCCGCACTATGCTGTCACCTTTCCCAATCGGTGGATAGGAAGGAGAGGACCTATTGAATGGCCTGCAAGGTCGCCAGACCTAACTTCGCTGGACTTTTTTTTGTGGGGTTACCTCAAATCAAAAGTATTTGTTAACAGGCCAAACAATATGCAGGAGTTGAAAGAGAGGATCCGCAGAGAAGTGCGTGTCATAACTCCGGAAATGGTTGGAAACGTGCAAAGAGAGTATTGATCGTCTTGGATATTGTCAAGCCGTAAATAGCGCACATTTTCAACATTTAATTTGATTTTGTTGTGTTTTTTTTTACATAAACAGTTCTTACTTATAGATTATGTTCAATCCTAATTTTTTCAATACTTGTTGAGTTTATGTATAGGACATGGTACATGAAACATGCTTAGAATTCAATGCAAAATTCAAAAATGAAATAAAAAATATATGTTTTCTTTTGGAAAAAATGAAGTTGATGGTCGTAACTAATTTTTGAGCTACCCGGTATACATGAAATTACCACAAAAAAACACATTAAAAAATAAAAATCGACGGGTACGAGCATTTTTTCAAAAAACTTACCGCTGAATTTTAAATGAATTTATACATTACTTCTGGGAGTCAATGTATAATATACGTTAGATTCCTTGTCTTCTGCCGGGGAAGGTACAGTATAGCCACAGTGGTTCTTTACCCATACGACATTGTTCAATGATTAAGTGACAACGTGATTTACAACACCCCATCTTTATTTATTATAATGATAAAGATGAATAAAAACATAACCCAACGTCTTCCGGGCACTATTTTATAGCGCAATACGTCGTTGACAATGAAACGTTCTGGACAGAGAAAAAATTGTAAGGAAGAGTTGCAGATTTGACTATTTAATTTTATTATGTTTTGATGTTTGTCCATTAAATTCCTACGTAATCATCATGCATTTTTGATTAACATTTTGACTTATAATTATTTTTTACATTTTTGTGCCTTGAAAATTTATTTATTTGTAAAAGTAGTTCTTTTTGGAGCTTTTATTATCGTTCTCTTGTATTTCCTGTATGTAATTTATAATATGTATACAGGGTGTCAATTTAAAAACGAACAGCATATAATATTGCCTCTACCAATGATAGTATGAAAATTTGGCGAAACACGTCAATTGATATATCGAGGGGGACATTTTTTAAGGCATTTGGTGTCGTGTTACTTTCAATCCCCTAACCTCCAGGGCACCTACCCCTAAAATTTTAAATGGCAACCCCTATTTATTTTGCCATTTTTGTGTTCCTTATAAAATTCTACATAAACTGTATCATTTTTTTTTCAAAAAATGTAATTATTTGATTATTTCTAGTGGCGATATCGAAGACGAAATGTAGAAATACATTCCAAATTCCTTTATTTATTTACATTTCGTCTTCGATATCGCCACTAGAAAAAATAAAATAATTAAATTTTTTGAAAAAAAAAATGAAACAGTTTATGTAGAATTTTATAAGAAACACAAAAATGGAAAAATAAATAGGGGTTGCCATTTAAAATTTTAGGGGTAGGTGCCCTGGGGGTTAGGGGGTTGAAAGTAACACGACAACAAATGTCTTATAAAATGTCCCCCTCCATATATATCAATTGACGTGTTTCGCCAAATTTTCATACTATCATTGGTAGAGGCAATATTAAATGCTGTTCGTTTTCAAATTGTCACCCTGTATGTATTTTTTATTGTAAAAAGATCTAATATGTTATGTTACGAAAAAAATTACGGTGGTGGTTAAGTCCTCTAAATGAAGATATGCTAAAAAATTAAATATTCAACTATACTTTATTGCTTAAACTATTGTGCAAAGTCCTTTTGAACGATCCAATAAATGTATGGATAACATTGGTTTTGTACTAGACTTAATATTTTTAATCAAAACTAAACAACTTCTAGGAACCCGTACATCGGGACTTTAGGCACATCTAATACAACATTTATGGAATTAGACTTCCTGGTTCTGGTTTACTGGTTCCATTTTTGGTTGCCCGTGTATTTGTTGCCTCTTTGGATCTAATGACTCTCAATGGCAAACTATATGCTGTACAGTTTCCCTGTCTTGTCCGCATAGTCTGTAGTCAAGGTTTCCATTGTACAGTTGCATTCTGTACAGATTGTTCTTGACAGTCATGTGTCCTGTCAGAATTCCTGTAATGGTTCTTAGCTGGTTCCTATTCATTTGAAGCTACTGTTTCGTGAGTCTTGGGTCTGGTCTTCAATGAAGCTTTTGCTATGGGCTAATCCCTGTCTGTTACTCCAGTGGATTTTGTGTTCACTCCTGATCCATCGCTCTATGGCATCTCGTGCTGTGCACTTTGGTACTCAGAGTGCCAGTTCTGGACCAATAAATGTATTTTCTGAGCCTTTCCTTGCAAGTTTATCGGTTTTTTCACTCCCTGTAATACCTTAGTGTCCTGGTAGCCACTGCACTATTACTTTGTATACTTTTGCTAGGGACTCCAGTTCCTCTTCACATTCCCATACCAGTCCTGAGGTTACTTTGTTGCATAATAGCGATCTAAGGGCTGCTTGACTGTCAGAAGATATATGGATCCGCTTAATGAGGTAAGCCCTCCTATTGTTTTCATATGCACAATATGCGAGGGGTAAACCACTGCCTTAAATTTGTACAATAAAATACCCTTTTTAACAAAAAATACCCAAAAATACCTTGTTTTCTGAAAAATACCTCAAAAATACCCAAAAAAATACCTAAAAAATACCCAAAAATACCCAAAAATACTTAAGAATACCCGAAAATAGCTAAAAATACCTCAGTAAAAAATAACTTTCGCTAATGACCTTGCGTATTATGTATTTCATTTTAATAAAGATACACTATTTATTTTAAAGACCAGCATTTATTTCTTAAAAACAAACATTTAGCTTCAGAAATTTGCTAAAAATAAAAAATAAACTTAACTGCCTAACTTTAGCATGACAGGAATACATACTAAAAATAGGCCAGTTTTGTGGGTATTTCGTATTGGCTAAATAAAATAGGTATAAAACATTAGGTACCTCGGTACGTACTAATTAAACATACTAAATATAAATGATTAGACTTATGATTAACCATAACAGAACACACATATTTACTTAAGAAATTTGCTAAATAAATCAACAAAATTTAACAGTCTAAACTTTGGCATAGTAGGAACAAATTCTTAAACTAAGCCACTTTTGTGGGTATTTGGTTTTGGACTTGGCTGAATAAAATAAGTATAAAACGTTAGTCGGTACCTACCTCGGTACCTACTAACTAAAAATACTATATAAATTTTAATGATTTAAATTATAATAAAAACACAAATATTTAACCGAGTATTTAACTTAATGTAATGTAGGGTGAAGTAAGGTAATTTCGTGGCATAGGTAAGTTCGTGATAGAATTATAAATATTTGGCAGCAAGTTGCCTATTGCTTTAGATGGATGATTTCTTGGCTATTAGAAGGCATTTGATCCTACTAGATGGCACTACCTGTTGCGTTGCGATATCACGAACATACTGGACATAAGAAAACTTTGTTTCCATGTGGTGCTTATTTCGTCGTGGTATTTCGCGGGTTTTGTAATTAAAAAGTAATTTGTTGTGTTAATAGGATTAACCCAAAGGTAGGCTTTTGAAATTTATATTAATTATAGTATTTGAGATGGGGAAGCTTCTTGTCAAATGCGATTAACAAATTCTGGCTTAGTTTTACCGTAATTGCTTAGTCCGTGGAACTAATTTTTTATGATTTCTGACACGTGTTCAAGATATAAAAATTCAAGGGTTGTTTAATATTAAATATCTTTTTTCGTATGCATCTCGTATTTATGCATTTCGTATGCATCTCGTATTTATGCATTTCGTATGCATCTCGTATTTATGCATTTCGTATGCATCCTGTATTCTATGGTTATGTTAAATTTATGTTTGAACACAAACCTAACCAAGACGTTATTGAGCATATCACAAACTTACCTAGTATCAGGAAGTTACCTATTGTTATTTTTATTTGCAGCTTTTATATCACCTAAAATGTCAATCATCGGATGAAGACAAGGTTTTTATGTGTGATCGATGCACCGGTAGTAGCAGCGATGATTCAGACTAATAATTTGTAACTTGTAACCGATAATAAAAATAATTTTTAGCATTAAAGGTTGTCTCACGAATATACCTACCCTATATCACGAAATTAGATATCCTATCACGAAATTAACTCTCCTCGACTAGGGCTACTTTGAAAGTTTTTTTTCGTGTTGTTGTTGAGTTTTATATAAAAAAAATACCAAAATCTAAAGGCATACTGTTAGGTCTTAGGTCTCCGACAATTATAGCAACAAAGCATGTCATTTACTTTACTTTCTGACGAAAAAACTATAATTATCACGAACATACCTTACTTCACCCTATGTAATACTTCTATTGCTAGTCGGGCCATAATTATTGTTCCGCAAACATTACGGTGTGGACTGATATATCTCTCTTTGTCGCTCTCCACAAATGTGCCGTTGTGCGCATGCGTGAGCAGCAGAATTGCGCGTTTGCCGCGGTTCCATAATTGTGATACGGCGATTGAAAGCTATGGCTTACTGTCTCCACGTGTTACGCCAAGGCCATTTTGCGGTGTTATGCCGAGCATGCGCGCAATCGCCATTAAATTTTAAAAATTGCTGGATCCGTTACTTTCTATTAGGAAACACACTTGAAAGTACCAAATAATGCCTAAAAATACCTAAAAAAATACCCAAAAATACTTAAAAAATACCCAAAAATACCCAAAAATACCCAAAAAATACCCAAAAATACCCAAAAATACTCAAAAATACCCAAAAATACCCCCAGCTTGTACAATAAAATACCCCAGTGGTTTACCCCTCGACAATATGGCGTGGATTTCTGCTTGAAACAATGTGGGAGACTTTCCCAGAGAGATGCATTTTTCTCCGCCCTGCTCCGGTAACCTCTTTGGTACTATATACATACTTACTTGTGTTGTGTTGTAGGTATAAATATTAAAGCATTCCTTCGACTCATTAATTTGCTAGAAGTTAATATCTCATAAATATATCATACATAGTAAAAAAAATTCTATTACCGCCTGTCTCGTAATGTTCATTAAAATTTTTATACTTTAAAAAACATTCTAGGAAGTAAAAATTATTAATATTGATGTGTTTCCAAAAATGTCAAGACCCGAAACCCGCTACCGTGAGGGCGTGAAATCACCAATGCAACTCGAAACAATAAAAAAATATAGTCAAAATATGTAAACATTCCCGCTAATAATGTTCAAACATGCAAAATAATGCTAATATATTCGTACAAACTAAAAATTTATCATAAAACTTCAAGATGCTAACAAATTTATTTTTCAGATTGTTAAAATTTTTTAATAGGGTAAAGGAGAACGCGTTGCCAACATTTAAAAAAAAAATCATTGCTTAAGTTTTTAAGTGTAGGTACTGTAATAATAGAAAAATAAACGTGATCATAGACTTAACTTAATGTTTATAAAGCAGATTGTGCTGCAGTACTATTTTACGAAAATATTGAGCAAAAATTACTGCTTTAAAACATATTTACAGGTTTCCAGTGGCGGATGTAGGGAAATATGAAGAACTATTTTAAATATTAGATACCAGCAACGTAAAATAATAATAAATCATATATAAACTGCTGGACAATTGCTTTCGAGCAAGAAGAATTTCGCCTAAATTTAACAGTTAATATTTTCTGAACCAGATATGATATCGACCTACAGTTTTGAATGGTTGATAGATCTATCCCTTGGGAAACAATTGTCAATGTTGGATTTTCTTTAACTGTCAGAAAATTTTATATACAGGGTGTTAAAGAAGACGATGATTTTTGCTCCAATTTTAATGGTGTGTAACTTTCACAATACTATTTTTAAATTTTATCACTCTACGTCAATTGAATCACTGGTTCATAGCAAAGAAAATAATTTGTCAAATTTTTGATATCTGCTATCTTTTAAGAAATACCGATTTTTTTGGAAAACCTTGCTTTATTTCAACTTATTAGTTGGTAGATCTCACTGTGCGTTGTATCGTGCGTTGTATTGTGCGTTGTATTGTGAGTGATTCTTATATTTTTTTATATTGAAAAGTACTCGCCCCTAGATTAGGTCAATTTTTTCTTATTTTTTAGTTTTTTTATATCGCACTACAGGTATATTATACAGTGTGAAATAAAGCAAGGTTTTCCAAAAAAATCGGTATTTCTTAAAATATAGCAGATATCAAAAATTTGACAAATTACTTTCTTTGCTATGAACCAGTGATTCAATTGACGTAGAGTGATACAATTTAAAAATATTATTGTGAAAGTTACACGCCATTAAAATTGGAGCAAAAATCATCGTCTTCTTTAACACCCTGTATATAAAATTTTCTGACAGTTAAAGAAAATCCAACATTAACAATTGTTTCCCAAGGGATGAATCTATCCACCATTTAATACCGTAGGTCGATATCATATCTGGTTCAGAAAATATTAACTGTTAAATTTAGGCGAAATTTTTCTTGCTCGAAAGCAATTGTCCAGCAGTTTAGTTCAACTTACTTTTGTTACATTTTTAAATCAGTTATATTTTTTTATTTTAAAGTTACAATGGATTTTTAAAGTGTAAATTTAAATATTGTATTAATTAATACAGATACTGTAAAAGTACTGAATATATATATTTTTTTATTTTAATGTAAAATTACATATTATCACAATCAAGTAAAAAAATAATATTTATCATGTGAGAATACGTAATAATTATACATATACAATTTTAGATTTTTACAGGCTGTAACATTGGAACGGTGCATCTTAGAGAAAAATGGTTTTTACCTTCCTACTAACTTTTAGATAGAGAATATAAAATTAAGACAGGGAGGTGAAAATCATTTTTCTCTAAGATGAACCGTTCCAATGTTACTGTCAAATTCTGAAAATGCCTAAACGTCAATATCTCAAAAACTATTGAATTTAGACATATGACATTTACGAAATAAGGGTACAATTTTGTGGGGAAACAGAAAATAATATAATATATAGGGTGTTCCATTAAAAAGAAAAACAAGTTTTATTCGCCACGTTTTTTTGGGGGACCCCGTATACTCCAGCCTCCAGCATAATTTTAAAATGTGCACCTCAATGGTCTCTGCAACTTTTGTACTTCGACTTTTATCTAATTCTTAAGATAAAGGAGAATATGAACTTTACTATATCGTTGACTTACCCTGTACAGTACGTTCTGTAATTTTACACGATTTAACATTAGTAACAAAATATACAAGTTATAAGTATTTTTACAGTGTGTCTTTTAGCTGTACGTATAGGCCTTTCATTGAACGTATGTACACATTTTTTTGTGTACCACCTGTAATTACCTCGTTTTCCTTTTTAAAATATTACCTAATAACCAATTAATTATACCAGTTCAATGAAGTTCACGGGATACTTTAAAGTTCATTCGTATTTAAAATCCATTAATTTTCTGTTTTTTCGCATACAACCTTTTTTTTCTGACATCGAAGACCGTATCCGTTTCAGTCCTAGATCATACTCAAAAATAAATTATTAGATCAGAGATTCCATAAAACTATTAAGAATTTTTTTCGTATTGATTTAGCTTATTAAGTTATTAAATAACAATTACGAGTAATCTTTTAAATTAGTGAACAATTAAGTAAGTAATAACTTGTTACTTTACTAAGTGCGGTACTCATAAGTTTATACTTCCCGCAAGTAAAGAAAATATCTCATTTATTGACGACCTTGATTTTTTTGTGTACTGATTGTTTTCAATTAATTTTGTAATTTCATTAAAATTTTGATATATTACGTAATTTTTCTGCATTTGATTTATACAAAAAATCACCAGTGGCAGCTTGCGGTTAAAAAAATATGTGAAGTGCTTAAGAGCCTTTCATACCAGCGTGAAACGCGGCATCGTTTCCTGGCTTGTGTAATTGAAAATTTAATACAAAAATTTTACTAGGGGGTTCATAAAACTTTTAGTTTGGCGGATGATTTTTTGTAAAAAATGAAAATTTATTTTAAAGTTTCAATTATATAGGTTCAAATTATAACATACGCCATGTAGAACATAAAAATAGAAATATTACGGCTAGGTAATTTCTTATTTTCCATTAAAATTACAAACGATGCCCCGATATTATCTTCAAAATCTCCACTGACGCCGAGCCACTTAACTCTCGTGGAATTCGTTTTTATATTTTGTATAAAAAAAATAGGTTTTATTGCCATTGCCCGACGCAGGTACAACAAACGCGATGTAGTGGGAACGTACGGTTGGTTTGTGATGACTCATAGACTATGTGAAAAGTAGCGAAGCCAGGAGAAATCTTCTGAACGTTTAATTTGTAAAGTAGATAAAAAAGAAAACTGTAATGGTAAAAGAATGATTTTATTGAAGTTGACTGCAGTTCAATTGCAGTCAACTTCAATAAAATCATTCTTTTACTATTAGTTTTTTTTATCTACTTTACAAATTGAACGTTCAGATTTCTCCTGGCTTTGCTACTTGTCACTCTCAATTTATACAATATTCTCTACTTTCTTTGTCTAATACACTACCATAACATTCTTTTTCACTTTATATTGTTATTCCTAGCTACTCTTAGGTCTGTTAGCCTTTGACATTGCACTCACATTTTCAGTTTTCAGACCTTTCCATCTTCCATTTTGTGCTCTGTATTTTAACAGTTCGCACGTTTCTTGAATTTTTGAAAGTTTTGATTTTTGGTTGACATGATTCTAAAGATCGAATTTAAAATGTTTCTGAAAGACCCATCTTAATGGTGGTCCTTTACTTTTTACTACTTTTAATTTAAAATAATTTAAAATTTCAATCACATGTAAAAATTTAAAAAAATTTTAATTCAAAACTTTTTTCTGTTCCTCAGATAAGAATAGTACATACTATTACATTTCTTTAATCTCTTTTCTCTTTATGGAACTAAATATCAAAAAGTTTTTAATAAAAATTTTAATACAATTTTTATTCATTAACTTCTTCTTTCTATTTTTAGTTTGACTTGCAATGTCGAGGGTATTTCTTCTTGTAATTATTTTTTAATTTTCGCTGATGATGAAGACTTTTGTCTTCGAAACATGTACGACACTAGGATTTTCTAAAGATTGAAATCCTTACAATAAACTAGTGGAGCAGACTGTGTGTATTATTCTCCCTACTCATACAGGGTGATTCACGTTGAGTGGCCTATTAGAAGATCTCGGAAACGAGTAAACTTATCTTTCTAAAAATTTGATAGCAGGCATAATTGGCTTTGAGCTTTTAAAACATTACATTTTGAGGTTTTTGTTACTTCCTGTTATACCGGAACTTAATGTCAACTTTGCTATTTCAAATAGAACACACTGTATATTTTAGCATTTTTGATTACCTTATTAAATTCTAAATAACTTTTGTTAATATTAATCTATTCGTATCTCTAATCGTTTTTGAGATATGAATTATAAAAGAATTTTTTTGTGTAAAAACGCTCTGAGAAGAAAGTTTAGTAACTCTGAAACTAATAAAGGTAAACATTTAAAATTTTGCACGCTTGCAAGTAATACATAGATCTTTAGTTTAAATTACTTAGGTTTCACGTTTTTTATACAGGGAGTTCTTAAAATTGTGCCAATGTTTCCATTTAAATAAATGTGCATAAGTCAATTTTTGCAAATGGAACACCCTATTTTTTAGCTTACTAACGTGTAGAGAGTTAAATTTCCTATCTAAATGACTAATATGTAACAATCCACATTTTTAGTTGTTTTGGAATTATGAGCAATTTAAATAAAAAATCTTAAAATTTCTGTTTGTGTTAATGCGACATTATTTTTCAAAAGAAGGCTTCTACTGGGATTTTTGATTGACTTTGAAAATTAGAAATAGCTAAGCAACGAACATAGGCGCTTAAGAGCAAATGGTAACAAAGCTCAAAGTCAAACGAAAATCCCAGTCGAAGCCTTCTTTTGAAAAATAATGCCGCATTGACACAAACAAAAATTTTAAGATTTTTTATTTAAATTGCTCATAATTCCAAAACGACTAAAAATGTGGATTGTAACATATAAGGCATTTAGATAGGAAATTTAATTCTCTACACGCTAGTGAGCTAAAAAATATGGTTCCCATTTAAAAAAATTGACTTATGCACATTTATTTAAATGGAAACATTGGCACAATTTTTAGAACTCCCTGTATAAAAAACGTGAAACCTAAGTAATGTAAACTAAAGATCTATGTATTACTTGCAAGCGTGCAAAATTTTTAATGTTTACCTTTATTAGTTTCAGAGTTACTAAACTTTCTTCTCGGAGCGTTTTTATACAAAAAAATCCTTTTATAATTCATATCTCGAAAACGGTTAGAGATAGGAATAGATTATTATTAACAAAAGTTTTTTAGATTTTCATAAGGTAATAAAAAATGCGAAAATATACAGGGTGTTCCATTTGAAATAGCAAAGTTGGCATTAACTTCCGGTATAACCGGAAGTAACAAAAACCTCAAAATATAATGTTTTAAAAGCTCAAAGCCAATTATACCTGCTATCAAATTTTTAGAAAGATAAGTGTACTCGTTTCCGAGATTTTCTAATAGGCCACTCAACGTGAATCACCCTGTATATATATCTTAAGTCCTATGGTTTTTGCCATAGACCTAGACCAAAATACTGTAAAACAGAAAAAAATTATAGCTCCCGAGTAAAAAGGGGCAACTGGAGTGTTAGTATTAGTTATACTACAGTGATGCGTTTGTATTGGTTTTAAAAACAATTTTAACTACTTATAAGGTCTGATGATTGCTAGTTTCACGTGAAACATGTAACAAAAATAAACAGACAGAGAGAGATAAATATTTGAGGCTCAGACTTCGGGCCTTTTTTCTTAAAAAAAATCAAATATCAGGCTATTTAGTAAAAATGGAAGCATTCCTCAAATCAGAGATTTTTGTTTTTAGTTTGTCTCTAAATTTTCAGCACCGTAATGATATATAAAAAGATAATAATAAAACATTAAAATTTCAAAAACCTTTGAATTATATTACATTTCTTAAGCTTAGAAATCCCCAAAACCATATTCAAAATTTCAGTTCTATATTAAAAAAAAATGACTTAAGGTTGGTATCTAAAGAATGAAACGTCAAATTTAAAAACTTATAATGCCATCTTATAGAACAAAAAAAGGCTAGTCAAAAGTCAAAAATGAAGGCGCAAAAAATTAAAAACCAACGAAAAATTTCGATTTTTGTCTAATATTTACCATTTTCTTTTACCAAGTTATTAAGCCCCAAAATACGCAACTTTACCTAAATTTAACCATCTTCGTATCTCTTGCCGTTTTTAAGATCCCCTTGTACGCACACGAATTTGTAGCACCCTGTATATAATACCTTTCCATTGATGAACAAAAATTCAATAACTTGCATAGTTTTTTGTAATTCGGGTCAATAATAAGCAATTTTAGCGCGGGCGCCTTCACTTAAAGGAAATGCTGTCAAATAAAGACAATTCTTTTGGTTCAATAATTTATTTTGCGATTTCGTTTTGTTAATGCTTCTTTTTTAATCGAAAACAATATCGCCATAATTACATACTACATATTATAATCACTGGGTTTGCCGCAATTAGGTATAGAGTGGTTAGTGCAGAATAAAATTAGATTTATACTTTGTTACCTATTGAAAAAGAACGTGCGGTTTTGTGGTTTAGAAAAAAAACTTACACATTTATGCGGGTATATAATTAAAACAACAAAAGTGTTTTAATTAACTGTTACGGATTTAATTCGAATCGTATATACTATAATGTGTGAGTACCTATAATTAATGTATAATATTGATTGATAATTGTCATTATTAAAAAGAAACCTTTAAAAATTCTATGGTTCCCTCAAACAAACTTATATTGATAAAGTAGTTATTTTGGCTAATTAAAATTGTTCGATTTCAATTTCTATATTTTACAAGGCTGAAATTACGCAAAGCCATTTTGTTTTTCTGTCTCAACTTAACTCGCTTAATATACAGGGTGATATGGAATAGTTGACGCATTATGTACGGTGTAGGGTCGTCTATACTGGGTGCTGCGTCCTAACAGGACACATGGGATTTTCCATGTCCATGTAAATTTCGAGGTGGTCAAATTATTTTAGCCTAAAAATTTGGTTACACTTTTTGTAGAATACAATAAGAGATTTTAATGAGAGAGAGGGAGAGAGAGAGAGAGAGAGTGAATCTAAAGTGTATTTTCCTAATAATTTAAGAGTTATTTTTAAAATGATAAACTAGGAAATACGGATCTGACAGATTTCTGCCAGTACACCGGCAAAGAAATAATTAAAAATTTGTCAGATATTTTATGTTAAAGTTAAGGTTATAGGGGGAGCTATATAATATATAAAATGACCTATTCAATAACCTTAATAAACTTTTAGTAAAAAATATCAACAGACAATAATTTTTTTTTTATTTTACACTACACAATAAATAACCAAAAAACTAATGATGCATTTGAAGGTTGGAAACAATGACGTATCTTAAATGGCAATAGAGCATTGGACTTGCATTGTTTTTATTTGGTATGAATCACAACGTTTAAACTGGTAAGTATCTCCAGTCGTCTTCAGGTGAACACTTTAACATACATTATTTAAAACGAAAACCGTCCGCTGACGAAAACAAGTCAAGAGTCCATTTTTATAAGAAAATAGAGGCTTATTATAAAATAATATTTTTTTTTAAATCAGTGGCGTATCATTTTTTTGATAAAAAGTATTTCAGGGAATGTTAACACGGACCCCACTGATGAAAATTTAAAAATCCTTTATCCTGGAAGAAATGTATTTTCATGCGTACTTGGTATGTGTACCAAAATTGAAAAAAAAATACAAAGGGGTTTTAAAGATATTAAATTTAAACACCCTGTATCTTAAAAATAAAGCGGTTGAGGACCTATGTTTATATAAAGAATTATTTTTTAAATCGTTTTATTTAAGTATACAAGGTGTTTTTTTAATTGAGTGCCGATACTTAAGGTGGTGAATCCATGGGTGATTTTAAGAAGAAAAGTTAATATTAACATATGTCCTAAAGCTCATTCATTTTCATTTAAAAAAAATATTAAAAGCAGTCTCAATGAACCGAAGAAAAAAATTGCTTTTTAGTTTTTATTTTTTTATGCAAAAAGGGTGCATCATACGAAAGTAAGTCTATGGACCAAATTTGCTCCAAAATAAATGAGGATTTTAAATATAAGTTTGGTTTTTAGAAAAATCAGTGGAGTACCATTTTTTTCTTTAGAAATATCGAGTTCAAACCCTGTACGGACGTCACTGGTAAAAATTAAAAAAAATCTTTTAAGTCAAAAAATGCTCCTTAATGATTAAGAGGTGTATACAAAATTTCATAAAAATATTTAAGAGTGATATAATAATTATGATAAAAAAGTTATATTTTTTTAAAAATGTTAACACCCTGTAGCTCAAAAATGAAGAGCTTTAGGACATATGTTAATATTAACTTTTCTTCTTAAAATCACTCAAGCATTCACAACCTTAAGTATCGGCACTCAATTAAAAAACACCCTGTATATATACAGGGTGATTCCTAAGTTGATACTTCGTTTTTAGCTGTGTACAGAAGGCATTAAAATAAACAACAATTTCAAATACCTTTTTTCAAAAAACTCAAAAATAAGGTACTTACATTCATTTATTACACTATGGATCAAATACAGTTCTCCCTAACTTTCCCGTTGAATAACATTAAGAAAACTTCTGGGTGGAATGAGCCCGCAAGGAAAAGCGTTCTGCGTATAATCTTGAAGCAGCAGCCGCACTTTGACGACACTTACCGTAAATTAGCACCATATCTACTAGTTCATCGTTTTCAAATTTTACCATTTTCACGTGTCACCAATTTAAAATTAACTTGCTTCAGAAAAACACACCGCAGCGTATTACCAAATAACTCACCACCACACGTTAATTGCATGACTAATAAGAGATAAGACAAACAACATAAAGTATAGCAGGCTACGTTTTGATGACCAGGCCCGCACTTAGATTTTTTACTTCTGTATCTCGTCCATTTTTAAGTTTTTTGAAAAAAGGTATTTGAAAGTGTTGTTTATTTTAATGCCTTCTATGCAGCTAAAAAAGAAGTATCAACTTAGGAATCACCCTGGATCTTAAGTGTTATCGCCCTTTTAAATTAGCATTCAATTATGAAACACCCTGTATATTGAAAACCCAATGAAATGCATATTATTGCGTATTTAAATATACAATACAAAAGTGTAGCTTAAGCCAGTGTACTGCTAAGATTTCCCTGCCAAGCAGCAAATCTACATTACCTATTGACATGAATATAATAAATAAAATAGGTTGGTACTATAAAACGTCACAAGGGATCTTTTGTGCTGTCGGAAAATTTAAAGTCTTATGGATTCAATAAATATTACACATACACCAGCAATTGTGTTTTAAGAATGCAAAATTACCTACTATTTATATTATAAAATCCTGTTAGACATCCGTATTTAATTTTTAAATGAATTACCATCTGTAACTGGTTGTTGTCTCAATGGGTGTGCGAGTTTGTCAAGTATAACAACGCGATTATGATAATATGCCATAATAGTACTATTTATTTTAATAATAGTTATGAAACTTTATTGAATAAATTTGCCGAAGGAAATGATGAAATAAGAGATGATATATTGGGTGATACAAACTACAGAGTAAAATAGGAATATCTAATGTCAAAACCATTTGGGCGTGTAAAATGATTATTTCCTAATAAACTAAATCAAATGTGTATACAGGGTGGCCCGCTCTCAACGCAGGATTCAATAGCATCTAAACTACTTAACGTTTTAATATTTTTTATTAGCATAGTTATAATGAGGCATAAGATCTATAGTATATTTCAGAAAGGTGAAGAGTAATAAAAGCTCAATAGGTATGCAAAAGGACTACAGAGTCACCCAACGAATATTTAAGCCACTTGCATAATTTGGCATTAATTTGATTGCAAAATTCTTAATGTTCATCAATTGCAGGTAGTACCACCCGGATTTGGGTCAATTTATGGGTTTTGCCTATTGTTATCCATTTACAAACACTGAAAATGGTGTGACAAAGGCGTGTATTATGTACGGTTAAGTTCAATAAAGTGTTGTACAGCAGTTGTGCTTTGTGAACCTGCCTATCATTTTTAAAGTTCGATAAAGTGTTGTACAAGAATGTAGCAAACAATATAAAGGTTTATATTGTTAAATAATTTTTTAATAAAGTTATATATTTATTTTTCATTAACAGCAAACTTAAAATAACAAAATGTGTTCATATAAAAATTCCTTAATATTTAACTTTATTAAGTCGACGAGGTATATAAATAAAGATTTCTGGTTAATTCTGGATCGTCGCTTAGTTCGTCCCAGAGCAATTCAATTGCATTTACGAGGCTGTCTCTATTTTCAGGTTTAAAGTTGATATTATACATTTTTTTCGTCATTAGGCCCCAAATAGTTTCAATAACATTAAGGTCGGGACTCTTGGCAGGCCATAACATTGTCTCTATATTTTTACTTTCAAACAATTCTCTGATAATTCTTGCATTATGCACTGGACAATTGTCTTGTTGAAAAATAAAGTTATTGCCAGGAAACTGTAGAGATACATAAGGTAGCATTACATTTTCTAGTATATTTATATAGTTAACTGCATTAAACTGGTCACGATCATTAAGAGCCCAATATACTCCAAGTCCGTGAATACTCAACCATGACCACACATTTACGGAAAAACGTCCAGATCTATCGTAGTTAGCTATATTCTTCATCGAATCTAGTGTTACGGGGACGATACACCCTGGTATGCCCGTTAAAAGTTGACTGGAATACTTTTTCGTCTGTGAAGACCACTCTATTTCAATTTTCTTGCACCATGTTATTTAAGGAAAAAATAATTCTAGCTTGTTTATGTTCATTGGTTAGCTTAATTTTTTTGGCTGCTACACAATTTTTCCAAGCAGAGTTCTTTATTCTGCGGCATGCCATAATTCTATACCCTGGAAAATTTGTTGGCTCTATAGCAACCCGTGCTATTTGAAATGGGTTGTCCTGTAAATATTGGATCAGGGCATCATCCTGGTCTTCCGTAGAAATTCTTGTTTTTTCCGCTGCCTTCTTCTTTTCTAAAGTCCCATCCCTTTCCCACCTATGTTTTATTTTTATTACTGTATTTTTGCTTGTATGCATTATATAAGCAACGTCGCTAATAGGAACCCCATCTTGTATACAAACAATAATTTTTGCTCTCTAAACTAAATTTAATTGAGGCATATTAATTTCTATTAAGACTTTGATAGATAGCCAATGTCAGGTTCAAAATAATACTAACCTATTTCAACAAGCCTTATTTACAAGATGTTAGAATCGGTGTACAACACTTCATTGAACATAACTGTAGTATTAGGTACACTTATTTTTTTATTAAACAATATAAAAATATACAAAATACATTATACAAACACTAAATTATAAAAATCATAATATTCTTCGTTATCTGAGGAACTGTCATCTTCTTTTGACGTTATATAACGGATCGACGGTGCGATCAATCAGGTGGTCAAGATCCCACATTCTCTCCCCTTCTTGAATGACATGATGGACTGCTTTTCGCCAAGTCTCTGGTGTCACTTCCTTAATGACTTGATCAAACAGTAGCTTAACGTTTTTCATTTTGACTGTCGTGTTGTGTCTTGCTACAAATCCTTTTACTTGCGCCCATATAGGATTTAGTTCGCAATGATATGGCGGTGTGCCCAGCACAGTTACACTATGTTTTTGAGCTATATCTTCCAGGCATATTTCATAAAACGATGTTTGTGTAAATTTACTATAGCTAATAGTTCCTTCTTTATCAAATTATCTTCTTTTTTTTGTTTGGTTAGTTACCTTCCTAATTGAATGCACAAAATTCACCTGCGCTTATGGCCAACAAGGAAATTGAGCCGAACTGGACGGAATTTCCCATTTTATTACTCTACACCTTTCTAAAATAGAGTATACAATTTAAAATTATTTTAAATTATACAGGGTATCCCAAATAGTCAGGGCATATACAACATACTTTTTTTTTGAAATGGAACATATGATATTATTTTCCAATTCCCTATAAAAGTTCACGCATATTTTGTAGCCAATGTCATATATTTAAATTCAATTGTTTTTGAGATATTGACGTTTAAAATATGGCATTTTTAGACTTTGATAGACTGTAGGATTGGAACGGCGCATCATAGAGAAAAATGGTTTTCACGTCTCTGTCTTAGTTTTTATTCAGGCAATGGCGGTTGTACTTTATAATTTAAAAATAAATAGTGAACAAGAGGCATCTAGTAGGAATAAACTGTGAACAATGAAAAAGACAAATTCACTAGAAACGTGAACTAAAGAAAAAGCAAAACGACAGCAACCCACACATCTAGTACAGTGGCTGACATTTTGCGCTTCACGACAACAATCTGGAATTCACAGATTCAGAAAATTTTGTTTTAAGCGACATACAATTTCTCTCGGAATTTCTAGCAGTATAAGGTACGCCGCGCAGGCATCGGCATCGATTTCCGATCACTGCAGTGATAAAGCAGTTCTATGAAAAATCTAGATCTAGAAGGTACTAGAAAATTTGTGTACAACTATACAACGTAAGCACTTTTAATATCCTTTTTTTTTTCGCTTTTATTCTGCCACACTCTTAAAACTGGCCTAGTACACCATAACAGAATCTTAGTTTTCGTGACAAGAAAAGTTAGTTAAAATAGCCTCAAGAGGAAGCTTAGTAATGGAGACTCACTTTTTTCATTAGCAAATTAACTGCTTATTAAGTTTTTGCCAGTAATAATTTGTTTGGAAAATGCATTAAAAATATTATAAGGTAATATTTTGTCATCACTGTGTCAAAATACAAATTAGATGGTACCACCAAGAAAAGATAACTTTACTATTATTAGGATGCAACCACCTGCAGACCGGTTTCGAACTTTTTCGTCTTCGTCCGTACAGGGTAGGTCTATACCTTCCAACGATAGTCCTGATACTAAAAATTGCAATATTATGAACCTTCTAGAGTTTTATATAACTTTTAGCGCCACCTCTTGGTAGTCTTGGTGTGTTTGGTGAAGATAAATATTTAAACTTGTTGTGGGAACATGCCGACTTGGTTGTCAATACTATAATACAGTTAGTAATAATATTTGGTTTCCAAAACTAAAGAATTTTGTTAAAACCAACCAAGTAATAGCTTCAATTGGTTGGGGAAACTAAAGATTATTGTTAGGTATACTAAAGTTTATCTAACATGAAAAAATTAGTGTCATTATTTTGACGGCTTGAGAGATCAACTCATATTTTAGATTGTAGGCTACCCCATTGGCTCCTCCCAAAGAATTTGAATTTTTTATAGCCAAGCTTAGTTACTTCTTCTTATTATTAGTATTATTATTATTCACGGAGACATAAATAAACAATTACTGTATATTAATTGTTCGTTACTCGGTTATTTGCATGCATTCCTATTTTTTATATAAAACATTACTAATATGGCACGTGGAAGCATTTAAAATCAAATTTTTATTTCTACAATAATTATTTTTATGGAAATACTATAATAAAATATATAAAATCATTTATATTTACTGTTTAATAATTATGTTTATTTATTTATTAAATTATGTTAAATATGGTGGTAGTATGGATAACTTACAATACAGGTGTGTAGGTTGTATGATTTTATTCAGAGGGTCCAGTTATTTATTATAAAAAAAACTTACTTACTAGTGGCTCAGTGGTGTCTCACTGGCATTCGACCGTGACATGATCCAATTAAAGTAAATTGTAATTTCAATTTCTAAAAACTCGGTGAAAAATGGGTGTATTTTACTTGCGGTGATGTACGCTTAATAATTAAAATAATCGCACTAATAAATCAATTTTGAAAAAGGGCATCGCTTCGAGGCCTTTCGAATGAAAAACACGCAAATGGCACGCATGATGTCTCCGAGAAGGATTTTTTGTTTTTTAACCTTATTTTAGTGGTAGTTCAGTTTACATAACGACATTGATTTTTATTGATTCTTTAAAATTTAATGATTAATTTCATGTTTATATACAGGGTGTTAAGTTAATTAGTAAGAGATACAGGGAAAGTTACATTGGGGTAAAGTTGCACAATTTAGAGACGACTAACAAGCCATGGACAAATCCAAAAATTCCGAGTACTCCCAAAGATATTCCGAAAAACCGAAGATTATCGTTTCTGTGTTTAGTTATTTATTACTTTTTTTATTAATTCTTTTCTATAACTTGTTATTATCAGAATCAGGTACGTTTCATCTTTTAGGTATCGTCAGTAGGTACGTTTTTCAAATACTTACCAGTAAAGTTAGTGATTCAAAAGAAATAAAGACAATGCAAGTCCAAAACTCTACTGCCGTTCAAGAAACGTCATTATCTCCAACCTTTAAACAGACTCCATACAACGTTGTTCAGGGGGGGGGGGGGGGGATTTCGGGTGGGGGGAGACAGTTTCGAGCCTTACAAAATGGGTGTGTTGTTTACTTTAAAAGCCTTAAAAATTAAAGGACGTATGAAGGGACGGGACAGTATTTTTTTATAGGTCACTTTTGAGAGTAGGAAGATTTTTAATTGTCGTCCCCTCCCTCCTCAGCAAAATCCTGGATCAGCCACTGGTACCAACAATTTCGAAAAAAATATATTCAGTAGTTTAAAAACTAATATTTTAAAAATGTAGGTATATTTAAATATCTAAACATAATATCTGAAAGGTGTAATTTTATTTGTTTTCGAGATACAGTACTCGATCACCTTGCTGACGCGTTCTATAAAAACAGCTGTAATCATCTTGCATGTGTCATCTAATATCATATAAACCATATTTAATGATTTAATTTAATCATAGAACTTCATAAAAATGCAATGAAAATACTTAAGCCCATGATGGTATCGATTAAGATATGTACATATTTGTACTGTAATTATTGCAATACCAATTAACGGGTTTGGTGCAATTTTTCTTTATCATTATATATAATGTGAGCATGCGCAATACGTCATTTAAACAACCGATTTTAACCAGCTGAGGCCTTGACGCGAACAGAACTCGATCGTTCATTATTTACTACAAATATTTTGGTGGATTAAATAACATTTTAATAATGTGACATTCGGAGAGGTATGTGATGGTGATGGCATTGTAATATAGGGTGATTCCTAAGTTGTTTTTTTTAGCTGTGTATAGAAGGCATTACAATTAACAACATTTGCAAATACCTTCTTTCAAAAAACCCATAAATAAAGTACTTACATTAATTTATTACACTACAAATCAAATACGGTTCTGCCTAACTTGCCCGTTGAATAACATTAAGAAAACTTCTGGATGTAGAGAAGAAACATCCGCACTTTTACGACACTCACCATAAATTAGCACCATAATTAGTTCATTGTTTAAAAACGTTACCATTTTCACCAATTAACTTGCTTCAGAAACCCAAACCGCGCAGCGAATTGCTAAAATAAATAACTGACGACCGATCCGTAAAATGCATGACTAAGAATACAAAAAACGGAGAAAAACAATATAAAGTAAAGGGCTACGTTTTGATTACTTCTGTAACTCGGGTATTTTTCAGTTTTTTGAAAAAAGGTATTTGAAAAAGTTGTTTATTTTAATGCCTTCTATACACAGCTAACAAAGAAGTATCAACTTAGGAATCACCCTGTATATGTAATAGATTATGTCCCAAGTTGTAATATAACAGAGTGATATTCAATATCACGCAATATTACCTATTGCAGCAACACCGATGCAATGTGTTTTTTGGTATATTGTTTTAATATTAATTAAGAAATATCGAGGATATTTATTTTTATGTGATATTAAATATTGCCTTAAATTTACGCCATATTGTCCTTACTGGTACACTGAATCTTCAAAACCAGTTGCTTATGTCCAAATAATTACAGCTTTTCAGTGAGACTATAGTCTATTTCAGAAAGGTGTAGAGTAATAAAATGGGAAATTCCGTCCAGTTTGGCTCAATTTCGGTGTTGGCCATAGGCGCATTAAATTATTTATGATAACTAACCAAAGAAAAAAAAGAAGACAATTTAATAAAGAAGCAACTATTAGCTATAGCAAATTTACACAAACATCGTTATATCGTATAATGTATTTTTTGTATTTTTTAAATAATGGTTAATAAAAAATAAGTGTACCTAATACTATATACATAATGCACGCCATTGTCACACCATTGTCAGTGTTTGTGAATGGATAAAAATAGGCAAAACCCATAAATTGATCCAAACCCCGGTGGTACTACCTACACTTGATGAAAATAAAGAATTTTTCAATGAAATCAATGGCAAATTATGAGTGGCTTAAATATTCGTTGGGTCACTTTGTAGTCACTTTGCATACCTAATGAGATTTTATTACTCTATACCTTTCTAAAATAGACTATACACATATTTGAGACCTTGCACGTTGTCATTTCACCCACGAAAAACTTGGCGTTGCAGTTTTGCGAAAGATTCAGGAAGACATTTAAAAGCGGCATTAGATTTGTACTTCAGAAAATAATAAATAATAATTGAACAATCAAAATACCGATGAAAGCTATGCAACCTGTTATAATATGAGATTAAAATATACAATCTTAATAAAACATTTTAAAATGTATAAATTAATAGCAAGACAAATATTTTAACGTAATAAATTACAACCATCGATAAAGGAAAATACTGACCAATTGTAACATAAAAGTCATTGAAATTCTTTATCCATCGACCTTAGGCACGTCAGCCATTACTTCAGTTCGAAATTTATTGAAATTATGTAAAAACGAGGAGAGTTAAATAATAAAAATGATTCTGTATCTTGATAAAAAGCCATGATCATTACACTGAAAAAATTATTTTTCCTACGACCACCATATGAAAATGAGAAAAAAAGCACGGTTAATATGGCTAGAAAGCGCCGTATGCGTGTTGAAAAAAAATATTTCAACAGTAGTGTTGAAATACAAGGCACATTATTTAATTTAAACATATAGTGCCAATTTGACAGACCACCTCTATTTATTAAAAAGAACAAATTTTAGAAAGCAGTAATTGAAAAGTTTTGACTTATTTATCATGTATTTGTCGAGTGATTCAGAATTAGAGTGTGAAAATACGCCATCTGAAATTATAAAAAATGTTAATAATATACTGGAAAATCTATTAAGAGAAAAAACAAATCACGCTGAAGACAATGTCATGTATTAAACAAGTCTTTATCGGTAGCGAAAGCGTAGAGAATAAAGCTCTAGCCTACAGATCGCAAGGTCACAGGTTCAAATCTCGTCAGGTATATTTGAATTTTTTTCTAAAAACATTAAATAATTTATAGAATTATTTTCAATTTAAATCTTCATTGTTGGGTGGATTTTTTAAATTTATGTTTAATGTATCTTTCCTTCATTAAATTAAAAAATTTTCAACAGTAATATACCGATAGAGGAGGCGTCTTATCGGTAATACCGCTGTTTTTACAAGAAATCGATTTTCTGATAATTTTCACGAAATATAATTTTTACTTATAATCTGATAAGATCCCGAGAGCTTTAGCTCGAGGGTCTTATCTTTGATTATAAGTAAAAATTATATTTCGTGAAAATGTTCTTAGAAAATCTAGTTTCGAGTGAAAAACAACGGTATGAAGATAAGACGCCGCTTCTAGAGGTGTGTTTTATTGGATAATTTACTGAACCCGAAATAAAAGCCGTTTGTGATAAAGGAAAATATACAAACACATTATTATGCTTTACTTTTAAGTTTATAAACGTGCCACAACTAACAATTAATTAAAAATCCGATGCGTGGAACGTCAAAAATCAAATTCGCTTATTTTTATCACGGTTGCCATGAAAACGCCAAGATTTCTTAAGCTCACGTCAAAGCAAAGCACACTGGGTTTAATCTTGCATACATTTTGTCATAAAACATTTCTATAAAAATGTCAAAATTAAGTTAAGTTTATGCCCTAAAATCACCTCAAATAGTGTCGTGTGTCACTTTTATTTTGTAGGGGTTATAATATTTATTTATTAAACTTGATTACTTAAAATAAATTACTGTTTGTTTGACAAAAAGCTACTGTGGTCTTACCGAGCTAGTCGTAGGTCTTATCGGGTAAGACCACGTTACCAAGGTGGTTGCTATGAAAATTTGCGTTCTGATTGGTTCTATATATGTGAGGTAAATTATCATTCTAATTAATCTAGAAGTCAATCCGGGATTAGTTCTTCCTATGAAAAAATAAAATAAAAAAGTTAAACTACAAATAAAGGAAAAACCTATTGACAAACTATGAAACCAGATATTAAGTGAACAGTAAGTATGCTAATTTAAACACTAGTGTTAAAACATTTTTTTCACGCAGGCTTTTTTAATAATTCTTTGTGGTCATGTCATTGAAGATATTTTCTATAGAATAAAAATAGGGGGTTTCCATTTAAAATTAAAAAGTTGACTTCACTTCCGGTTAAACCGGAAGTGGTTTCGAAGGTTTAAATTAATCGAAATATGGCAATTTACTGCTAAAATTACGAAAAAAAATTGTTTCACCCGGTATAGCCCACATACATTGGCATTTTCCTGGTAAACGTTATGTGATTTTAAATGAAGGTTTTTCAGTGTAGCTCCTGATTAAATCAAATAATTATAAAGTAGCACGGTGCAATTTCACAATGGGAAAACAACATCATGATGCCGACTATACCATCGCATCAAACGGGAGCACAGATTCAGATCTTTTGTTTTAATATAAGCTTAATACTTGAGAATTGCAGCTGATTTGGTAATATCCTTTGCACGAATAAGTCAGAAACTCGAGATTAAATTTCATTTCATTATATTACTCATGCTGTATAGTAAATCATCGTTTTTATGTATTATTAATTTTATTTGGCACATAAGTTGGTTGCTAGATAACTTACCAACAGTGGCGTAGCCAGAAAATATGCTCGAGGGGGGGGGGGGGCAAAGTGGGCATAAGTAAGACTTTTGTTTTGAGAGAGAGAGACAGTCGGTACTACATGTATTTCATGATATTGTACCTAGTGAAGAAGGCTAAAAAGCGCCGCAGGCGAAAAATTAAAAAAAAAACATTTTTTATATTTGTGACAAATATGAATACTTATTGGTGTCAATCCAAAATTTTAACATAAGACGTATGTATGACTCTAACCAGCATTTTTCGGGCTCGATATTTCATGAATATAAATATCGCTCACCATGCCAAAAATTAATGAGTTTTTTAGAAATCATGTATTTTAGGAGCGAAGATCTCAGAGCAGTTTTTGGTGCAAATGCTTAAGTTTTGAAATACTCCCTCTTAAGTGCCGTTTTGTATATTCATAATAAAGCATTCTCGTTTCTTCCCGCACTATTTTTATTATTATAAATTATTGCACTTCTTCCATAAAAAATGTTTGAATTAAAATGTTTACTTTAATTTTTCTCTTTAAAAATAAATACCTAATTGTTTTTTGTTTTTGTTGTAAAAATATTTTATTGCGTTGGGTTATATTTTTGTTGATTTTAAATAGCCCTAAAAATGGGGAAAACGGAACAGAATAATAGAAAAATACTATAAAATATTACTTGTTTTCCTTTGAATTTCAACGTTCAACATAAAATAATACAATATCTTGTGTCTGAAATCGATTGAGAATGGAGACAAACATTGGTTCGTCTCCAAAAACGGTTGCCACATTTTTGCACTGATCCGTCGTTCTTTAAATATTCAAAGCTTAAACACACGCCACTTATGCTGCAATGATCTTATTCTAAGAGAAAGACACGATTCCTTTTGGCTTTAAAAATAGGAACCAAATACCTTTGCAATGAGATTTTTATTGAATTCTGATATATTAAAAACAGGCTAAAATACGAGCAAAATGTACTCTAGTACCGAGTACAAGTACTACAATACAAATACAGAAAGTATAATTGTGGAGTTTAAGTACAAAAAGTACTCGAGTAAATACAAGTGCTAAGTACCGAATACATAAGTTCAGCAAAAAGTTAATAAAAAATAAGTCATTTTTGGCTAAGACCTAACGAGTTAGTAAAAATTATGCCTTCGCATAGAGAGCACTTTTTTAGATCTTACCCTCGTAAGATCTAAAAAAGTGCTCTTTTAATTACGAGGCTTTTAGGCACAAATCTGCATCATATAAAAAAATTACACTATTGCTCTTAATAAAAACATATTATAAATACGATAATATGTAATTATAAAAACAACCACGCAATTTGCGATGGCGGATTTAAGAATTAACTTAGTTAACCATTATTTATAATAATTTATAACCTCATTATTTGCACGTGCCTTTTTTTAGAAGTAAATATAATACAGACACAATTATCGTCCTGAATTGCATCATACTTCATACTACAAACTGCGAAGACTTGCTTAACGGCACCAACAAAATAAACAATTTAAGACGTAATCGGTCGTTAAATTTTTGATAAAATTTTTAGTGTTTTGGGCCCTGCCCCCAGAGCTGGGTGGCACTCGCATACAAGTACTCAATTCCTGTACTTTGACTACAAAATGGTAATATTTAAGTTAAATGCATTTCGGTATACTCTAGTTTGCGAATTTATACTTGCGGTTGATTTTACTTCCCACTGATCCATTTATTTAAATCTTTTTATACGCTACATGTAAAGCCACCGCGCACTAACGGCCTAGGTTGAGTGGTCAGGTCGCAGCTATCAATACGGACGTAGTTTAATATAGGTCCAGGCAGCAACTGTGGTCATCGAGATCCCGACTGTCATGAAAGCGACCATTAAAACCCAAGTCCAGTATTATTAGACGTGCGATCTTGGTCGCTAGTGCGCGGCGCTCTTAAACCATATCCGGTATTGCTCGCTGCGACCTTGCCGCGTGTCATTGCGACGCTAGGGCGCGGGAGCTCTTAGCAACTAATCTGCTGCGATATAGGGTTATTTTTTTGATTTTGCATGTCGCCACGCCCTCACGGATGATAAAGATGACATTAAAAGCCCATTTTGACTTTAGTTATTATATAGTTTCAAATTAAATTGATTATTAATTATTCAAGCTATATTATTTTTTGTGACGGAATACAACCATGAAGAGCTCGTAGATATGATTTTCATATTAGGAGCATGCGAAAAGCATTCTGTTTTGTCACTTTAGTTAATACCAATAAATTGTTTTCCAAAGCCACCTTTGATATTTATTCATAATAATGACTGTTGGAACAGTTGATAAAATGAGTTTTCTGCAAATAAGTTTTGATGCGTTAGAAATTGCGATAGGGTTGTAATTAGGACAAATGTTTGATTTTTATTTCTGCATCGAATGACTTAATAATATACTGGGGTTCCAATTTGAAATAAGAAAAATAAATTGATTTAAAATTTGTGAAGTTTGACACTAACCTTTGGACACCCTGTACACTTCGTATTATTCAAACTTTGTCAACGAGACTGGTCGAACTTATTTATTAGGTACCTTTATATAATTTGAATAACGAGGCAATATTTTTTATTTTTTATTAATTTTTAAAACCAGTGGTGCAAAACTGATTTTTCTTAGTGTTTATTTTTTTTTCGCCTATCATATTGAACCGATTTCATTAAAATTTTGGGGGTATGTAGGCAACTATAAAAGGCATCCAAATAGGTAAGAATATATATGGCATGTAATCTAAAAAAATATATCCTTATGACGTCACACTTTTTGGAACGCCCTGTATAAACAAAACTATTTTCCTGAAATGCGCCCTAAGATACAGGTAAAGTCTGCAAAATATCAAAATCCTAGCTTAATTAATAAGTGAGCTATAGAAGACGGGAGGTGAGGTGCAAGACCCTGTATATTACAAAAATATTATTTATGATTATATAGCGAAAAAAATACAATAAATATTGTGAAATTCTGACCATTATTTTTACAGTGTAGCGTCATTACACATTATAAAATTAAAGAGACCACGGTTTTTGAAAACTTAAACTCGGCTCGTTCGGTTGTTTCTATTTTCTTTATCTTATACATGTTATGTGTGCCTATACATAAATTAATATTGATCGCTTGAGAGCTACTAAACCGTGGATCCTACCTCAATTATTACCACTGCAAGGTAATAACCAATAATTATAAGTTACAATCATTTTAAGGTGCAATGTTCAATGTTGATACTAAAAATATTCAATTGCGTACTGTTTTTAACAATTCTTAAAATTTCGTGCCATACACAAAAGCCCGAAGCCAAGAACAATCGTAGGCACCGCCTTTTGATTGCTTAATCCTCGTAGTCATGACCCAGACTACGTTAAAAACTGAAATTAGCAGGAACCCGTTCCATACCCAGACCACCGCAATTATAAAACAAAAAAAAATACGCGTCCGGGTTCGCTAAACCAAACACGATGAAATCATGAATGTAGTAAATTGAAGAAAAAGATCATTGTGGCGGCATAAAGCAGATATTGGCATCAATTATTTTAAAAACTAACCATTAAACTACAATAAGGTAATTTGCGACTATATATATATGTGTTTTTTTGTAAGCAAATAAGAAAAGGATAATTAATTACCAGTAAATGATCAACAAAAATGGATAAAGGTAATTTTTTCTCGTTGCTCAGCGTTTTAAAACTTTCAAAAAAATGTCAGTTGATCCGTTTTTTTATCCAAACAATGACGATAGTATTTATGATATTTTCCTGGTATTTTTTAATACATTTTCTTTTTCATGGGTGGAACTGTTTATAAATCTCAATAACAGACGCGGCCCGTGAGTTTTTACAAATGGGGCAAATTTTGAGGGCATCTAGTAATAAAGCAAAATGTAGTTTTTTAATTAAGCATAATAAGAACGTGCCTACAGTGCATTTATTTTCAATTGGCACCGATATAATATTAATAATATCTAATAACAAAAACCTAACTACAAAAAAAACGCTCGATGTGATCGGTACAGCTTTCGCATTTGAATAGCTGTGTATACAAGGCATTACAATAAACAACATTTTCAAATACCTTTTTCAAAAACGTTAAAAATAGGCGAAATACAGAAGTAAAAAATGTAAGTGCGGACCTGGTCATTAAAACGTGGCCTGCTATACTTTATGTTGTTTGTCTTATTAGTCATGCAATTTACGGCTCGGTGGTCAGTTGTTTGTCAATCCGCTGCGGTGGGTTTTTCTGAAGCAAGTTAATTTTAAATTGGTGACACGTGAAAATGGTAAAATTTGAAAACAATGAACTAGTAGATATAGTGCTAATTTACGGTGAGTGTCGTCAAAGTGCGGCTGCTGCTTAGAGATTATATGCAGAACGCTTTCCCTTGCGGGCTCATCCTACACCCAGAAGTTGACTTAATGTTATTCAACCGGCAAGTTAGGCAGGACCGTATTTGGTCCATAGTGTAATAAATGTATGTAAGTACATACCTTATTTTTGAGTTTTTTGAAAAAAGGTAATTGAAAATGTTATTTATTTTAATGCCTTCTTTCTATACACACCTAAAAAAGAAGTATCAACTTAGGAATCAGCCTGTATTGTAAGTAGCTTTATTTTGCACAAGACAAGCACTGCACTATACAAGTCCAAAATGCCAAACTCGATATAAGTTTTAAAATAAAAGAACAGTATGTTGTGCTAAATAATGTTACAATATATTCGAAAAAGGTGTTTATTCAAATGTGAATGCAGTCCTGTATCAATCGCGTCGAGCGCTTTGTGGTTAGGTTAATGTTTACTAGCAGTGCCAGTTCAGCCACAGTAATATACAGGGTGATTCACGTTGAGTGGCCTATTAGAAGATCTCGAAAATGAGTAAACTTATCTTTCTAAAAATTTGATAGTAGACATAATTGGCTTTGAGCTTTTAAAACACTATATTTTGAGGTTTTTATTACTTCCGGTTATACCGGAAGCTAATGCCAACTTTGCTATTTTAAACGGAACATCCTATATATTTTAGCATTTTTGATTACCTTAATAAAATCTAAATAGCTTTTGATAATATTAATCTATTCCTATCTCTAACGGTTTTTGAGATATAAATTATATAAGGATTTTTTTGTGTAAAAACGCTCCGAGAAGAAAGTTTAGTAACTCTGAAACGAATAAAGTTAAACATTTAAAATTTAGTAAGCATATAAGTAATACATAGATCTTTAGTTTAAATTACTTAGGTTTCACGTTTTTTATACAGGGAGTTCTTAAAATTGTGCCAATGTTTCCATTTAAATAAATGTGCATAAGTCAATTTTTGCAAATGGAACACCTTATTTTTAAGCTTACTAACGTGTAGAAAATTAAATTTCCAATCTAAATGCCTATCACACAAATCCACATTTTTAGTCGTTTTGGAATTATGAGCAAATTAAATAAAAAATCTTAAAATTTCTGTTTGTGTTAATGCGACATTATTCTTAAAAAGAAGGCTTCGACTTGGATTTTCGTTTGACTCTGAGCTTTGTTGCCAATTTGTAAAGTAGGCTTTGACCAATATGATTTTAAAACACAAATCCCAGTCGAAGCCTTCTTTTCAAAAAAAATGTCTCATTAACACAAACAGAAATTTTAAGATTTTTTAATTAAATCGCTCATAATTCCAAAACGACCAAAAATGTGGATTGTAACATATTAGGCATTTAGATAGGAAATTTAATTCTCTACACGTTATTAAGCTAAAAAATATGGTGTTCCGTTTGCAAAAATTGACTTATGCACATTTATTTAAATGGAAACATTGGCACAATTTTAAGAACTCCCTGTATAAAAAACGTGAAACCGAAGTATTTTAAACTAAAGATCTATGTATTACTTAAAAGCTTACAAAATTTTTAATGTTTACCTTTATTATTTTCTGAGTTACTAAACTTTCTTCTCGGAGCGTTTTTACACAAAAAAATCCTTTTATAATTCATATCTCAAAAACGGTTAGAGATATGAATAGATTATTATTAACAAAAGTTATTTAAATTTTAATAAGGTAATTAAAACTGCTAAAATATACAGGGTGTTCCATTTAAAATATCAAAGTTGGCATTAACTTCCGGTATAACCGGAAGTAATAAAAACGTCAAAATATAATGTTTTAAAAGCTTAAAGCCAATTATGCCTGCTATCAAATTTTTAGAAAGGTAAGTTTACTCGTTTCCGACATCTTCTAATAGGCCACTCAACGTGAATCACCCTGTATACTTATCTACAAATAACCACTGCACATATATAAAATATTCTACAATATTCACAACAATACACACACATAAAAAATTAGGACAGTCAAATCAATCTCAAACAAAAACAAACTGACTAAAATACACTGAGGACACGATGCGGGGTATAAGGTAATAAGAAACTGGTTACATTTTGCAAACCAACAAAATCCCGCTATTCGATTTTTCAGACCCTAAAATCTTCGCACTGGCTGATACCTGAAACTGGATTCTCGATTCCCTGGAAATAATTATATTTATCGCTGAATATGAAACAGGTTTTTGCAAAATTGTGGATTTCGAGAAAATCACGTTTGAAATAGCGTTTAGAGGGATTTTGATGGTTTGCAAAATGTCACCACTACCAAAAAACAAAATCCAAAATATTTCAAATGTGATTTTCTCTGAATTCACACAAACAATTTCATTTTCAGCGGCAAGTATAATTATTGCCAGCGAATTGAAAATTCTATTTCAGTTTAGCAGGATTTGGTTGGTTGGCAAAATGTCACCAATAATTTGTGCTTTATTGGATACTCGACTATACCACGCTAACCAACTAGGTTTGTAAAGTAAATTTAAAATATAGTTACTGCCATGCTGTTAGAGCGTTTTCACACGGCACCATATATCGCAGGCGATAAATGGTCGCAATATTGCTTTACACCAAATTATGTGTTCTCTAATATCGCTTGTGTGTGAAAATGGCTCATTAGAAAACACATAATTTGGTGTAAAAGCAATATTGCGACCATTTGTCGCGCGCGATATATGGTGCCGTGTGAAAACGCTCTAAATATTGTTATAGTGTACCATATTATAATATGGCGATATGTATTTGACTACGATAACAATTTAATTTTCTGAAATTGGATAGATATCACAATAAAAATTGTTGTGTAGAAGCTCTAAAATAAGGACAAAATAATAGCGTGGCGATTCAAATATTAGTAAAAAGCTTGCCTAGATACTAATAATTTTAATTTGCATTACCTTTTGGATATTACATTAAAGTCAACAAACATTTTCTGTAACTAAGATTAAAATGGTGGTTAATCATTCATTTTACATAAAAAAATCAAATATTAATGTCAAACTACACACCTATTTCGTGCTGATATCTTAATAACTGACAGACTTGGACACTGAAGCCATAAATATTGTAGACCACTTTCCTTAATCGAAATAGTTGTTGGCTTATTTACTAGTTTAAAAAATTATTTTATTGACATTGAGTAAAAATGATGATCAATCTTTTACAAAGAAAGTTGCATTCTTACTTGAAAAGAGTCGGTGCGAGGAAAAATCGATGTTTGTGGTATATAAAAGACACAAGGGTCACTAAAACGTATAAAAAAGGTTCGGCTATCACCAAATAACACTACTAATACTCAGTGGCGTAGCCAGAAAATATGCTTGGGGGGCTCAGTGGGCGTAAGTAGGACATATTTTTTCTGGAGAGAGAGACAATCAGGACCACATGTATTTCATGATGTTGTACCCAGCGAAGAAGGCGGAAAAGCGCCGCAGGCGAAAAATTTTCGGGGCCACGCCCAAAGTTCGTTTAAAATTCACCTAACTACAAATTTCGAAAATTAAATTATTACCTCTCCCCCTCTGCATGGTTCGATTAAATTCGTTTTTGTGAAAGTTTTTTTTTACTTTTTGTTTTTGATATTCCGAGCTGGCTCTTTATTTTAAAAAAAAAACCGTTTTTTATATTTGTGAAAAATATGAATGTGTCAAAATTTTAACATAAGACGTATGTATGACTCTAACCAGCGTTTTTCGGGCTCGGTTCTTCATGATTAGAAATAAAGTAAATATCGCTCACCTCGCCAAAATTGATGATTTTTTAGAAATAATGTATTTTAGGAGCATAGATCTAAGAATAATTTTTGGTGCAAATGCTTAGGTTTTGAAATACTCCGTAAATGCCGTTTTGTAAATTCATAATAAAGCATTCTCGTTTCTTCCCAAACTATCTTTTTTATTATAAATTATCACACTTTTTCCATAAAAAATGTTTCAATTAAAATTTTTACTTTAATTTTTCTCTGTAATATTTAAATACCTACTTGTTTTTTGTTTTCGTTGTAAAAATATTTTATTGCATTGGGTTATATTTTTGTTGATTTAAAATAGCTTTAAAAAAGGGAAAACTGAACAGACAAGTATATAATAGAAACATATTATAATATATTATTCTTTTTACTCGTTTTCTTTTAAAATTGCATCATAAATCAATAACTAAAACAATATGCGTCCGAAACCTTAATCACTATATAAAACAGGACTTTAAGAAGGAAAAGTTTTAAAACTAAACCTTTCCTACAAGACCATTGTAATCTAAGCCAAGAATACATTAATTAATAGTCCAAGTGTACGACGAAAAATTAGGTTGCAATTAGACTTTTAGATTCAAGCTCCTAGGCTCCTAGGGGGGCTGTCCTGGCACCCCCTTCCCCCTAAATACGTAACTGCTAATATTTAATTAATAAGTTTGCTATCACTGGATAGTCAAAGGCTTAAAAGTTGTTTGTCGTGTCAGATTTCTGCCACGGTATGGCAGCTCAGTGGTAGAGCTGTCGTATTCGGCCGCCGGTGACCCGGGTTTGATCCCCGGAACGGGTGTATGATTAATAAAAAAAAGTATAGACAAGATTTTAGAGGTATGAATGAATTATGACACTGGTTAGCTCCCGGATACGACCCATTGAGTGCGGATAGTCCTGTCTTTAGGGGATTGAGGGATAAACCAGTGAATACGCATGGTTCGGATTCCATGTAAAAAACTGTAGGTCCCGTTGAGCAAAAAGGGATACAATAAGCCATTCGGCTGCAGTATACTGACAACTGGTCAACCCTCCTTGAACCAATCAATACATTTCTAACTTAATGAGTCGAAAGTTTGCACCATAACAAATCTTTCTTGTCTTGTCTTATAATGGTGGTTCCGTTATGGTGTGAGCGGGTATTTCAACTGATACGCGAATTGAACTAATATTTGTGAATAAAGGAGCACTAATGCATGATAATGCTAAGCCACATGTTGTACGGGGGGTAAATAAATATTTGGTATTCGACGGTTAGACTGGCCTGCATGTAGTCCGGATTTAAACCCAATTGAACATTTTTGGGATCAATTGAGAAGAGTTATTATAGTACCTAATTTAAATATTTTTTTAAAAATTTTTAGTATAAGGTTCGTAAGTTGTGTCGTAAAAAATATACTGTACCACTTAAATGGATTGTCCATATCCACTCTAGTTGTACAAACTACTATTTTTTTGACAATGTAATCGTCTCATTTAAATAATTTTATCATTCTAATCTTAAACCATAGAAACATTCAAAGCTCTTTAAACCATCCACGTATCTTCTTGTTTTTATTTAATCTAAAGTCACTTAGTTATAAAAGTAATTACAATGAAAAAAATGTTTATGTTGCAATGTGCAAGGAACATTAGTGATATACTCGGTTTATAATATAATGGCGCACTTGACCTAAATCTAGTAGGTTGTGATGAGGTCCACTGAACATACATCTATGGTGATGGTCATGCACATGGACGGACAATAGAGTAATAATAAATATACATAAGTTTAAAAATGTTTACAAATTTAATGATAATTAAATATGTGTTTAATATTATATGAACTTTGTCCCACTTTTCATGGCGCCACCTGTGTATTAAATATACAGTTCGGCATAAATAAATCCGCATAATCCGATCTAGTGGCATCCTAGGCCTTTGAGCTCGGGTCTAAAAGTCTAATTGCAGCCTAATTTTTCGTCTTACGCTTGGACTCTTAATTTAGTATTCTTGGCTTAGATTACAAAGGTCTTGAAGGAAACGTTTAGTTTTCCTTCTAAAAGTCCTCTTTTATATAGATTAAGGTTTCGGACGCATATCATTTAAGTTATTGATTTATGATGCAATTTTATAGAAAAACGAGAATTTTTTTTTTTTTTCACGGTTCGCCGACTACGTAGGCCATCTTGAACCGGTCATCGACCGGTGATCTACCGACTGGAGAGTGTGAAACGGCACCTTCATCCTACGAGATATCCGATCTCATCCGGCCTGTCCGGCGTGAATAGGATGGCTAGGTGTCGATTAATTTTACACTCTTCCCTGAGGCAAGAGAACGCCGTGTTCCCAAGCGGTCACCCGCCCAAGTACTAACCGCGCTCGACACAGCTTAACTTCGGTGATCTGCTGGAACCGGTGCTTAATATGTCGACAGGCCCTTGCCCTTGAGAAAAAAAAAACGAGTAAAAAGAATAATATTTTATAGTATTTTTCTATTATACTTATAATTGTCTGTTCCGTTTTCCCTTTTTTAGAGCTATTTTAAAACAACAAAAATATAACCCAATGCAATAAAATATTTTTACAACAAAAACAATTAGGTATTTATTTCTTAAGAGAAAAATTAAGGTTCAATGGAAACATTTTTTATGGAAGAAGTGTGATAATTTATAATTTAAAAAAATAGTGCGGGAAGAAACGAGAATGCTTTATTATGATTAGGTATACAAAACAGCACTTAAGAAGGAGTATTTAAAAACCTAAGCATTTGCAGCAAAAACTGCTCTACGCTCCTAAAATACATGATTTCTTAAAAAAATCCTCAATTTTGACGTGGTGAGCGATACTTACTTTATTTTTAATCATGAAAAACCGAGCCCAAAAATGCTGGTTAGAGTCATACATAAGTCTTATGTTAAAATTTTGGATTGAAGAGCCAGCTAAGAATATCACAAAAAAAATATTTACAAAAACAAATTTAATCCATCCATTCTGACGGGGAGAGGTAATAATTTAATTTTCGAAATTTTTTAGTAGTTAGGTGACTTTTAAACGAACTTTGGGCGTGGCCCCGAAAATTTTTCGCCTGTGGCGCTTTCCCGCATTCTCCACTAGGTACATTATTATGAAATACATGTAGTCCCTTACTGTCCCTTTCTCCAGAAAAAAAATGTCCTACTTACGCCCACTGAGCCCCCCCTCCCCCCCGAAGATATTTTCTGGCTACGCCACTAATTCGATCCCCTAATATATATGTGTTAAGTGGATCCGACCGTGCTAAAATTTGCCGTGTTATATTGCAGTTCTTCTTAATATTACAAAAAAAAACTAAGCAAACTATTAAGTTTTTTTTTTCACCAATGGAAAAGTGGTATCTATGTATGTGGGCGTGAGAAAATTATTTTCATGCAGACAAAAATTTTGTAGAAAAATGTGTAAGCCAATGAAAACCCTAAAAAAAATTACCAAAGTTCATTGTATCGTAAAATAGTAGTATGTACGGGGTAATTAAGAACGGTGTGCCTGAGGAGAAAAACGCAAGAGACCATTTTTATGCGGAATTGACCAGGCTAATCAGAAATAATATCCGCATGGAAAAATATCAGTGGCGTCCCACTTTTTTTCTAAAAAATATTCTTTATTTAAAATTTTAAAAATTATTTTATTCGCGATAACGCTGTAACGAACGGAGATATCGAGCTGCGGTTTTAATATTTTTTCTAGCAAATTTTACTTTTCAATTATGGTATTATAATTATACCATATGATTTATTTTTTCGGAGTAAAATAAAAAAATGTTATTATTACAAATTGCTCCCTCTAGCATTTTTTTTGAGAACTATTATGGACAACTAAATACGATTGATGAAAGTGCATACATTTCTCTTCCAAACAGTCTTTAGTTTGCAGCTTCCCCCCTCTTATTAAAGTCGGTACGCCAATGAGCATAAGACCAAAATGATGCATAATTGTTCAACCTTTTTAATGGTGTTATCAAAGATATACCTTAATGTGGAATTTTCGGAGATATGTAAACTTTTATAATTTACTTTTCAATTACGCCCTCTTGCGGAAAAATGCGGAACTTAAAAATTATTTCTAGGATTTTCTCATGGCCACTTTAGTTGTAATTTTTTTTTTCCTGAATTTCTATGCCCAGTAGTTTCCGAGATATGGCCGCTCGTCACCCTTAATAAATCTCCCGGTACAACAAGAGGTGGATATGATGATTATTTTTTTTCTAAAAATGTTGTAATTTTGTCTGTTTTATCTGGTTTTATGTACTTAACTTCATTTTCCACCATTTAAGGAAGATTTACAAATTATTTTTCGAAATCTGTTGCGTATAAGAAAAGTTTTAAGTCGATTGGGGTTTTATCCTCGTTCAAAATATATCTTAAAATATCGCGGTGGACAAATATTTACATGGCAAAAACCAGCCAAGGTTAGTAAAAACCGTTCATTTTGTAGGTACAATAAGGTACAATTTATGCATTAAATCTTGTAGTAATAATTGTCTATAAATGAGTGGAAAACTGGAGGTTTTTGAAATAAGAAAGTGCATATGTGCACAAATCTTTAATTTGGACAGAAATTAACAATAGTTCAGTAGAAATATATTTTGTTATTATTCCTCAAAATAAAAGTTGTCTGATTAGTACATCAAAAATTAAGCTACCATGGTTATAAGAAAACTATTTCTGCCAATGTCATTTATGCCACAATCAAAGTTGTTGGTTAGTTAATTATTGTTAAAAATCTTTATGCAATCCGATATTATTATACCGGCCAAACCCGATTTCAGGATAAACTAGTTTGGCCTAGGCCAAGCCAGTCTATCCTAATAACAATAGGATGAACTAGTTTGTCCTAATCGAAACTAGTATGTCCTGAAATAAATGTGAGACTTTTAGGAAAAACTAGTTTATCCTAGTCTAAACTAGTTTGAAATCTAAAAAAATTGTACAGATGCTCTTTTGACGCACTAGAGCGCAAAAAATGCCAATTCGCACTAGTGCCTAAAGTAAATTGCGTATATTATTTATTATAAGAACTACATTTCTCCAAGTTGGCCTTGATCTTTTGCTAGTCTTGATAACATCTTAACATTTGCAATCATTGACCAAAGTAGGGTGTGCCTTTTAGGCACTAGATCCTTAAAATCCTTTTTTTTACTCTTTTAAGTCTAAAATAAATCTACATCTATAAACACTTGCATAAAGTCGATTTTTCACTCATGGAATTGTCTCGCCTGCTGCTCCAGTAAATTTTTTCATTCGTAAAAAAAAGATCTACTGTACTAAGAATTAAAACATTTTCAACGGGAGATTCGAGGGTGAAAACAGTAGAACAGTAGTTTAAGAGTGAAAACAGTATATCTTCTGTTAAAACAGGAGATATGGTAACACTGCTACATCCTCGCGCCCGACAAGGCAAAGCAAAGACGTTGCCTGTTTTTACCTAGTTTAAACTAGTTAATTCTAGAGAGTAAGGCGGCCCTCACACGTTCAATATTATTGTCAATATAATCAAATATTGACAATATTATTGATCGTGTGAGGCAAAATATGAAAGTATTGTCAATATATTGATGTATGTTTCGACGGGGTTTTAGCTATCAGGCTGTGAATATGTATAATAAGTTACCTACTGATTTAAAGGGGAATCTAAATATTAATACATTTAGAGCAAAAGTAAAAAAAATGTAGTTAGATCAACAATAGAACTTATATGTTTCCCTAAAAATAAAAAATAAAAAATAAATTTAATTTGACGTTAAGTCCCACCTTTGCCTTTTGCTTTTTTGCTTGTTACTCATGAACTGTCATGTTAAACTTATTATGTAATGATTGAAGATTTTTCTTTTTTGTCTTTTTTATTTATGATTTTTGATGAATTACGCAATCGACCTTTCTTAAGGTTGATGTGCTATTTGCTAGGACTGTACCTTCTCGAATATTAATAACTTTATTTGTTTTATATAGCTAAATCTATTTATAACTTTAGGAATAAAATGTGTTACGTATGTAGTGTCAGTGTTTATATAGGTACCTCATATAAATTTATAATAGAATATTTTCTAAAATCAATAGAGTTAAGTGTAAGAATAGCCATAGCTATATAGCTATATAGTGCTAAACTTCGCTCTTTATATGTATGTTTATATTAAATAAAAGACGTTTTTTATTATTATTATTATTATTATTATTATTATTATTATTATTATTATTATTATTATTTTTGGCGATTCGAAAATATTTCTTTAATATTGTGGGCGGGGCGACTATATTGAAGAAGTATTGACCGTTTGAGGGCTATATTGACAATATTTTGCCAGTAAAAACATAAACACAATGGAACTCACAACTCCGGCGGCTTCTAGCTCGATGAAAATGAGAGTAAAACTACCGTGAAATGCCAGAGTTATGGGATTCGTCTTCAAAAGACTATTGTAATAGAGATAAAAAGGCGGTTGGCTACAAGAAATTATTAAAAATTTATAAAATCATAAAAAAAAGATTCGAAAATCGAAGATGTAAAAAAATGCTTTTAGAACAAATCACAGAAAAGAGTTAAAAAAAATAAAAACTCGAAACGGTCAGATTGTGCTGCCGAAGACGTTTATGAGCAATAGTTGTTCATATACATCGTTATTCATTCGAAAATAGTTCCGATAATCTTCAGGGCCCGTTTCCAAAATGGAATGTAGCACGTGTAAATGGGTGTATTCCTTTCGTTTCGATAACCATTTTTTTCCAGCGTCTTTTTTAAAAGTTTTTCCCACAATCAGATAAATTTGATAAAAATTATAGCTATACAAGATTTTTTGTTACTCATCTTTTTAAATTTTCACCGATGCAAAATTTCGTAGCGGCTGAATATTGATGAATTTATTAATAATGTGAGGGAAAGATCAATATATTGACAATAATATTGAACGTGTGAGGGCAGAGTAAAATCGCAGTTCAAACTAGTTTAGACTAGGATAAACTAGTTTTTCCTAAAAGCCTCACATTTATTTCAGGCCATACTATAAGTTTCGACTAGGACAAACTAGTTCATCCTATTGTTATTAGGATAGACTGGTTTGGCCTAGGCCAAACTAGTTTATCCTGAAATGGGGTTTGGCCGGTAACATATATAAACATATCAATAGATGTGTGGCCTAGCGTATCTTGGTTGTTTTTTATTCCTATGATTTCGCGTCCGGTAGCTTTGTCTTCTGTATTGGAGTTGATTCCTACAGATGCTGATACTGTGTTTTCACCACTTATTTATTTCTTAAGTAATTCTTAAAAACGTATTTTCGCTGTTTCTGCCTACTGGTTTTGGCTTTCTGATGTGTCCTATTAATGACGAAACAGCTGTCATTGTCTGTACCCCAGGGAACCCATTATTTTGGCGACCCTGTGTACTTTAATGCAAAAGACAGATGCACCACTTTGTCCACTTGCCGCTAACATTTCTTTCAGTTTTATTATTACGGACGACACTAAACTTCTAGTACCTACTAATATTTTTATTGTTTTAAAAACATGATAATCTACTTCAACTGAATTCTTTAAAGTATATGTTATTAAGCTTAGAAGAGTATAAAAGTACTTCATAATAAAGCGGTCAGGCCGACAGTGTTTATCATTAATTATTCTCTACAGAAGACTTGATACTATTGACATTTTACTTGTCATCCGTTCTGTTAATGAATCGTTATAAACCGGCCTTCACTTTTGCATTAAACAAGATAAGCTATCGCCGAAAATGTTAACAACATATTTTCAAGGTACAGTATAATTCACTCACCGGTCGTGAGTCCTAATTTTAATTCCAAAGTTAAAATGACATTAAACTTTGAACTGGTAAATGGGACACCTTGCACATTTATAATCTTTTTGTTTATTATCAAATGCGGCGGTATAATAATGAAAGAGGAGACCTTGTTCTTACAGGTATGCATACAAATGATCTTTGCCTAATTGTTTGTTTATGTTGTTGATGTTCGATGGTTAAAAGATAGTTTCAGCACAGTGATTATTAGTTGGGGTTATCAGGTACTCTTTCTTCTCTTCGTACAAGGCAACCCTACCGACAGAATTAATCCTTCCCATTTTTTTTTTATTTGCAAAATATGCCAGATTTATTGTGAAGTTAGGCAGGATTGTTGGAATCTTACATATTTAAAATATTTTTATGAAATAAAGGATACTCTAATAAAAATAAAAGCAAGGTAAAATTCTAATATTAATTGTAATCAGCAAAGAATTTGATAAAGATGATGCGAAACAGAAGAATAATTTTAAAATCAAAAAATGTGTAGAAATATATTCAATATTTAATGCAGTGTGGAGATAACTAAAGAAAAGTTGAATATACAGGGTGATTCCTAAGTTGTTATTTTTTTTAGCTGTGTATAGAAGGCATTAAAATAAACAACAATTTCAAATACCATTTTTCAAAAAACTTAAAAATAGACGAGATACAGAAGTAAAAAATCTAAATGTGGGCCTGGTCATCAAAACGTAGCCTGTTATACTTTATCTTGTTTGTCGTATCTCTTATTAGTCATGCAATTTACGGGTAGGTGGTGAGTTATTTGGCAATACGCTACGGTGTATTTTTCTAAAGCAAGTTAATTTTAAATTGGTGACACGTGAAAATGGTAAAATTTGAAAACAATGAACTAGTAGATATGGTGCTAATTTACGGTAAGTGTCGTCAAAGTGCGGCTGCTGCTTTGAGATTATACGCAGAACGCTTTCCCTTGCGACCTCATCCTACAACACCCAGAAGTTTTCTTAATGTTATTCCACGGGCATGTTAGGCAGAACCGCATTTCATCCATAGTGTAATAAATAAGTGTAAGTACCTTATTTTTGAGTTTTTTGAAAAAAGGTATTTAAAAATGTTGTTTATTTTAATGCCTTCACACACAGCTAAAAAAGAAGGAAGAGGTACTATGATTGAGAATGCAACATTTTTAACCGCCGCGCCGTTAAAAAGATGGCAATTCTTATTTCGTAGGGTATGTTTAACCACCAATATCTCGGAAATAATTGGGCCGATTGGTCAAGAAGACATTCTAAATTATTATTTTTAGCCTACAAATTATAAAGCTTTCTTAAAAGTTGGATAATATTAATAGACCATCCTTTGGGTGGACCTACCAATACGTGTGTAGACGTATAATAACAATGATTATGTGCTTACTGTTACCCTTTACACAGCGGCACGGCAAGAACTTATCCAGCAACAACACATTGTAGTATATTGGTTTTTTTCCAATGCGGCTTCAAAATAATTCATTACTAATGTTAAGCACCAAATAAAAAGAATGTTTTATATTCTTTTTAAAACGGTAACATATCTATATCTATACATATACAATTAACTATTCCAGTCACGTAAATATACTGTCTAAAGTTATTGTGCTAAATATATTTTTTTGTTGCCACTCGGCAATCGTACAATTATTTCCTGCCCCTTATTGCCTCATCCATTAAATCGTGTGAGATAACTGGTCTTTACAGTAATGTGAAAAAACCGTATGAAACGGTAAGGGCAAGTAGGTCCAAAAAAACACCAGTTCCGTTTTATGAAACATTTCGTACTCCGCTCATCTCACGTAAGAGAGTTTCCAGTGGGGTGTTTAGGGCACTTATGTTTCGCAATATTTTATTAGGAACCAGAAACAAACTTAAAATGACACGTTTTCTTAGCCATAGCGACTAAGCAAAGAACAAGTAAACGGTAACCAATGTGATTATGTATTTAAACATCAATATTTAAATAAGGAAAAACAATACCCATTCAATAATATAACAACAATAAAACAAAATACATAATCAAAAACAAATATTATCTGTAAATAAAAATCTCAACAAATTTTGTATAGTATTGTGGCAAGGTCTTTTTTTCTAAAAACTTATAGAACCCTATAATAAACGACTAAGTGAATCCGGTATTATAATTAAAAAATAAATAATTGCAACATATTTTTTTCGTGAAGTTAAAAAAATAATAGGGCATTGTAAGCGAGGGGCACGTTCTGTGCAAGGTCAAAAATTTCGTTTTTGACAACCAGCGCTGAAAAAAAAAACAATTAAATTCTAATTTATCTGGTTAGTAATAGATCAGAGTAGGAGAGAACGAGGCAAAATCGACGCGATAACCTGTAGAGACTTGCGAGGGTTTTTAGCAGGGTTGCAATAAATCACGATTTTAAAAAAAAAAATTAATAAATCCGATTTTTTTGATTAAATTGTTATTTTTTTGATTTTTATCAATTTATACAAGTTTTTTCCATAAATATGGCAATAAAGAACTTTTCCAAAAATCGATCGGAAATATTGACATCTTTGATAACATTTCTGAAAGAAAAAGTCAATATTTCCTTACACTTAGTCGTTGCTAGGCACGGAAAATAACTGTTAGGAAATATTTATTATTGTAGGTACTGTAAGGAACTGTTATTTCTGTATGGCTACTTGTAAACTAAAGTTTTAAGCTTGACAATTCAATATTACTGTGTTTCCATAGTTACAACACAAATATTTAATGGCATCCTTTATTTTTGAACAAAGTTAATAACATTTATTTCAAAGTTTTAACAAGTTGATTGTAATAAGTTTCCTTTTAATAACTTTCGATTTACGGAAAAATAGTATGTATACCTCGTAGAAAAAGCCACATTTCCGGACTTCGTATTGTCAGTCTCGGCTTGCGCCTCGACATACAATCTTTACGGTCGTCCGGGAATGTTCAGCTTTTCCTACTAGGTATACAATGTACTAATAAAATCACTTATTGTCATTATTCTGTCTCTATTCATTCATTGTCTAAAATATTTGTTGTCTAGATTTACAGTTAGAAAATCTCCTTGGCGACATACAAAATAACTTGTATTGATATGAATATTTTCGTCGCAACCCTAGTTTTTAGAATAAAAGCTGGTGCTGGGGCATTTTTGATCAATATTTCGTTTCCTTCAAAAATTCGCCAAATATGAAGTCTTAAGAGTGAAGTCTAGTGACGCATTTGCCATTTAGTTTTTTCATCAATATTTCGTTATTTTTTTATTCTATCCAAAAACGGCCAAATAAGTACCCATATTTGAAGCATAATTACCTTAATTTATTAATTAATTAATAATTAATTAAAAAAAGTTTGAATTTACAAAGTAATATGGACAAATTTCATAAAATTTCGTTTTTTGCTTTTAAGTCATCAATCAAAATTTTTTTAAATTAAAACTGTAGGTAATTACCACTCAAGGACCGGTATTTGGCCACTTTTTGAATAAAGCGAAAAGGATAAGAAATATTGATCAGGAAATGAAATGACAAATGAGTCAATAGATTTTACTCTTATGTTGGGAGTCACACAAAGATTTTTAATCAGAATTAACTAACCAGCTAGTTTAACTGTGACATAACTGACATTGGCAGGCATTATGAACATGCCTGTTTTTCATGCATCGTAACTTTATTTTTTACAAAAATTACTTCAGTATCTCAGAAATAAACAAACAGGACTTGATATAAATTTGACAGTCTCAGTCGTTTCTGACTGAATATAATAAATGTGATGCACACCAAAAAGCGATGATAGACCCTTAATCCATCAGCTAAAATAAAAAAATGTAATGCCATTTTTAACATTTCATTATGAACAAACCCTAAGAGTTAAAAAAATTCAATTTAATTAAGTGGCAATAAATTTAAATTTCATCGGCATATAAATTATTGGTGTAACACTGCAAAGTCCCTGGCACATTTAATAACAAGCCGAAAGTATCTCTGGTTGTTTAGGCGTCTGAGAGCTACCGACAGTTGCCCCACCTTCCCCTTCTTGTAACTTCTTTCCGCATATCCATGCTGGGTTAATGATGTAATTTAATACAATGATAAATAATGCTAAAACATAATACCGATTTAATTAGGACTGTGAAAAATGTCAGACTTAAAGATTACCGGCATGAAGATTGCTAAAAAATAATAATTTGCATTGAAACTTAGTAAATATTTTACTTTTTTTTTTGGAAAGCTACTCATTATTTTAAAATTAGCCGACATCAATAATAGAGGTAGGTACCGTTAAACAAGTAAAAAAAAACACTAATTTAATAATACAATAACCCATTAGTTTGCTTGCTTTAAATTATTGTTATAAAAAATTCAGTTAATTAATATAGGCCAAGGCTACATACAGTATTAAAAACCAATTATGTAATATTATTGGTGCATTTAGTGTAAAAAATCAATCATTTAAATGTTTTGTAGTTTGTGAACCCGAACAAAGCTCTTCTAGATTTTTTTGACTTTCTTTTAATTTTTTTGTTCACGATACTCTGTAAAAGCGGCTCGTACTGTGTAATTAAGAAATACATTTTCAATAAGCTAATCGGTACTTTTTGTTGTATGCATCATTACATATTGCACAGGGTGGTCCACTCTCAACGCAGGATTCATTAGAATATCAACTACTCAACTTTATATTATTTTTCAAAAGCAGAGTTATAAATAATATATTAAATCCGCAATTTAAAATTATTGTAAATTACAACATTTTTTTTTAATGGAACACCATATACAGGGTGATTCACGTTGAGTGGCCTATTAGAAGATCTCGGAAACGAGTAAGCCTATCTTTCTAAAAATTTGATAGCAGGCATAATTGGTTTTGAGCTTTTAAAACATTATATTTTGACGTTTCTATTACTTCCGGTTTTACCGGAAGTTAATGCCAACTTTGCTATTTCAAATAGAACACCCTGTATATTTTAGCATTTTTGATTACCTTATTAAAATCTTACTAACGTGTAGAAAATTAAATTTCCTATCTAAATGCCTAATATGTTACAATCCATATTTTTAGTCGTTTTGGAATTATGAGCAATTTAAATAAAAAATCTTAAAATTTCTTTTTGTATTAATGCGACATTATTTAGGCTTAGACTGGGATTTTCGTTTGACTTTGAGCTTTGTTACCATTTGCTATTAACTGCCTATGTTCGTTGCTTAGCTATTTCTCATTCAAAGCCAAACGAAAGTCCCAGTCGAAGCCTTCTTTTTAAAAATAATATCGCATTAACACAAACAGAAATTTTAAGATTTTTTATTTAAATTGTTCATAGTTCCAAAACCACTAAAAATGTGGATTGTAACATTTTAGGCATTTAGATAGGAAATTTAATTCTCTAAACGTTAGTAAGCTAAAAAATGGGGTGTTCCATTTGCAAAAATTGACTTATGCACATTTACTTAAATGGAAACATTGGCACAATTTTAAGAATTCCCTGTATAAAAAACGTGAAACCTAAGTAATTTAAACTAAAGATCTATGTATTACTTGAAAGCTTAGACATTTTTAAATGTTTACCTTTATTAGTTTTAGAGTTACTAAACTTTCTTCTCAAAGCGTTTTTACACAAAAAAATCCTTTTATAATTCATATCTCAAAAACGGTAAGAGATGTGAATAGATTATTATTAACAAGAGTTATTAAGATTTTTATAAGGTAATCAAAAATGCTAAAATATACAGGGTGTTCTATTTGAAATAGCAAAGTAGGCATTAACTTCCGGTATAACCGGAAGTAATAGAGACGTCAAAATATAATGTTTTAAAAGCTCAAAACCAATTATGCCTGCTATCAAACTTTTAGAAAGATAGGAATACTCGTTTCCGAGATCTTCTAATAGGCCACTCAACGTGAATCACCCTGTATATTATATTACTTTCTGATTCCCTATAAAATTTCACGTACTTATACTTTGTATAATATGTCATAGGTCTCAATTCAATTGTTTTTGAGATATTGATGTTTAAAATTTATGGCATTTTCAGACTTTGACAGGTTGTAGCATTGGAACGGCGTATCTTAGAGAAAAATGGTTTTCACCTCATTATCTTAGTTTTATATTTTGAGTTGTTTTTTTTGGTTGAGCGTAGAAAAAATAGGCTGTACAACTTGAGTGGAGTGTCCATAATGCGCTCGAATTTAGTTCCCCGTGCGATCACATAGATACATACACTATATTGCCAATACAAGCAGCCGCACGAAGCAATAATACACCCATCGTGCGATTCATAATAACCTGAGTTGGGGTCCGTGGTGCTTGCGCAGTAGGGAAAAAATTAGGCAACCGACACGATTTCTAACAGAACGTAAACAAAACCCAAGGTCTTTTGAACATAACCGGCTCGCCGCGCCGTTGTATTCTTATTCGTCGCCATCTTTTGTTTCGTTCATTCGTGTGTGGTTTTAATTTCCAAGTTTTGGGTGTTAATATTTATAAAACTTTACTTTAGACATTTTTTTGGTTAGTTTGTAAGTTGTTGTTAGTCGTTTCCATCTTTTTTTACGTTGTATTCGTTCGGATGTTCCGTGTGAGATTGTGGATATTATTTTTAAGTTTTGGGTGCGAATTTAGGTATAAAACTTGTGTCTCAAGATGGGTAGAAAAAAGTGCATGCTCCTTTTTTGCACGAATCGCTGTTCAATACCAGGAATAAGGTATTTCAGGTATGTAAAATATTGGTTACTTAGTTTTGACCATAAACTGTACACACCCAAACTAACGGGTGAATTTAAATAAAAGCTTGTAAAAACATTTTGAAAGTCGGTCCTGTCAAATGTTTACATCAAGAAAAGAAGCAAATTTCCGAGCTGCGCAAACTCAACGGGCTCTGATCATCTGCCTACAGTTAGGCAGCATACCTACCCGGTATAATTTAAAATACATTTTTATTTGTATTATAAGGCGACAAACGGGTGCCTCAACATGTCAGTATTTTTTCACCAAAAAAAATAGTTTAGCAGCATTTAGTAGTTTTGCAAAGAAAGTATTTTGTCGTAATCTATTAAATTACGTAGTGTCGCAAAGACCAAGCGGGGCCCTAGGCCCGGGCCTATTGGGAAAACAGACTCGGGCCTTTTGTGGTAGGTACATTTGGGTATGCTAGAATTTATCAATGCCTTTTGGTTTTTCTTTCAATTAAACTTCGTTATGTAAGCAAGTATGCACCGCTTTTGTTAGAACTGATTCATAATAAAATAAATGTTTCGCACAAGACCAAGGTCTTAAATGACGTTTTTCAATTTGATTAAGTCTTTTATCATTTTAATTTTTACAGAATAGGAACTGAAAGTATTGATATTTAAATTAGTATTGGCAGTTAGATTATTAATAGAAATTTATTCTCATGAATAAAATTACCGTGGTTACACTTTCTCAACCCGATATTAAAGAAAATTACAAGGAATTATGCATTACATCAGAATCTGTACTTATTTTTATATGATGCCGAGGACATAGGATATATTATACAGGGTGTTATGGAATTAACGTTTTATATTTATTAAAAATGTCGGTGTCGGCCATAGGCGGAGGTAAATTTTGTGCATTCAATTATTTATGATAACTAACCAAAGAAAAAAAAATAATTTGATAAAGAAGGAACTTTTAGCTATAGCAAATTTACACAAACATAGTTTTATGAAACATGACGTGAAAAATATAGCTGAAAAACATAGTGTAACTGTGCTGCGCACACCGCCGAATCATTGCGAACTAAATCCTATAGAACTTACATGGGCGCAAGTGAAAGGATTTGTAGCAAGACACAACACGACATTCAAAATGAAAGATGTTAAGCTATCGTTTGATTAAGCCATTAAGGAAGTGACACTAGAGAACTAGTGAAAAGCAGTCCATCATGTCATTAAAGAAGAGAAGAAAATGTGGAATAATGACCACCTGATCGATCGAACTGTCGACCCATTAATTATAACGTCAAGAGGAGATGACAGTTCCTCAGGATGACGAAGAATATTATGATTTTTTATAATAATTTCTGTATAATGTATTTTGTATTTTTTTTTAATGTTTAATAAAAAATAAGTGTACCTAATACTATGTACATAATGCACGCGTTTGTCACACCATTTTCAGTGTTTGTGAATGGATAGCAATAGGCAAAACCCATAAATTGACCCAAACCTGGGTGGTACTACCTGCACTTGATGAAAATAAAGAATTTTGTAATGAAATCAATGCCAAATTATGAAAGTGGCTTAAATACTCGTTGGATCACTCCGTAGACCCTTCGCATACCTAATGAGCTTTTATTACTCTACACCTTTCTGAAATAGACTATAGCAGTCTCATCAAATTTCCTATGTTTAATATATAAAGTAAAGGTTGTATATAAAGTGACCATCTTAAAATGGTAATTCAGTACTAACAAAAAGCGCCGCAGGCTAATCGCCCGAAAAATATGTCACAACAACAGTCGAAGTCAGCACAACAATTGAACAGGTAATACTGTTGAGGAGCGGGGAAAATAGTGCAGACGTCGTTGTCAACACAAAACGCTGTCCCAGCGGGAAACGGGAGTTCGTTCACCGCAGCGGTGTGAGTAGCGCCATTTACCGCTGCCGCTGTGTTCTGTGACACCGCGGAGAAATCAATGCTAGTCTGGGGGATCATTTTTTAATTGATTTAAAAACTGTCAAGCTGTCACTACCTTATCCGTGATTTTTTGTGGGAATAATTTTTTTTTAATCGACGGGAAAGCAAGCACTTTCGAGATCATTTTTTAACCGGAAAATATCACTTTGTCGTAAATTATATAGCATCCCCTTTTTTTTAAATGTATCTTTTTATTGTCCTACTTTTCAAGACCATCCTGTATATTTAAAAATAATTTTGGAACATATGTTTTTTATACCTCACAACTTTTATAAAAAAATATGTTTGATATCTTTACTAGTAAAGACGGTATATTACTTTGTCACACAAGTAGTGGGCCATCCTTTGTTAGCAATATTTTTCCAAAAATAGATATTTCGTTTAAAAAAATAAAAATTTGTAATTGATAATTCCTTATTTAATTAATAAACCAGTTACTCATAGTAATCTAAAAATAATTTAAATGGTATCTTTATAAAACCACAATTATTTAAATGTGTTGTTTATAACTTCCCGTGGGAACCACAACTGGCGCCATCATAGCTTCTTATTATTTTTAAATAAAGTAATTTACTTTATACAATGGCGGCTTTAAGAGTATAGGATCAAGTAAAAAGTTAACGAAAATGTAAAACTGTATTAATTGTATTATTTATTAACTAAACACGCTTTCCTTAAGTGGTACAACACAAGACAATAAATGCAATGATACCACAACCCCACGAAAAAAATAACAACCTCTATTTCGCCTAATCAGGTCTATTGAGGGCAGCAACCAACTGTCAAGTACGATATTATGACTTTCAAAAATAAACATAGTTAAACAAATGTTGTGGTTTATTAAAATTGTGTTGAACGCTTTAGACGTTAGACATGGAAATTAATTTGGATTGGAAAGAAAATCAAATTCCCGTTGAAATAACCGAGGCAGCTTCTTTAGAATCCAAAGCTACATACGATTTGTTGCCGCATTAGTCTAGCTAGAGAGAGGTGTGAAAAAACGTTTGGCGTTTTTAAAAATTGGCGTAGAAAAAGAATGTAAGGAATTTTTTGGAGGGAATTGTACTTTCAATTCAAAAATAGATATTATTAATTAGAATTAAGTACCAAATTATATTTATTATAATTATTATTAACAATTATTTTCCTGACTATAAAGTTTTCTGTCAAAAACTATACCAATATAGTCAGCCACTATCAAAATTTGTTCGTACGAAACTGGTCTTGTATCGATTGTAAACAAAATATTGTATGTTACAGAACCGAAAAGTACGTTAACAGGACTCGCAGACGACCAGGACTCGCCTGGCGGCTCGCCCTGGACATTCTTTGCTTCGTCCTGTAAAATAGTACTTTCCGGTCTTGTAACGTAATATACGTTTTCCTACGACCACCCATGAAAATGAGAAAAAAAACACGGTTAACTTGGCTCGAAAGCGCCGAATATCACACGCGTGTTGAAAGAAAATTTTTCAACTCTAGAGTGGAAATACAAGGCATACTATTTAATAAAAACATTATGGTGCCAATTTGACAGACCACACCTATTAATTAAAAAGAATAAATTTTAGAAAGCAGTTTATTGTCTAACTTATTTATCATGTATTTGTCGATTGATTTCGAATTAGACTGTGAAAATACGCCATCTGAAATTATAAAAATATTAAGAATATACTGGAAAATCTATTACCAGTCAAAACAAGCCCCGCTGAAGAAAATGTCATATATTAAACATAACATGTTTATGTGTTGCCATAGCGTAGAGACTAGAGCTATGACATACAGATCGAAAGGTCACAGGTTCAAATCCCATCAGGAGTATTTGACTTTTTTTTTATAAAAACATTAAATAATCTATAGATATAGGTATTTTGAATTGAAATTTTCCTTGTTGGATGCATTTTTTAAATTTATATTTAATGCATTTTTCCTTGATTAAATTTTAAAAATTCATCCAACAAGGAAGATTTCAATTTAAAATACCTAAGTATATCTATAAATTATTTAATGTTTTTATAAAAAAAAAGTCAAATACTCCTGATGGGATTTGAACCTGTGACCTTTCGATCTGTAGGTCATAGCTCTAGTCTCTACACTATGGCAACACATAAACATTTTATGTTTAATATATGACATTTTCTTCAGCGGGGCTTGTTTTGACTGGTAATAGATTTTCTAGTATATTCTTAACTTTTTTATAATTTCAGATGGCGTATTTTCACACTCTAATTGGAAATCACTCGAAAAATACATGATAAATGAGTTAAACACTAAACTACTTTCTAAAATTTGTTCTTTTTAATAAATAGGGGTGGTCCGTCAAATTGGCATCATATGTTTAAATTAATAGTGTGCCTTGTATTTCCACTCTAGAGTTGAAATATTTTTTTCACAAATCAAAGGTTTTTTTAATAATTCTTTGTGGTCGTAGGAAAAATAGTGTACATTACTCGTGTGAAAGTGATTATTCTAAAACTCAGAGAATTTCCGCACTCGGCTGACGCCTCGTGCTAAATATCTCCTCGTTTGAAAAGTATCACTTTTATCACTTGTTATGTAATATACTAATATCGTCATCGATCGGAAAGTTGCCAATATTGACGGCAAAAATAAAACTGAAAACCAATAAAGAAAGCGATTTTCTTGCAAATTTTAAAACTGGATATGCTTTCGCATACACAATTATCTTATGATTACAAGTAATTATTCAAAATATATTAATGGTAATGGCATGCATACAATATGGGCAAAAAAGCATTACCTACCCTGGGAACCACAAACAAACAATTTTTCTTGTATTGTAGTTTTTATCCCTGTAATAATCCAACTTTGGCAATTTATCTCTACATTAATATAATAATATAGGACCGAAAACTTAATCCTATATCATTTCCACGAAGGCATTCTTTGCTTATTATATCGTAAACTAGATCCCTGTATAAGCATTCCGGAAGGCCGTTCTAAAAGCAAAGATCTCGGTGTACATTAGCATCTAATGCAAAAGCACTGCTTTTGTATGAGTGAAAGCAAGCAAGAGAGCCGGTGGGCAGTAAGGTAGAAAAAGATGTCACAAATAAACTCGTCGCAACTTTCGACCTTCCTTCATCTATCAGCCCGAGCCAAGAAATCACGCGTTTGGTAAGTGCACTGGTGTCTATCTTCAAGTTTTAGCATAGTTTGGAAAATAATTCGCTTTCTCAATATAAAATATGAAACACGCCTGTATAAGTATTATTATGAATTAGTTTAGTTAGGATATTTTCAAAGGGATAACGGATAAGGTATCGTAAAATAAGAAGCAATTTTGTGACAATTAAAATAATTTTTGATGATAGGTTCATAATATTTAATCATCAGTAAGCTTATCATCATATTTCACATAATAATTGACTTCGTTTTTGGCAACATTGGTTCAATCAGGTGAATGATAGATTTTTAATTTATAATTAGTGTTTTCGCCCTTCTGCTAGACTTCGCGCCGGCGCGGCGGGCTTTAGGAAAAAAAAATATGTAGGCGTTAATTGTCACTATTCCGGCTAGCAGCGCAATCCTTCTTCTTCTGACAGTGTTATTTCCACAAATTCAAAAACAAGACATTTTGTGGCAAAATTTGAAATTTAAATGCTTGAATGCCAGGGATGGTAAATTTTTGTCTTAAATGCAATTTTTGCCTACCCTGGTTAAAACAGCTTTGCACGCCACTGGTTCCCTGGAATTTAAAAACATTCAATAATAAGGCATCATCAGTTTTAAATTTGTTTTCAACTACATTTAAGAAGACGCAAATAAAAAAAACACTGACGTTTACCTAAATCACAAGATCTTTACAAAGAAATGTCTATAAAGCTTAATTGTGGGGAGTTCCACTTAAAGTGGATTCTTGCAAAACCCTGCTAATTGGACAATTAATATAAAATGAATCAGACAAAAACAATGTAAAGAAAATAAAGATATCCCACAAAAACAATGTCAAATAATAATGATCATTAAAGTTAATAACCTAAACGCATCCGTATGCTTTGATTTTCTAACGCCAAAGAACAACGGAACAGTGTTAAAAAAAACAACCTATTTTGGAGACGAACATGAAATTCGACGGGATAGATATCTCACGAAACGCCCGTTGATGTCACGTTGGGTTTTGGGGTTCAAAGCGTTGTGCATAGTTCCTATCGATTGTATATATTGTAATATTGTATTCCTATACAGATTAAATGTTAAATACAATGGCTCTTAGAAAAGTTATGCACGCAATATACAAACTCTCTCAGAAACCAACAAGCGAAATATATCCTCTCCACTTCCACATGGATATCGTTTCCTTTATAACCATGTAACTCGATGAATAGACTATACCAGTTAACTAAACGGATATAATTTTATAGCTATCCTTAAATAAAACTGGTCAATCACAATGGTCAGATCGTCATAACCTGAGACTGACAAGGAAACACCATTTACACGTAAATTGTTCGCTTCGTTTTATGACAATTAAGCAAAAATAAGGAAAATGAAACTTTGTACTTGCCATTGTTGTTTTTTTGCGATGTAAATAATTTTCTTCCACGATTTTTCCCATTATTTTCTACTGGGTCCCAACCCCAATCGACCTTAAACTTATATTATATGCAACACAAATTAAAAAAAAAAACGGTAAGTGTCCTTAAATGGTGAAAAATACATAAAGTAGAGGATTTATAGAAAAAAATTAAATGAAAGTTTTGAGGTGTGGTCGTTGTTTTGTCTTTGTCAATCTTGTAGGCGGTATTGCCATATATTTCCAATGAAATATTGTGGTTTTAGCAAGATGGTGTTCGTCCACATTTTGGAATGAATGTCCGAAGTTACTTAGATAAAAGTTTGAAGAAATGTTGGATTGGCCGTAGGAGTATTGTTAAATGGCCGCCGAGCTTACCGGATTTAACACTGCTCGATTATTTTCGTTCGGGATGTTTAAAGGAAAAAATTTACAGACCTAAAATTCAAGATCTTAAGGAAAGGATAAGAACACAAATAAATAGAATATTTCCTGAAATGATAAGACATGCGGTAGATGGATTTTACCATCGCCTATAGTAGCGTGTCAGGTAGAAGGCGGTCGATATTTTTAGCATTTATTACGTTTATGGCAGTGGCGGCTCGCGGTCTTAAAATATGGTGAAGAGCATTGACTAAAAACCAGTGTAACAAAACGTCTCTCTTATCCTCATCTGTACAACGACTGAATGGAGTTTCCAACAAATTACAAACTATATAATTATTTGGGTTAATTTTTAAAACACACAACTAAGTAGGTACGTACACTACTGAAGTAAAATAAAACTTTTTAATCACACAGTAAATCACGTAAAAACGATATCTATAACCGTAAGTTTCGCGAAGCCTCAAAATAAATACCTTAAGGTTAGGCGAACCAATGCTAAAACAATGGTGCATACTACTGATCTATTTTTAAATTGCTCTTCATCATAATGCAAATTGTTACATGCTGTTTGCGTGACTGACGTCAAGTAACCATAGCAACGGTAAATATCAAAGCCATGTTGGGCGTTGGGTCTTCACTTGCTTTGAGCTAACGGACACGGTCGGCCATGGCGCGCGAAAATGTTCAAGTGTTTATAATTATTATCCATCGGAGTTAAACGTGGATAAAATTAATAATATTAATTCGAACATAATTATTTTTAAGGGCAAAAATGGTAGCTGTATTGGTACATTAATATTTTTTTTTCCTCCTGTTTTTTTTTTACTTCACCTGACGAGCCGCCACTGGTTTTTGGTAATAACACTTTAATATTTCTGTATTAGGTACATCAAAGACTCTTCGAAATAATTACGTACCTAGTTGGAGTCTCGAAAACAGGTGAAAATGGAAATAGCGATTGTTACATAAAATAAATATACCAAGAATTTATCGTAGAATTTAGAAACGTAAAAAATGGGGTATTTTATTTAAAAACTGTCAAAGCTGCCATAACTGTTTCTAAAGATACCAAAACTATGAAAATAAAAATTGACGAGTCCCAGCATTTCACCCTTTAATTAATACAAATTTTATGCTTGAATACTCTGTATTAATAAGTAAGTTAATTTGAATCATAATGTAACCCCGGTAATATCGCAATAATGTAAGAACGAATTAAAAAAGCAAATTTGCTATAGCGCCTACCAGTCTAATGATTGGAATACTTAGAAATAAGGAACGGCAAATAAAAGTAATTTTATATCAATACTTACGGATAGTCACCTTAAGAAAACGATATATTTGTATTTCGTACCAAGGAGAGATTATAAAACACCAGTTCCAAGAGGTTCATTCAAATAAAGTGGGTTCCAAAAACCTGCTGCACGCGGAGGACTTCACAGTAAATGTATATCATACAAGTTAACATCAATTAATAATGTTTACGATCGATACCCAAAGCAACCTACGCAATCTATACTATAAACGAGCCAAATGTTTATTTTTAAATGCTTTATCAAAGCCGATTTAAATTAATCGCCTAATTTAATTTTAAAAGAAAAGAATCACATTACCTTCAAATTTTATGGCACATATAATGTACTTTTAGTGACGTCAGTTGGTTATTGGATCTTATGACTCGACCAACCATAGTAATTGTAATATTTTGTAGGAAATAAAACATTTTAAAAAATTGGACGGATTTAAAAACAAAAAAGGTAGTCTAGACGCCTGGCAAGCACATTATAATTAAAGCTGCAACGTTGGAGTTGAAATAGTAAAGCGTTAGACCGGAAGGGCAAGGACAAGCGTCATAAGAATCCCTAAAACTGCTGAGAACGGCTGGCAATTGCGGTAGTCTATTTCAGAAGGGTGTAGAGAAATAAAAGCTCATTAGGTATGCAAAAGGACTACAGAGTGGCCCAACGAATATTTAAGCCACTTTCATAATTTGGCATTGATTTCATTGCAACATTCTTTATTTTCATCAAGTGCAGGTAGTACCACCCGGATTTGGGTCAATTTATGGGGTTTGCCTATTATTATCCATTCACAAACACTGAAAATGGTGTGACAATGGCGTGCATTATGTACATAGTATTAGGTACACTTATTTTTTATTAAACATTAAAAAAATACATTACTTATACAAAAATAAAATAATAAAAAAATTATAATATTCTTCGTCATCTGAGGAACTGTCATCTCCTATTGACGTTATAATTAACGGGTTGATGGTCCGATCGATCAAGTTGTCAAGATCCCACATTTTCTCCTCTTTTTTAATGACATGATGGATTGCTTTTCGCCAGTTCTCTGGTGTCACTTCCTTAATGACTTGATCAAACAGTAGTTTAACGTCTTTCATTTTGAATGTCGTGTTGTGCCTTGCTACAAATCCTTTCACTTGCGCCCATATAAGTTCAATATGATTTAGTGCGCAATGATACGGCGGTGTGCGCAGCACAGTTTTTTAGCTATATCCTCCACGGCATATTTCATAAAACGATGTTTGTGTAAATTTCCTATAGCTAATAGTTCCTTCTTTATCAAATTATCTTCAAATTCAATACTTTTGGTGGTTAACCCGTCGATAATTTCTTGTTTTCTCCAATATGAAGTTGGAGTCTTTTCTGTGCGTCGTGAATGAGAGCTTGCGTTATCCATAACTACTACTGAATCAGCTGGAAGATTTTTTATCATTTCACCAAAATATTCCTTAAAAACATTCAAATTTATGTCCTCGTGGTAATCGCCCGAATTGAATTACGCAATTACTTGAAATTTTAAGATTACAAAGAATACTATTTTATCTTAATACACGTTAACCTAACTCTCTAAAATTTTTGGTTAGTTATCATAAATAATTGAATGCACAAAATTTACGTGCAGACACCGAAATTGGGCTAAACTGGACGGAATTTCCCATTTTATTACTCTACATCTTTCTGAAATAGATTTTAGTTTCGTTTTATTAAATTGGGATGCAACTACCTACGGAACAGTGACGCACAGCGGACAACGTTCAATATAGAACGTTCCTTTTCAAAATAGGGGTTTGCACGGCATCATGAGAAATTTTTACAAGCATTTTGGGCAATAATTACATGTCAATGAGTACCTACAACTTTTTGTTTTGCATTTTTAATTTAGATATGTTAAAACGGGTACGCCTATGTTTCGAATACAAATGTTTCAGCTTTAAATAATCGGCAATTTGACACGCAGTATTTTAAAACGTGAGAGACTCCTTCAAAAATAAAATATACGTGACATGAGTAGCAAAAAGGAAATTTAAAACTTTAAGAGAAATATTCCGATTTATTTTTTGTCGCCGCCAATGATGACGGCAGTAGCTCAGAGGTGAGTGACTGGCATTCGACCGTGGCGACCCGGGATCGATTCCCGGAGTAAGCATACGTACAATAAAAAAAAGTATGTCCGAAATTCAGTGGATTTAAGAATGCAGGGTAGAGTGTTAAAAGTATCATCTCCCAACTCACCCCATTTACGCCGGTAACCAGGCAGGATGAGATCGGACATCTCGTGGGATGCGGAAGAAGATACACACTCCCTAATCGGTAGGTCATGCAATGGCAAGAAACTAAGGGTTAATTGGGGGGTGTAGCATGACCGAGGATCGTGGTTCGGAACCCACGTTAAGCTGTAGGTCCCTTCGGGAATGGCCCTGGCAGCGAACGAAAAAAAAAATAGAATAGGTACAAATTGTATCATCCGCCATGCAGAACATAAAAATAGAAACATTGCGGTTATTCATGTTCATTTCTTATTTTCCATTAAAATTACAAACGATGCCCCGATATTATCTCAAAAATCTCCACTGACGCCGCGCCATGAAATTCTTTTTTATATTTTGTATATAAAAAAATAGATTTTATTGCCATTGCCAGACACAGGTACAAAATGCGCGATGTGGTGTAAATGCACTATTTGTCCGTGATGACTCATCGACTACTGTTTGCTCTCAACAAGAATAACCTCTTTTTGGCCCTAAAAGCTGGCCATAAGTTTTAAAACTGGAAGATTGTTTTCAAACATTTGTCATAAAAATTTAACTTTTTGTTGTTGCTAACCTACCATACTAGAAACTTTATTAAAATCTTGAACTCAATTGATATAACCATAAAATATGTATCTATTAATTAACAACTATGCGTACCTGGTAATTTTTTTTATGAGTGGTTGTTTGCATAAGTGACCAATTCTTACCAAAATAAAAATTAAATCATCATCAAAACTACTAGTAAAGAATAATATTTTTGCCTTAATTTGTTATTAAAATATTTGTAAATTCTTTTCCTACTTTTAACAGCCTAATAAAATTATTACTCGTACCTACTTCCTTAAAAATAATTACACACATAATTTGTTATTAACTTAATATGGAATAAAGTATGGATATAATCACTAATTTAATGATTACTTTGATTACTAATCGAATAATACGGATCAATTTGCATAGAGCGAATTTAATTTAGCACTTTCAAGAACGCATAAATAAATATATTATCCATTAGAGCACATTTCTATGAAAGTGTTATGAGAAAAATCAAATTAATATGGCACTAAACAGGTACGAATGCTGACTCTAGTTTACATGATAATTTTCTAAGAAAAAAGACAAAGTCTCGGCCTCAAACCTTTTTCTGTCTGTTTATTTTTGTTACATGTTTCGCCTTAAATTGGCATCATCAGACCTTATAAACAGTTTAAACAATTGTTTTCAAAACAAACATAAGCATGTCACAGAAACATAACTGTTAGTCAATTTATGCTAACATTATGTGGATCCGAACAATATTTCTATTAAAGTAGTAGAGTTTAGTGTCCGTATAATTAAATAGAAAAGAAGGTTTTTTAGCGGCAGGCGTACAAAGTAGTGCATCTATCTTTTGCATTGAGTACACAGGAACGCCAAAGGTAATGGGTTCCCTGGGCTGGTTCGTTCTTATTAGAATTCATCAAAAACCATAACCTGTAAGCGACCCCCAGTACAGCGAGACTATGCTTTCAAGGCATTTTTAAGAAATAAAAACGCGATGAAAACCCAGTAACGCCATCCATAGGAATCAACTCAATGCAAAAGATAGTCGTGACGAAGCAGGCTTTCTGATGAGTTCTAATAAAAACGAAACAGCCTGTCATTGTCTAAATGTGCCCCAGGGAACCCATTATCTTTGGCGTCCCTGTGTACTTTAATACAAAAGATAGATGCACTTCTTTGTCCGCCTGCCGCTAAAAAACCTTCTTTTCTATTTAATTATACGGACACTAAACTCTGCTACTTTATTTTAAAAACACGGCATTGTATTACGGGTTGGCAGCGCACAGTGGGTATACTGCAGCGCGAACTTATTTGAATCTACAAATCCGTAGAAAAATTGGGGGATGCGATAAATGTTGCCTATACTGGTGTGTTGGCCTAACGTATTTGGTTTATTGTTGCTTCGTCACGACTATCTTTTGCATTGAGTTGATTCCTATGGATGGCGTTACTGGGTTTTCATCGCGTTTTTATTTCTTAAAAATGCCTTGAAAACAGTCTCGCTGTACTGGGGTCGCTTACAGGTTATGGCTTTCTGATGAGTTCTAATAAGAACGAAACAGCCTGTCATTGTCTACCTGTGCCCCAGGGAACCCATTACCTTTGGCGTCCCTGTGTACTCAATGCAAAATATAGATGCACTACTTTGTCCGCCTACCGCTAAAAAACCTTCATTTCTATTTAATTATACGGACATTAAACTCTACTACTTTATTTTAAAAACACGGCATTGTATTACGGGTTGGCAGCGCACAGTGGGTATACTGCAGCTCGAACTTATTTGAATCTACAAATCCGTAGAAAAATTGGGGGATGCGATAAATGTTGCCTATACTGGTGTGTTGGCCTAACGTATTTGGTTTATTGTTGCTTCGTCACGACTATCTTTTGCATTGGGTTGATTCCTATAGATAGCGTTACTGGGTTTTCATCGCGTTTTTATTTCTTAAAAATGCCTTGAAAGTATAGTCTCGCTGTACTGGGGGTCGCTTACAGGTTATGGCTTTCTGATGAGTTCTAATAAGAACGAAACAGCCTGTCATTGTCTACCTGTGCCCCAGGGAACCCATTATCTTTGGCGTCCCTGTGTACTTTAATGCAAAAGATAGATGCACTACTTTGTCCGCCTGCCGCTAAAAAACCCTCTCTTCTATTTAATTATACGGACACTAAACTCTACTACTTTATTTTAAAAGCACGGCATTGTATTACGGGTTGGCAGCGCACAGTGGGTATACTGCAGCGCGAACTTATTTAAATCTACAAATCCGTAGAAAAATTGGGGGATGCGATAAATGTTGCCTATACTGGTGTGTTGGCCTAACGTATTTGGTTTATTGTTGCTTCGTCACGACTATCTTTTGCATTGAGTTGATTCCTATGGATGGGGTTACTGGGTTTTCATCGCATTTTTATTTCTTAAAAATGCCTTGATAGCAAAGTCTCGCTGTACTGGGGGTCGCTGACAGGTTATGGCTTTCTGATGAGTTCTAATAAGAACGAAACAGCCTGTCATTGTCTACCTGTGTCCCAGGGAACCCATTACCTTTGGCGTCCCTGTGTACTCAATGCAAAAGATAGATGCACTACTTTGTCCGCCTGCCGCTAAAAAACCTTCTTTTCAATATTTCTAATTTCCAAAATTACCATCTCCATGCGAAATTATATCTACATGGTGCTACAAATTCGTGTGCGTATAAGGAGATCTCGAAAAAGAGATACGAAGATGGTTAAAGTGACACACAGTCAATCGATATCTATGACCGTAAGTTTCGCGAAGCCTCAAAATAAATACCTTAAGGTTAATGCTGATCTATTTTTAAATTGCCCTTAATTTTAATGCAAATTGTTACATACTGTCGCGTGACTGACGTCACGTAACCATAGCAACGGTGAAAATCACCACTTGACTGTATCTTGGGCGTTGGGTGGGTCTTCACTAGCGGCTTTGAGCTCACGGACACGGTCGGCTGGGGCGCGCCAAAATGCACGAGAGTTTATAATTATTGTCCACCGGAGTTAACCGTGGCCCTCTTATGCATAGCTACATTCAGATTAAATTAATATTATTAATTCGAACATAATTATTTTTTAATGGCTAAAATGGTGCTGCATTGGTACCATTGCGCCCCAAAAAAACTGGGACAGCAAAATTGTTGTTGTAGAGTAGCTCCCTGACTATAAGAAATATGTAAAATCTATGAGGAAAGGTTATCATTGTTGTTATAATAGTTGTCATGAAAGTGAAAAGGTTTAACACCAAAACAATACTACATTCTTAGAAATACGAGGAAAAATGAAAATACGCATATTTAGTGTGTTAAAATGTAACAAAAATAATACAAGATTTTTTAATGTTATGTTTCTATAAATTTTAATTTCAATCATATTTAAATCGTAATATAATAACATATTTTTTAATATTTGGTAGTTGCACCGTTATTATCGATTAAGAGCGTTTTCACAAGGCACCATATATCGCGCGCGACAAATGGTCGCAATATTGCTTTTACACCAAATTATGTGTTTTCTAATGAGCCATTTTCACACACAAGCGATATTAGAGAACACATAATTTGATGTAAAACAATATTGCGACCATTTATCGCGCGCGATATATGGTGCCGTGTGAAAACGCTCTAAGGCTTGTAAACGTCGTGGCATACTTAACACTAGGTTTCTCATATACTCTTGCGTTATTGAATCCCATGCTTGCATTAGGTATCCTTTGGCTTAATTCATCCGAGTTCTAGGCTGGAAGTAGTGTTTATATACATGAATTTTGTCATTTCACTCCAAACGTTTTCAACTGGGTTGATATCCGGACTTTTCGATGACCACGGCAGAAAAAGAATTTTCCTCTAAATAATTTTGAACTATGCGGGCTTTCGGCTTTATGTATGGGAACATTATCTTGTTGAAATATAAAATCTTGCCCATATACTGCATCGAGAGATGTTGCAATATAATGGGCCCCTCGCACTAATTCAGCCCCAAACGTTTATAGAAAAGCGTTCACATCTCGTACTCGTACCAGAAGGCTTATAAAACTAATTTTCCCATTATTGTATGATTGAAAGGGTTTTTCATCGGAAATATTACGGTTTCCCATATATTACCTTATATATTCATAAGCAAATTCTACTCTGCTCTGTTTGCTTCGGTCAAAAATAAACCAGGATATATGTGTCTTCTTTAGCTTTTATTGCTGTTTCAAAGGGATGATCTTTTAGAAAATGAATTATTTCTATATTTTGCCGTCATTCGAAATTTTGGGGCGACCAGAACCTGCTTTTCTTACAATACTTCCATATTCTGCAATTTTGTGGTTAGCCAACAACGCGGTATTTTTGCTAATCTATAATTCATCTGCGATGTTTCTTATGTGATGCCCATCTCTCAATAAAGTGTAAATAATGCTCAGTGGTTAACGCGGGAACTTCAAAAAAATATTTCTTTTGACACGTTACTGCCAGTCACAAAATTAAATTAAATTGACAACTTTAAAACAAGCTAATAGTCTGGGAGATTAAACTACATTTTGTTGTCCCAGTTTTTTTTTGGGCGCAATGGTACATTAATATTTAATATTGTCGAAAAAATTTCCTCCTGGTTTAATTTTTTTTTTGGTGAAGAGCCCCCCTTCACCTACTTCACCTGCCGAGCCGCCACTGAATATATCATACCTAATCACAAAGTCATTTATTGCTAATTCTGTAGACTTAATTTGCTAAGAACTGAACACTAAAGCAAGTTCAACCAGCATAATGTGATTCCTTTTTAATTTTTTTCTGTGGCATAAACCTGTCGTTCAAATTTGAAGCTCAATATATTTTACACTCAGACATATAAATCTCAATTTATAAGTAGGTACCTCGGTAGGTACCTTTAAAGGTTTAAAGTTAAAAAAGTGAATTTATTAGACCGTCAATAAGACGATTTAAAAATAATTGGATCTTTTAAATTGGACACGCCCTACTATTAATTTTTATTCAATAAATTTTCAAGACAATTATGAAAAGACACAGGCATTTACATAACGTTAAATGACACCGAAAAACAAACCGTAGATATGCGGAAGTAACTACTGGTTTTATAGTGTAAATATTTGAGTTTTTGGTGACATAAAAGTGATCCAAGGTGTTTTGGTTTTATTGATTTATTGAGAATGTGTCGAAGCAAATAATATAAAAGAATGTAATTAATTTATAATTGATATAAACGTAAATACAAACTGGGTTTGGCCATTGCAAACAATATTTTCCGTGATACATTTTTTTTATAGAAAAATTGATCTTATAAAAAATGTAACCGCTCATAATTTTGGACGACGCCTCGCCGACGCGACGTCCAAGTGTGTAACGAGTTACGCCAAATGTTGCCTGTAATAAAAATTTAAGCGAACGCGAATATTCGTCACTTCGCTTCTTGGCATTTACGTCACGGCCTTGAGCCACGCTTTAACCCATTTAAGTCGGATATCTAGGTTTACTTAGTTTATGGTTTTACTAGTTATAGTATTTATTATTATTATTATTATTTTTGCTGATTAATAATAAAAAAGGCTATAAACAAAAATTATTTTTTTTTTTAAAACAAAGTTGGAATCAAATTGTTGTAAAAACTCTACATGTTTCGGACATAGTAACGTCTATCATCAGAAGGTAGAGTTATAGTATGAAAATTGATGAATGCCACCTTAATAGAGCGCCTGTGCCACTCTAAAGGCCTTCTTACATTAGGTGCAATTTCAAGAAAAATCGATTTCGATCATCTTTTTTTGAGTTGTAGCTTTTTTCTTTGGTTCTTGCACTGTAATATAATTTTTTATTTAGATTTCTGTTTTGCAAAAATGAGAAGTTTTTTTTACGTTAAATTTGAGACACCCAGTATGAAGCATTAGCAACAACAACGGATGCATTATGAAATCATACTGTAGCCTCATGTTTTCTAAACAATTTATTTTTTTGAATTTCTCTAATATCTGTAATGTCAAAGGAAATACACAGTTTTATACCAGAACATGTTTTTCTTTAATAAATCACAATTTTACTGGACTTATTTGGCTTTGTGATGTTTTGGGCTGGAATTTTCTTAACAACACGGGCGGATATCGTACCTTTACGTGGAGGTTCTTCAAATAGCGAAAGGTATATCAGTGACATTTTGTCTGAGCACGTTGTCCCTTTCGCTACGTACCGGGTGGTCAACTAAGAATGACTGCCGGCCATATCTCAGAAACTAGTAATCGTGCCCAAGAGAAAATGCTGGAAATTATTTTTAAGTTTCGCATTTTGCCGCAAGAGGGTGTAATTGAAAAGTAAATTTTAAAATTTTGCATATCTCCGAAAATTCCACATTAAGGTATATCTTTGATAACACCATTAAGAAGCTTGTATAATTATGCATCAATTTGGTTTTATGCTCATTGGCGTACCGACTCTAATAAGAGGGGAAGCTGTTGAAAGTGTAATCAGTTAAATCGCTGTAACTTTTAAACGACTTATCCGATTTTAGCAAACTAAAGACTGCTTGGAAGAGAAATGTATGCACTTTCACCAATCGTATTTAGTTGTCCATAATAGTTCTCAAAAAAAAACTAGAGGGCGCAATTTGCAATAATAACACATTTTTTGATTTAACTCCGAAAAAATAAATCATACGGTATAATTATGATACCATAATCGAAAAGTAGATGAAATTTGCTAGAAAAAATATTAAAACCGCAGCACGATATCTCCGTTCGTTTCAGCGTTATCGCCAATAAAATAATTTTTAAAACTAAGCGATTATATATTTTTTAGAAAAAAAGTGGTACGCCACCGATATTTTTCCATGTGGATATTATTTCGGATTAGCCTGGTCAATTCTGCATAAAAATGGTCTCTTGCGATTTTCTCCTCAGGCACACCGTTCTTAATTAAAATAATTAAATAAATTAGCTCTACTATTATTATTAACAGTGATAATGCAAAATTTTGTTTTATAAAAATTGTTGGAAATGACCACCTTCATTTAATAGGCATGCATGAAGCTAATTTAATTTATATATTTTTATTAAGAACGGTGTGCCTGAGGAGAAGATTTTTTGGTCTTATAACATACAATCATCCAAAATTTCGCTTGTGAGTTTGCGTAAAGAGATAAGGATCAATAAATTTATAAAAAATTAATATTGGGAATGCGCAAGCGCAAAATTTGAATCGGCAAACAGTATAAAAACGTTTTATATTGGCAGCTAAACAATTTTATACCGGTTATAAAACTGGATTATACTCTTTTTCAACTGTGTGTTTACTGGTTATAAAGCGTTTTATAGTCACTATAGAACAAACCTTTATGGTTATAATCCGTGTCATATAAACAGTATAACATAATTTACTTATCCTTATGCACTGGTTCTAGCAAAATCTGATGTATAACTGGTATTAGCTGTCCCAAATAGTATTAAATATTCTTATAATGGCCATAAGAATTTTTATAATGGTTATAATCCATTTTTCTCAGTGTGTGTATTTTCTTTGATATTACAGATATCAGAGGGATTTATAAAACAGAATGATTTCATCAAGCATCCGTTGTTGTTGATAATGCTCCCTACAGGGTGTCTCAAATTTAACGTAAAAAACTATTCTTATATTTGCACCCTGTATAAGTCTTAAACTGAAATTCGAATAAAAAATTCTATCACAGTGCAATGACCAAAGAAAAAAGCTACAGTTCAAAAAAAATGTATCGAAATCGATTTATCGGTTCGCGAGAAAATCAACTTTAAAATTGGGCATAATTTTTGATTCTGCGTTATTTTTGCGGCTAAGTATATAAATACATTGTAATTTTATTGAAAAAGTAATAATAATTGGTAACATAATGAATTCGTTTAAAGCAATTTTATAGATGTCATGTTCAAAGATCAAATCACCGACTCGTTCTTCTATGCCCTCGAGCTTAATACCAAAAACGACCCAGGTAAACTTATTAACTCCCATTAAACCTGGGTAATTAATTTATATTGATTCTGTATTGCCTGAGGGAAACCTTGATCGCCGCGCATACATACGTATCTTAATTGGTAACGTCTATCAGAAGCGGTATTTAACGATAAATTAATTAATAACTATTTTGCACGACCAATATGTGACTGTTACACATTATTTGCTACCTGGTTAAACGGAAGGCTTCCGCATTTTTTTTCTTCGACAGGGATTTTAAGTAGGTGGCATTAAGATTTAGGATGTGATAACAAGATAAGGGAGTTTTCTTGTTATCAACAACTTAATTAATCAATTTACGGCCTTTTAATATACAGCGTGTTCGTGAATTTGCTTGCCAAATGGAAAACTTCTTTATTATCAATTTTTCGAAAAAAAGTTATTCCTTATAAAAAGTTTTGCTTCTAAAATTATTACGATTGGTTTAAGAATTTCTTTTTAATATTGTACAGGGTGTCTCAAAAACGAAAAACTTTAATTCTAAATGTGAAAAAACTTTATTCCAATATTTATTAACTGGCAAATTGGAAAGAGCGAAAAGCGCATTAAATCGTCAACTAATTTGTAGTATACAGGGCACTGATAAAGTTTTTTTTGAATAGTTACTTAACATTTTTTATAAACAATATGGATAAATACCATCGCAATATTTATTATTCAGCTATCAATGTACTATTTGCAGGTTAATTTAGTATACAGAGTGATTAAAATATTTAGATAATTTACAACCTAATTGAAAATTTATTAAACAATCATATAAACATATTTACACTTAACTAATTTTTCAATTACTAGTAATTATACAGTAAACACGAACAAATTTACATAGAAGATTAAATTTCAATAAGCCCCTCGTTGTTCATAATACACCTAATAATTTTTTTTCTAAAACTTCTGACGGCATTCGATAGTTGATGTCCCCGTAGCCAGGCACATTCCTGAATTATTCGTCTCTTGAGGTGTTCTCTGTCTCGGGGCCGCCTTTTATATACCATTTCTTTGAGGACACCCCACAAAAAATAATCCAGTGGGGTGAGATCCGGGTACCTCGCTGGCCAATGACAAAAACGTAAATCTTGATCTGTACCTCTTCCTATCCACCTATACGCAAAATTTCTGTTCAGCCAATGTCTAACTTGCAATGCAAAATGTCCGGGAGCTCCATCTAGCTGGAGCAATAAGTTCCGTATACCGGCCAAAGGTATGTCATCCAGCATATTACTAAAATCATTTTCTAAAAAATTTAGAAACATCTCCCCGTTTATATTATCATCAAAAAATATTGGTCCCAACAATCGGTCCCCGCCTATACCACACCACACATTTACTTTTCCAGAATATTGGTTTCGGCACTGTATAACTCAATGAGGGTTATCCACTGACCAATAACGGGAGTTTTGAGAGCTTACAATACCGTTGGTCGTAAAAACAGCTTCATCTGAAAAAATTATTTTAAAAGGTAAACGGCGATCGTCCTCCATAACGCCTAATAACCACGCAGAAAAATCTAGTCTCAATTCCGAGTCTCCTGGTAATAATGTATGGGTAAATTTAATTATTTATCCATATTGTTTATAAAAAATGTTAAGTAACTATTCAAAAAAAATTTATTATCAGTGCCCTGTATACTACAAATTAGTTGACGATTTAATGCGCTTTTCGCTCTTTCTAATTTGCCAGTTAATAAATATTGGTATAAAGTTTTTTCACATTTAGAATTAAAGTTTTTCGTTTTTGAGACACCCTGTACAATATTAAAAAGAAATTCTTAGGCCAATCTAAATAATTTTAAAAGCATAACTTTTTTTCGAAAAATTGATAATAAAGAAGTTTTTCATTTGGCAAGCAAATCCACGAATACGCTGTATAGTCGCCTAAGGTTTACTATAACGAATTGTTAACAATTTTTTATAAAATAAAGCCAAGTCTACAGTTCTACAAAAAACTTTTTTCTACTCCCACATGGCAATTTGTTGTTTCCTTTACACTTAAGTGGCGAGAAAAGCAGGCTATTCTAGTTAACTGTACGGCAAAATTTCATAACAGTGTTGCAACCTTTAAAAATAAAATTTCCTATTGTTATAGAAAAATTTCACGAATGCATACAATACGGAAAAACTCTTTTTTAGCAAATCACAACCAAAAGTGACCCTAAAGAATATCCAGCAAATATAACACTGTGCGTAAATATTTCCCTTTTCCCTTTGAAGACAGCCCAACCTATCATTCCTCTGTTGTTCTCACGAATCCGAAAATTTCCCATTAGTTGACAACATTGTAATATAAATTATATTTCTCTGTGGCATTCTTAAAAATACTGGCCAACCATTATTATATTTACTGAGGCTCCGCCTTCTTTTCCAAGATACCAAATTATACAGGGTGATTCCTAAGTTGATACTTCTTTTTTAGTTGCGTATAGAAGGCATTAAAATAAACAACTTTTTCAAATACCTTTTTTCAAAAAATTCAAAATTAGGCGAGATAGAAAAGTAAAAAATCTAAGTGGTCATAAAAACATAGACAGCTATAGTTTCTGTTGTTTTTCTTATCTCTTACTAGTATTATTCATACGAGTAGTCTTGAGCAATACGCTGTGTGTGTGATACGTAAAAATGGTAAAATATAAAAACAATAAACTAATAAATATGGTGTTCATTTACTGTGAGTGTCATAAAAGTGCCGATGTTCCTTTAAGATTATACGCAGAACGCTTTTCCTGGCGGGCTCATCCTACACCGAGAAGTTTTCTTAATGTTATTCAACGGGCAAGTTAGGCAGAACCGTATTTGATTTGTAGTGTAATAAATAAATGTAAGTACTTTATTTTTGGGTTTTTTAAAAAAAGGTATTTGAAAATGTTGTTTATTTTAATGCCTTCTATACGCAGCTAAAAAAGAAGTATCAACTTAGGAATCACCCTGTATAATTTATATGTATATGGTACAATATTATATGGTATTAATTTGTTCAATATAACAAAATCTAAACGCATCTATAATAGATTTATCAATAATGCAACCTGCTGAATGTGCATAGAAAATTAATTTCATGTAGCATCATTATTGACTTGGTTTTACCATAATTTCCTAAATGATTCTGTAGTCGAGACGGTAGAGCTTTGAAGCTTGGATCCAATGGTCGTAAGTTCGAGTCCGGCAACCTGCAAACGTTTTTTTAACATTTTTTAGCATTAGGTTCGTAAGTTTGATCGTAGAAAAAATAAACTGTTCAACTCGAATGGATTGTCTTTATCGCATGTTTGCTTCGGCGACTTGTTTTTACAGCAACCCTGATAACTCTGTATACCTTTATAACCGCAGCTATTATTTCATATAAATAAATACAAAAAAAAGATATGAATCTTTTTACGGAACTTTAAAAGCAGACAAATCTACGAAGCATTAATCGCCTATTGCCCGAAGGTTTTTGGCGTTAACAAGTTATAATCACTAATCGCATGTTAAATGTTCGTTGTATGTATCACTTATAATTTCACAGAAAACGTACCGCGAACCTTGTAAAACTTGACCTAAAATTTCAAAATAATTTGTCGTATTTTTACCACCCTCGGGCTTTTTTACAGCCACTGCGAAAAGGAAATGAGGAAGTTAATGCGCTTATGTTAGATACAGATCAAGATCATGTGTGTTCACTTGTCTAGTAAAACATGTTAACAACGTCAGAATTTTCGGTGTTTTGGATTGGACACATTCTATTAAATTATTTGTAAATTATCTTATCTATCATCTTATTTAGATACTGATGGCCCTTCTATAAACAAATATTATACATTTTTGGTGAAATGCAATAACAGGGACATTATTTTAAGTATCTCACCCGATTAGCGACTTTCCTACCGACGACGATAAAAAACAATTACGTATTCCCTAATAGTTTCTCGTGAAGAATCCAAATTTGCTGTCAAATAATATATATATATATATATAGGTTTACAAATTTGACAGATAAAACGTCATATTGGATTTTTTTTAAATAGTAACTACTTTATAGTAAGATTGCTGCATTAGATTTCTTGTTCCAACATTAAAAATAATAATATGTAGTTGTCAATATTTACTTTCAGCCGTTCAGGAGATACGAAGTCGGTGATTTTGTTCTCAGCCAAATAAAAAATAAAAGCTTTGAGATTAGAAACCTAATTTTTTTGGGGATACGTAATTTTTTGTAGCCGAGCTTACAATGATATATTGTCAAATATGTCAGATGTCAAAAAATGACTGATACGACGCTATTTATTTTTTTGTTTAACGGCAGTAAACTTTTTTGCAAGGCCAAGATATTACCACAAGAAATGTTGAACATTTTCTTCCTCCTCTTCATCTCTATATCTACTGCAAAAGTTGTTAGTTGCTATTAGAGTTCTATCTATCTACTATTGTGCCGATAAAAAACTGGGACAAGAGATTTACAAAAACAATGTAAGAAATACATATCCCCTAGACTATAAAAGGTGTCTAGAGCTAAAAAAGAAAAACATTCAAAATTTAAAAAGTAACCTAGGTTACATAATGGAATGTTTTGTATTTTTCGATACGGGGTGGTTAAATTTGAGAGACATCATATAATATGGATAAAGTAAATTTATTAGATTTTTTTAAAGTCAAATATTTTATAAATTATTATATTTACCATTACCACAAAATAATAAATAAAGCTAATACAGATAATAAAATACATTTAATAAAAAGAAAAAAATTGCGAACACAAAGTTTGTCAAAACAACACAAAATTAATATTTGGTCATAGAACCATTTCTGTTTATTACTTTTTGGAGCCTTTGTGGCATACTTAAAACTAAGTTTCTACATAATTCGACAGTTATTTCATCCCAAGCTTGATTTATCCTATGACGTAATTCATCCCTGTTTCTAGGTTGAAAATCATGTTTATACATAGATTTGACCATGGCACCCCAAATGTTTTCTATCGGGTTCAAGTCGGGACTCTTCGAAGCCCAGGGAAGAAATGCTATGTTATTTTCTTGGAGAAAATTTTGTACAATGCGCGCTGTGTGTATTGGAGCATTATCATGCTGAAATGTGTAATTTTGACCGTATACAGCGTTTACCGATGGTATCATCACTTCGTTTAGTATATTAACGTATACTGCTGCAGTTAGTCTTCCTTCGACGATTTGGCAAAGTCCTGGTCCTCTAGCGCTAATCCAGCCCCAAACATTTATGGAGAAACGCCCACTTTGGTTGGTTTTGTGGGTGTATCTCTCATCATACCGCATGCCGGAAGGCCTATACACCCGAATTCTCCCATTATTGCATGACTGAAAAGTTTTCTCGTCAGAAAATATAACTGTTTCCCATAAATTTATTTGATTAATATATTCATGTGCAAATTCTAACCTGCCCTGTTTATTTATTTCCGTTAAAAATTTTTTATTGGCAGCACAACGGCTTCGTATATCGGAATTTCGAACCCTGTCTCTAGCGGTATTTGCAGAACGTGGAAAATTCGTCTCTTCTTTTGCCTTGATTGCAGTTTCGAAGGGATGATCCCTTAGATAATTAACCAGTCTTCTATCATGATCATCAGTAGAAATTTTAGGGGGACCAGAACCTGCATTCCTAATAATAGTCCCATGTCTTGCTATTTTTTGTTTTGCCAATAGCACGGTATTCTTGCTTACTCCCAGTTCATCTGCAATATCCCTAATAGCAACACTATCTCGCAACCGACTATAAATAATTGCCTTTTGCTGGGGGGTTAATTGTGGCATATTTACAAATAATATATAATTGTATGTTTGACGAGTCAATCATAAAGTGACAATCTTTATTGACATGCAAATTTTCATGACATTTTACTGGTACCAGGCTTGATGTAAAATTATTCTTAATAGTCTAGGAGAAAATAGAAAAATTTCCTGTCCCAGTTTTTTATCGGCGCGATGGTATCTATCTAGGAACTATTAGCTATAGCAAATTTACACAAACATCGTTTTATGAAATATTACGTGGAAGATATGGCTGAAAAACATAGTGTAACTGTGCTGCGCACACCGCCATTTCATTGCGATCTAAATCCTATAGAACCTATATGGGTGCAAGTGAAAGAATTTGTAGCAAGACAAAACACGACATTCAAAATAAAAGACGTTAAGCTACTGTTTGATCAAGCCATTAAGGAAATGACACCAGAGAACTAGCGAAAAGCAGTCCATCATGTCATTAAAAAAGAGGAGAAAATGTGGGAAGTTGACCACCTGATCCATCGAACCGTCGACCCGTTAATTATAACGCCAAGAGAAGATAACAGTTCCTCAGATGACGAAGAATATTATGATTTTTTATAATTTAATTTCTGTATAATATATTTTTTGTATTTTGTATTTGTTTTATAATGTTTAATAAAAAATAAGTATACTTAATACTATGTACATAATGCGCACCTTTGTCACACCATTTTCAGTGTTTGTGAATGGATAACAATAGGCAAAACCCATAAATTGACCCAAACCCGGGTGGTAGTACCTGCCCTTGATGAAAATAAAGAATTTTGCAATGAAATCAATGCCAAATTATGAAAGTGGCTTTAATATTCGTCATTCTGTAGTTCCTTTGCATACCTAATGAGCTTTTATTACTCTACACCTTTCTGAAATATACTAGAGTCATTCCTAATATCGAGACCGAGGGGGGCGTCCGTGGATCCCGGCGGACGTTAAAAGGATAAACTAGTGCATACAAGTAGTTTGGATATCACGCTTATACGATAAGGGATACAATGAGACTCTAATAACACCCGTATTCACCAACAACTATTTTTTCACTATCAGTCGGTTAAGATTCTTGTCAGTCTGTTAAATTCTATTCTCGTATTCACCATTGGATTTTAAGCCTTATCAGAGAGTTAAAATTAACAGTGAAATTTTGAGCTGATAAGAAATAACAAGCTGTTAAGTTTTAAAATTGTTGTTAGATTTATAACAACTTGACAAATAATAACAATTATTAATAGGTTTTTCGTTTAAAAATTAATTTAGACTATCGAATACATTTTCCACGTTTACTATAGACTCGTCAGACTCCGATGATGAAGAAATCGTACGAGAAAGGAACGTAAAAGTGTATAACAATGTATTTGAAGAAATAGACGATATTGAATTCAAAAACGGTTTAGAAGAAAAAAAACACATTTGAGCAATTGGCGAATCGGTTAGATGGAGTAGTTGAACCAGTAAATTATAGAAATCAACGTATTTCAAGAATATATTAAATACTAATTTGTTTAAGATATTATGTTACAGGATCATTTCAAATAAATATTGGGGATTTCCGATTTTAATGTACTTTTGTACCAATGAAATTAGAGTTCTTCTCCCGCATAGTATAATTACTGGATGTCTTCCTATATCCTATTTTGTCCATCATTAAATTTTACCACTGGATCCGTAAAATTGTATTTATTAGCGTAAAGTGACGTAAAGAACGGATTTGATTGATAAAACGATATTTCAGAAGATATGAGGTTGGAATATTTTACTCTGAAGTTAGTTATAAACTAGAATTGTCAGCTCAGACGTACGTACATCAACCTAACTCTCTGTTTGTTAATAGAGCGTCCCTGATTTATGGTGAATACGATATTTCATTAACAGACTGTTAATCCTAATACCGATGTTAACTATCCGACTGTTAAGTTAAAGATGGTGAATACGGCTGTAAGGCATAAGTATACTGGATCTTTCACCAACCCCTGCTACAACAACAAACAATGTGTCTACCGTAAAGACAAGGTCCGGCAACTACGGCAATGATATTTCTTAGTATTAGTTTGTTTTCCTGACCGTTTTAATCGATTAAAATGTTTGTTTTTCTTGGGTTTTCGGTCACTCTTGAATAAAAGATTTTTCTTTATAAGGGGTTAACGTTTCGGTTTTATTAGGAAACCATCATCAGAACCTATTTTACACTTCACAGACTATCATATTGAAAATGATTTTCCAAAGTAAAAAATTAAATAAGGTTCTGATGATGGTTTCCTAATAAAACCGAAACGTTAACCCCTTATAAAGAAAAATATTTTATTCAAGAGTGACCGAAAACCCAAGAAAAACAAACAAGATATTTCTTAGGTCTTTCCGTACACTTGTTTATCATTAAAAATACATTTTACGGAAAATTTAATCATGGTGCAGCAATAACAGTAGTTCTTTTCGTCTTCCTGCTTTTTAAATGCCATTTCAAAATAGCTACATACAATCATAGGGTAATTATTGGAGTCAACATTATGTTGTAAAATTTGAATTGTGTTTATTTATTTCCCGGTTAAAGTATTTGTTATGAATTTTGGCAGCCAAAGACATGACATCATTAAAATTATTATTTTACTAATTGTACTCAAAAATTTAAAACATGTATTGGTAATTAAATCATGAAAATCGTGAGAATGTATTTATTTACTTTTTCTAAAAAATAAGCCTGTTTATATTAGTAGGACAATTGGTTATGATGTAATATCAATACTATTTTAGTTTTTACACTGTCGATAATTGAAAATGGATGGTCTAAACCAGAAGTGATATTTAGGTATACTATTATTTTAAATTATTTATGTAAAAAATTCAAGTTATTTTTTCCAAAAATCTTATGATTTTGTCTGTTTTATCAGATTTTACGTACTTACTCAATTTCACTTTTTACAATTTAAGGAAGATTTACCAGTTAATTTTTTATTTCTGTTACGTATAATAAAAGCTTTATGGTCGATTGGGGTTGAGCCCCGTTGAAAATATCAAAAAATAGTAGAAAAATCGTAGTGGAAAATTATTTACATTGCAAAAAACTCACAATGACAAGTACAAACTATATTCTGATAAACCATTAAGTATCTATTTTAAGTTTATTCTTAACCTCCGTTTTGTTTAAGTGTTAATAAACGCGTAAAATTTACGTGTAAACTGGGTTTCCTTGTTATTATTGTTGAGTTATAATGATCTGACCACTGTGATTGGTGACAGATATGAAATTATACACTCTTTAAAATGACTTGGTATTTGGTACTAATTTTTATTTGTTCTCGTGTTTACGTTACCAAAAATAACTAAGTATTTTTAGTTAGAAAAACAAAAAAGATTTTTTTCTTGGTTATATTTACCAAAAAATGATGCCATCAGAACAAAGAAAATATCTTGTTTTTATATTAGTTGGCAGAAATAAAATATTTTGTTTAGCTGAATTTTACTCTGTATATATCTTATTTAAATGTTACATCAAAGTTCCTACAAACTTGTATTTATCAATTAAGATTATTGTAATAATACATTATGAATTTGTAGTCCCTATCATTTTGTTAATTTTGATTAGGATACATTCTTAGTTACCAGAACTAACTTTTCTTTTCAAGCAATATTATTCTTCATAGTTATAACTTACGGCATCGCTGTACTCACTTTAACACAGAGACTTGACGCCCTTGACGGTGGCAGTGCCGGTGACATCATTCTAGCCAGGACTGTCAGGAGGTTATGTTTATTTTAGGGTGCTTTTGGGGTTCCGTGTCCATTTTTTCCTGTTTTTAAGGCAATAATTGGCCATTTTCATTAAAATTAATAATTATTTTAAGGCTTGCAAACATCATTTGTCATTGTCATTTCAAGATATACGAAATCTGCCTAAAACCCACGTAGAATATAAAAATGTAATAATATATAGGGTGTTCTATTTAAAATAAGCATGTTGACATCTACTTCCGGTAAAACCGGAAGTGCCACTATATTGAAAATATTTTAGCCAGGTTGTCCCCATCAATATTAGCACTGTCAAATTTTTGTATGTATAGTTTTCCATGTATAGATCGAGGCGGTTCCCGGTAGGACACCCTGTAGATACACACATACTGGACGAATTAATAACTTTTTTAAATTTCTATCAAACAAAGGCGTTCTTTAAATAAATTTGATTATTGTGTCTAAAAGTTTTTCAAATATGAAGAGCTGCAATTAAATGTATTTATTTTTCTATATTTTCCTCGCACTGTAAATTACTTATTAACCAATAATATTATTTAAAATTATGTAATTCCAACAATATTGTATTGAAATAAAGTTATTTTGGATATCAAATATAAAAAGAAAAATTTCAAGGTTACATTAGTTTGGTTGGTAATAATCATATTCTATTATATAATTTCTTTTCCTTATTTGTGTTTATGTGTATATATTATTTGTTCCAAGTCAATATTAGATCATATTAATTTATAAATAAACGGTAAACTCTAAGAAGAGCGTTTTCGAACAATGCACCGAAGAGGTTTCCATGGTAAAAACTTTATATTGTGTTAGTAATTCAACAAGCCAGTTCTTTAATAAAATGTTTAATTTTTACAAGTCTTTTCTACCATGTATATTATTATAAAAGCTAGTAGAAGTTTATTGTCCGTAATATTATTATGAGACTAAACTTCAACCACTTTATTTATTACAAGGCTTGTAAACGGAGCTTGTAGCGTCGCGTCTTAGTGGGTACTTCGGTGTGATATATTTTTGAACCTGCGAATTGCAGACTATTATGGTGAACCGTAAAATGTAGTGCCCTATACTAGATGTCTGGAAAACCGTGTCTTGGTTGTTTTTTAGTTCTATGATTTCCCGTCCGGTGGTTCTGTCTTCTGCATTGGAGCTGATTCCTACAGGTGGCGATACTGTGTTTTCATAACTTATTTATTTCTTAAATAAATCTTGAAAACGCATTTTCGCTGTTTCTGGAGTTGCTTACGGGTTTTGACTGTCTGAAGGACGAAACAGCTGTCGTTGTCTACCTGTGTGGCAATACAAGGTTACATTTTTTTAAATGGAACACCCTATATATTGTATTATTTTAAGATTCCTCACAAAATTCTACGCTTATTTTGTTAATTTTAATATGCCTAAATTCAATAGTTTCTGAGATATTGACGTTTAAAATATGACATTTTCAGACTTTGACAGGATGTAACATTGAAATTTGCTGGTTTGAATGAGTTGTTAAAATCCTTCCGCGGTTACGTCGCACTAACCATCAGAGATCTGATGAAGGTGGATTCTACGGAACACGTGTGCTATCACAACGGACCTAATCAGGACTACGTGAGACTTTTGGTCAGAACCAAGGGTCTGCCACTCTTACCCAACCTAACATTGAAATAGTTCATCTTAGAGAAAAATGGTTTTCACCTCTTTATCTTAATTTTTTATTCTCTATTTAAAAGTTACAACTTTCGGTTTGCCATGTTAAACCAAAAAACGGTTTAACATGTATGTGGGACCGATTTAAGCAGTTTGCGTCGTAGGCTTTACTATGTTTAAGCATCCAAGGAAAAAACCCTCAGTCTGAATTTACCATTCTCTACTAAGATGTCATTCTGTAGCGAAAACTGATTCTCAGAACATGCTTAATGGTTTTTTGAAACCCTTGTAAATCTCGTCGCACGAAAACGTACTTTCAGCAGACCCTACACTATCAGTCGGACTGACAGTCCTGAATGATATCAATCCTTCGTCGTTTTCGCATCGTTGTTTTTTCTTATGAGAATTTACAACAGTACGAACATCATTCCTTAAAAGTTGCCCTTACACCATCAGTATTACTGTCATTCCTTTATCAAGACTGTCATGCCGACTGATAGTGTACGGTCAGCATTAAGGAAGAGACTCATTCTCAATACATATCTTAAATACATATTGAGGTTATGTTTGTAAGCAGACGATGCAAACCTCGTGCGCCGTCTCAAGCTTGCGCATTTAAAAAAAATAATAATTTTTCCGAGCTGTGTTCGCTCCTCCTCCCACCATTTTTGCTCATTTAAATTTTTTTTACATTTTCCAAACTGCGTTAGTTCCTTCTCCCACCATTTTTACTCTACGCTGAACTTGGTTAGGTCGGGAACTGACTGTTTGTGTGTAAATATTATAAAAACAATGCGTTTAAATCGCTTAAGCCGTTTTCAATTCACAGACATTTGAGGAAAAAAATGCCTTGTTGCGATCTTTTTATCGAGGCTTTTAGCTTCATCGTAAAAAAAGACAATACAAATCATTAAAATTTATTACTACAACTTTTGCAGCTATTTTTAACCAATTCTGTTGTAGTATTTCCCACATTACTTTTAAAATTGTTATCTTGGTAAATTCCAAGTAAATTCCAATTCGTAGGCGTAAAAGCACAACACAATAGCGGTTCAAATTCGTAAAAACTGTATACATAGTACTTTAACTATGCACAAAACAATTTATTTTATAAGTAACACGCCCATCCTCGAATATTTATCTTCATAAAAGACAATAACCTTTGTGATGTTTTTGCTTTATGAACATCTTAAAGCTTTTAACTTTTAGTTTTGTTTGTATGGATCTTCTGGTCCTCTAATTATTCCAGTAAGGTGCTATGGGTAGGATAGTCAGTAGCCACTGCAGGGCCGGCCCTAGACATTTTGGCGCTCTGGGCAAAACCTTAATTTTGCGCCCCCCTCCCCCCGTTTTTTTAAAGTAAATCTCATGCGACCATATCAGAAAGTCAAGAAAATATTGAAAAAAAATTTAAAAAAACGTTTTATTAAAAACTCAATCATCAATCAATCATCAAGATAAGCAATTTAGCACTTAAGGCAAAATAACAAAAATTAAAATGTAGTAATGCTAACTAAACTAATATCCCATATTATAAATAAATTCTAACTAACCAAAGTAATTAAAATGCCCTTTTTCTAACTTTTCTTTCGGCAAACTCACGAACCAGTGATTTCAAGTCTAATTTGTCACTAATTTGGTGTTCTATAGCTATCATTGCCAATCCAATGAGACGATTTTGCGTCTGCATCGTTCTGAGATAATTTTTAGTTTTGAAAAGCTTCTTTCCCCTGAAGCCACAGTGACTGGCAATGTAAGTAGGATTCTTAATGTTATGCTGAGGTTTGGTGCGAATTTAAGTGTAGCGATAAACTTGAGAACTTCAACAGGGGTCTCCTTTTTTGTCATGTTGAATGGAATTCAACTAGATTTTGCCTTAATGTTTAAATATATATTTGAATTATGTGCTTAGAAATAAAAATGATAAATTCCGCCTGCCGCCTCTTAATCTTGTCAACTATCAGTCAAATCTTGCAACGGGTCCGATGACAATGCAATATTATGAAAAATAATTTATTGATATGATATCAGAATGATAAAAAAATATTCTTTACTTTTTAGTGCATTTTATAAAAGCCTGTAACTTAATTTTTTTATCAGTTTATTTTCATTTTCCATGATTTTGGCGCCCCTAGATCATTGCGCTTGGGGCAGCCGGCCGGATCGCCCTACCTTGGGGCCGGCGCTGCCACTAGCAACTTTAACAAATACAATAGTTTGACCTCGTCGCGGTGTAATTTTGTTTAGTATATATGGTAAGTCCTAAGTTGATACTTCTTTTTTAGCTATGTACAGAAGGCATTAAAGTAAACAACATTTTCAAATACCTTTTCCAAAAAACTCAAAAATAAGGTACTTACATTCATTTATTACACTATGGATTAAATACGGTTCTGCCTAACTTGCCCGTTCAATAACATTAAGAAAATTTCTGGGTGTAGGATGAGCCCGCAAGGGAAAGCGTTCTGCGTATAATCTCGAAGCAGCAGCCACACTTTGACGACACTCATCGTAAATTAGCATCATATCTACTAGTTTATTGTTTTCAAATTCTACCATTTTCACGTGTCACCAAATTAAAATTAATTTGCTTCAGAAAAACACACCGCAGCGTATTGCCAAATAACTCACCACCGACCCGTAAATTGCATGACTAATAAGATATAAAACAAACAACATAAAGTATAGCAGGCTACGTTTTGATGACCAGGCCGGTGCTTAGCTTTTTTACTTCTGTATCTCGCCTATTTTTAAGTTAAAAAAAAGGTATTTGAAAATGTTGTTTATTTTAATGCCTTCTAAACACAGATAAAAAAGAAGTATCAACTTAGGAATCACCTTGTATACTATGACATATGACTTTGAATATTACACGAACAAATTTAGCATTAAAAACACTTACTTATGAAATGTTACACCAGAATTTGTAAGTTTTGGTGTCAGAAAATACACCAGATCAACAACCCATTATAGATGGACTCGACATTAATGAATTACGGTCTCAACAGCTGATATTGCACTGAGGGTTACTGTCTTATCTGGTTATTGATGTCATTAACATTTTTAAGTAAAATAACCGAATATTTAAAAGATTTTTTTTAATATAAGCTAGCCTAGCTGTGATATTGGAGTATTTGGGTTAGTTGAGTTTCAGCGTCATATATTTGACTATTTTTTATAATTAAGCTAAACGGGCCGACTTTGATTGGAATAAAATTATTTCTGCTAATGTAATTTCTGTCACAGTGAAAGTTGCGTGGTTAAAATTTTGATATAACCCGACATTAATGAATTACGGTCTCAACAACTGATATTGCACTTAGGGTTACTGTCTTATCCGGTTATTGATCTCATCCATATTTTTGAGTTAAATAACCGAATATTCAAAAGATTTTTTTTAATATAAGCTAGCCTAGCTGTGATATTGGAGTGTTTGGGTTGGTTGAGTTTCAGCGTCATATATTTGGTTATTATATTATTAAATATATTATTAACGACTTAGGCTGAGAACCTGACACTTTGACTCTTGATCTTTACTGTTTTGCCTTGGCACAATTGACAGACATAAGAATTATGTTTATGTATTTTCCAATCGCGCTTTGCATTTTTCTATTTTCAGAATATTTTAATAATATCTTGAGGTACATAAGATATATTGACTAGCGGTTTTAACGGACTCCTTTAAATTTAAGTCCTTTTCAAACAGCACTAGAGACCACTGCAGAAACAAAAAACACATACTTTAATTAAGCAAATGATAAAACAATTAAATCCCAGTTTAACAAGACAAACTTTACAAATTTTCGTAGACCTACCCGAAGTTAGTTAATTTTTTTCCAAGAAGCTGGAACAATAAGTGCTGGAACAAAGTTGCTCATAATAAAACAAATAGATTTTTATTAAGACTTAACTCAGCATTTTATGGGAGAAACCTTCACTTTCTGAAGTATTAGTATTACGTCCTCTAACGGCCATCTGAGAAACTTAAAAATAATTTCCAGCGATTTATCTTGCCCACTTTCCCTATAAAACAATGCCAAAAAGCTTATTAATAGTTACCAAGATAGAGCCATCGAGGGTAAAATAGATACCAATACATTGTTTTGGAAAGTCACCATCGATATTTATTTTTAATAATGACTGGTGAAATAGTTGATAAAATGTAATGACATAATAATATACAAGGGTTTCAATTTGAAATAAGAAAAATAAATTGATTTAAAGTTTGATACTAAACTTTGCACACCCTGTACAATTCGTAATAATCAAACTTGATTAACGAGACTGTTGGACCTTATTTATTAAGTACCTTTCTATAATTTTATTAACGAGGCATTATTTTTATTTTTATTTATTTTTAAAACCAGTGGTGCAAAACTGATTTTTCTTAGTTTTTATCTTTTTTCGCCCATAATACTGAACCGATTTCACTAAAATTTAGGGGTATGAAGGCAACTATAAAAGGCATCCAAATAAGTAAGAATACATATAGCTTGTAATCTAAAAAAATAGATACTTATGACGTCACACTTTTTTGGAACGCCCTGTATAAACAAAAATATTTTTCTGAAATGCGCCCTAGGATACAGGTATCGTCTGCAAAATATCAAAATCCTAACTTAATTAATAAGTGAGCTATAGAAGACGGGAGGTGAGGTGTAGGACCCTGTATATTCGACGAGGAAAACTTCATTTTCCAGAAGAAGTGCTGTTTGATTTTCACTAAAGATCTTTTAGCACTCCAGAACCTTAAAACTTGGATGTGATTAGGGTTTTTAAATGTCTAAATAAATTAATATTATTGAGTTTTCTTACAATGAGATTATTTGTGTATATTTTAATTAAGAATAAAACTTCCTGAGATTTTTTTTGTTATTTACCCAAAGTAGGCATAGCAATAAATTTACATTCGACATTGTCCTCGCAAACTCGTAACTGATTATTTTGGCAATGATTTTCTTTAACAACAGGTGGTAGCAATGAAAAATCCTTAAATTATTACCAAAAATAAACAAAAATTACATACATCTCCTGTTGCATCCATTATCATAATTTATTTGTTTTATGAATTTTCTTAAGGTCATTGACGATTAAAATTTCCATATTATATTGAATAATAATAGGTATGTTGCCTTTTTGTTGCCATATTAATATTTAGCATTTTTATACTTAAAAAAAAATACCATTCGTTTTATTAATTTATTAAATGGCTTGTTGTTTAAGTATTTTACCAATAATATGATGGTGTGCATAGCCGGAATCCAATCATATGAATAGGTTTTGAGTTATGGCCTTTTAAAGTTGACAATTGTTACTTTGAGATTATCTGTATCACCAGGAATTTTGAGTTTTTTCTTAAAAACTATTTTCTTGTCTTAAGAGTGAAGTCTAGTGATGCATTCGCTATTTCATTCTTTGATCAATATTTCTTAACTTTTTTGCTTTGTTCAAAGAGAGGCCAGATACCCGTTCTTAAGTAGCAATTATCTACATTTTTGAACTAAAGAAATTTTGAATAATGAATTAATAAAAGCAAAAAACGAAATGTTGTAAAATTTGTCCTGTATTCTTTTCCTGCTTTTATTACTTTATAAATTCAAACTTGTTTAATTTTAAGGTGTAGGTAATTATGATTCAAATCTGGGTATTTGGTCGATTTTTGGATAAAAGGAAAAAGAAATAAAATATTGATCAAAAAAAGAAATGGCGAATGCGTCACTAGACCTCACTGTTAATGGTGGAAAATTAGGCCTTAAGTTTTTTTTTCACTTATATAGAAATAAAATATGTAGAGGATATTGAATAATTCATGGGCAGATCAAATAATTAATATTTAAAAATTATGACAATTCGAAAAAAAGAAAAATTATCTATTTTTCGTATATCGAAAACAAACGGCTAGATTTTGTACATATTTTTATATTTAATAAAAGATAGTGATCTTAATATTTTACTTCACGTCGAAGAAACTAAAAATATTATACTTGAACTCTCGGGCAAGGGGTAGAAAAAAATCACACCACAGTACTGCGAACTTTAAAAAAGCATAAATGTTTTTGTTTTTTTTGTATGATAAAACACCTGCACTGTAGGAAAAATCCTTTAAGGCGCTCTGGGAGCGGTGCGAGTGCGAAAAAAGCGATTAACGTTGGTCTTGAAACGTTAAAGATTGTATTCATTGGGAAACACGACCTCAGGAAGATCATTCCACAATGATGACGTTCTCCAGATGAAAGAGTTCTTGAACAATGAAGTTCGAGGAGTACTAAGCTGAACAACATATGGATGAGCGGCAGTGGTTCGCCGTGTATTTCTGTTTTGCATTGCTCTAGGTGGAATCAAGTGGGCAATGAGGGCAGTGAACAGTGCCATGGAAATATCTGTAAAAGAGAGCCAAATCACCAACCTGTCTTCGATGCTCCAGGCTATAGAGGGTCTTGGTCAGCTCGGGGTCGCCGATCAGACGAACGGCTCTCCTTTGAATGGAATCCAGTAGCCGAAGGGTGTGATTGGGTGCAGAGCTCCAGACATGAGAGCAATATTCTAATGATGGTCGAATCTGGGCTTTGTAGAGTGTCAAAAGTTGATGAGGTGTGTACAACCTTTTGGTGCGGAAAACTACACCAAGTTTCTGTGCAGCTGCCTTGGCAATTGCGGCAACGTGATCATGCCAAGAAATATTACCTCCCAGATTGACCCCCAGCAAATTAATAGACGGTGCCAGGGGAATTGCGTGTCCTGCCATGACTATATCCGGTTCTGCAATGTTAACCTTTTTGGAGAAGACTGCTGCCTGGGTTTTCTTAGCATTAAATTCGACTTGGTTACTGTCACCCCAAGCCAAGATTTCTTCCAGGTCATTGTTGAGGCGCAATACTTCATGCTGCCTGCGAAGATGTGCGTCGGCAGCGGATGTTTGGAGAGTCAAAGTAAAAGATGAGACAAGTGTGCTGTCATCAGCAAAGCTATAAATTGGATTTTGGGTTTTCACTAGAAGGTCGTTATTCATATAAGTATCAAAACCATCAAGAATTGCAAAAAGGAGATGAAGAACAAAGATCACTATTTTGTTTTGAAATGATGAAGCAAGCTAACAACATCAGATAGTTTTTACAAAATATTTGATTTTCAATCGAATGCAGGTTTACATTAAATAATGAGTCGAATATACAAAATTATCGGTACTGGAGCCTACAAAATGAACATCGTCTTGCAAGCATTCGAACCCTCTAAAAGTGAATGTTTGGGCAGACATTTTTGGATGAAAATCTTACTGGTCTAACATTTTTAGTTCTTCAACATGAAATTGGACCCGCACTGGAGGAAATCGCTTATTAAAATCAGAAGATTTGATTCCAAATGAATGGTTGCCAGGCCCACAATTCGCTTGTGGTATATATATATGGCAAATACTATACGCGAATATCTAAATAACGTCTTTAAAGGGCACGTTGTCGGTCAAAATTCTCTTCTTCCTCTGGGGGCATTTAAAAAATGTTCTTTATAAAAGTGTGAAAGTTAGTGTGAAAATTTAGAGCAGTTTAAAAATTCAATTTCAATGCAATGTGAAAGAATTATCCAGTATCAACTCGCTAATGTCAGTAGAGAATTTTACCATCGTTTATGATATTGTTTAGCAGCAAATGGCGGTTTATTTGAACATTTAGTTAAGAATTAACAATATTCCAAACGATTGTACAGTTTTCTTAAAATAAAATTATTAGGTTTTTATAAAGAATTGTTTATCTTTAAACACCCTCTTATTTTCTTCCCCTCTTAGCAATTCTTGATGATTTTAATACTATTTAATAAGTTTTATTGTAAGTAAAATAATTTGTTTTCTATTAAAAGATCCGTTTTGAAAATAATGTTCGTTTTATTTGAAAACATTAGCTGAATCCAGTACAAAATGTATCTGTTAAAGATTTTAAAAAAGCCTACCAACAATGACAAATCACAGGTTAACAAGTCTAATCAATGCTGGTGTCCACAGCATCACCTGTTGAATTCCAATGAAAAACCAACCGCAATCCTATTCAAATAAGTTAAGATCGGGTTGTCCAAAATTGTTCAAACTTCCCATGTGCACTCACCACGCAGAGACCCTAAGAAAGTCTCCCTACAACCCCGCTCTAAAGTCAACAGGGGAACAAATATTTTGGATAGTCCTTGCATGGGATTTCCTATGTTTCCAAAGTATGTGGAGTATAGCTAGTTTTTTTTATCCTAGATCCCTCCTATTAAAAATAAGGTACAATTATTTCAGGGTCCAGTTTCTTGCGTAGAGACAAGTCGAATTTCAGGATCCATTTAACCTTACAGTGTCCTAACAGCTCATTAGGATTTCACAATGATAAATGTACTTTAAAAAAGCCTTTGATCAGACATAAAAAGTAGTAGACACGTCTAGCAAGAACAACAGCAGAATGAAAAATGTGCCCGTAATTACTATTTATTACTAGCACCTGGTTACAAAAACTAATTACAACATTCTGAGAAAATGTCTAAATTTATTAATCTAGCTCACTGTCATTACCCGACTTGAGACCAAAATCCAGCAAATTCCCACATCTATTATTGTAGATCCGGCATCCGTGACCAATGATCCTGCAATAGAGCACCGCAGGTACCACGGTACCACGTGCAGAGGCATCGGAATCACCTAAACAGTGGCGCCAAGTCTTCCAATATTACTTTAATTCAGATTTATATCAATATTATTATACTACCTTAGTAAATATATTTAAAAAGAATGCTGTTGAATTTTCAGTTCAAAATTAAGAAAAAGGCCTTTTCTCTGTGATAAATCATCTATTAATTTACTGTCTTCAAGAAATCAATAATTGGTATAGAAGAAGATACTCAAAAATGTAATATTTTTCAAAAATTATTCTCCTGGTTTTCTAACTTCAGCATAAATTTATTTAAACCACCGTGTCAAGACGACCAAAGCAATCGAATCGAAGCAGCCTCGACCCATGTCGAGTTGCCTCTTCCGCGGCAGCCTCCTGCTGAGCCAATTACAATTATTGGTATTTTATTTTTTCAAAAGTGTCTCAGTCGCTTAATGGGACAGTTTAGGTATTCTGCGTCAGCTAGAGAGCAGTGCACCGTTTCGTGCACTCTTTAGAAAAAAAATTGTATGCATAGACTGGGATAAAGTCTTGATTTAAATTAAAAAAAGAACGAATTTAATCTGACAGATTTGCATATTGTTGAAGTATATTCTTAACCTCACTTTTGTCAAAAGTGTCAAAAAACATTTACAACATGTAAATTTGGTTTCATTGTAATTGACCACTGTGATTGGTCAGTTTTCTATCCTAACTAGAATGGATATGAAATCATATCCGTTCAGTTAACCGGAATAGTCCACTTTTCCATTATTTTAGGCTAAAGAAAATATCAAATTTCTATGTGGGATAGAAAAAATAAATTAACTACTAGTACAAGGGTGGTTTATCATTACTCTCATGAGTTATGATCTCAGGGCACCAAAATTCCCATTTTTCACGATATTTTTGTTTGAAATTACTTTGCGGGTTACAATCTTATTTGCCTGTTAGTGGCGCTCCTAATTATCCTTCTTTTAAGGCCTTTTTACATTAGGTGAAAGTTGCAAGTGCAACAAAATAGTATTTTCAAATGGGAAAACGTTCATCAGGTGATTAAAATGTCATCAAAGCGCATGCTTTCAGGCAATTTTGCTTGAACTTGCAGCTCATTTGGTACAGGGCACATGATGAATTTAACATTTAATCATGACAAAGAAACGTACAAAGCCCGACTTTAAAGAAACTTATAACCAAAACAAAAGCTTCACATTAAAGTAAACTCTATATTTTGACAGTTTGTACCAATAGGTATTTTTGTCAAAGTTTGTTCGGCAACATCGCTTCGGCTCCTGCACGGCTGTTCGGTCTCGGTTCGGCGACAAGAGCTTATTTAAGAAAAGTACAACCGGCGGCACTTTCAGTAACGGCAACAGCTTTCGCGCAAAACCAGCGCCAGAGCGTCGCAGACGTTTCCGAACGCGTGCATTTTGTAGACGAAGAGAGTGGTGTGTTGTGGATGATATCTGAGGAGTTTTTTCAAATAAAATAACCTTGATTTTTGAGTTATTGGACAATAGTTTGATCTCAAGATGGATAACGAGAGTTTTGTCCCAGATAACGTAAGTTTTAAATTAGTAGGCCCTTATAAGATTTTTGGGCACATGCAATAGAACATTTTTTTTTTAAAATTTAGTGGTAGATTTATATCAGGATTTTTAATAATATGGTATTATTAAGAGTGAAGTCTAATGATGCATTTGCCATTTCATTTCTTGATTAATATTTCTTATCTTTTTCGCTTTATTCAAAAAGGGGCCAAATACCCGTCCTTGAGTAGCAGGGTTGTAATAAATCACGATTTTTTTGAAAAAATCAATAAACCTGATTTTTTCCATTAAATCGTGATTTTATTTTTATTTTTATCAATTTATACTGATTTTTTCTTAAATATGGCAATAATGAACTTTAAAATCACTTATTTTCATTATTTTGTCTCTTATTCGCCCAAAAATATTTGTTGTCCGGATTTACAGTTAGAAAATCTCTTTGGCGACATACAAAATAACTTGTATTGACATAAACATTTTCAGCAGCGTAATTTATGAATATTTTTTACGCTGGACTGATGACGATTAGTTATGTTTTTACCCTTACATAATGTATCTAAACACTTCGTTTTAAATAAACTATCTTCCTTTTTTTAAATTTCCTGATGAGTTGTTTGGTTTGGCGACCTGTTTTTACAGAAATTTATAATTTTATTTAAATCACGATTAAAATTGAAAAAATTATTTTATTTAAATCGTCGCTACCCTACAGTTTTGAACTAAACAAATTTTGATTAATGATTTAATAAAAGCAAAAAAGGAAAATTTGTGAAATTTGTCCATTTTTCTTTTTCTGCTTTTATTACTTTATAACCTCAAACTTGTTTAACTTTAAATTGTAGGTAATTCTGCTTATAATGTCGGTATTTCGATAAAAGGAAAGAGTAACGATATATTGATCAAAAAACGAAATGGCGAATGCGTCACTAGACCCCATTCTTAAGTTTAAAATATTACTTTACATAAATAATTAATTGATCGATAAAATACTATTTATAACCGTATTCACGAAAGGGTTCTAAATTTCAAACATGCAAACCGCCCTAAATTAACAGTTACGGTTTTAAAATGACAAGTGTTAGAATAACGTTGGGTCGCACAAAGATTTTTACGCGGAATTAACCAACCAGCAAGTTTGACTGTGACATAAGTGACATGAACAGGCATTATAAACTCACAAATAAAGACGCCTATTTATTAAATTAAAAATTAAGGCAACCGGGCCAGTATGATTGTGAGAAAATTATTTCCGCCAATGTCATGTATGTTACAAACAAACTTGCTGGTTAGTTAAATATTATTAAAATTATTTGTGCAACCCGACATGATTTAAATAAGTTAACTCTATTCGTGGACACACTGTATGTGGGCGTGGAAAAAATATTTTCAAGCAGAAAAAAAAGGCGAAAAAAAAGATATAAGCCAATGAAATCGCTTAAAATAATTATTCTTGTTGTAAAAAATACTGAAAAATACTTTTTTTTATAAAAATAACTTTTTGACACTCTCCTATTATCTGTAGAGCCCAAATTTAAAAAGTTTTTAAAAGTCCATTAGTAAACATGGCCAGGGTTCGAGATAAGAGAACGCAATGCTTTTGTTCTAATTTAATATATAGAGATAATTTATAGTTTATTTCAGAAAGGGGTAGAGTAAAAAAAGCTCATTAGGTATGCAAAGTGACTACAGAGTGACCCAATGAATATTTAAGCCACTGACATAATTTGGCATTGATTTCATTGCAAAATTCTTCCTTTTGGTCAATTTGGGTCAATTTATAGGTTTTGCCTATTGTTATCCATTCACAAACACTGAAAATGGTATGACAAAGACGTGCATTATGTACATAGTATTAGGTACACTTATTTATTATATTTAAAAAAAATACAAAATACATTATACAGAAATTAAAATATAAAAAATCGTAATATCATTCGTCATCGGAGGAACTGTCATATCCCCTTGACGTTATAATAAACAGGTCGACGGTCCGATCAATCAAGTGGTCAAGATCTCACATTTTCTCCTCTTCTTTAATGACATGATGGACTGCTTTTCGCCAGTTCTCAGGTGTCACTTCCTTAATGGCTTGATCAAATAGTAGCTTAACGTCTTTCATTTTAAATGTCGTGTTGTGTCTTGCTACAAATCCTTTCACTAGAGCCCATATAAGTTCTATAAGATTTAGTTCGCAATGATCTGGCGGTGTGGGCAGCACAGTTACACTATGTTTTTCAGCTATATCTTCTACGGCATATTTCATAAAATGATGTTTGTGTAAATTTGCTATAGCTAATAGTTCCTTCTTTATCAAATTATCTTCTTTTTTTTCTTTGGTTACTTATCATAAATAATTTAATGCACAAAATTTACCTGCGCCTATGGCCGATACCGAAATTGAGCCAAACTGGACGAAATTTTCCATTTTATTACTCTACACCTTTCTGAAATAGACTATGTTAGAAATATTGGTCAGATGCTCTTAACATAATAGTGACAATAAACGCAGGAATGTCAATGCTGCGGGGATTACTATTAAAATTTTAGCACATACTTTGAAAATTCCCATCGGAACAAAATTATCAACTTATTACAACATGGTAATTCATAATAATGAGTGAAAAACCAATGATTACCCATCTCTTTATAAACCAGATGGCTAAACAACTATGCACGTACGCCTATTCACGTTATAGTAAAATAATAATAGCCAGTTCTTGCCAACCAACAAAATCCCGTTAAACGTTATTTCAAAGGCAAATTTCTCTGAAACTACAAAAACCATTTGGTAAAAACCTGATTCATATTGAGCGGCAAGTATTATTCTTTCTAACGAAGAAAAATTCGTGTTTCAGGAGTCAGTGGTTGCCGAGATTTTAGCGTCTCAAAAATCGAATAGAAGGATTTTGTTGGTTGGCAAAATATCACTAATTATGTAACAGCGAAAATATTTGTACGTACAAAATAATTTGCTTAACAATAACACAGGTATACGGTAAAATTAAAAATTGTTTTTATTTAACTTAAAATCTCTATCATAATTAAACGCTAAGTACAGGGTGTCCCATAACTTATGGGCCGTAGAGTAACTGGAGATACTAGACATTAAACTAAGCCGATTAAGTCATATGAGTTTTTTTTGATAATTAAAATATTAATTTAATTATGTAGGTACTATGTTTTTTTATGCTTTGGGATGTTTAAAGGGAAATGTCTCGAAACCCGTTTAAGATATTAAGATCAATCAAGTACACCTTTTTGACTCAGAAAATGCCCTTCTTTAAGAAACTATAATGGAAAAATACCTAATATCACAGGTAAGAAAAAAAATCATAGATTTATGAAGCCCAGTGTATGCAACTAGCGCCGTCTAGTTTGAAACTTAAAAATTTCTACAAATTCTTATTTCTTGCTCATAAAAACATAATATTGCCAACTTTCAATTCGATTCATTAAACCGTTTTAAAATTATGGCTTATTTTCGAGAATAAACTTTTACTTTCAACACCCTGTATCTCTAGAACGAGTAACAATCCGAAAAAACGTATATGACATAATCGGCTTAGTTTGATGTCTAGTATCTCCAGTTACTCTACGGCCCATAAGTTATGGGACACCCCGTATAACCGCGGCAGTGGCTCAATTGAGCACTTCGCCTACGGTGTTGTGCTCAATTTACTTTCTTCTGCGATATGGACATCACATCAACTCTTATAGTACAAACTACAATTAAGAAATGATGGCGATAAAATCTATCCTATCATACATTGCATGGATAACAGATTTATAGAACAAGTACAGCACCTTCAAGTAGATGTAAACAAGAAGAACCGGTCAGCTGTTTGTTGTGTTTATTTCTAAATATCAACAGTAAATAAATAGTTTATATTACCGCGATTGGTATTAATGTCAATAGTAATATATATAATAATCAAAAGTTAGTGTTAATATAAATACCGATGGTGTAAGGTCTGCAAATAAAATAGGTATAAATTATTTTTAAAAAAAAGACAGCCAGTAACATTTTTAATTATTAACATTAAATTAACAATAAAGCTGTGGTAAATGAAACTTTTATTAAGCCTTTATGACTGCGCACCAGTCAATTATTTCTTATTTTTAATTATTATTACTATTATTAACGCACACGGCACAAAACACGAATACATAATTAAATGAGACCTTAATATATTATCAAAATTGTAAAATTATTAATTATGTTTTAACAAATTACGTTATGCGTTACCTAAACATCGATGGCAGTGTATAAACAGTAGATGTACACAATAATAATTCATTATATAATGATTCTACAAATAAGCGCAACTAAGCCTTTTTCTTTATATTTCTCGGTTGTGGTATATCTTCCTGTTTAAGTAAAATAATTACAATAATATAGTAAGAATATTAGATAATAAATATCAGAAATATTTATTTGCTCGTGTCGTATCAACGGAATCGGTTAGCCAAAAATTCTATTCGCAAGATATACGTCATTTCTACAAAGACAAAGGTATACAGAATACATATACGAGGCGGCCATGCAATAACTGAAAACAAAGGTAATAATATCACCACAATACACCTACAACAGTATGCCGACTAGCAAACTTAAATTTGAAATACCGCTGCGCATACCGTCACATCCGAGTGACGCGAGTGACAGTTCTCATATTGCCGGGTCACTGTAAAAGGCGGGCAAATTTTCTTTCTGTGTTGTTTTTTATTTTTAGTTCGAATAGTTGTATAGCGAACAAGAGAACATTATAATTGTTAAGTAAGGGATCTTTATCGACTCAGTTACGTATTGGGCACACTCAAACAATCAAGTGCGTAGAACTTATTTCTCCCTGGCCTATTTTAATTTTTAAATATTAAACCGTATCTACTGATAATGATAAAAAAAACTTAATTTATTAGAAACTAGACATACGATTTGCTTCAATGGGCTCTTTTACTATTCTCATATTTGATAGTTTTTGCGTTTAAATTGTTAAGTCGGTGCTACAATATAGGAGTTTATCATCATAAAACCATTTCTAGGTCATACCATGTATTTTTTGCAACTCATTGAAAACATACACAATTTCGACAAATTATAAAAACGCAAAAAAGGCGCGATTACTTGATGACGTCGATTCAAAAAAAATTTACAGTGATCATTGTTACCGATCTTTTACTTGTCATGTCGGTGTTTTTGTTTACATCTCACTTACATCCGAATTGTTGTGGATTTTTGATGTATTTTTGTTTAAAATAACTGTTCTTTTTATTTATTTGATTATAGAGCAGAAATATCGACAAATAACTTAGGTTAGACGTTTTGAACTGTTATTTCATTAGCTTGCTCTTATGTCAATAATTTCGAAGTTACCACATGTGAAACCTTTTATGCTAGTTAAATAATATGATTTGGTCCTAGAACTTTCATAACTCATTTTAAGTCAAAATATAGATAGTATTTTGGAAATAATATGATTTTTTAAATTTTATTTTCTATGGGATTACTTTTCAGCCTTTGTCATTGTGTTATAAAATAAAAATTTTAGAGAACATTCGTAACATTGTAAAGCTGCCGTTTTTATGACGTATATTCGATAAAGTCCGTGTTTTTGTTCCAACAGTTTCTTTTTATTTATTTTCTGTGATGGCTGAAAATATCAAAACAAACAAACAGAAATTTTTTTTTGTTCTTTTATACACTTCAACGAAAATAAAAATTAGTGATAGAGCTCATTTAAATGTCTATATCAAAAAAAAAACGTTTTAACTGGTAAGTATCTCCAGTTGTCTGTACTGTAAGACGACTGGAGATACTCCGAGATACTTACCAGTTGAAACGTTGTGGTTCAAAACTAATAAAGACAATGCAAGTCCAAAACTCTACTGCCGTTCAAGAAACATCATTGTATCCAACCTTCCAGCAGACATTAATGTAGTATTATGTTACTTCGTTCTTCAACTTTACCCGCATAAGTAGACACTGTAGCACTGTCGTAAATGTTGATTATCACAAATTGATTAACAAGTGGCTTAATGTTAAATTGGACAATAATTTACACCTTATATGGGTTTTTTCATCATCATAAAAATATGCCCGGGTAGAACTTTTAAATGCTTTGCAAATTACTGACAAGAAATCTAAAATATGCACCACAATGTGGGTGCGTATTCGTGTCGAAATCTAATTTAGCCCAGTTTTTGCTCAACATTTCAATTTATCATATATTTATCTAAATTAATATTAACGAAAAAGAACAAAAGAATGGGGGTTTTGTGTAGCTACGCTTTTGAAGGTTAGACGCAGCATTTGAAAAATGTAACAATGGTATTATTTCGTAATTGTTTTAATGCAGACTTATTACATCACTCATTAGAGCTTATAAAAAGTTAAAAAGGTCGGTAAAGCATATCATTGTATTTGTATAATAAAGGTAATTAGTTAAAATTTAGTTTTACTTATAGAAATTAATGGGTACAACGATAATTGGGCTGTAAAGAATGTGTTCACCCAGAAAATAAGCCGATTTAAAAATAACATATTTTTAATTAAACTTTTATAGTATACAGGGATGGACAAAAGTCTAGACCCGGTTATACTATACAGGGTGCTACAAATTCGTGTGTGTGGGGATCTCGAAAACGTTAAGAGATACGAAGATGGTTAAATTGAGGCAAAGTTGCGTATTAAGAAAATAACAAATATTCCGAATACCTTCGGAGATATCCGGAAAAAACCGAAATTTTTAGTTTTGGTTTTTAATTTGTGGCGCCTTTATTTTTGATTTAGGAAAAAAACGAAAAACACTTTCTCATAGCCATTCTTTACGTTGTACAAGATGGCGTTATTAGTTTTCAAATTGGCGTTTCGTTCTTTAGATAGGTACCAACTTCAATTCATTTTTTTTAATACGGACCTGGAATTTTTAAAACAGTTTTAAGGACTTCTAAACTTTGGAAATTTAGTAAAATTTAAAGGTTTTAAAATTTTAACGTTTTGTCATCAAATAACACATCACTAGTATTTCACATTATCCTTTCTTTACTATTACGGCCCTGGCAATTATTTTTAGGAATTACTTAAATATTAAAATTACATTACAGGAAGTTATGGTCTTTAGGCCGTTTATTTTTTTAATAAGATTTACCGTCACAATACTCTAGGAAATAAGCAAGTTTTTAAGGCATGAGAAGTAATTCTATTTTATTTTTTATATTTCTTATATTTTTCTCTTTGCCCAAACGGGCCCCCTCTTACCACTGTTACCTGTTGCCCATGGTCAGTGTTAAGACTTAAGCATACCAATCTTTAATCATTAACCCATTTCTCAATATTTTATCTTTCATGGCTCGATGAGAGCTCCATCGATGTTCACTACCATTTACCATTTAACTTTGTTCCTCTTACTTATAACTATTTTTCTCTTTGTATTTTATTCCTGATGATAGGTGTTACTACACCCGTAACATGTACAACATCTACCATATTTTAACTTTATTAATTTAATAAACCAGTGGAGAAAGACTTCATGCTTTTATTTATTCCTATAAATTAACTCCACTTTAAGAATGGACTACTTCTTCAAAAGTAATTCTATTTGTTAAGTATTTCATTTATTTTATTAATATAACGTATACCTTATGGTTTTTGCTTTTGCCTTACTTAGACCTAGACCGAAATACTGTAAAACAAAAAAATAATTCAATGGAGGGAGTTTGTTGGGAGGGGTCAAATAAAACAGGGACACCAATTGGTTTCAATGCCGACGTTTCGACGTTTATAGCGTCATCCTCAGGGCACTACAATGGATGTAAATTATTAGTATTTTTGATTACATAAAAAAAATGGACAATAGAAGTAAAAATGTTAAACATTAGTTCATAATCTTTTCAAGAACCTATATTTTTTAAACATTCCAGTACTCATTTAAAAACGAATTCACCTTTAGTTTTTTATACATAAAAACATTTTTCGTTTTTCTCTAGACAAGGTATGCGTGTATCTCTATTGAATCGCATTTTTAGTCGTCAACTGAACAATATCAAGACAAACCCTTTGAAAATTAAAAGATGCTTATCTGTATTTTCCTGAATATAATATTGACCAGGGAAGCCTGTCTTTTTCGATGAGTCTATCATTGATTGTTAGTTTTTTTACATGGTTTATTTTTTTGAAGACTAGTACTCTACGAAAAGGAGAAAAAAGTTTGAAAAGTAATAAGAAAATTTTTTTTTTAATACTTATTTAAGTTGAACTAGTACTTATTGTATGGTTGATACCTAATTGATCAATGTCCTGTAACTTTTACTCTTGTAAAACGTTTAATTCTGTGTCTACACATTTATATACATATTTTCTTGAGAACCATGGTAACCACATACACATAATTATAATAATATACACCTACTAGTGTATAGTTTCTACCTATATATAGAAATTTTCCATATTTTATTTATTTTTCTGTTTGTTTGTGAATATTTAACTAAAGTAACTAATGTTTAACATACAAATACTAATAATTTACATCCATTGTAGTACCCTGAGGATGACGCTATAAACGTCGAAACGTCGGCATTGAAACCAATTGGTTTCCCTGTTTTATTTGACCTTCCCAACAAACTCCCTCCATTAAATACCAAATTGGGTCACAAATCTACCACAGCAAAAAAATAATGCTCACGAGTGAAGAAAAGGTAGCTGGAGTGTTAGTCTAGTTATGTTACTGAGATGCGCTTATGTTTGTTTCAAAAACCATTCAAATTTTTTTTCCTGTTTAGAGGATCTGATGATGCTAGTTTCAGGCGAAACATGAAACAAAAACAAACAGACAGAAGAATATTTGAGGCCGAGACTTTGGGTCTCTTGTTTTACAAAATATCAAATATCAGGCCTCTTTGAGTAAAAATGGACGAATTTTTCAAATCAGAAATCTTTTGTTTTTTTAGTTTGGCTCTAAATGTTTAGAATCGGTGGACTCTATGGCTCATTCATTACAGACCACCCTGTATAGAGATTGATTTATAAAAATTAAAATTTAGAGTTTTTCTGAGCCGCGCATAATACCGTAGAATGTAGCAAATTATATATTCAGTTAATATGTTGTTCCAGGGAGTGCTATGAAAAAAATATGTTAGAAAAAGGTGGGACGAATCCATGTACACGTGTTTTAAATTATTTTTTTTTAAGTTTAATTAAATCGTGGCTATAAAAGTGTGTAAAAATACTCGTTAGTCACGGTATAGGTAGTAATAAAAACATATGTAATTATGTTAACTTGGTTAAATAATCATCGTTGTCTTTAAACTATTTTTTTAAAATAGGCGCGTGCCTAGTTCACCAACACGTAAAAGTAAAAACTGTAGACAATTAATAAAAAAAAATTTCGCCTAAAATCTATTACCAGAAAAAACAAATCGCGCTGAAGAGAGGGTCATGTATTAAAAAACAAATGTTTATCGGTAGCCATAGCGTAGAAAATAGAGCTCTAGCCTACATCTCGCAAGTTCACAGGTTCAAATCCTTTCTCTTTTTTTTATAAAAACATTATATAATTTATAAAGTTATTTTGAATTAAAATTTTTCTTGTTGGGTAGATTTTTTAAATTAATGTTTAATGCATCTTTCCTTGATTCAATTTAAAATTTTTCATTCTGATTAATCGAGAAGTCAATCCAGGATTAGTTCTTCCTATGATATATAAAATATGAAAAAATGAAAAAGTTAAACTACAAATAAAGGAAAAGCCTATTGACAAACTATGAAACCAGATATTAAGTGGAACATAATCCTAAGTATGCTAATTTCAACACTAGTTTTGGTATTATTTTTTTCAACACTAGTGTTGAAATATTTTTTTTACAAATCAAAGGATTTTTTAATAATTATTTGTGGTCGTAGGAAAAATAGTGTACATTACTCGTGTGCAAGTGATTATTCTAAAACTAGGAGAATTTGGCCCTTGGTTGCCGCCTCGAGCTAAATATCTCCTCGTTTGAAAAGTATCACTATCATCACTCGTTATATAATATACTATCTTGCCTACTCCAATGGACACAATAATACTTTCACAGTCGATTTTAATTAAAATTTTAATGATTTTTTTTTGTCATGTTTTTTTAAAATATTTTTTCAATGAATTTAACTGCACCATAGCTTGCTAGATTGTGTTATGCACTGTTGGACGTCCTCCAAAATTCGCAAAGAGTCCAAGAACAATGCGTGAAAGTGTATGTGCAAGTTTAACCGTAAATATAAAGATAACATTATAAGCTTATTAAAAGTAACAAAACTTAATTTTTTAATTACGTCTATTTTTCAAACATGTGTAGAGGCGTGTCGCGTATTAAACTACAATCATTTTTAAGCAATCTATCACAATCTGTAGCCTTTACCACTGTCAATTAGAAGTTCATGACGGCATGCCAAATGACCATAATTTTTGGTCTCTGCTATCACTGAATTTATCCAAATTAGGACTATTTTCTTTCTCCATTTCGTTTTTGATAAATATTTTATTATATTTATTTAAAAAAATATTATTTAACTCAGGCATTATAAACTGTCTTTTTAGTTGGCCGCGAAGTTGTGAGAAAGATAATTGAGGAAAAATTCATTTCGTTGGCAAATCCATGGACCAAATGAAAAGCAAATAAATTGGAAAGGACACAAACAGACGGACAAGACAATAATCCCATTTTTCTATACCACGGGAGTAAGTCCCGCCCACTCCCAAATCCCGATAATTTCTAACTTTTAGTCAAGTCTTAAGACAAAAACCTTTTGCTACACATGTACCTGAGTATATAAAGCTATTTTTTTTTAAAACCGTTTTTTCAGTGAAACAAGCGCAAATTTACTATAATAGCAACCAATTAACCAAATTCTCGTAAAGTAAAAACAAAACAATACTCTTTCATGGCAGTAAAAGATTACTGGAACTGGCCGAACAAAAATAAAAGTTAAAACAGGATCCCTTTTACCAGGGTCAAGACCAGCCCCAACGGGGCGTTGCCTCGTTGTAGTGTCCTGGTTAGCACGACTAACCAGTCGAACTTAGTTTTAAAGCATGTAATAATAATATAGTTTAGTAAAAGAACCTGATATGTATAATATTATTAAGAAATAGAGAATATTTTAAAAGTAAAAAAGTGGACCAAATGACAATGTAACATATTTGACGATTTGGATATTTTCTTATATTTAAACAAAATCACTTTGAATATATCTATCTTTCTCACATTCGGGTTTTTGCAGCATAACAGAGAGAAAGATATTTATTTATAAAAATAAACACATTCTTTTTCTAAACCATGGTATTTGCCTGCTTGCGTAATAAACCCGAACAAACTTTTTTTTTCTGTGCAAAACAAAACTAAAAAACATACCTAACCTTAAAATCATTAATTGGAATTAATTTTTTTTTAATGTAATTTCATCTGTTTTATCTGGTTTTATGTAGGTACTTATAGTCTATTTCAGAAAGGTATAGAGTAATAAAAGCTCATTAGGTATGCAACGGGACTACAGAGTGACCCAACGAATATTTAAGCCACTTTCATAATTTGGCATTGATTTCATGGCAGAATTCTGTATTTTCACCAAGTGCAGGTAGTACTAGTAGCAGTAGTAGGGTCAATTTATGGGTTTTGCTTATTGTTATCCATTCACAACCACTGGAACATTACGAAAAAAATGCAAAATATAAAAAATGCATTATACAGAAATTAAATTATAAAAAATCATAATATTCTTCGTCATCTGAGAAACTGACATTTTATCTTGACATTATAATTATTAACACGTCGACGGTCCGATCGACCAGGTGGTCAAGATCCCACATTTTCTCCTCTTCTTAAATGACATGATGAACTGCTTTTCGCCAGTTCTCTGGTGTCACTTCCTTAATGGCTTGATCAAACCGTATATTAACAAATCCTTTCACTTGCACCTATATAAGTTCTATAGGATTTAGTTCGGAATGATATGGCGGTGTGCGCAGCACACTTATATTTTGTTTTTCAGCTATATCCGTGAATTTCAATATTTAAAGAACGACGGATCAGTGCAAAAATGTGGCAACAGTTATCATAAATAATTTAATGCACAAAATTCACGTGCGCCTATGGCCGAAACCGAAATTGAGCCGAACTGGACGGAATTTCCAATTTTATTACTCTACACCTTTCTGAAATAGACTATAACTACATTTTCCACTATTTAAGACACAACTTCCATACCGCATTGGTAATAAAATCTTTACATCGTGTCGGTAATAAACAATTTGAATAAACCAATATATTACTCAATCCGCCAACAATAGATACAAGTCGCATACATTAATACAATTATGTAAAACTAATCGTCGGCAATAAATACCAACAAACAAAACCTAATTCGCCGAGCTTTTTATTCGTCGTGATAATAATTATCGTTCGCGATAATTATCGCAATTTTCCGAGATGCGGCGAGGTAATTAAAAAGCTATTAATTAAAAAAAAAGAAGTCAAGGATGGTAATGCAACATGCAAAATTGTGCATCACCTTTAAATAAGATTTTACGTCCGGTGCTTGGAGGAAAAGTTATAAAGTTTTATATGCATATACGAGGGAAACTTAATATTATTTTTTTCTACTCCCACATGAAAATGTGCTGTTTCCTCTACACTTAAGTGATTGGAAAAGTGGGCTATTCCGGTTAACTGAACGGATATGATTTTATATCCATCCTAGTTAGGAATTAAAACTGACCAATCACAGTAGTCAATTACAAAGAAAACCACATTTACACGTTGTAAATTTTAAGAGTTGTTTTCTGACTCTTGACAGAAGTGAGGTTAAGAATATACTTCAAAAATATAAAAATCTGTCACATAAAACTTGTTATTTTTTAATTTAAGTCCCAGAGTCTATGCATACACAATGTTTTCCTAAAGAGTGCGAAAATTGAAAATATAATACCAGTAGGTAATACCCAAATATATTTCTACCAAACTATTATTTTCTGACCGAACTTAATATTTGTGCTCAGATGCACTTTCGTATTTCAAAAATCTCCAGTTTTCCACTTATTTCTAGACAATTACTACAAGATTTAATGCATAAAATAAATAAAACCTATATACCTACAACATGAAGGTTTTTTACTTACCTTGGTTGTTTTTTTTGCCATGCAAAGAGTCTATCGCGATATTTTCTGATATATTTTGAACGGGGATTTAACCCCAATTGACCTTAAAACTTTTATTTTAGGCAACAGATATTGAAAAATAACGGGTAAATCTTCCTTCACTGGTGGAACATGAAGATTTAAGGTTTTACGTACTTTAGATTTATGTAAAAAATAATTGTATTGTTTTGGAACATTCCCTTTTGATTCATGGAGTTAAAACATTTTAGATTGATCAACGGTGTGTCCAAAAAGGTATGCAACATTATAGGACATTTTTTTATTATCGATGTCTCACAAAATGTAATTCTAAATAACAGTTGGTACATGCCTTAAAACTATAAACGCATAGTTCAGATTTCACCTGCGGCTAAATAATTTGGACTAAATTTTTAATTAGCAACATTTACATTTAAAATTTTGCTGTATTATTCATTATTAAGGTACTTACAATAATTTCGAAATAATGTCATTTGCATGCACCAACTTTTATCAAGAATTTTTGAAAGAAAAAGTCAATATTTCCTTACAACTTAGTCGTTGCTAGACAACGGCAAATAACTGTTAGGAATATTTATTATTGTACTGTAAGGAAATATTTTTTCTGTACGGCTACTTGTAAACTAAAATGTGTTAAGCTTGACAATTCAATATTACTGTGTTTCCATAGTTACAGCACAAATATTTAATGGCATCCTTTATTTGTGAACAAAGTTAATAATATTTATTTCAAAATTTTAACAAGTTGATTGTAATAAGTTAGGTTTTTTTAATAATTTTCGATTTACGGAAAAATAGTATGTATACATCGTAGAAAAAGCCACATTCCCGGACTCCGTATTGTCAGTCTCGGCTTGCGCCTCGACATACAATCTTTATGGTCGTCCGGATATGTTTAGCTTTTCCTACTAGGTATACAATGTACTATTTCTAAGAAATCGGTAATAAAAAAAATTCTCATAAGTTGCATACTTTTTTGGACACACTGTATATAGTACCATTATTGGTTGACAGCGGCTTAAACCCGTTTGTATATATATTGGAAGAATGCAATAAGTCCATAAAATTAGCATATTTGCAAAATTCCCCATAATCCTTCTCCTTAAAATATATGTAACTCAGAAATTCCATATTTTGTAACGCCTAAAAATTCAGTAGGTGTCAAATCTGTTGAAAATACATTCAATTTATTGGCGATCTACATACTTTATGTGAGTTCTATTCTGTGCCATTTAAACAAACTATTAATCACGGGCCTGACAATAATATTATTAATAATAATGGCAATTATTATAACGCGGCCTGGTTTTTACTCCCGGTATCGACAACAATAAACCAAACACAATTTTTTGCTGGTATTTATTAACAGAATGAAATAAGGTGTAACGTGAGTCTGATTCATTCATAACAAATGTAAATGGTTAAATAATTATTAATTATTACGTCTTATGTCGAAATCCGGTAGGCATAATCAGAATTTCCAAATAGACTTCGGTCAAAGAGAGTAAAACCCAACTCTTTTGTCGTTTGCTAAATTTGTACTAGTCTATACCGTTAATTTATGCATACTGAATGGTCAATTGTTTTAACTGTGACGTGACAGGCGACACGCGACTCGTTTCTTACGATATTTGGACAAGCAGTAATGTTATGTAAAATTATTCTTTAATTACTATTGTTGGATTGCTTTTTAACAATAATTAACTAACCAGCAACTTTGACTGTGATATAAATGACATTGGCAGGCATTATTTACTCACAATTAAAGTAGTCGCGTCGTGTTTAAAAGTAGTAAGAAAAAAGACACAAAGTCTCGGCCTCCAAATTTTTACGGTCTGTGTATTTTTGTAATTGTTTAGGTCCGATGATGCTAGTTTGAGGCGAAACATGTCACAACAAAAATAAACAGACCCTAAAAATTTTGAGGTCGAGACTTTGTGTCTTTTTTCTTACAAAATACTAAAATATTGTGTTTTACGCAACAGAAAATTTTTAGTAGTATAGGGTAAGCCGCGCCAGCAATCCGTTTTAATAAAAACTCCACTCTATGCATCACTCAATGTACCGGTTAGTTAGCGGTGTTTATCTTAAGTGAGTATTTTGTTACTCTTAAGTTGTTGAAAAGTGAAAATGGAACATTTTGAAAACAATAAAATAGTGAATTAGGTTGCTTATTTACGGGGAGTGTCGTTGGTATGTTGAGGTTATTTAAAAACATTAATTAACTTAGAAAGGACCATGTTTGATGCTTTTGTAATACACATACAAAATCTAGGTTTCTTTAAATTATTGATTTTTTGAAGATTTTGTTAATTTTAATGACTTCTATATACAGTTAAAAGATAAGTATCAATTAAGGAATCATCCTGTATAATAATAGGGAAAAGCAGCTGTAATGTTGACAAGCCTGGTACGTAATATAAAACATGATGACCATCTTATTGAGGATCCTCAAAAACTTCTCAATTTATTTAATACATTTTTTGTCGACGCCCCGAAGAATGTTCTGAATAAAATAAATCGTACCAACAGTTCGCAGGTTAAGATTGTCGATAATAAATTTTCGCTTTTTCTTAAACCTTTGAGCCACAACGATGTGCTTAACATTATTAACTCTAAATTAAAAAATAAGTGGCCTGCGGGCAATGACGACGTCCCTGTTTGTTAATTGAAAAAGGTCGGTTTGGCGATAGCGAAGCCAGTTGTTTATTTAATTAATTTAAGTTTTTTATCTGGTAGATTTCCTAGCGCCCTTAAGACTGGTAAAGTTGTTTCTATCTTTAAAAAGGGCGATCATCAATTAATGGAGCATTATAGGCCAGTGTGTATGTCCTCCTCATTTTCAAAGATTTTTGAGTACGCCTTTCTGGAGAGCCTTTTACCATTTTTGGCAACCAATAAAATCATCACGGACAAGCAACATGGCTTTCTAAGGGGGAAATCTACGAATTCTGCAATACATTCTTTTTATGAAAGGGTACTGGATAGAATTGACGTGGGAGAGTGTCCTGTGGGTATCTTTCTTGATCTGAGCAGGGCGTTCGACTGCGTCAATCACACGAAGTTATGCACCACTTTAAGCTGGATCGAGACATTTTTAAGAAACCGTAAGCAGTATGTTAGTATTGAGCATATGATCAACGGTGGAAGTACTAAGTTTGAGTCAGAAACATGTAATGTGGAAACTGGCATACCGCAGGGTTCCATATTGGGTCCAATACTTTTTATATTGTACGTCAATGACCTAGTCACAGTTAATCCAAACATCGATTTGACCATATATGCGGACGATACTTCTATGGTGGTATCTAATAAATCTCTGGATGCTTTGCATGAGGAGTGTGACGGTGATTTGGAAGCTTTGCATGAATGGTTCAGTAGTAATGATCTTTACGTAAATGCCGATAAGACACAGGCACTCCTTTTTCAGTTGCGTCAAAGACCTATCCAAATTCCACCAATTCTAAATATCAACGGCAATCCCATCTCATTTACAGAAAATGCCAATTTCTTGGGCATTAATATTGATAGATTTCTTTCGTGGAAACAACATTGTCAGTCTATTTGCGCTAGGCTAAACTCTATTTCCTACCAGTTCAAAATGTTACACCCTGTATTAACTACCCAACAGCTATTGACACTTTATCATGCCCAAGTAGGTAGCAGAATTTCCTATGGCGTCTGTTTCTGGGGTGGGTCATCTATGGCTTCTGATATTCTTTTATGCCAAAAGAAAATTTTAAGAATTATTAATAATGTACCTTCTACGTACTCATGTAGAAACCTTTTTAAGGCATATAATATCTTGACTGTGGTATCTGTATACATCTTTGAAATGTGTGTTTATGTGTTTACAAACCAAACGAAGTTTAAGAAGCATTATATGATTCATAATTTTAACACCAGAAATAAATCTAATTTTTGTGTTCCGCACTGTAATCTTAGCATTACCAAGGACTCTCCAAACATTTTGGGGCCTAAATTGTTTAACACTCTTCCTTCTAATTTAAAAAACACTAATAATTTAGTGAGTTTTAAAAACGGTCTTAAAAAATTTCTAGTCAGCAAGACTAATTACAGTTTGGAGGAATTTCTTTCTGGAAATACCTGACTTCGTTTTGGTGTTTATTTTTTATTTATATTTTTTTGTGTTTTATGTAAGTGACGAAATTTATACATTGTAAAATGTCTCTAGAAATATATGCATTTATTATTATTATTATTATTATTATTACGTTTCTGCTATATCTCAATATTTTTTAGACAAAAACCCGAACATTTGTGTAGCATAACAATAGAGATAAAGACAAAGTCGCCTGGAAAAGCTTTTTAAAAATTGAATCGCTCTTATCTTAAAAACGGTTTGAGCTAATATAGACAAACTATACATATTTGGAATTAAGAAAGAAATACCTTTCATAAAAATTAAAAATATACAGGATGTTTCATTGAAAAAATCACAACTTTGCGCCAAAGTTCCTTTGTTTTAAGTCAAGTGGCTTTTTAAATCGAATTTTAGATTCTACGGTAAAACATAAACAAGGTGGCTACATTGAATTTAATAAAAATACAGGGAAACTCAAAAATAAGACTCTGTTCAGTCCTGGTTGGATGACTCTGTACGTTTAATGAATGAATTGTGTTTATTACATTTTTGGATTTCTCTCTTCTATTCGTCTATTTAAAGACGTGAGAATGACGGATATCTAAAATAATTGTAAGCTTCTATTCCGCCCAAATAATGGTATAATGCCCGATGTTTCATATATTTTAGTATCGAGTAATTAACAGAAATTGGGTAAACAGATAAGTCCGGTCCTGTCCATCTTTTCAAATCGGAAAATAAACGTATTACAGAACCGCGGCAGTGTCTCAGAGGTGAGTTACTGGCATTCGACCGTGGCGACCCGGGTTCGATTCCCGAAACGGGCATACGTACAATAAAAAAAAGTATGTCCGAAATTTAGTGGATTTAAGAATGCAGGGAAGAGTGTAAAAGGTATCATCTCCCAACCCACCCCATTCACGCCGGTAACCAGGCCGGATTAGATCGGGCATCTCGTGGGGTTAAGAAGAAGATACACACAGGGTGATCGAGAACTTCAGACTCCCAGTACTCGACAATAATGCTTTAGTGCTTAAGGAAAAAGCAAAGTATTTAGGATTGGTACTTGACTCCAAGCTAAACTGGGGCATAAACTTGCAAGAACGAGTTAAAAAAGCGTCGGTAGCATTATATGCCTGCAAAAAAGCAATTGGAAAAAAATGGGGACTAAAACCCCACATAGTACACTGGATCTATACGGCTATTATAAGACCTATATTAATATACGGGGTCCTGGTTTGGTGGACCGCTTTGAAAAAAGCAGTGCACACTAAGTCAATAACAAAGATACAAAGGGCAGCTTGTTTAGGAATAACCGGAGCCCTTAAGTCAACCCCGACAGCGGCGCTAGAGGTCATGTTATATATACCCCCCTTGGATATCTATGGAAAAAGTATAGCTGCAAAAAGTGCCCTGCGACTGAAAGAGTCGAAATTATGGAAGGAAACCAACTACGGGCACAGCAGTATACTAAAGATTCACCCGGGGAATAATCTACGAGACCCGACTGATTACTCTGTCCCAATAACATGCTTCGATAGAAGGTATTCTATACTCATTCCGAGTAGGGAAGAGTGGAAAGGCAATCAGAATATAATGAAAACAGATCACGCAATCTTCACAGACGGTTCAAAAATGGACGTTGGTGTGGGAGCCGGGGTCTTTTCCGAAAGTTTACAAATACAGAAATCGTAACGACTCCCCAACTATTGTAGTATTTTTCAAGCAGAAGTACTGGCAGTAGAGAAGGCGGTCAATATCCTGCAAGAACACCTTGGCTTGGGAGTAGCCTCGTCAATCACCATCTTCAGTGATAGTCAGGCGGCGATTAGGGCAATCTGTTCCAGCAGCGTTAAATCAAAGCTCGTAAAGCGATGCCGCAACAATCTATGCACACTTGGCAACCAACATCGGGTTATTCTGTGCTGGGTTCCTGGACACTCCAAAATAGATGGCAACGAGGCTGCCGATGCGCTCGCAAGAGAGGGCGCAGGCATGCCAGCTGATCTAGCAGACAATACAGTGAACAAACCACTGGGATTGGTCAAAGAGGAGATTGACTACACGGCCAAGCAGCTTGCACAGAACAGATGGACAGGGTTGACAACCTGTAGTACATCCAGGCAACTGTGGCCCACATTCGATAAAAAGAGAACCGCAGAGCTATTGAGACACAGTCGAAAAGACGTAAGAAATATTACTGCGGTTGTTTCCGGACATTGCCTCTTCGGTAGACATGCCGAACGTATGCAAATACCCACTAACGACTTCTGCAGAAGTTGCAGAGATAAGGAAGAGGAAGAAAGTATTCAACATTTTCTGTGTGAATGCCCTGGCCTCGCAAGAAGGAGGTTCACTACTCTGGGTGAATCATCTTTCGATAGCCTGGAGGAACTAAGAAACTTACAACTTGGACGGCTGAGCAGATTTCTGAACAGTAGTGGCTGGTTTGAATGAGTTGTTAAAATCCTTCCGCGGTTACGTCGCATAAACCATCAGTGATCTGATGAAGGTGGGTTCTACGGAACACGTGTGGTATCACAACGGACCTAATCAGGACTACGTGAGACTGTTTGGTCAGAACCAAGGGTCTGCCACTCTTACCTAACCTAACCTAAGATACACACTCCCCAATCGGTAGGTCATGCAATGGCAAGAAACCAAGGGTTGATAGCCCTTGGGGGGTGTCGCATGACTGAGGATCGTGGTTCGGAACCCACGTTAAGCTGTAGGTCCTCTCGAAGAGGAAAAAAGCCTAATTTGAAAGAATGGCAAGAAATGACACACAAACGTATTACAGTGTACATACTCAAAACCGGGGGACGTTTTGTCATTATTGTTTAAAGTCCAGTTAGATAGATAGGATAGAAGTCAATACGCAAAAGGATAATTGCCGTGTCTTTTTTTCCTTTCGCCAAGCAGCTAAGGTGTCATGTTTGATTTTTTCATGCAAGCAGAGATAATTTTTTTAGAAATTACAAAGGACCAGACATTACAATCATGAAATAAGGAAAATTTATTGTTGCTGCTATTACCATCATTATTTAAGAAGCACAAATTCAATACACATTTAATTATAAAACATTGATTAATGTCTTTACAATTCTAAATTGTCTGTTACATGATAAAACAATACATAAACCACATGAACAATAATAAATTAATGTTTTATAGTTTTACCATGAATTATTATGTAACACATAATCTATAGGTATCTATATTTCGGTTAAGTGGATTGTAGTTGCCGATGCGATATAACTAAGGCCCTAAAAATCAAATAATATCTGTCAGATTTTTGCGACTAATTGTAAAGAATACTTGTGTCTAAGGCTCAATTTTTTAAAGTCATATTAAACCTAAGTTAAACCTAGGTTTAAACCCATTGAAAATTGTTTATCTGGAAGTTCGCCTGCATGATCGCTTCCATTACCTGCGATCAAAAACGACCCCAGTCAGTCGTGCCTCTCGATCGGTTGTCTCTACTTTCGACGCGTGGTGTACCGGGCACCGGGCGAATGTGAATATTTTATCAGCCAAGAGATTGGAGTCCGCTGCGGCGCGCCGGTTGCATCCACCGGAATGACTTTATATTTACCGATGTGACGCTTACCGCGGTAACCGAGGTAAGTGGTGTATGTCGCTATAAAGGTTAAACCAATAAAAACAAGAAATTTTTTGAAATCGGTTTAGAGGAAAAATTCAAAATCGCAGATAAAGGTAGCCAAACCACCTATGAAAAACCTAATATCAAAATATTATGCGATATTGTAATGAAATTAGAATGGAGAACTTAAATTATGTTTTTCTCTGATATACAGGGTGATTCCTAAGTTGATACTTCTTTTTTAGCTGTGTATAGAAGGCATTAAAATAAACAACTTTTTCAAATACCTTTTTTTCAAAAAACTTTTATATCTTATAAGTATTAGTCATACGGGTAGTGTTGAGCAATCCACTGCGGTGTGTGTTTCTGAAGCAAGTTAATTTTAAAAACAATGAACTAATAGATATAGTGCTAATTTACTGCGAGTGTCGTAAAAGTGCGGATATTTCTTCGAGATTATACGCAGAACGCTTTCCCTTGCGGGCCTATCCTACACCCAGAAGTTTTCTTAATGTTATTCAACATGCAAGTTAGACAGAACCGTATTTGATCCATAGTGTAATCAATCAATGAATGTAAGTACCTTATTTTTACGTTTTTTGAAAAAAGTTATTTGAAAATGTTGTTTATTTTAATGCCTTCTATACGCAACTAAAAAAGAAGTATCAACTTAGGAATCACCCTGTATAAGTTTTCTAATTTGAATTTTTAACCGGATTATGAACAATATAATTTTTTTCCGGGTTGACCCATACAAATAAAAACTTCAATTACGTCAGAGAAAGAGGACTTACGTATACAAAGTTATTGACACCTAGTTATGTGCTTCTGTCTGCAGATTAAATTAAAAAAATTGAATTAAAATATCATGGTCAACTAAAGGTATTGTTAGCTTAAAGTAGGTAAATAGACTCTGTTATGCTAACAAAAAAGTCGATTGATTTGATCGCTTTAACTGATTGGCGTGGTTGAAATAATTTAATAAAATTTAATTGTTTCTTTCACAATAGATAACAAAGAACAAAGGTAAAATTTCTGACGCTCATGGCTTTAAGAGACCATTTTGAGACAAAATGTTTCAGTAGAACTGGCGTTCTTAAACGAACAGCAGGAAATATAACTATGCACTTATTCTTTTTTATTTTCTCGGTTCTATAAATTCTAGATGAGGTGAACATGAGAAAAATATCAAATATCTTAATTTATGTTGTTTCATAGATACAAACACAGCACATCACTACAATGTTAACTTTTTTAAAAGATGTCATATCCCATTTTTTCTCAGATCTTTAGATTCCTCATAACATTCCATCTCTATTTTGAAAAACACTACGCTTTTGCATTTTGTTTACCCAACCACTTATTTTTTTAATCTTGAATGCCGCGATGTCCGAAGTAGCCCCGTTTTACGGTACGTACACATGCCAGTGGCGGCTCGTCAGGTGAAGTAGGGCTCTTCACCAAAAAAATAAAATAAAACCAGGAGGAAAGTTTTTCGACAATATTAAGTATTAATGTACCAATACAGCTACCATTTTAGCACTTAAAAAATAATTATGTTCGAATTAATAATATTAATTTAATCCGAATGTAGCTACGCCTAATAGAACCACGGTTAAGTCCGATGGACGATAATCATAAACACTCGTGCATTAGCGCGCCCCAGCCGACCGTGTCCGTTAGCTCAAAGCAAGTGAAGACCCAACACCCAACATGGCTTTGATATTCACAGTTGCTATGGTTACGTGACGTCAGTAACGCAAACAGCATGTAACAATTTGCATTATGATAAAGGGCAATTTAAAAATAGATCAGTCGTATGCACCATTGTTTTAACATTGGGTCGCCTAACTTTAAGGTACTTATTTTGAGGCTTCGCGAAACTTACGGTTATAGATATTGTGCTTACGTAATTTGCTGTGTGATTAAAAAAAATTGTTTTTATTTTTCAGTTAATTCAGTAGTGTACGTCGTACCTACTTAGTTGTGTGTTTTAAAAATGAACCCAATTAATGACATAGTTTGTAATTTATTGGAAACTCCATTCAGTCGTTGGACAGATGAGGATAAGAGAGACGTTTTTTTTACACGGGTTTTTAGTCAATGTTTAAGTACCCGCACTATACCTAGCTCTTCACAATTTTTTAAGACCGCGAGCCGCCACTGTCACATGAGAGTTCATTCTGAGAAACCTTTCAGGTTCCATTTTGAGACGTCTCTAGAATTGTAACTAGTTTCAAGAGCTGTAGTAAAGAAGGAAAATTGAATTCCCGATATACAGAATCACAGTCAACAAACCATTTATTTATTTTAATACACCTTTTGTATTTTTTAAATTCATGTTGTGGTGTTTTTGAAATCATAGTTGTTATATTTTTATGCAGTATCTATATTGAACCGTATGAAAAGTGATTGACTACTTGATTGACCACGCATAAGACCTACATGGGAGTGTCAGGCGTGGCCCAAAATTAGAACTTTCAATTTCAAATAAAGTCAAAGCTTACGTAGGTATTCGCCTTAATACAAAAAAATTAAATTAAACGATATAAAAGATCGATGTCGTACGTGTTACAGATATTTGGGTGTCAGGAAGAAATTATCTACCTCTTATATCTCTCTACACCATATTATAGGCGTGTATAGTTCGAGTTTTCTGACACTATAGTAGCAGAAAAACGAAATATTATTCTTATAACTGTATTATAGTATTGATAACCAAGTCGGCATGTTGTAACTACCAGATATTAGCTTACCTAGTTCTCACAATTAGTTTAAATATTTATCTTAACCAAGCACACCCCGGAACAAATAAATTTTTTGGCAACATTGTCACAGGATTGTCCCATCAACCCGCCATTTACCTGTTATGTTTGTTTATTTATGCCGTTCGGTTCAATTTTGCAGTCTCTGAAGAAGAAATTGTGTGTAGCGTATTTGTGTGTAATTGGCTTTGGCTTTTTAAGCAGCCCGGTGAGACTTTTTATGGGATTTGGAAATATGCGACGTCATAAAATGCTCCAGACTATTTACAAAACGACATTTTTTAAACCAGTTCATGGACAAGAGCATTATCATTTTGCTAAAGGTATGAATTCAAACATCTTTTCGTTAAATTTGATTAATACATGTTATCTTTATAATTATATAAATCATCCAGAAGATTGTCGAGACAATAATACTATAGTTCTTGTAATTAATAACAAAATTAGTATTGCCAACAAACATACCCTTTGAACTAACAAACAGGCAGTTTCAGTGGCGGCTCGTCAGGTGAAGGGGCTCTTCTCAAAAAAAAAAAAAAACCAAAATATTAATGTACCAATACAACTACCATTTTAGCCCTTAAAAAATAATTATGTTCAAATTAATATTAATTTAATCCTAATGTAGCTATGCATAATAGGGCCATGGTTAACTCCGATGGACAATAATTATATTTACTCGTGCATTTTGGCGCACCCCAGCCGACCGTGTCCGTGAGCTAAAAGCAGCAAGTGAAGACCCAACGCCCAACATACAGTCAAGTGGCTTTGATATTCACAGTTGCTATGGTTACGTGACGTCAGTAACGCAAACAGCATGTAACAATTTGCATTATGATGAAGGGCAATTTAAAAATAGATCAGTCGTATACACCATTGTTTTAGCATTGGTTCGCCTAACCTTAAGGTATTTATTTAGAAGCTTTGCGAAACTTACGGTTATAGATATCGTTTTTATGTGATTTACTGTGTGATTAAAAAGTTTTGTTTTTATTTTTCAGTTAATTCAGTAGTGTACGTACCTACTTAGTAGTGTGTTTTAAAAATGAACCCAATTAATGACATAGTTTGTAATTTGTTGGAAACCCCATTCAGTTGTTGGACAGATGAGGATAAGAGATACGTTTTGTTACACGGGGTTTTAGTCAACGTTTGTTTAAGTACCCACACTATACCTAGATCTTCACCATTTTTTAAGACCGCGAGCCGCCACTGGGTAGTTTGCTTTTTACAGACGGCTGACGAATTCTTTCGACGGAGGAAGATTCTAGTGTTGGCGGGGCGCTCTTGCAATATTGTCTTTATCACAGAGAAACTTTAAAACCAAATATCAGCAATGTCAGTTTCAGATCATTTTCGTGATATTTTCAAATTTTTTCAGTGCTACATAATATGCCGATTAAAAATAAGTTAAAATGTTTTTCTTATATCAACAACATAAATAAAACCATACGCAAGTGATATAAATTTGTAATTCATACATATATAAATAACATCTCTGCACACGTTTTAAGGTAAATTTCTCATGTGAAAGCGTTCTTGAAATCTCTTCTTTTATTTGCGTTACGTGTTCTGTTATTAAATAATTTATAAATTAAGAGAAAGTTTAAGGGCGTTTTGTTACCTCATCGTGATTTTGCCATAAGAAGCAAAAAAAATTAAACCAAGCCCGAAAATACATACATGACCACAAATGTACCAAAAAAAGTATTTTTCCAGAAAATTGGATTTGTAGACTTAAAAAAAATTAAGTATTTCGAAAAATAAGTATCCCAGTACCGCGGCAGTGGCTCAGAGGTGAGGAAGTGGTATTCGACCGTGGCGGTCATAGAAGTAGGGGAGAACAACATACCACCAAGTTATTTCTCTCTTTTCTCCCCTATAGTTCTATGTAAGTTCTTCACCACTTTTCTTTAATAAATTAACTTCCTTAAAAGCTCTATGAGGGTGTTACTCACAATTTCCTAATGTTTATTCCAACATAAGCTATACTTCTCCTGAAGATGAACGTTTACACGTTCGAAACATGTAGAGTAAAAATAAAATAAAGGTTTCTTATTAAATATATCTTAGTGAAGGTTGACTTGGGAGTATTATTTTTTCCCTTTTAACTTGCCACTTCACTGCAAGTATGGACTTCTTCTTTAAATTAATTTAGGATTTCTATTATAAGTATTTGAACCCCTTATAAAGTACACCTGGCATAATAAATCCAGGTATTTCTCATTTAATGATAAAATTTTCTCACACATTAAGTGCAGTTAGGTATGCGATCCTACGGTATGCCTAATGGATTTTGTTTATGGTTAACCAGCTTCCTTAACAACCGTTCTCTGCAAGTGGCGATTGACGGGTTTCTCTCAGACACCTTCACCATCAATGCCGGTGTTCCTCAAGGGTCCATATTGTCGCCTACCCTCTTTTTACTGTATATTAACGACCTTCTAGTGAAAACCCAAAATCCAATTTATAGCTTTGCTGATGACAGCACACTTGTCTCATCTTTTACCTTGACTCCCCAAACATCCGCTGCCGACGCACATTCTCGCAGGCAGCATGAAGAATTGCGCCTCAACAATGACCTGGAAGAAATCTTGGCTTGGGGTGACAGTAACCAAGTCGAATTTAATGCTAAGAAAACCCAGGCAGCAGTCTTCTCCAAAAAGGTTAACATTGCAGAACCGGATATAGTTATGGCAGGACACGCAATTCCCCTGGCACCGTCTATTAATTTGCTGGGGGTCAATCTGGGAGGTAATATGTCTTGGCATGATCACGTTGCCGCAATTGCCAAGGCAGCTGCACAGAAACTTGGTGTACTTTTTCGCACCAAAAGGTTGTACACACCTCATCAACTTTTGACACTCTACAAAGCCCAGATTCGACCATCATTAGAATATTGCTCTAATGTCTGGAGCTCTGCACCCAAGCACACCCTTCGGTTACTGGATTCCATTCAAAGGAGAGCCGTTCGTCTGATCGGCGACCCCGAGCTGACCAAGACTCTCGATAGCCTGGATCATCGAAGACAGGTTGGTGATTTGGCTCTCTTTTACAGATATTTCCATGGCAGGTGTTCTACTGACATTGCCCACTGCCGCTCATCCATATGTTGTTCAGCTTAGTACTCCTCGAACTTCATTGTTCAAGAATTCTTTCATCTGGAGAACGTCATCTTTGTGGAATGATCTTCCTGAGGTCGTGATACAATCTTCAACGTTTCAAGACCAACGTTAATCGCTTTTTTCGCACTCGCACCGCTCCCAGAGCGCCTTAAAGGATTTTTCCTACAGTGCAGGTATTTTATCATACAAAAAAAAAAAAATAAGTATTTAAACCTCTTATAAAGTACACCTGGCATAATAAATCTAGGTATTTCTCATTTAATGATAACATTTTCCCACACATTCAGTGCAGATAGGTATATATCATGGATCTTTAAAACCGGAGCTAATTCAGACTTTTGCAAGACAGATTGTTAATTAGTATAATAAAATACGTAAGTTTTTGCCATTTTGATCTCGGAAACATTTTTGCTGTTACCCAGTTATATCGTTGACGGAGTGTCATACAATATAGGTACAAAAAAAACATTAAAATACATTTTTCATAGGTGAATGGAATTCGGTCGTGAATTTACATCGATCCGATGCTGATGTGAAAGGACAAGCACACCACAAGATAATAATAAACATAAGAATTGGCCGGATTTGTTATATATACGTAAGATTTTTTATTGCATCAGATTGTTCAAGTTTTGTGGGCACCGTCGAAGGTCAAGAGGCAATTGCAACACCCTGATGTTTAGGTTCTTAAACTTGTTCTAAAAATGTGATTACTTCTTGGGCACTGCCAAGTTCGTCTCAAGGTGAGGGCTAAAAATATTGCGTGAAACATCTTGTTAACATCTTGCACATAAAAGAAGACGGCCTTTATAAACTCAGGAATTAATTTTAAAAAATTGAGTTATTATTACACTCCTAAAACTGGCCTAGTATACCATACCAGAATCTTAGTTTCCGTCATTGGTTTCTAGTCACTTTTGTTATTAGGAAACTAACTGTTTGTTAGTTCAAAGAGTATGTTTGTTGCCAGTACTAATTTGTTTGGAAAATACATATAAAATAATTTTCGAACTACCTGAAAGTTCCTTATAATATTTGGTCAGTACTGGGTACGTGTCAATATCTTCCAAACCACAGTCTTGATAATAAAAAGTACATTATAATCAACCTTCTAGGGTTGTGTATAACTTTTAGCGCCACCTCTGGGTAGTACTGGTGTGCTTGGTAAGATAAATATTTAAATTTGTTCTGGGAACTAGGTAAGCTAATCTGTTGGTCGCAACATGCCGACTTGGTCGCCAGTACAATAATACAGTTAAGAATAATACTTAGTGTTCAAAACTATAGTATATTGTGTACCTAGTAGGAAAAGCTGAACATTCCCGGACAACCGTAAAGATTGTATGTCGAGGCGCAATCCGAGACTGGCAATACGTGGTCCGGGAATGTGGCTCTTTCTACGAGGTATACATACTATTTTTCCGTAAATCGAAAATTATTATAAAAACCTAACTTATTACAATCAACTTGTTAAAATTTTGAAATAAATATTATTAACTTTGTTCATAAATAAAGGATGTCATTAAATATTTGTGTTGTAACTATGGAAACACAGTAATATTGAATTGTCAAGCTTAACACATTTTAGTTTACAAGTAGTTGTACCGAAATAATATTTCCTTACAGTACAATAATAAATATTTTCTAACAGTTATTTTCCGTTGCCTGGCAACGACTAAGTGAAAGGAAGGATTGACTTTTTCCGAAAATCAATCGGAAATATTGACATTTTTAATAATATTTTTGAAAGAAAAAGTAAATATTTCCCTACACTTAGTCGTTGCTAGGCAACGGAAAATAACTATTAGGAAATATTCATTATTGTACTGTAAGGAGATGTTATTTCTGTACAGCTACTTGTAAACTAAAATGCATCAAGCTTGACAATTCAATTTTACTGTGTTTCCATGGTTACAACACAAATATTTAATGGCATCCTTTATTTGTGAACAAAGTTAATAATATTTATTTAAAAATTTTAATAAGTTGATTGTAATAAGTTATGTCCTTTTAATAATTTTTGATTTTCGGAAAAATAGTACGTATGCCCCGTAGAAAAAGCCACATAATATTTTATGGGAATATTATTACACCAACCAAGTAATAATTCATTTTGAAACTAATTATTATCTAGCAAGAAAAATTTAGTTTGAGCCATCAACTTATTTTTTAGAGTGTAATGTAGCAAATCTTTAGTAAAAAATGTTCGGTTTTAATTTTCAAAGGGGAATTTTAAGAAGTTAGTATTTTAAAGGATATTTTATTTTATTTTTTTTTGGCTCGGATGAAATAATAATTATGTTATTGTTTATTCTGGACTAGAGGTTAAACAATAATCCGTTTTGGTGACATATAATTATGTAAAAACTTAAAATTATAGAAGATCCGGTTGAATGGATTACGATTACGCTACAGCTACATAAAAATAAGCCATAATATTACTCATAAATATGTATATTCTAAAAAAACCCAGTTTGCACGTTGATGATTTGGGAAATCCTAAATGTTGGAACCGCCTTGCAAATGGGTCAACGACTTATAAAATTTTTTATTTATTTTTAACATTTAAAAAATCTATAAATAACAGGATTATCTTTATTTAGACTGCGAAAAATTAAATAATAAAATGCAACAAAGTAGGCAGCTATTAAATCTGGAAATTTTAACGCTGATCGCAAAAGTAGGTACCGGGTGTGCCAAATTCGATGCTCATCATGCGTATCTCGGAGACTATAAGAAAGTCAGCATCGGTCAAATAGGGGCAAATTTGCAGAATTTTGTGCCTATTAATATCGTTAAAAAAAATTAAGCTTTCTTTTTTACTAAACTAAAATTTTGAGTTTTTGTTTTTTTTTAAATTTATCTGAATGATTTTAACCGCTACAGAAAAACAAATACAACATTGTCAAAGCAACTTTTTTAGCTTTATACCACCGTGTTTTTAGAATTTCGGTACAATGTTTCATTTTTGTGGAACAACTATTAACTTTGATAACTGGACATCGAACGTGTCACATTGCAAGCCAGATCACTGATGAGCACCCAGAATCAGAGACAAGGATGACCTCACATATCATTTTAAGTGAGGCAAGGAATGTTAACATCAAATTAAATGACAGGCTAGCCATGGTACCGGCAAAAACCCGATGGACGTACCTATCGGTAAACGAATAGTTTATTGGTAGCTCTCCATGGCGCTGAGCGTCCGGGGTTTGTACGCTGTGCACCCCTTCGTCTATTACCCGCTGTCCTCTCACGTTGTCAGTGGGAAATGGCAGTTAACGGGTCGATATGACTCACTGCTAACAACGGTATGCCCTGTCTTCTTCCGTCAACATCTCAATCCTAAACTATTCGTGTACCGATAGGTACGTCCATCGGGTTTTTGCCGGTCCATGGCTAGCCTGTCCTTTAATTTGAAGTTAACATTCCTTGCCTCACTTAAAATGAAATGTGAGGTCATCCTTGTTTCTGATTCTGGGTGCTCATCAGTGACCTGGCTTGGCAATGTGATACGTTCGATGTACAGTTAGCATATTGATCCTCTAGACTCCTTAGCTCATTGTTGTCGGTGATTTATCCGACACATGAGAGGTAGGCAGCTTGGCTGCTCTTAAGTTCTAGTTAAGGCTGATTAAGCCTTCTCTTTCGATCCAACTATTAACTTTAATATTTTAAATACGGACCTGCATTTTTAATTTATTGTTTAAAATCTCTTTAAGCCCCAATTTCAACCATGTATCACACTTAATAATTTTTAGACGTTTTGATGTCATCTTTACATCATCGGGATTTTTTTTTTAGTTTCAAAATTACTGAACTTTCTTCTCGGTAAGGTTTTCACATTTAAAAATCATTTTATAATTCATATCTCAAAAACGGTTAGATATGAATGGATAAATATTACCAAAAGTTACTTACGTTCTAATAAGGTATCCAAAAATGCTAAAATATACAGGGTATTCGATTTGAAATACTAAAGTTGGTCATTACTTCCGCTATAACCTGAAGTGATGCAAACGTCAAAATATAATATAGGGTGATTTCTAAGTTAATACTTCTTTTTAGCTGTGTATAGAAGGCATTAAAATATACAACATTTTCAAATAACTTTTTTTCAAAAAAACTTAAAAATAAGGTCCTTACATTCATTTATTACACTATGAATCAAATAGGTCCTGCCTAACTTGCCCGTTGAATAACATTAAGAAAACTTCTGGGTGTAGGATGAGCCCGTAAGGGAAAGCATTCTGTGTATAATTTCAAAGCAGCAGCCGCACTTTGACGACACTCACCGTAAATTAGCACCATATCTACTAGTTTCTTGTTTTCAAATTTTACCATTTTTACGTGTCACCAATTTAAAATGAACTTGCTTCAGAAAAACACACCGCAGCGGAATGTCAAATAACTCACCACCGACCCGTAAATTGCATGACTAATAAGAGATAAGACAAACAACATAAAGTATAGCAGCCTACGTTTTGATGACCAGGCCCGCATTTAGATTTTTTACTTCAGTATCTCGCCTATTTTAAAGTTTTTTAAAGAAAGGTATTTGAAAATATTATTTATTTTAATGCCTTCTATGCACAGCTAAAAAAGAAGTATGAACTTAGAAATCCCCCTGTATTTTTAAAGTTCAAAATCAATTATGCCAGCTACCAAATTTCTAAAAAGATAACTTACTCGTCTCTAAGATCTTCTTATAGGCCACTGAACGTAAATCACCCTGTATATTCGAAGCTGTTTTGGAAAAAAACTATAAGGTCAATATAAATGTCGCTAGATTAAAAAATCAATTTTTATTAGATTATGCCCACACCCACGTTTAGTGGTATACGTGCTCGAAAATGATAAAAAATTCAACAATCTCAAAGAATTGAACGTGATGAAGGTTTCCATCAAAAGCATAGCAGGGGGTAAATTCATTCATCATTCATTTACTTACAACTTGTTTTATTTTTAAATTGTAACTATATATTGTACGATGATTAAAAGAATGCATCCTTAAAGAATGTAGGGGAGTATATACGCTGTTGCCAAATACGTTACCCTTCCCCAAAAAAGTCAAATACTCCTGGTGGGATTTGAACCTGTGACCTTGCGATCTATAGGCTAGAGATCTATTCTCTACGCTATCGGTACCAATAAGGATTTGTTGTTTAATACATGACACTATCTTCAGCGCGATTTGTTTTTCTGGTAATAGATTTTCCAGTATATTATTAACATTTTTTATAAATTCAGATTGCGTATTTTCACACTCTAATTCTGAATCACTCGACAAATACATGATAAATTAAACACTTTACAATTACTGCTTTCTAAAATTTGTTATTTTTAATAAACAGGGGTTGTCTGTCAAATTGGCACCATGTTTGAATTAAACAGTGTTGAAATATTTTTTTTTAACACGCGTGTGATTAACAGCACTTTCTAGCCAAATTAACCGTGCTTATTTTCTCATTTTCATATGTGGTCGTAGGAAAAATATTTTACGGCTTCTAAACTATTTGCAAATATAAAATAAAATTATTATTCATAGAAGAACTATAAAAAGCACAAGATTTTTAAGCAGATCCGGAATGTGTTGTCCGAAAATATGAATATTTATTAGGCAAGGTCGTTTCTTACTCTTACGATGAGGAGTTATAAAATTAATTCAATTTCTAATGTAAACAAATAAGGTGAATCCTCTTAGTAACAAAAATATACATACTTTAGTGAATTATTGGTAAAATATTTAGTGGTAATTTACAAAACATAATTTATAAATAGAAGCTACTGATTTTAAAATTATCAAGGTTTTTAGCAAAATTCTTTTTCTTTTTACAAATGACTATGCAAGCGCCGACGCAAGAGGCGTGGTACCCAACAATTTTTCTTTATTATTATTATCTTATTCTGTAACTTAAATATTTCAATAGTACGCTTTTTACCTAAAATAATTCCAAAAAAAAAGCCATGAAAAAAATCCAAAAGGTTTTTGGTTTATGGTACGGGTTACAACGTTAACTGCCTGTTGGTGTCAGTGTTGAATTTATATTTTGTCTTATAAAAGAGGTAAAGTAAAGCAAAATGTATGTTTTCTGATAAGGCACTTCCTATAGTCTATTTCAGAAAGGTGTACAGTAATAAAATGGCAAATTCAGTCCATCAGTTTGGTTCAATTACGGTGTCGGCCATAGGCGGAGGTAAATTTTGTGCTTTAAATTATTTATGATAACAACTAACCAAAGAAAAAAAAGAAGATAATTTGATAAAGAAGGAACTATTAGCTATAGCAAATTTACACAAACACCATTTTTTGAAAAGTGCCGTGGAAGATATAGCTGAAAAACATAGTGTAAACTGTGTTGCGCACACCGCCATATCATTGCGTACTAAATTCTATAGAACTTATATGGGCGTAAGTGAAAATATTTGTAGCAAGACATAACACGACATTCAAAATGACAGACGTTAAGCTACTGTTTGATCAAGCCATTAAAGAAGTGACACCAGAAAACTGGCAAAAAGCAGTCCATCATGTCATTAAAGAAGAGGAGAAAATGTAGGATCTTGACCACCTGATCGATCGTACCGTCGACCGTTAATTATAACGTCAAGAGGAGATGAAAGTTCCTCCGATGACGAAAGATATTATGAATTTTTATAATTTAATTTCTGTATAATGTATTTCGTATTTTTTTTAAATATAATAAATAAGTGTACATAATGCACGCCTTTGTCACACCATATTCAGTGTTTGTGAATGAATTTAATAGGAAAAACCCATAACTTGACCCAAACCCGGGTGATACTACCTGCACTTGATGAAAATAAAGAATTTTGCAATGAAATCAATGCCTAAATATGAACGTGGCTTAAACATTCGTTGGGTCACTCTGTAGTCCATTTGCATACAATGAGCTTTTATTACTCCACACCCTTCTGAAATAGACTATACATATAGCCAAGTTAACCGTATTTTTTTTCTCAGTTTCATAGGTAGTGGTAAAAAAAAACTATTTCATTACAAGTTACGAAGGGAGAGAGGCTACAAAAATGTGCTTTATTTAATTTGTTTACCTTTGCTTTTATGCAATAAAAGGCAATAAAGTAAAAGGTGTTTCTTTTCATAATGTATCCACATCTATTATTAAAAACATTGAAAAAAGTCATTACTTCTTTACAAACTTTAATATTGATGCCGCACGAAGTTTTTGTCGGAATGTACGACCTCGCACGATTACACGTGACAAACTTCTTAAGAATCAGACGTCGTGACCTTATTACAGTGTTGTGACCTTCCGTTATTGCATAACGAACGCGAAATTCAATAACGTTATATTAAGGTGATATAAATTATCATAATTCTTTTCAATTTAAACTTTGGAATTTCGTAGTAAGGATGTTATTGAATTTAATCAAGAATTTTTGTAAGATGAACGCTATGCAAGGTCGTTTAATAAATTTAGAAAAAAAAGTTCAGATGTAAATCTAAAACATTACTATTGTCTATTTCAGGTGTTGAGTAAATAGTAATAGTAAAAATAGTATAGTAAATAAGCTCATTAGGTATGCAAAGGGACTAGAGTGTCCCAACGAATATTTAAGCCACTTTCATAATTTGGCATTGATTTCATTGCAAAATTCTTTATTTTCATCAAGTGCAGGTAGTACCACCCGAGTTTGGGTTAATTTATAGGTTTTGCCTATTGTTATTCATTCACAAACACTGAAAATGGTGTGACAAAGGCGTGCATTATGTACATAGAATTAGGTAAACTTATTTTTTATTAACATTATAAACAAAAATACAAAATACAAAAAATACATTATACAGAAATTAAAGTTAAAAAAATCATAATATTCTTCGTCATATGAGGAACTGTCATCTCCTCTTGACGTTATAATTAACGGGTCGATTAGGTGGTCAAGATCCCACATTTTCTCCTCTTCTTTAATGCCATGATGGACTGCTTTTCGCCAGTTCTCTGGTGTCACTTCCTTAATGGCTTGATCAAACAGTAGATTAACAAATCCTTTCACTATAAGTTCTATAGGATTTAGTTTGCAATGATTTGGCGGTGTGCGCAGCACAGTTACACTATGTTTTTCAGCTGCACGGAATATTTCATAAAACGATGTTTGTGTAAATTTGCTATAGCTTATAGTTTCTTCTTTATCAAATTATCTTCTTTTTTTTTGTTTGGTTAGTTATCATTTAAATAATTGAATGCACAAAATTTACCTGCGCCTATGGCCGACACCGAACGGAATTTCCCATTTTATTACTCTTCATCTTTCTGAAATGGACTATAAACATGTTGATACCGCTAGTTTTTCTTGACTTTTTAGTTAACTACGTTTTTAACTTCCTGCCTCCTCAGGCTTTACCTATATACGAAAAAAAAAATTTTAACCCATTAATTTAACATATCAAAATTTATTGGGTGTAAAGAGCCACTATTTCCACCATATAATTGGATTTTATTAGCATTAGTCAACTGGATGAACAATCTCTATTCGTAGTAAATTAATAAAAAACAAAAATTTTGATTTTTCTTTATCGTCGACCACGATGACCTTGACATTAAAACATAAGTCATCTGATTCACCAAATTCCCCTGCAATTTCAGGTATCGCTTCTACATTTTTCTTATTATCAGGACTTGAAAATGATTTTGTTGTTTACCCTGAACTCGGTAATGGTAATACTGCTATATTAAAACTCGTGTTATCTTTTCATGACAAAGGAAAACCATTAAACCGGCCTAACGTCATACCAAATTACGGACAAGAATGCCGCCTAGAACCTTGGAAAAACACATATTAATATTCTTTTTTGCAAATAAACTGCGTTACGAGAGGAGTATTATTTACAAAAAAATATGGTTAATCTTAATAATAATTAATAACTGCTGGAAACTCCCTTGAACTTGTTTGTCTTTGTGCAATTTTAAATTTGTACGGATGAAAAGAAATTAAATTTATTATCTATAATAGTAAAAATAGAACTAATCAGTAATTAAAAATGGTCTACAACCCTGGATACCCTGTATAGTACATTTTAGGCAAATTTTCGCATAATTTCGTGCACTCTTTATGAAAAAATTGTGTATGCATAGACTCTGGGATAAATGTTTTGATTTAATTAAAAAATAACAAATTTTATGTAACATATTAACATATAAGTGAAGTACATTCCTAATCTCACTGCAGTTAAGTGTCAGAAAACGACTCGTAAAATGTACGTGTAAATTTGGTTTCTTTGTATTTGATCATTGTATTGATCATATCCCTTCACTTTTCCCATCACTTTAGTGTAAAGGAAACAACAAATTTCCACGTGGAAGTAGAAAAACATTTTAACATACTATTTTAGTTCAAAAAACGTAATTTATTTTCTTCCAACGTTTTCCTTCCCGAATTTATCATCTCATCGATGACCTTTCAACAGAAAAAAATACTTGAAATAGATTTTAAACAATCCGTTTACTAAATTCTTGGGCAAATTCGACAATGTCAACGGCATAATTACCAATTTAAAAAAAAAAACAAGAAAAATCATGTGAGAGCTGACTGTTACCAAGGTTACTTGTGTAAACAGTAGTACACATAATCTTTAAGGTAGTCAGGTTTTCATAATCCTTAATCACACAGTAAAACATTCACTATTATCACTATAATAACAAATTCATAATTTATTGTTCACGGATATAGGGTGTTCAAACAGTGTGTCAAAGGAAGTGTAAGTGTATTTTTTCCTGAGAATTAAAACAGTTGAAAACCGAAATAATACTACTGTTACATGCCCTTACCGTTTTATAAGGGTTTCCACATTACTTTAGACCAATCATCGCATGGGATTTAATGGATTTATTGGGCGATAAGGGGCAGGAAATAAGGGTACCATGGCAAATGGGGCGAGATAATAAAGGAAATAGGTCGTTTGGTAAAATAAATTTAGAAGAACTAAAAGAATTCTGTGGTTAATAGGATGACCTACATCTCTTCTCATCGTATTTTTTTAAACTTTCTGCTTTCGCGACGTGTTTTTAATTGTTTCTAGAAAAGATCTGTCGATACTTTAAAAAATTTTTAATTATTAAGATATATTTTTCAATATGATAAAATCGATTGTAGCGAAAAAGCCCATTGCATAGATAAAAAATGAAAACTACGGAAGAAAAATAACAAAGATTGCACAAAGAATGTAAACAATAATTAACTAACCCGGTAACTTTGACTGTCAAATAAATGATATTTTACTGTTGTTAAAGTTGCATCAGCAGGGTGTCTAGCAAAAATCGAAAACAAAATTCACGACTAATTCCCGGTCGGTTTTTGAAAATTTCCCGGCTGGGTTTTCCTAAATTAACTACACTTTCGTTGTTAAATTTAAAAACATTTATTTGAAAAACACGTGGCTTAAACACAACCAAATAATATAGTCACTTTTTTAATTTTACGATCTCTTGTTCTATAGCTGCCAAATCTTTTTGTGATTGTTCGATCATTTTTTTCTTTTTAGTTTCCAGTTCTTCTGCTTGCTTTTGAAGCTTCAATTTTTCTGCTTTTTTTAAGTCGCTGTCAACCTCTTTTGCCTTTTTATATTTTTGTGCTGTGTTGTACCTTGAATAGGCATTTCTCATGGAAAGTAACATGGATTTTGTAAAGTCCATATTTTGAACTCCTCCAATTTTTTGTAGTGAATCGTACACTAATCTTTGGTCTATAAGTGACTCTTTTTTTAAATTTTCCACCAAAATCTCCTTATTAACAGAAAATCCCCTTTCTGCTGTGGCATTTACATGAGAAATTGTTAGAAGAAGTTGCACCACGTTTTTTAAACTGTCATTTGTGATGGTTTCCATCCATTACATCTGGAATAATTTTTCATTTTATTTATCATAATCTGATCAGTAAGAATGTCTCTAAATGCTCTATCTGCTTCTTCCAATTTAGTCGCATTGCATCTGTTTGAATTTAACAAAATTTCAAATGCTTTGGACATCAGTTGCAAGGATTTTTTGGATCTCTGCCGGTTTCATTGGGGTTAAGGAAACTTATAGCTTCAGTTAATTTATATGCTAACGGACATTTTTCCAAAAGTTTGGAAACTGTATACATCAAGCAGTTTCGACAATCCTGGCAAAAGATCATCATTTCCTTATCTTTAACTCCGACACATTTTTTTATAGCCGCTCTAGTCCCATATCCTAGATCAATCTCTTGGACTTTTTTAAGGTTGCAATATAAACCATTCTTGTCTTTTTTTCGAATGCAGTTTATAGGAATAAATAGGTACTTACTTCAATTTTTTAAGTTCGAAATTATCTGCTCATTCAAAATTCCCGGTTTAAACTTGATTTTCCAGTCGAATCCCCGGTTTTTTCCAGCTTTGTAAAATTCCCGTTTTTTTCCTGGATTCCCCGGCTCCTAGACACCCTGATCAGTGAATCAAGAATCAACCTAGCCGGGTCATTGTGAGAAAATCATTTCTGTCAATGTAATTTATGTCACAGTCAAAGTGTTCCGGTTAGTCAATTTATTGTTAAAAATCTTTGTGAAGCCTAACATTTAAATAGAAAAAATACAAATATTAATTGTAAAATAAATTTTTTGCAAATATTTAATGCTGTAAATGCCACAATATTAAATATCACAGATAAATTATTACTTAAATGCGAAAAATTTTAACAAGTAAAAATACCTAAATGTGTTAAATATTCATAAAAGGACACATCAATGACAAATTCCAATTTACAATGTCAAGTTTTTCCACAAGAGAATGGTGTAAAAAGTAAAATCGCCTATAAAATATAGCAATAATATTATTTATGCAATTCCATTAATTAACAGATTTATAAAAACAATAATTACCTTATATTTTATTCTTAGGGTTGTCGCCAATCAGGGTCATTTAATATTTATATTTTTATTTGGTGCTGGTGTTGACAATAATTTGGGTAAGTGGATCACAGAAATGGCAATTATTAATCTATAAATAACAAATTATACATCCTTTACCTGACAAGAGAGAGGAGAACGTTGAGAATTCACTGGTTTTGTTACAAAATTTTAAAAAATGAACAAAAAAATCGTGTAATTAACGGTAATCATTTTTTGTTTCAGATCCCCGCAGATCTCAACAAGAGTTGGCACATTCCCAGACCCACACTAGCTCGTAGCTCTAATAGTTTGCAGGGTTCGACATCTAGCAAAAATAGCACGCAGGTAAGCAGTAGAGATTCATTCTATCATCGTACCGGGTGTCCCACTAAGAATGACTCTCGGCCGTATCTCGGAAACTACTGGGCATAGAAACTCAGGAAAAAAAAATTATAACTAAAGTGGTCATGAGAAAATCCTGGAAATAATTTTTAAGTGGCGTCCCACTTTTTTTCTAAAAAATATATAAACGCTTACTTTTAAAAATTATTCTATTGGCGATAACGCTGAAACGAACGGAGATATCGAGCTGCGGTTTTAATATTTGTTCTAGCAAATTTAATCTACTTTTCGATTATGGTATCATAATTATACCGTATGATTTATTTTTTCGGAGTAAAATCGAAAAATGTGTTATTATTCCAAATTGCGCCCTCTAGCATTTATTTTGAGAACTATTATGGACCACTAAATACGATTGGTGAAAGTGCATACATTTCTCTTCCAAACAGTCTTAAGGTTGCTAAAATCGAATAAGTCGTTTATAAGTTACAGCGATTTAAATGATTACACATTCAACCGCTTCCCCCCCTTTTATTAAAGTCGGTACGCCAATGAGCATAAGACCAAAATGATGCATAATTGTCCAAGCTTTTTAATGGCGTTATCAAAGATATACCTTAATGTGGAATTTTCGGAGATATGTAAACTTTTAAAATTTACTTTTCAATTACGCCCTCTTGCGGCAAAATGCGGAACTTAAAAATTATTTCCAGGATTTTCTCATGACCACTTTAGTTATAATTTTTTTTTTCCTGAGTTTCTATGCCCAGTAGTTTCCGAGATACGGCCGAGAGCCATTCTTAGTGGGACACCCGGTACATAATATTACGAAAATTTCGATGCCCTTCCATATTTTTGTCCTTATTAGTTCGCAGTGGCGTCTCGTGGACATTCAGTATATATGGGAGGGCACAGATCTTGGTACGCAAAATTGAGTGCATGTGGAAATATTCTAATTTTTAAAGTAATGTCTAAAATGCATTACTTTCATATCGAAAATATTAGCTAGGACACATGGCCACGAGATGATTTGTTTCTTTATTTTTGTAGAAAGATGATAAAGATTTTTAATATCTACCTATTCTTACTCAATCGGAATCCATTACTGATGCAGTATTGTAATAGTATATTACATAACAAGTAATAAAAGTGATACTTATCAAACGAGGAGATATAAGCCGAGTGCGGAAATTCTTAGATTTTTAGAATAATCACTTTCACAGGAGTAATGAACACTATTTTTCTACTACCACAAAGAATTAATAAAAAAGTGTTTGATTTGTGAAAAAAATTTTTCCTACGACCACCTACGAAAGTGAGAAAAAAAGCACGGTTAACTTGGCTCGAAAGCGCCGAATATCACACGCGTGTTGAAAGAAAATATTTCAACTCTAGAGTGGAAATACAAGGCACACTATTTAATTTAGGCATATGATGCCAATTTGACAGACCACACCTATTTATTAAAAAGAACAAATTTTAGAAAGCAGTTTAGTTTATTTATCACGTATTTGTTGAGTGATTCAGAATTAGAGTGTGAAAATACGCCATCTGAAATTATAAAAAAGTTAAGAATATACTGGAAAATTTATTACCAGTCAAAACAAGCCCCGCTGAAGAAAATGTCATATATTAAACATAAGCAGAAAATGTTTATGGGTCGCTATAGCCTAGAGACTAAAGCCATGACCTGCGAATCGGAAGATCACAGGTTCAAATCAGGAGCACTTGACTTTTTTTTATGAAAACATTAAATAATTTATAGAATTATTTTGAATTGAAATCTTTCTTGTTGGGTGAATTTTTTAAATTTATTTTTAATGCATCTTTCCTTGATTAAATAAAAAAAATCATTCAAGAAGGAAGATTTCAATTCAAAATAATTTTATAATTTATTTAATGTTTTTATAAAAAAAAGTCAAGTACTCCTGATGGAATTTGAACCTGTGACCTTTCGATCTATTAAATTGGCATCATATGTTTAAATTAAATAGTGTGCCTTGTATTTCCACTCTAGAGTTGAAATATTTTTTTTCAGCTCTAGAGTTGAAATATTTTTTTCAAAAATCAAAGGTTTTTTTAATAATTCTTTGTGGTCGTAGGAAAAATAGTGTACATTACTCGTGTGAAAGTGATTATTCTAAAACTCGGAGAATTTCCGCACTCGGCTGACGCCTCGTGCTAAATATCTCCTCGTTTGAAAAGTATCACTTTCATCACTTGTTATGTAATATACTATATCAACACTAGTGTTGAAATTAGCATAGTTAGAATTATGTTCCACTTAATATCTGGTTTCATAATTTGTCAATAGGTTTTTCCTTTATTTGTAGTTTAACTTTTTCATATGTCATATATCATAGGAAGAACTAATCCTGGATTGACTTCTAGATTAACCAATCAAGGAAAGATGCATTAAACATAAATTTAAAAAATCCACCCAACAAGGAAGTATGTAAATCAGGTAGTGGACGACCATATTTATTTTAAACTCAATCAATCAATTGAAAGTACGAAATAGTATTGTTTTTAGTCAATATAATCTTCTGCACCAAAGAATTTTTACAACTCTTTGATTTACGAATTTTAAAAAACTACACATTCGTTAATTCGATAATAATCAAAAATAAAAATGTAACGAAATAACATGACAATGACTTATGAGGTCTTCGTCGCATACGTTTCACGTGTTCGTTGAACCTACGAAATTACCGGTAACAATTTATTTTTCATCGTCTTTCATGCAAGTGGTAGCATGCATTTATTTCTCTCTTGCTCACAGTATTATTATATTCACCTTATCATTTATCGGAAAACGGGACCGAATTAAATTAAATGTCAGATCAAAAGATTGTAGACCATCCTGTATATTTCAGAAAGGTTATCTGCTTCTTTAAAATATTCTATTTTAAAATTAAAATGCGAACCAATATTCGACCTTTATTCTTGATCTTGACCGCAAGCAAGAAGTGCAAATGTAGGCGGTAATAACAATAAACTGAAGAATAATTATTTTTATGCGGTAAGAATTGTAATGATAAATCCCACATTGACATTGCTACCATATGACATTGTGGTTATTACGCCCAGATAAAGACATAAGTGTAACAGGAAGTAAAGAAGAAAATAAATGTTAAATAACATTTATCATACTCGTAGTATATTTTTGGAAGACTTGGTTTGACGTAATTATGGAATCGGAAGATTGGAGGAACTCAGTCTTTAAATACTAACAGAAACACGAAAAAACTGACAATACTTGAAGTTAGATGTTCAACAACTTTTAATTTGCTTCCTTAAAGAGAGCTAGTTGATTGAAGGCTGGAGTCATAATGTGTCCATCGATATTTTTGAAGTCTTGTCCTAGCCTAAGTAAACCATTATACAAGTTATTTAATAAGTGTTTGTCTCTGGGAATTTTTCCAAAAAAATGGAAGGTTGCACAGATCGTCCCAATTCATAAAACCGGAAATAAAAATAATGTTGAAAATTATCGGCCGATCTCTCTACTGTGTCACTTTGGAAAAGTTTTCGAGTCTGTTATTTTGGAGCTCCTGTTTTTTCAAATTAAAAGAAAAATCGACATTAATCAGCATGGTTTTTACAGGGGTCGATCCATTCTGACCAACATCGTTCCCTTTATTCAGAGAACCTACGAGGCAATGGAGAATGGTCGTGATGTCTGCGCTGCTTACACCGACTTTTCCAAAGCCTTCGACAAGGTCGATCACCCCACTTTGGCTGTGAAACTTGGAAACTTCGGTGTGCAGGGCTGGCTTCTCGATCTCTTAAAAAATTATTTGCAAAATAGAACTCAGTATGTAGCTATTAATGGAGCAAGGTCGGTCTGCTTGGATGTGACCTCTGGAGTTCCGCAGGGTTCACACTTGGGTCCCCTGCTTTTTGTATTATTTTTGTATGACATAGAGACTTGTTTTCTGGACTCGAACAGTGTGTATTCCTTATATGCTGACGACTTTAAGATTTCAACTATCATTAATTCGCCTTTGGATTTAGTGAAACTGCAGGGGGACATTAACAGATTTTTTGAATACTGCACACTGAATCGTCTGCATCTAAATGTTGATAAGTGTCACTACATTGTTTTTTCCAAGTTGGACCTCTCAAGAAATCCAAATATAGATTTGAGCTTAAATAATACACAATTAAAACGTGTTAATGTGGTTAAAGATTTGGGTGTTACCTTGGACTCCAAACTGTTGTTCGAGTCTCACATAGAGGCTATTATTCGGAAAGCGTTGCGCCTTTTAGGATTTATCCTAAGAACTACTGAAGGCTTTAAGAGCCCTGCATCGTTAATTACTTTATATTGCAGCATGGTAAGAAGTACTCTGGAGTACTCGTCAACAGTCTGGAATCCGATGTATCACAAATATATTGATCGAATTGAAAGTGTCCAAAAAAAGTTCATCAATGCTCTTAATTTTCGTTACAATAGACAACGGCACTTTTACTCGTATAACGAGAATTTGTTATTTTATAGATTGCAATCGCTGAGGTCCAGAAGGCAGTGTTTTGATATTTTCTTTGTTTATAAGGTAGTAAATAACCTCATCGACTCTGAATTTTGCGTAAACTATGTACTTTTTAATGCTAACCCATACACACTTCGGAACAGGCTAACTTTTAGTGTCCCTACTTTTACAAATAATTACCTTTCTAACTCTCCTCTCATACGTTGCATGAGAACATACAACTATCTTGTAACGGGTGATAGAGGCATTGACCTGTTTAACACTAACTTATGTACCTTTAAAAAACTTATCAGAAAGAAAATATCTATTATCCTTTGATTAGGGAGTGCATTGCTATCACTCGCGTATTTTTAGCTTTATAATTTGTTTTTGGATTTATTATTTGAATGTACAGAATAGCCTTTTATTCTTTAGTTAAACTTATTATGTACTTATACCGAACTTTGTAAATTTCTTTTTGTAATCCGTGTCACTCTATAATTGGTCTGCTCCAAGCAGTCTGTTGAGTGACCTTGTTTGTCTAAATAAATAAATAAATAAATAAATAAATGTGTCTTCTTTGCGCTGTAGCAGCATCTCTCATTGTGTACCTTTGTCTTGCTTTCCTGCCCTATTTGATCAAGCTTGACAACATAAAGTTTCATATGCGAGATACTGCCAGCGCTAGATTTTTCCGAATAATCTGTGTCTTTTAAGTTGCATGACATGATATGTATGGACGATTTCCTCCGCTTCATTGCATGGATTCATATTCTTTGTAGGTGTTTTTTTTTAAAAGTAATAGTGGCCGATCAGTTATCCCATCACTTTCTGCATCTGAGTGAGCATAGCATTATTGATTCTTTTAAAAGGTTGCATATTGTGGATTTATCATATCTTTGATAAAAAGTTCATTCCGCGTTCGTCTACAACCTAGTCTCCATAGGTGTAAATATGGCAGCGTAAGACAAACGTGATTGGTCAAACGTTAGTTGATTGGTTCGGCCCAAGCTTCCTGCACTGCAAGCCTAGTGGCTTATTGTGCTCCCCTGTCTTGCTAGAAAAGATTTGTTCCTTTTATAAGGCCCAGCAAATTCCTACCAAGTTTGTCATGCGGGAGGTTATCCCCACATTGGATATCTCCGAAGATTTTGAGTCTTCTCGGGTCAGTTGATTAACATGGATACTGCCAATTAGCCGACTTTCGGCCAATCACGTCTCATAAAATAGGTACGCTGTCATATCTCGGTCTCGGGACTCGGTCTAATACACTCTATTGCAGATTATATTTTTTAAGTGCTAATAGCAGCGATACTTTAAAATTAATTAATGTTTTTTCTTTTTAGAGTGCCAGATCAGGATCCCAACTACTGACAGCTGCGAATTTAGCCCAAATCCACCAGCTACACGAACGAGAAGCCGAGACTCGTTCCAGCGCTGGCGAGATGAGCACGCGCGACCTCAATATCCAGTATTATCTAGAAAGAACTAACGAGGATAACGACTTCATAGCGTCGTTACCGAAAACGTGCAAGAAGCCCGAACCGGATAACGTATCCATAGCGAGTTCCATGCACTTTACCGTCGTTAATATGAACTCTAGAACTAGAACTCCTAAGAGAAGTTTTTGTAGAAAGCATCAACTCACGATCTTAGTTTTGAGCATGTCTGCGTTTTTCACGATAGGCATACTGGCTGCCATATATTTCTTGGAAAGTAAGTAGTTCATTTTAATTTTTGACACACATAGTACACATTGAAATTTTAATCAATCAATTTTTAAATAGTAAAAGATTGAGGGTAAGAGGGGTGAAATAACACTTTTGTTAAAAAAAATTTAGCCATAGTTGTTGTGATTAAGGTCCAAAAAACTAATTTTGAAAAGTCTTTATAGCGTCAATGGTGGAAACGTAATATTAAGTGTAAAATGCAATGAAAAAAGAACCATTGTTACTAATCCAGTGATTCAACTATGAATAAAAAATTACAAATTGATAGTTCTCAATGATACAATAGGATAGTTGGAATATCATTAATGTTTTCTTTCTTTATTTTAGTGAGAGCCAGGGACCAAAGAAGATACTGATACTAGCCAAATAAAACGAGGAATCCCAGAAGTTTTAGTATAGAAGCTTTAGTTTCAACAGTACTCCAACAGTGGCATTATATAATTTAGAAAAAAATAATCGATAACGTTATCCTAGATCTGCCAATATCTATTAATACCTCATTAATGTTGATAGCGAATTTGATCACGCAAGAAAAAAATCAGTACCTACTTAGTACAATGTATTTTATCTCAAACAAAGCAATTATTTTTAATCACCACATGACGTTACAGCCTCTGAATATCATACGGAGACGGGAAAAATGTTGCTTATTGTCACATAAAATTAATTCTTTTGGTTTCATTATGATATTATGAAATATCCTTTAAAATACACCATCTAAATTTGATAATAGACCTGTTATTGACATCTTTTTCTAGTAACATATCCACCTTTAATGATAGAAGGATTTTGGACTTGCATTGTCTTTATTTGTTCTACATTACAACGTGATAACATATCTACCTTTCTTTCAAATATTTTTTAACGACCCTGTATGTCATTTCAAAATGGCTTCATATGTTTCAAAATAAGCAAACTTTTTATAAAAAATAATTTCCCTGGTGAAACGTAAAATAGAAACGTTTTAAGAATAGTTCGGTCCATTCGGGTTTGTAGCTCTAGGCTAGAATGATATTTGAACATCACAGCCCATGATAAGTGTTGGTGGAGGAAAAATCATTGCTTGTGTGTTTTAAATTAGCTATCAATTCGTTCTATATGATTTTATTTTTTATTATTATGTTAAATAAGTATATAAACCATGAGGAAGTATCGGAAAATAAACGAAAAAGTATATATCTTTTTCACCCCGTCAGTTTTAGATAATTTACGATACTTTATAATCTGACACTGCAGAACCACTAAAGTGGTGCTTTTTGTGTTTAACATTGTTACCAAAATTCTTTCTTAATCTTTTATTTCGAGTTGTATTTATTTTATTCATTATTTATTTCGTTTCTGATATCTGCCAAAACTTTTTCCACCAAGGTTGTCATAACAATTATCTAAATAATATGCTTACGAATAAGGTTATTTCATAAAAAGTCAAAAAATCACAATTTTAGTGCCATTTACAATATTAGGATATATCACTTATATTAGGTTAATTTCAGTATATCCCACTGCCCTCAATATTAACCTTATTTGAAACACACTATTACATTTCTTTAATAAATGTTACATTGCGACCGGTGAATTTAGCTTGTATGTATTCTATATAAGGTAAAAGTGTCAAACAAGAAAAATAATATTTCACAGCAGAGTTTATAAGAGATTTTAAGAGCAAAGAGTAGTCTATGAGTCATCACGTTTCCACCACATCACGCATGTTGTACCTGTGTAGGACGATGACAATAAAATTTCTTTTTTTTAACAAAATATTATAAAAACGAATTTTACGAGAATTAAGGGAGCGCGGCGTCAGTGGAGGAGTTTGCAGATAATATCGGGGCATTGTTTGTAATTTTAATGAAAAATAAGAAATTAACACGAATAGACGCAATACCTATTTCTATTTTTATGTTCTGCATGGCTGATGACATAATTTAAACATATATAATTGAAACTTTTGGACAGAAATAAGGTATCCGCCAAACTACCAGAAAAATGGTTGTATGATTTAACATGTTAAACCGAAAGTTGCAACTTTTATCATAGATAGAGAATAAAAAAACTGAGATAGGAAAGTCAAAAAATAATTTTTCTCCATATGCGCCGTTCCACTGCTACAGCCTGTCAAAGTCTAAAAATGCCATATTTTAAACGTCAATATCCAGGAATAATTGAGCTTAGACATGTGACATTTTATACAATATATACGTGGCATTTTATAGGGAATTAGAAAATAATATAATATATAGGGTGTTCCATTTAAAAAAATGTAAGTTTAGTCCGCCACACTGTTTTTAGCCACCCTATATAATGTAAAATATTTTTAAAATATGCCGCTTTTTAAGTCCATACCACATGCTGGTTTAGAATTTTTTGTAATCTCCTACATATTTTAATTAGGAACGGTGTGCCTGAAAAGAAAAACGCAAGAAATCCTTTTTATGCAGAATTCATCAGGCTAATCAGAAATAATATCCACATGGAAAAATATCAGTGGCATCCCTCTCGCTTTTTCATTTAAAGTTTTAAAAATTATTCTATTGGCGATAACGCTGAAACGAACGGAGATATCGAGCTGCGGTTTTAATATTTTTTCTAGCAAATTTCATCTACTTTTCGACTATGGTCTCATAATTATACCATATGATTTGTTTTTTCAGAGTAAAATCATTACAATTGGTGAAAATGCATACATTTCTCTTCCAGCCAGTCTTTAGTTTGCTAAAATCGGATAAGTCGTTTATAAGTTACAGCGATTTAAATGATTACACTTTCAACAGCTTCCCCCCTCTTATTAAAGTCGCTACGCCAATGAGCATAAGACCAAAATGATAGATAATTGTCCAAGCTTTTTATTGGTGTTATCAAAGATATACCTTAATGTGGGATTTTCGGAGATGTAAAATTTTAAAATTTACTTCTCAATTACGCCCTCTTGCGGCAAAATGTGGAACTTAAAAATTATTTCCAGGATTTTCTCATGGCCACTTTAATTATCATTTTTTTTCCTGAATTTCTTTGCCCAGTAGTTTCCGAGATATGGCCGCTTCGTACCCTTAACTGATCACGCTCGGTTACCTTAGTTTTTAATTTACTAATCAGGCAACTTCGATTGGGCGTAAATAATGCCTGCCAATGCCATTTATGTTATAGCCAAAGTTGCTGGGTAATTAATTATGTTATTAAAAATCTTTTTGCAACTCGACATAGGTGAAATATTATATTTTTTGTTTAAAGTTACAAAACTGCTATGATATATTTAGATGATTATTCCTTAACATCCTAGGATATTTTAACAATGTATTTTAATATTTAATTTTTACTGTGATATGTAAAGAAGTTCATGATGTTAGTAGTTTAATATTGTACAGTATTTATGTATTTATATCCCTATCTATTTAGGATTAAGTGAAGTAAGCATGTAAGATGCAGTAAATCTGTTAAGTAGGTTTATTGTGAATAAACTAATAAATTAAAGTAGGTACTTTGTTTTATTTTATGTATGTTTAAAGAGCATGATTATAAAGTAATCGCCACAAATATAACATTATATTTTTATATTTATTTAACATTACATTTTCGTCTTCTGTAAAAAAACTTCAGCAAACACACAACAAAGAAAGCGATGTTCCAGTAGGAAGAACTTAAAGAGTCAAGGTGGACTACGAGTTAGACCTGTCTAATTTACTCTAATGATTATTCTATTGGCCTTCAAAGCCTACGCTCTTCATTGGGTTAATCAGTTAGAAATTAATATTACCATGCAAAATTCGACCAATCGACAGTATCTCTGATCGGTAGTAACCCAAGAGTCGATAAGGTTTCACTCTGTTCTTATCTATACAGGGTGATTCCTAAGTTGACACTTCTTTTTTAGCTGCGTATAGAAGGTATTGAAATAAACAACATTTTCAAATACCTTTTTTCAAAAAACTCAACAATAAAATACTACTAACATTTAGTTATTACACTATAGATCAAATACGGTCCTGCCTAACTTGCCCGTTGAATAACATTAAGATAACTTCTGGGTGTAGGATGAGCCCGCAAGGAAAAGCGTTCTGCGTATAATCTCGAAGCAGCAGCCGCACTTTGAGGACACTCACCGTAAATTAGCACCATACCTACTAGTTCATTGTTATTAAATTTTACCATTTTAACCAATTTAAAATTAACTTGCTTCAGAAAAACACACCGCAGCAGATTGCCAAATAAATAACTGATCACCGACCCGTAAATTGCATGACTAATAAGACAAAAACAACATAAAGTATAGCAGGCTATGTTTTGATGACCAGGCCCGCACTTAGATTTTTTACTTCTGTATCTCGCCTATTTTTAAGTTTTTTGAAATAAGGTATTTGAACATGTTATTTATATTAATGCATTCTATACACAGCTAAAAAGAAGTATCAACTCAGGAATCACCCTGTATATCATGTTCTACTACCGCAGGTTAAAACAAAAAGTACTGAGAAAAGTAAGTCAAAAATTAATATAGTGCATTACTATTTACTTAATATATTAAGGGGCAATTTTCGTTACTGTTTTAAGTATTATAATAATTAATTTCGGTAATATAGTTTTTATGGGAAAGAATTGTTATACTAATTAGGTAAGTAAAAAAAATTACAAATCAGGGTTATGCTTATTTATATCAAGTGATTCAAAAAAATCATGATTTAATTGAAACTATTTTTGAGTCTTTGAACGAGGGTTGAAAAAAGCCTGGTTTTTAAAAATAAAACCCAAACTGGGCTTTTTTAGGTTTTATTGGGTTTTTTAATTCTGTATAAATTTGAGTGAAAAACAACATTGTTGGGTTACGTTTGTTTTTTATTTTGTTATTTAGAGATTTACCAAGTGTACAGGGACCTTATTTTAAGTGTCTCACCCAATTGACGACTTTAGTACCGATCGCAATAAAAAAAACTGCAAGAAAGAAATTCAGGGATAGTTCAAAGACTCAAAAATAGTTTCAATTAAATTATGATTTAAAAAAATCATGATCTTAATCATGAATTAAATAAGCTTAGTGTGCCGGTGGTAATTGTAAATGATGTTAAGAAATTGCCCCAAACACCAATTACTTCACTAAGCAAATTACATTTTTATATATGTACCTACAGATTCTCTGGTGACTCACTTCACTTAAATAGCCGCCAGACATATTAGTGTCCTATCCTATTATAGTGGCAAGGAAATGTGAAAATATTCCAAGCAAGCTACGAATTTGTAGTAGTTAACAGACTATGATTGGTAAAATAATAGAAATAGCTTAAATCTTATTAAAAACACACTTACCTCGATATCCTGCAATGTTTGGGTCCACTTGTATTTTTCCAAATCACAACCATTTCCTGAATTCGGTGTAAGTTTCCCCTTGTCTGATTCATCCTCTTCATCTTCTACTTTTTTTGAGGCTTCTTCTGGTACTGGTGCTGACTCGGTTGCTGAACTAGATGCAGAACTAGTCGGTTTACTAGAGGAAGGCTCATCTTGATCTTTTTTCTTATCTATTTCTTTCTGTAACTTTTCAGCCTCTTCATCAGTTAGTTCTGTAATTTCGGCTGATTTAATAACCCGATCCTCCTTTTCCTTTTTGGCCTTTTTAGCAGCCTCTTTTTCTCGTTTTTCTTTCAGTTCAGCTTCATGATTAGAACGGCTTATTTTCTCATATTTTTTAAAGGTGTTCATGACCAGCTATACAAAATATTTAAAATAAAATCTCTTATAAAAACCAATGTTCATACTTATTATTAAATAGTCTTACCTTTTCCCAGTCCCCTTCATTGCCTCCCGTAAAAAAATCCGTTTTTCGTCCGAGGAAGCTCACAAAAGTATCTAAAAGCTAATAAAAAATTATTTTTTTTGAGGTTATGGTCAATTTCTAGAAAATTTACCTGGTGGGCCCCCTCAGGATGGTGTTGAGCAATGGTAAGAAATAGGGCATCAAATTGCTCCGTTTTATTCCCGTCCCCACTCATATTTTAATCAAATTCACTTTTAAAGTTTAAAATAGAAAACTCGATATCGACAAAACACAAACGCGAACCGGTTGCAACTTTTTGCGCAAAATTGGACTGTCAATAATTACAAATATTATGATACGAACAATATAAACACCAAAAAACTCTCACAAGTCGCAATGCATAAATATAATAATAAAAAGTAAAAACCAACGTTTCATAAAGGTTTCTTTTACTGTCTGGAAATAAGATGTATTTATTTAAATTTCTTTTATTTGTTGCACAAAAATATTTTTTAAATTTAAATATTTAGGAACTTTTGATATTGTTCTGTTAGTTAATTTGGGGAAATGTTGGTGGTAGTTGTTGGTTATAATTGCTGACATGCCACATGTACAATTTATCTAAAATTTGCCGTAACAATTACAAAAAAGCTTAACCTAGTTAAAAATAAAAAGTTACACAGAATTAATACGCATTGGACCGATTGAGTGTAGGTGTAGAATTGGTACTTATATTATAGCATTTTCTGTCCACAAAGTAGCTGTTTACCAAGTAGAATTTAATGATTCATTTATCAATTCAGTGTCGAATAACTGAGCAAAATATGTACGATAATTATTATATTTTCGAGCATTACGCAAAATTGATGATTTTTTCGGAAATAATAAATTGACGCAACGCGACCGTGTTTTTGGGTTGACTGAATTGAAAAGAAAGATAGATAAAATGTGGCAACGTTGCTTTAAATGTCATATGTCATTAATGTCAAAATGTCAACTTATAATAAACGTCAAGCGAAGAAAAGTTTTGTGAGGCGATAGTTTTGTTCTGTTCATTCTAGAACTTTTTATTCTAATTTTCATACGTTTAATTTATCTCGGATAGTTTATTTAATTGCCAACTTTGTATAATACTAATTACCATAGTTAGAACTGCTTACAGTGCTATAAATATAGGAACTGTTAGAAGTTAGGTTATACTAAACTACCTCATGCATTTTTGTTGTTAACAAGTTTAAACGAAACCATGGGTGATAACAGTAGCCCAAACGTTATTAATGAGATATCTACTCTTATAAGAAGTTGGGAGGAAGAACATTCACAGCCAGTTTATGACCCTGTATCAACACTTACTCGGTAAGTATACTTAGGTCTGAGCTCAGGCATCGCCGTCGACGGCACTGGCTTAGATCCTTATCGAGGAAGCCTGCATTTAACAATTCTTAAACTAACAGCAACAGTAATATTCGTATTATACTGACTCTAACTGTCATTACGTGGTTACCTATCTAAATTTCAATTTTGATTTTTCAAAAATTTATTTAGAATGGCAGAGATTATTGAAGTGGAAACAGAAAATTACCTTAAAATGGACCCAGACCCTTTTGATGAAAGACATCCTTCGAGAACTGATCCGGATTGCAAGTTAGGTCAAATTCTTAAAATTATATTTCGTAAGGATAATTTTATGAGCAAAGTAAGTTGAATAGTGATGTAAATTATTTAGCTCTGTAATTTTGCTAAAAGGCAAGTGGTCTTTCTAGTAATTTTACTATGGATTGTAATTTTACCTTAGTTATATAGTAGTACCTTCATACTTAAACTATATTAAATTAATTTGTTTTAGCTTCTAAATGATTATATGAAAGACACCTATTATAGTAGAAATAATGTCATTGATAGAGACATTGACCAACTGAATATTGCAGCCTGCAGATTATTGTTAGATCTAATGCCAGGCTTAGAAACATCAGTTGTATTTCAAGTAAGTTATAACTATGAACAAAGAGTATAAAAAAACTTTCAGTACTTATATGTAGGTGCATCAACATTCTGTATCATCTAGTCTTACTTTGTATCATTTAGTAATGTTGTATGTGATGTTCAGTAACAACATACATTTCATACATCTTAAGATTCAGTATCATTTAGTACAATTCAATATAGTACCCCTCAGTGGGTTCAGTACTGATCAGTATTACTATGATAGATGAACTTATTGCTTATATCTTGGATCTTGGTTATGACTTGATAATAAGGGATAACTGCTTGAGTGCCCGGTTGTACAGCAACCATAGTTTGTAGCTTGTCTTTGTGACTTACATGTACTATGCATAATAAAAGTTAACTTTTTTAAATTTTAGGACATGGATACACTTATAAATCGTCTAATCAAATGGGTAACAAACTCCATAGAACCCTTACAGAGTTATGCAACAGGAGTTCTAGCTGCAGCTATGGAAATACCTGAAATTGCTGCTAAATTTAGAGATCAGAACAGCCGATTAGTGCCTCTTTTACTTCAGAGACTAAAAAGATTAAAGAATTCCTCAGAATTCACAAAAAATTGTAACATTACCAATTTAAGTAGGCCATTTGCACACTTGTCTTCAATGAGATCACCCCCTTACCGAGGAGATGGTATTATTAAGGTTAATCTAAACTTAGCTAATGGTGTTGTGCCTCCTATTACTATTGAAAATGAAATTGCTACTGATGATACAATAAGTGAAGAGGTAAGTACTCATTACATATTAAAAATAAGAACATAATAATATCTGCAAAATTATCTTGTTTTTAATGATTAGGACAAAAGAAAAATGTATATAAATTATCTTTAAGTGAGGATATTACTTTCCTCCGAAGGGAAAGTACTGTTTATAATTTTTTTGAGATATAAGTAGCGATGAAAATGTTGGGCAGAGATGTTTGCGTTTTTTTGTTAAATGGGATTAGGCATATTAAAATGTTAATCTTTGTGTATAAAAACGCCAATAAACCAAAATGTATTAATGTTTCCTGTATTTGGCTGTGTAAGTAAGTGTTGTAGCAAAGTAGGAGTAACTGAACTTAAATTCGCAGCAAAATCGCCACATAAAAATATTAAATTGGCAATATTTCAAAAACTAAAAATTTGCAGAATAGACAACCTTACACAAACTTACCCTTTTTTTTAATGCTAAATACGAAAAAATAAAATTTTGGGGTTTCCATTCGAAAATCTAGACTTTTTGCAGTTTTTCAATGAGATATCAATCAATAATAAAATTTATTTAAACGAGCATAAATTGACTATTACTGAATAGCTTCAGGTTTAAAAGTTATTTGTCATTTTGTAGATTTTTAATTATGCTTTCATTAAGAGAAAATAATTCCTAAAAATGGCCTGTTTGTACTATCATAAATTACTACTGCATATTTCGAGAATAAAAGGTTAATCTGTTTCAAGACAAATACATTTAAAGAATTTGTCTTAATACCTTTAAATTGAAGTGATTTGGAGAGATTCAATGACAGCGGAAGACCCGGGTTCCAGAAACACGTTATGCCACTGAGTAAAGCTTGGCGTGCACTTATGCGCGTAGAAGCGGGGAGAAAAACGGTGCATTGGGATATATCACATGTGGTACAATGTGGGTCCTCGGACTCTAGCGAAGCGCGTTAAACTCAATGCTAAAATCCCTATCCTCATATTTCGGCGCGCATAATTGCGCGCCAAGCTTTAGGCGTAAATTAGCTATTAAGAAATTGTATAATCCTAGCTTTAATTTTATTAAAATAGACTCTAATATATTTTACAGCATGCAGATGGTGAAACTCCGAATAAAAGAAAAAAGAGCACTGACCATGATTTTACAAGTCCCCAGGTAAATAACATTTTTTGAAAAATATTTGTATTTATTTTTCTATGCTTGAAGGTTGTTCTCTACTAGCTAAGCAATAATTTTTTTTAAGCCTTGAATAAAATTAAATTGAAAAAATAATAATTTTGCAATTTTTAGTTTGGTATATATAATAAAGCATTCATTTCTGGCGGCAAATGTCTATTTGATGTCGCAGTTTTTTTATAATTTTTTTGATAATTATATTTTTTACCATGATCTTTAGCATCATAATTTTTATTGGTTTTTTGGGTCCTAAGTAAAAGTGTACATTTCGGTTTATCTATTTTAAATCATCATATAGAGTAAACATATTGTTCACACCAACACCAACGACAATCAAACAAGACAGACAAAGCATTTAATTAATTTGTGCTTCTCTACAACTTATTGTTTATAGAAGACTGTATTCACCTGAAGAAGACTGGAGATACTTACCAGTCATTCAAGAAACATCATTGTCTTCAACCGCTAAATAGACAAAAAAATATTCATATCTATACCGGGTGTCCCAGATAAGGATGCACTCTACAGGGATCTTGTAAACCATATAAGATACAGAGATGATTAGAAAAAAGTTGCGCCCTACTAAGTTCCGCAACATTGTGTTTCCAAATATAAAAAACTCGAATCCTTCCGAACTTATTTGGGCCAAACCGAATTTTCGCGAATTTGTTTTTATTTTTTTCTATTTGAAGAGATATGTTAAAATAACATTTACTTTCTCATTACCATTTTTTCTCCTCTGCAAGTTGGTGTAATTAGATTTTTATTCCGAAGTTTCGTTTTTTTTTAAACCATCATCAACTTTGCTTTTTTAAATAGTTTAGGGAAATTTTATTTTTAAATACCCCTCCTTTTTTATAATTGAATGACGTATCACACCTAATATTAATAACACGTTTCGGACTTAAAAACTCATCAGCAAAAAGTGCAAGTTCATCTTCTTTAAAATTATTTTATTTTCAATTTTCGTAACCTATTCTGTCTCAACTGTGTAGTAGGCTGTGACAAGCACTTGTTTAAATAAATTATAAGGTGAAACCTCTCATAACGGACACCTCTGATAAGGGGACATCTCTATTAAGCGGACATTTTTTCATAGTCCGGAACTAGGTATATAGAATTTCATACAAATCAACCTCTCTTTGGCGGACTCTCCTTTAGGCGGACGCGGACAGGCTGTTTTCATACAAACTCTCCTTTAAACGGACAAAGAATGTTTTAAAGTATTTGGGAGACGCATAAATACGGTGCAAAAACTCTCTAAAGACAGACCGGCACCAATCGCGTATGCGTGGCAGCGCGAAAGGACTTCACCGAATGAAACTAGTGTGATTCCCCGAAAGCAGTCCGCCCTTTATTTGTGAGTTGTGAGGTTAAAATCGTAAAAAAAGGCAGAAAAACGTCACTTTTTTTAGTACTACATTCTAACTAAATCTAGTGTATTTTTGTTATGTTTAATAAATGTTTATTTGTACATACATATATATATATATATATATACCGAGAGAACCGATAGGTATTAATCAGCCGCCTGAAAAGCATACATCTGGTTGCCGAAACGGTAATGTTGTTGTTTAAAAAGGGTAAAAATGATTTACAATATCTATCACTGTGCGTATTTCAGTAAATATTTGAAATTTTCGGACGAAAGTGTTTCCCGACTTGCCGTTGTGAACCTATACTTCCTTGATGGCGCAATTGGTTAGCGCTCTGTACTGGATATACGGAGGTTGTCGGTTCGAATCCGGCTCGAGGAAATACTTTTTTCTGAATTTCAAATTAGGTGTTTATACACAAGAACTTTTCATCTTAAGATATATACATACTTTATTTTCTTACGAAAAAGAACCGATAGGTATTAATCAGCCGCCTGAAAAGCATACATCTGGTTGCCGAAACGGTAATGTTGTTGTTTAAAAAGGGTAAAAATGATTTACAATATCTATCACTGTGCGTATTTCAGTAAATATTTGAAATTTTCGGACGAAAGTGTTTCCCGACTTGCCGTTGTGAACCTACTTCCTTGATGGCGCAATTGGTTAGCGCTCTGTACTGGATATACGGAGGTTGTCGGTTCGAATCCGGCTCGAGGAAATACTTTTTTCTGAATTTCAAATTAGGTGTTTATACACAAGAACTTTCCATCTTAAGATATATATATAGTAATAATAAAAAAATTCCCATGGGCGGACACCTCTATTAGGCGGCCACATTTAGACAGTCCCGTAGGTGTCCGCCTAAGGGAGGTTTCACTGTACTCGCCAGAAGATAGATTAGGTTAATGAAATAGTTTAGTGCAAATTAACTTTTATCTAAGTCCTTTGAAGTAAAAGTTTTATGTTTTTAAGGAGTTGAGTTTTTAAAAATAAAAATTATGGAACATTATTCAAGAGAAGAAAAATTGGATATGCGTTGTTGTCAACGTCCAGAGTCGAATTATTTCTAATTGACTTTGAAAACAATAAAAAGTTTATATTTTTAGTATTTTTATTGATGATGGGTTTTTAAGTCCGAAACGTCTTATTAATACTTGGTATTTTATGTCGTTAAATTATAAAGGAGGAAGGAAATTTAAAAATAATAAAATACAATTTTCCGATTATTTAAAAAACCAAAGTTGATGATGGTTTTACAAAAACGAAACGTCGGATTAAAAAGCCAATTACACCAACTGGTAGAAGAGAAAATATGGTAATGAGAATGTCAACTTTATTTGAACATTTATCTTCAAATAGAGGCAGAAAAAAATAGAAACGAAATCGCGAAAATTCGGTTTTGCCTAAATATCTTCGGAAGGGTTCGGAATTTTTAAATTTGACACAATGTTCCAGAATGGTTTGGTATGGTTTATGAGATCCCTGTAGAATGCATCCTTATCTGGGACACTCTGTACCTATACAATCTTTAATAATTTCAGTCATCAGACACAGAGTCAAACAGACGAAAAAGAATAAGATTAGACGACTCGCCATTGGGTGCCTTAGCCCATCCCATTTCTGTATCCAGTCCTAGTCCACGTAAAAGTAACCCAATATTTGCAGAAAGCAGTAACTCCTCATGGGCAGAATTGGAAAGTTTCATGATTGGAAGCGTCCAGATTTTCCCACCGACCATCGCCACCAGGCAAATACTTATACTGCGATATCTAACGCCAATCGGCGAATATCAAGAATTTTTAAGTCATGCTTTTCATGACAATAACGCACTGGATTTGATATTGACGTATGTGAATATAAGAGCGACGAAGGAAGCTCGACTGGCTTTCGAGGCGCTGAAGTATTTGGCGGCGCTTCTGTGTCATAAGAAGTTTTCCATTGAGTTTATACAGAGGAGAGGATTGGAGGCTTTGTTGGATGTGCCCAGACCGTCGATAGCTGCTACTGGCGTCTCGATATGTTTGTACTATTTGGGATATTGCGAAGAAGCTATGGAGAGAGTGTGTCTGTTGCCAAAATATATTATAACAAATTTGGTAAAGTGAGTATTTTTGACAATTGTTTCTTATCTACATGCTACTATTTTTTTTAAAAATTTATCCTTGACTGATAAAAACGGTCTATCTCCTCAAATAATGAGGCAAACCAAAAATAAGAATGTCAAAGAATGGTTATACAGGGTGATTCCTAAGTTGATACGACTTTTTAGCTGTGTATTATTATAAACAATATTTTCAAATACCTTTTTTCAAAAATCTCAAAAATAAGGTACTTACATTCATTTATTACACTATGGATCAGGTACGGTTCTGCCTATAACGTGCCCATTGAATAACATTAAGAAAACTTCTGGGTGTAGTAGGAGGTGTGATCTCGAAATTGCAGCCGCACTTTGACGACACTCACCGCAAATTAGCACCATATCTACTAGTTCATTTTTTTTCCAATTTTACCATTTTCACATTCAATTTAAAATTAACTTGCTTCAGAAAAACCCCGCAGCGGATTGCCAGATAACTGTTATGTTATACATTATTTTTATATATATATTATGCATTTTTTTTTATGTAAAATGTATATTTTATCTTGTAAAGTGGATTTACCGTAAATAAATAAATAAACTCACCACCGACCCTTAAATTTCATGACTAATAAGAGATAAGACAAACAACATAAAGTATAGCAGGCTACGTTTTGTTGATAGATTTTTTACTTCTGTATCTCATCTATTTTTAAGTTTTTTGAAAAAAGGTATTTGAAAATGTTGTTTATTTTAATGCCTTCTATACGCAGCTAAAAATGAAGTATCAGCTTAGGAATCACCCTGTATAATGGTTATATAAAGGTATTAAAAGTATATAATAAGGTTATGAGGGGTTTATAAGATTAGTATAAGTTAGAAGTATATAATAAAAATAACTGTTTCCATCATCATTTTATAAAAGTTGTAGTAATGATTACTAATGTGTTTATAAAGAATTTATATAAGGTTTGCCGCAACCTCATTTATACAACTAGAATACCTGTAGTTGTGTGTAGAAGTGAAACTGGAAATGAGATGCAACATTAGTTACTAGAAATATTTTAATAAGTGTTTACATATGCTTTTGATTTTATAGACAAATTCAGTACACACAATTAAAAATTGTTCATATATTCTCTTATTTTAGATATGCCCTGTGGTTGTTGGAATGTTCTCATGATTCTGGAAGGTGTCAAGCCATCATGTTCTTTGGTTTAACTTTTCAGTTTAAAATTATACTTGACGAATTTGACGCTCAGGATGGTCTAAGAAAATTACACAATGTTGTAAGTAGCATTAGAATAGTAGATTCTGTAACGAGGTTGGAATCAAAATTTGATCCGAGTGGAAGATTCCGAACGCGAGCGTGAGGAACCACGAGTATCGAATTTTCACTATAACCGAGTAGCAGACTATATTTTCTCCACAACCAAAAATACTATTCGCAATATTTGTAATTTCAGGTGGAGTATTATCCAGTTCCATATCTGATTCATCCGATTTTTCACTCATATTTTGACTTGCACTAAAATTTGTCTGCTGACATTGACAGTTTCGAAATTCATGGCAACCTATGTCGTTTAGATCAATTACATAATATTCATTCCGTATCTTGTTATGGAATGAAAATACACGCAAAACGCATAAGAAGCAAGTGTTTCAGAATAAATATTCCAACTCAAGAGCGAGAATTTTTACATTCTATTATCAAAAATGATTTTGGAATTATTGCATTCAGTAATGGTCGTGGAGAAAAATTAATATACTACCATCAGATACTATTGATAGAAACTTATTTTTTTAGGCGATGAGGGAAATTTTTTCAAAATTAATATAATTAATATTTAACTAAAAAACAAAAAACTTCGATTGTGACATCAATTACAGTGGCAAAAACTATTTTTCTACGACCATCTATGAAAATGAGAAAAAAGCACGGTTAATTTGACTAAAAAGCATGGTATATCACACGCGTGTTGAAATATCAAGGCACACTATTTAATTTAAACATATGGTGCAAATTTGACAGACAACCCCTATTTATTAAAAAGAACAAATTTTAGAAAGCAGTAATTTTAAAGTGTTTAACTTATTTATCATGTATTTGTTGAGTGATTAAGAATTAGAGTGTGAAAATATGCCACCTGAAATTATAAAAAATGTTAATAATATACTGGAAAATCTATTACCAGAAAAAACAAATCGCGCCAAAGAGAGTGTCATGTATTAAACAACACATCTTTATGGTTAGTGATAGCGTAGAGAATAGAGCTCTAGCCTACAGATCGCAGGGTCACAGGTTCAAATCCCATTAGGAGTATTTGACTTTTTTTTTATAAAAACATTAAATAATTTATAGAATTATTTTGAATTGAAATCTTCCTTGTTGGGTGGATCCCGAATTAAGCTAACAGGACCACTTTAATTGTAAGAAAATAATTTCTTATTCATGTCAGTTATGTCACAATCATGCCTGGGGGCTAGTTATTATTGTTTAAAAGCTTTGTGCAACCTAAGAATAATAATTTATTATACATCAGTGTCGCTGATACATATGGAAAAGGACCGTTTAATTCTTTTATATTGTTTACAAATCATTAAAAAATACAAACATACACAACATTACAATTCAAATTAAGTTTCTGTTATAATTTTTCAATTGTAGATATCCACACTACCGATACTTCTGCCGGACCGTGATACCGGCCAATTAAATGAGGATCAAGAGTGTGCCGCGCGGCAGATCGTCAGGCATGTTTGCGTAGCTTATCGACGATACCTTGAAGCCCATTTATATCTGAAAGCAGAAGTCATTAAGAGATCCCAGTTTAGGCCAAATGAAAAACCCACTACTCCGTTATTACCTGCTTTACCACCATATAAGGTAAGACCAACTAATTTTATAGCGCTCTCGGTTTTGTACTCTTAAGAGTGCTCTGGTAGCGAACTGTAACGTCATAGATTCACCCTGAATGCGGTTGTCCTCGTACAGAGTGTTAATAGAATGTATGATTGCTCTTAAAATTATGACATATGGTAAAATAATTTGAACCTTTAAATTTAATATAAAGTTAAAGCAATTCTTCTTTAAATGGGGAGAAATAATACTCTAAGTGAACCTTCACTTAGATATATTCAATAAGAAATGTTTTACTTTGTTCTACAAGTTTCGAACGTATAAACGTTCATCTTCAGAAGAAGTATAGTTACATAGTATAGGAAATTGTGAGTGACACCCTTATAGAGCTTTTGAGGAAGTAAGATTAAGGGAAGAAAAATACTACCAGGTATAAATATGGAAGAGTGATTGTTAAATGGTATTTTAGTGTGACGAACTGAGAAACGGTATGTGAGAATGATATTGAAAAATGAACAACTTCAGTGGTGGAGTATATTGTTGAAAAAAATTATTGTTAAATGGAGAAAATGAAATTTTGTGTGTTTGCAAGATATATTTACTATTGCTATCGTAACATGTACCATTGCGATAAAAAAAAAGTAGTACAAGAATTAGTAGTCCCAGATAGATCTCTTGGTCTATAAAGATATCGAGAAGTGGATATCATCGTCACTATGAAAACAATATAATTATGCCACCTAACTTTTTAGGCGTTACCATGAATTTGATAATCTACTATATACGTGGCGAAATAAAAGTATTGTAATAAAGGTGCTTTAAAAAATGTACCTACTTTTTAAAAATGTACAATTTTTCAAGTTTAAATAATCAAATAAAATGATAGAGTATGTATAACAACTATCGATTTATAGATTGAAAATAAAAAAATCGAAAAACAACAAAAGCCAAAAGTGGAAAAACAGTAAAAATACAAAATTTTAACCAAAAATAAACATTTCTAAATGCAACACCCTAAAATAATATATACTTAAAAGCAGCTGTTTAATATTTAGTCATTGCGCCGTTGTTTTCAATTACTTTTTGTAACCGACGCGGCATACTTAAGACTCAGCTTCTTGTATACTCTTGGGTTATATTATCCCATGCTGCGTTTATGCCCTGGTGCAGTTCTTCTTCATTTCTTGGATGAAAGTCATGTTTATACATGAACTTGGTCATTTCTCCCCAGACATTTGCTAGGGGATTGAGGTCGGGGCTCTTCGAAGGCCATGGTAAAACTTGGATGTTATTTTGTCGAAAGTAATATTTTACTATGCGGGCGGTATGAATGGGAGCATTATCTTGTTTTAAAATATAATTTTGATCACCGAATATGGCTTCAACCGATGGCACCATAACATTATTTAATATGTTGCAATATGTTCCTGCAGTTAGCCGCCCTTGCACAAATTGACAAACTCCTGGGTCTCTAGCACTAATCCAACCCCACACATTTACGGAAAAACGTCCACTTTGATTTGTCTTGTGCGTATATCTTTCATCATACCTTGTGTTTATGGGTCTATATACTTGGACTTTTCCATTATTACAGGACTGGAACGTTTTCTCATCTGAAAAAACTACAGACTCCCACAGTTTTGGTATTCGTGGGCAAATTGTACTCGTCTTTGCTTATTTATTTAGCTCTGTTAAATATATTTTGTTTGCAGAACACCTATTTTTGAGTTCAGACTCCCGAATTCTTCTTCGAGCTGTAATTGAAGATCCAGGAAAATGGGTAACTTCTTTAGCCTTAATAGCGGTCCCGAATGGGTTGTTCCTTAAATAATTAATTAAAGTTGTCTTCGTCATCGGTGGAAACTTTTGGGCGACCAGAACCTGGGTTTCTCACAATACTTCCATGTTCTCGAATTTTGGATTTAGTAAACAACACTGTTTTTTTGTTTATCCCTAATACACCTGCAATGTCCCTTATGGGAACCCCATCCCTTAATCGCGTAAATATGATCGATTTTTGCTCTGAAGTTAAAGGGATTTTTTAAAAATTACACAAAACACTGACACAAGAATTCTGGTAACACTGAGTTATCAGTTTAAAAGAAAATATTTTATAATAGACCAGCAGATTATATTTTGTTGTACTACTTTTTTTTTATCGCAATGGTACATATGTATATATGAACTGTGATATTCGAAGACATCTTAGGATTTGGTTCCCTGAATTGACATGGGTAGTTTTCAAAGGGTACACATATAATGTGGAAACTAGTGTTGAAAAATTAAGAAACCATTTTTTTTATGAAACGTGAAGGTTCTACAGAGGTTTCATGGTGAAATGTTAAAATTTATTTTAAGATAAGTAGTAGAATATATAAATAGTTTTGAAGTATCGAGTTGATATTTGATTAAGAATAGGTGTAGGCAAAAGTAATATTCATATTTGTGGTTTTCTTTAGCATTTCAGTGCAAACATCAGTTCACTCGGTAAGGGTTTTTGCAAAAATCCTTCAAAACTACTTACATATTCTACTACTTATCTTAAAATAAATTTTACCATTTCACCATGAAACCTCTGTAGAACCTTCACGTTTCATAAAAAAAATGGTTTCTTAATTTTTCAACACTAGTTTCCACATTATATGTGTACCCTTTGAAAATTACCCATGTCAATTCAGGGAACTATATCCTAAGATGTCTTCGACCATCACTGTTCATATACAGGGTGCTACAAATTCGAGTGCGTACAAGGGGATCTCGAAAACGGTAAGAGATACGAACATGGTTAAATTGAGGCAAAGTTGCGTGTTTTAGTGCTTAACAATTGTAAATATTCCGAATACCTTCGGAGCTATTCGGAAAAAGCCGAAATTTTCATTTTTGGTTTTTAACTTTTTGCGCTTTCATTTGGAAAAAAATGAAAAAAACTTTTTTATAACCGTTTTTATGTTCTACAAGATGGCGTTATTAGTTTTCAAAGTTTCGTTCTTTAGTTAACAACCTCAAGTCAATTTTTTTAAATACGGACCTGGAATTTTGTTCTTTTCTTAAGTCAAAAATAAAGGCGCAAAAAATTAAAAACCAAAACAAAAATTTCGGTTTTTTTTTGATATCTCCGAAAGTATTCCGAATATTTACAATTTTCTTTTACCAAATTATTAAGTCCCAAAATAGGCAACTTTGCCTCAATTTAACCATCTTCGTATCTCTTACCGTTTTCGAGATCCCTTTGTACGCACACGAATTTGTAGCACCCTGTATACATACATGTTACGACAGCAATAGTACATCTATCATGCAAACACACATAATTTCCTTTTCTCCACTTAACAATAATTTTTTTCAACAATTACTCCACCGCTGAAGTTGCTGTTCATTTTTCAATATCATTCTCACATACCGTTTCTTAGTTCATCACTCTAAAATACCATCATTTAACAATCACTCTCCCATATTTATCTTTAGAACCTGGTAGTATTTTTCTCCCCTACTTCTATGTAAGCATCACTATTTTCAATAATTTAACTTCCTCAAAAGCTCTATGAGGGTGTCACTCATAATTTCCTATACTTCTTCTGAAGATGAACGTTTATACGTTCGACACATGTAGAACAAAGTAAAACATTTCTTATTGAATATATCGTAGTGAAGGTTGACTTAGACCACTTCAAGTATGGACTACTTCTTCAAATTAATTATTCTTTAAATTATATAAAAATATTACTTTATGTTTAAAACGTGAAATTACAAAAGAATACCGTTCAAAGTATTAAAGAAAAAGTGTAGCCACTGCGCAGGCGCAGCTTCTCTACTCCGTAAAAATTTGTAGATCGAAGAACAGCACTCGCTAACGGATTCAGAGTAACCAGAATTGTAAATCGAACTTATTACTCCGAGTAAGAACACTTAATTTTGATAACCGAACACGCAAATGTCGGAGAGAGCACTCGCAGAGTACCCGAGAGCAGTAAACCGATAACGCTATTAGTTACAGAATCGCACCTTTTATGTCTACTTATGTTTTTTTAGGCATGCAAGCTATCACCAGAAGAGATTCAACAAAACATTGAGTTACTTCTTCAAAACATGCCATTCCGATCACACTGGGCGCCCGTCGATCAACTTTTAAAACTCGGGGATGTAACATTACTTTTAAAAATTATTGCTTTTGCTTATGAGTGGAACTATAGTGGTAGGGCAGAAACAGTTCGGTCAGCGCTAGACGTTCTAGCCATTGCTTGCGTGATGCCTAAAGTTTTGTTGCTTTTTTGTGAAAAAGTAGACTTACCCGAAGAAAGTATAACAGTGGGGTTTAATATTATAATCGGAGCTGCTGAAGGTGAGATCGTCGCGGATGCAGATGTTCAAAAGGCCGCTCTTAGGGTTATAGTCAACTCAGTTTGTGCGCCGACGAGCAGAATAGGAGGAACAGTGTCCAAGTTCTCTCAAGGCGCCACGAATTCACCCAGTAAGAAAATGAAGTTCAAAAGTTCAGAAGATCTAATACAAAGAGTTTGGGATTGCGTAAGGGCAAACAGCGGTATAATGGTGCTGATTCAACTCATGAATGTGAAAACTCCCATAACAGATGCTGATTGCATAAGAACGTTGGCTTGTAAAGGTCTGGCCGGACTTTCAAGATCGGAAACTGTAAGACAGATTGTTTCAAAACTTCCGCTTTTTACTAGCGGACAACTTCAGAATCTTATGAGAGACCCAATTCTTCAAGAAAAGAGACAAGAACATGTGGCATTCCAGAAACATGCCCTGGAGTTACTGGAAAGATTATCAGGAAAAACAAAGCATGGTGCTAATGATTTAGAAGTATCTTTGGCTAATATTCATAGGATTCATAAGGCGAATGTCGTTGCTCAAACGAAAATTCAGTTTAACGATAGACAATTATTGCAGTTAATTCATCAGCATTTAGTCACTAAAGGTTATGTTGATACAGCTTCTATATTAATTAAGGAAGCGAATCTTTGTAATGCCATAACTTCTTTATCCTCGCAGCATCCGACCAAGTTTAGATATACAACAAATTTAACTCCTTCAAGGAGTAGACTGTCATTTTCATCTCCTTCCACTCACAGGGCTTTAACCTCATCTAGTTCCTCTGAAACAGTACCTAGTAGTAGTAATAGTAGCTTAAACACTAGTTTAAACGGTGCAATTAGTATAGGAACTATTAAGTTAGTTAAGAAGGCACCCCCAAGTAGTTCAGTTAATACAACACCTACTCACAACTCGCGTCTTCAGAAACAAATTAGTAGTGAACCACATTTAAGGCAGATAGGCCCTCCAGTCCACGAAGAAACTCCCGATTTATCAAGAGTGACTTTAGATTCTATTATAACTGAATATTTGACCAATCAACACGCTTTGTGTAAGAATCCAATGGCTACGTGTCCACAATTTAATTTATTTGTTCCTCATAAGTGTCCCGATCCTAAACCTAAGTTATTGACGGCTAATAACTTTGTTATGCGATGTGCGAGAAGGGCCATAGGTTATCAATCGAAAACAATGGATAGGCGATTTATTCATTCCCGATTCTGTCCTGTTCAAACAATAAGATCTTCTACGGATGAAGGGTTTTTTACCTGCGCGAAATTTTTACCTAAAAATTACTGGATTATAGTAGGTGATTATAATGGGTATGTTCATATTTATAACAAACTGACTGGGAATGAGGAAAATAGTTTTGCCGCTCATGATAATTACATTGTTCATATGGAACCGAACAGGACGGGAGAATATTTGCTGACAAGTTCAACGTGGGGAAGACCGGTTTCAGCGCTATGGGGACTGAAGAGTTTTGATATGAAGTAAGTTTTTGATAAAGCAAAGGTAATCAAAATATATCTGTAATTAAATGTTTTGTTAGTGTCTGTTTAAAGGTTGGAGACAATGACGTTTCTTGAACGGCAGTAGAGTTTTGGACTTGCATTGTCTTTATTTGTTTAGAATCACTACGTTTCAACTGGTAAGTATCTCCAGTCGTATTCACCTGAAGACGACTGGAGATACTTACCAGTTGAAACGTAGTGATTCTAAACAAATAAAGACAATGCAAGTCCAAAACTCTACTGCCGTTAAATGTTTTGTTTTTGCAGGCACCCTTTTAATGATGAAGAGCACGTCGAATTTAGCAAGGTCACTCAAGACAAAATAATTGGAACTAAAGGAGAAATAGCTACAGTAAGTAGAATAAAGGAGTAAGAATTAAAAATTATCTTTAATTATTGTTTTGTAAAGAAAAATTTTGTTTGAGAACGTAAAAGTTGGTACAAATTCATGTTGTTTTTACTTTCTTTGAACATTTTTGAAATATTATCAGATTTCCACATTTAGAGTCCTTGAACGCAAAACATATGTTTCCCATTTCCGCTGGTGTCCGTCGGTTTGTTTGTATGTCGGTCGGTTCGAAAGCTTAAAAACTACTTGGCGGGGATTGAAATTTTGTGGATTGGATTAGACGTTTATCATGTTCAAAACCGGGTATAGTTTGAGTTTGCGGTACAAGGTGAGTCAACGATAGAGTAAAGCTCATTTTCTTCTTTATTAGATAAATATTCGAAATGCAAAAGTTGTACAAATCATTGGGGTGAACATTTTAAAATTATATTGGAGTATACGGGGTGGCCCAAAAAAACGTGGCGAATATAACTTAGGTTTTTTTAAATGGAACACCTTATATATTGTATTATTTTGAAACTCCCCACTAAATTCTACGCTTATTTTGTATAAAATGTTTTATATCTTAATTTAATAGTTTCTGAGATATTGACGTTTAAAATATGGCATTTTCAGACTTTGACAGGCTATAACATTAGAACGGTTCATCTTAGAGAAAAATGGTTTTCACCTTTCCTCCCTATCTTAATTTGTTTTTCTCTATCTAAAAGTTACAACCTCCGGTAACATATTAAACCAAAAAACCGGTTTAAACGGTTTAACATGTTAAACATTAAGTTGTAACTTTTAGATAGAGAATAAATAATTAAGATAGAGGGATGAAAACCATTTTTTTCTAAGATGAACCGTTCCAATGTTACAGCCTGTCAAAGTCAGAAAATGCCATATTTTAAACGTCAATATCTCAAAAACTATTGAATTTAGACATATGACATTTACAAAGCGAAATCGCGTAATAATAGAATATTCTTATATCTATATTGCTTAAGTGTCAGCTTGATTTTTAAGAAAAAACGTTATGACAGACATAACTATATCAGTAAGACGACCAAATATTTTATTTACAAATATGTTCATGATATAAGTAATAATAAAAAATTCTGTTCCGATTTTCTGTTTAATAGTTCAGTTTAGACATACACATTAGACAGTGTGTCCAAAAGAGTGTGCAACATGTGGGGATATTCGAAATTGTAGTGTCAGCACAAGCCAGATGTTTTTATAAAGAATGACTTTCTTCTATACCTACTAATAAAAAAGATTTTCCTCTTCCAAACTCTATCCGTGGACACCCTGTATATAATTATTTTGAGATATCGATATTAAAAAAAAAATCCATATTTATTTATTTATTTATTTATTTATTTATTTACATTACCTACCCTACAGGTTAAATAACCCAACTACAAGGCAGGACCATGAAAAAGTTTACACAAAAAATAAATATACTAAAAGTGAAGCTAAAAATACTAACAAAAGTAAGCTAGTCTATACGTAAACCTAAACTAATTATTCAAATATAAGAAAAGTAACAGTAAAAAAAAGAAAAAGAGAGACTGAACACAGAAAATCATGTCACTGGACAAAAAATAATACCAGCCGCACAATCTTAGTTTAAAGTATTAATGCCGCACTAACCTCTTAACTGTACTGACCGAAGAACTGAAAAAATCTAAATCAAACCGTTTATTATATCTCTCACACATTTGAAAGACAGGAGAAAACTTTAAAATATTTGTTTTTGGATTAGGCAGGTAGAAAGTCATATTTTGTCGTGAATTCAATCGTGGCACATTAAAATTAAGCTTACCCAATATATTAATACAGTCGAGTTGATTGTTTAGTAATTTATACAGAGCCATTAATAGGTGGTAATCACGGCGATCCCTGAGTGATTCATATTTAAATCTCTGAAGAAGTAGAGTCTGGGGAAAACCCTGCATGGGATATATTCCGTCGACCCGAAAGCTAAGGTACTTTAAGAATTTTCGCTGCACCCTTTCAAGATTATCAATACTCAGGTGTCCAGATCACTGCGGCATATTCTAGTTTCGATCTTATATAGGCATTGTATAAGCTTGTTAAGACATCAACGCTGTTAAAATCCCTAGTGCAGCGCACAATAAATCCATAACTCTGAAGAGCTTCACTAATAATCTTATTTATATGGGGTATAAAAGAAAGCTTTGAATCAAAAACGACACCCAAGTCGCAAAATGAGTCAGAGCGAGAAATAATTTTATTTTCAAGAATATAATCAAAATTAATTACAGAAAGTTTATTTGTAAAAGAAACAACTTTACACTTCTCAATGTTAAGCTTTAAATTATTTTTAATACACCAATTATTAATTAGATCCAAATTCCGTTGAATAACAATACAATCGTTGATGTTTCTAATTCTTTTATATAGTTTAATATCATCAGCGTATATCAAATGGTCAGCATCCAGATCATCACCAATATCATTTATAAAAAGAATAAAAAGTAACGGCCCAAGCACCGATCCCTGGGGGACACCGGAGCCAGCGGTATATTTATTAGAGCTGAGTCCATGAAGGGAAACATACTGGCAGCGGTTGGAGAGATATGACTTAATTAGTGCCAACAACGACTCTGAAAATCCAAATTTTTCTAATTTTGAAATCAAAATACCATGATCAAGTCGATCGAAAGCTTTTGAAAAATCTAAATATATTACATCAGTTTGTATACCCTCATCCAACGACTCAGAAAGATTTTGTGTCATATTAAGCAAGTTGGTTATCGTGGATCTACCCTTAAAGAATCCATGTTGCTGCTGAGTTATTTGCCCGCGGATGAACGGAAAGACAGACTCGTGAAGTAGGAACTCAAACACTTTACAAAAATTACAGATAATTGATATTGGTCGGTAGTTAGATACTTCTGACCTATCACCCTTTTTATATACAGGGCATACTTTAGAAGTTCTCCATATCTGAGGTATTGACTGATACTTAAGACATAGATTAAATATAATATGAAGCGGTCTCACCAAAACAAAACGGCAATCGTGGATTAAAAATGCCGGAACGGAATCCGGTCCTGTAGTAAACTTCGGTTTAATCTTCTTTAAGGCATTGATGACCTCATCTTCAGAAAAGTAGTGGACATTAATAATATGTTTATAAATAGTTTGATCATTTCTTAAAGCACCGGAAGTACTATTCAGAAATTACTGTTCAAAGAATTTAGCAAAATTGTTTAAAATATCAAGAGGATCAGTGAACTCTTCATTGTCATAAGACATTGCATTTGGAATGTTGGAGGTCTCCCTCTTGCTTTTAATGAAATTCCAGAATTTTTTAGGGTCTCTCCTAATATCAAGTTCTATTATATGTTACTATACTTTTGGGGCACACTGTATATTTCCTGAATTACCTATGTTCAGAATTTTATGCAGAAACTAAAGAAAATGGTTCATTCATTAGGAAACTATAAAGTTAACTGTCATAAAAAACTGACAGATCCAAGTCCAACAAAATTTATTTTTCATGCTTTCTTAAATCTTTACGTTCTCATTGAATATTGTTTTAGATCTATTTTTTTTTAATGTTTTTAGATTTATGATGTAAATACGGGCACCGCAATAACCAAGTTAGTACCAACGATAAGTAATCAGTATACAAAAAACAAAGCTACGTTTAGTATGAACGATGAACTAGTCCTATCTGATGGAGTCTTGTTTGAAGTCAATTCAGGTAAAGCCATCCACAAGTTGGACAAACTCAATCAGACGCAAAGTGGTGTTTTTCATCCAAACGGTTTGGAGGTATGTTTTCATCTATTTATTTCTAGTTAATACTTTACAGCTTTTAGTTCAAATTCTCCAAAAGTAAAATAGACTAAGTTATTGATTCAAAAGCAGGCTGTGCGTTATTTATACTGTTTGATATATAAATTACAGCAGCAGTCACAAGACTTGTAGTTTACAAATTTAATACAAAGTACTTCAGAATATGCAATACAATAAGTATTTTAAAATATACAACGTACTAATATATCTTGGTAAATAGTAACAATAATACTAATAATATAAATATATCACACTTTAATCAATTTTTTAAAGCGGACTAATGAGGGCATGCCCTGAAGAAAAAAAATTTCAGAAAGAAAATTCCAAATTCTGACACCGACCCCAACCAGCGAGTTAAGACCAATATTTGTCCTACATGTAGGCAACCTAATTTTAAAGTGATGACATCTGCTTCTACAGGGTAATTCCTAAGTTAATACTTCTTTTTTAGCTGTGTATAGAAGGCATTAAAATAAACATTTTTATCTTTTTTCAAAAAACTCAAAAATAAGGTACTTACATTAGTTTATTACACTATGGATCAAGTACGGTTCTGCCTAACTTGCTCGTTGAATAACATTAAGAAAACTTCTGGGTGTAGGATGAGCCCGCAAGGGAAAACGTTCTACGTATAATCTCGAAACAGCAACCGCACTTTGACGACACTCACCGTAAATTAGCACCATATCTACTAGTTGATTGTTTTTAAATTTTACCATTTTCACGTGTCACCAATTTAAAATTAACTTGCTTCAGAAAAACACACCGCAGCGTATCTCCAAATAACTGACCAAAAAAAAAATTGCATGACTAATAAGACAAACAACATAAAGTATAGCAAGCTACGTTTTAATGACCAGGCCCGCACTTACATTTTTTACTTCTGTATCTCGCCTATATTTAAGTTTTTTGAAAAAAGGTATTTGAAAATGTTGTTTATTTTAATGCCTTCTATACACAGCTAAAAAAGAAGTATCAACTTAGGAATCACCCTGTATATGATGATGGTCTAAGGGAGTTTTGATTTCAACATACGCTGAATTTCCGTTATAAATTTTATACATGGCGATCCCAATAAAGTATTCTCTGCATTTTAAAAGAGAGTTCCAGCCCAGGGCCGCTATTGCCCGAATCGGACTAAAGTCCGTACCAAAATATAAAAAGACCCACCTAGCAACCCTTTTTTGCACTCATTCAACATCGGCAACAAGACCAACTTACCATGAGTGCCAAACAATACAACGGTATTCCAGGAGGGGTCTTATCAGAGTCAAGTATAATTTTATTCTTGCCTCTGGCTTGGAATTATTTACAATTCGTCCATTTTTTACTCAAAGAGACCTGATTTTTGAAAGAAAAAAGATACAAAATCTCGGTATCAAAATTTTTCGGTCTGTTTATTTTTGTGACAGATCTTATAAACAGTTAAAAAATCTTGTTTTTAAAACAAACAAGTAAATTACAACAGCAACAAAACTATACTGTTTGTTTTAAAAACAACTTTAAGATTTTTTAACTGTTTATAAGATCTGATGATGCCAGTTTAAGGTGAAACATGTTACCAAAATAAACAGACCGAAAAATTTTGAGGCCGAGACTTTCTTTTTTTTTTCTTTCAAAATATCTGGAATTCTTTAGTTTCTCATTACGAAATTAAGAGATTGGTACGCATAGCCTAGATCATGACCGAAATGGTTGTTGTTAGCCAAATATTTAGTTGCAATAATACAAGCTTATTTATCTGAGTTTGAAACAGTGTGCCATGTACTAAAAAAACCTTTATTTCTTTTTTTCTCCAGCTGTATTTACTTTAATGGTAAATTTGTTTTATTTCTTATTTAAAACCATTTTCATTTCTTTTAGATGTGTATAATGTATATATTTTAGATTGTCTCTAACACAGAAGTATGGGATATCAGAACGTACCATTTACTGAAAACCGTACCTGTGCTAAACCAATGTTCAACCGTTTTTTCTCCCGTCAATAGCGCCCTTTATGCGATCTCCATGGAGCAAGAAATGGATGATGGAGATTCAGCGTTTGACTCGAGTTTTAAAACTGTGGACTCCAACGACTATTCAAGTATAGGTAAGTTTCTAGTTGGTTCCTTTTACATCTAACAATAGTGTCACACCCAGATTTTATGGGTGCGACGAGGGCGTAAAGATAGCTACGGGACCTTAGCAACTATCAGAAAAACAAAGTGATTTAGAAAACAAATTTATTATAAAGATCAAAATAATATTTACCTGAAGGGTTTACAAAGAAAATCAAAATTTAATAAATAACGTGGATTTAAACCTTTAACAATAATTTAAAAGTAAAATTGTACTTACATTAATTTTGGGTTCATCTCTGGCTTCTTAAAAATTTGGGGACGACTCTAGCTATATTTTCTACCAATATTGTGCCGTTCCATCAAGTCAGGAATGTTTCCCACTTTTAGGAAAACGACGAACTTAGGTCGTACACCTCATTTCTGCTGATTCGATGACTCGACAATAATTAATAGATTGGGAAGCGCGTATAACATTTCATAATTTTCATGTTACGTGGAATGACCTTTTTAACGTAAACAATTTATTAAAAGGGAAATATTGATCTATGAAATATTATGATCTTATGGTTCGCTTTCGTGACAATTGGAAACTTTTTTACATATTTTTTATTACATAAAAATGTGCAGTCACATGAGAAAATAATATGTTCAAAATATTACGTCTTGACTAACACCCCTTATTTTTTTTACAAATAATTAAAGTCGGTTTCGCCTAGTTTGGTAATATGGTTTGACGTCACAACCGCAAGCTTTTGCTTATTTAATCCAGAGGATTAAAATAAAAATACATTTTTTGTGAACTGTCTGTGTTTTGATGACATTATTAGCTTTCGACTAAGAGCATTATTTTTCAAATTCAATTTTCATGCAAGCTCCTTATTAAAAGTAGGTACTCAAAAAGCTTTTCTTTGATAGGGTTTTTTACAAATAAAATTTACTGTTGAACAAAAAATTAAAAATTTTGATGATAAATAATTTTGTGGAAAATACCCTATACAGAGTGTTATGGAATTGACGCACTATACAGGGTGATTCCTAAATTGATACTTCTCTTTTAGCTGTGTATAGAAGGCATTAAAATAAACAACATTCTCAAATACCTCTTTTCAAAAAACTTAAAATAGGCGAGATACAGAAGTAAAAAATCTAAGTGCGGGCCTGGTCATCAAAACGTAGCCTACTATACTTTATTTTGTTTGTCTTATTAGTCATGCAATTTACGGGTCGGTGGTTAGTTATTTGACAATCCGCTGAGGTGTGTTTTTCTGAAGCAAGTTAATTTTAAACTGGTGAAACGTGAAAATGGTAAAATTTGAAAACGCATCACTTTAATAAACGACCATTGTTTTTTTTTGTAATATGGCTTGATCACGCTGTCACTGGATGAGTTCAAAAGATCCAAAACCATAATAAAAACCGTAACTATAAATCCAGTCTATGATGAAAATTGGGTGCTATTTATTACATTACACGATGCTGGCCATTTAGTTTTATTCAGAGCCCTTTCATTTAATTACAAACACACCACTACATCACAGCATAAAATGAAACTGTATCAAAGGCTTTATAACATATCTCAACTCAACATTGAAAATTATTGGTTTAGTTGCAAAAACATTTAATTAGTGTAAAAGTAAAAAACCAAACGCGGATACCGTGAGACCACTGCCTTCCTGCACTGTTTGGCGCGTAGACTGAATTGGAAATGTAAATTTCAAAATGTTCTTTGCTGGAAACGTTAAACACGTGACTGGCCGTCTGCTGTCATTTAACTTCGGTTGCGTTATTAAGGCGCCCATTGGCGTCCTCCTAACTCAGTTTTAGGGGTACTTACCAAAATTTTTAGACGGTCGTTTAAAAAAAATATATATGGTATGTTTCTCTAGGGTACCCAAGGAGTCACCCATTTAAATATAATACATCAATTCCATAACACTCTGCATAAAATTTTTTATTTTAGCCACAATTGATGTGAAGAAAAACATCTATGATTTAGCAGTGAACGGTTATGATACACAAATCTGCATTGTGGAAAATCAAGGAATGTACAATTCGGTGCAGGAGTCCGTTGTGCGACTGTACGACGTCGGCCGACGAAGAGACGATGAAGACGAACAGGTAGGACTGTCATTTAGATTGTTACAAGAAGATTATATCATTCAAACATTTAAACTGCAAACTATATATTCTATACTTTATATTGGATACGGATTTAAACCGAATTTACTTTTTAGGATGAAGAAGAGGACGACGAAGATGATTTGGACAATGATAATAGCGATGATGATAACTCAGATGGAGATGGTAAGCAACATTATATTTTACAAATTTTTAACTAATTTAAATTTAAAAAAAGGTACCGGGTGGTGCGTCTGATCAGGTTACATCGGATTTCCGATGTAAATGTCGAGGTGATAAAATATTCGCTCTCATATTAATTTTTAAGAAACCTTTTTTTAAGAGCTCAGTAAGAGTAAAATATTGAACTATTACACATGTGCCGTTTTTAAGATATTAAAAAAATTCTGTCTTCAAACTAGCTTCTCTGGAGAACGACGATTTAACACTTTCACTGCAATAAAAATATCTAACCAATCCAATCTTGGTCACAAAACATGTTGAAGTTACTTTAAAAAATAATTATAGATCGTGTCGTCATAGATTTGAGTGGAAATGATAATGATAACAATGAAAATAACGACGAAGATAATGCTGAAGATGACAACGCAAGTGACAGCGAAGACTCCACGTGGACCACTTTGACGTCGGGGTCCGATGACTCTGCTTCAGGGGACTCCCTGATAGGGGACCTATTATTCGAGTACTAGTGAGCGAATAAACTGATTATGTTTTTTTCACGAAAACGACTGTGCATGAAATTGATTTAAATATAGGAAAAATAGATGAGCAATGTAATATTTAAAGGGTACTGGGAAAGAAGGGGAAATGTTTATCATTTACTGAAAATTCGGTGACAATACAGTGACCGGCATAAAATCAACCATATAATATGGGAAAAAAGTTTAGTGATGGAATTCAAATTTAGAAACATTTATTGTCATACAAAAATCCTATAGGACATCGACAACGTTAATTTAATATTGTACAGGGTGAGTCAACGATAGAGTAAACTTCATTTTCTCCTTTATCTTTTTGTATTAGATAAAAATTCGAAAGGCAAAAGTTGTAGAGATCATTGAAATGCACATTTTAAAATTATATTAAAGTATACGGGGTGGCCCGAAAAATGTGACGAATATAACTTAAGTTTTTTTTAATGGAACACCCTATATATTGTATTATTTTCTAATTCCCCCCTTTTTGCATACAATGTTATACAGGGTGTTTTTTAATTGAGTGCCGATACTTAAGGTTGTGAATCCTTGGGTAATTTTAAGAAGAAAAGTTAATATTAACATATGTCCTAAAGCTCTTCATTTTTGAGCTAGAGGGTGTTAACATTTTTAAAAAAATATAGTTTTTTTATCATAATTATTATATCACTCTTAGATATTTTTATGAAATTTTATATACACCTCTTAATCATTAAGGAGCATTTTTTGACTTAAAAGATTTTTTTATTTTTACCAGTGACGTCCGTACGGGGTTTGAACTGAATATTTTTAAAGAAAAAAATGGTACGCCACTGATTTTCCTTAAACCCAAAATTATATTTAAAATCCTCATTTATTTTGGAACAAATTTGGTCCATAGACTTACTTTCGTATGATGCACCCTTTTGCATAGAAAAATAAAAACCAAAAAAACAATTTTTTTCTTCGGTTAATTGAGACTGTTTTCGATTTTTGTTGAAAAAAAAATGAAGAGCTTTAGAACATATGTTAATATTAACTTTTCTTCTTTAAATCACCCAAGGATTCACAACCTTAAGTATCGGCACTCAATTAGAAAACACCCTGTATGTCTAAATTTAATAGTTTCTGAGATATTGACGTATAAAATATGGCATTTTCAGATTTTGACAGGCTGTAACATTGAAACGCTTCATCTTAGAGAAATGTGGTTTTCACCTCACTATCTTTATTTTTATTCTCTATCTAAAAATTACAACTTCCGGTTGAACATGTTGAACCATTAAAACCGGTTTTTTGGTTTAACATGGTAAATCGGAAGTTGGTTTCTTTGGATAGATCAAATCAAAGGTACTTGATTAGTAAATTAAAAAATAAGGTAACCAGGCCAGTATGATTGTGAGATAATTATTTCTGGCAATGTCATTTATGTCACAGTCAAACTTGCTGGTTATTTAGTTATTATTAAAATTCCTTGTGCAACCCAACAATAGTGTTCTTATTGGGCAAAATATAAAAAAACTCTTTACCATTTATCAATTTACCAATGTCCATGTAAATGCCAATAACTTTTCCTATGACGTTTGTTGATATTTTCAGAAATAATGTCATTTTCCGGCGTTTAAAAACTTTAAATGACATTTACGGATTGAAGCCAATGCGATATGTCAAATGTCTTAGACCATTCTTTGGTTTCTAATTAAGCAAAAACAAACTATATAATAATTTTTTTTAACTTCACAAATAAAATTTGTTCTTGGTAAAATTTAGCTTTTTATCATGTACCTGAGTATGGTCATGGTCAGCCCCTGTATCGGACAACAATATTTTCCAATTAGAATTATTTTTGGAACACTATTACATTACAAACATACTATTACAAAGAACCTGTTTTCTCTAATTTTGACCAAATTTTACCTTATCTCCTAAATATATATAAAATAAAAAATAAACTTACAAATTTCGAATTTTTGCTTCAGTCATCTAATATTAATTATCATGATAAAATATTTTTTTTTAATTTTCCCTCCAAACAAATAGTCACGGACAAATGTCAAAATGAATTTTTACGTTAACCACATAAGAATATTTTCAATATTCCATCAATAGAAATTATTCCAATATGCGGCAAACTTAATGCCGATCACTGTGTTATCTTACTGAAAATATAGAATAGTACCACATTGTGTAGTTTTTGGGATGAATTTTAACCAAAAATTGTATTTTAATAAATCTATAGTTAAGTAATATTTTTATTTGCTTGTGTTTTTAGGTTACTTAAAAGTGTAAGTACATTTTCATTAGTTTAATTATGCGCCATTATGAAAATGTTCTCGATTTTTATGGTACAAACTTTATAATATAATGTATAATCTAATTTTCAAGCTTCATGCCGTTTTAAACATTTGCTTTCCCCGAAAAGTTAAATAATGGAAATTTCGCCTTGTTTCCGTACTCTTTGGTTTTTTAAAACGTTTATAATAAATTATTCCATACATTTTAACTCCTATTTATATTTTTTAGGTAATCGTCCATATATTGAATTGTACCATAATATTTTGAAGATATCTTATTTATACCAAGAAAACTGGTTTGCCCCTATAATTTTTTTGTTTTTAAGAGCCTACCACCCAGAGTTTTACTTATAATTAACTTAGGTACCTTCTTCATTGTATCAGCTAAGCAAATATCGTTTTATTAGAATTACATTAAATTGTTTCAGTTTTAGGCAAAGTTGTAATAACTTATACTTCTATAAGGTTGTTTGCTTCAAATAACAAAAATCAAAATCGTATGTTAGTTATCGTAATTTTTTTAATTAAATTTCGATTCCAAGACAATCAAATAAAAATCTGAGCAATCTCACGTAAATATGTAGGTATCTTTCTTTCTTCTGTACCTGTTATTCGATAATTTCTTAATTCTGTACTTACCTGTTATTCGATAAATATCCAGTTATTTTTAAAATAAAAAAAATCTGGCCATGTTCATTTTACCGCCATTTCCATTTAGTAACCATTTGGCAACGTGGCAAATGCCTAAAAGCGTCGGACTCAAGCCGTTGCCAATCGTCGCGACTCGCGTCTTCTCAAGGACAGGTTTTGACGTATTTTTCTTGTTCTTGTTATAGTCAGTGTTGCCAGATCTAGGGGATTATCCCTAATTCTAGAGATAATTGTTTTTTCTTGTTCACTAGGGATATGTAGGATATATTAGGGATATAGAAAAATTCTAGAAACTTTTTACATTTCATTTGGTATATGGTTTTATTAACATTTAACTATTATACCTTTTTATGGGGTACTCAAATTGATCAGAGCCACTTCAATCCATCGGAAGTGTCTCTCAACGGGGCACCGCCCGTATTTCCGAGTCCGCTGATTCAGGGCGTCCCCCAATCCATCCGGATCAGTACAAGCTATGCGCCAATGTCCGGACTGAATCCTTGACATGAAATAGGCAACGACAACATGTCGAAGGAAATACCTGAATGAACCTTAAAAGCCCGAGAGCCCCGCAACTGTATCGTATCGCGTTCGCCTTTCAACTGCAATTTTTCCATTGAGAATGTCAGAGTGTGTTGCTCCACAATACAACAAAGTACGGTGGCCTGGCCTAACAAATTAAGTACGTCCACCGAACCAACCGGGGATCGAACCAAGTACCTTCCGCTTGCAAAGCATGAACGCTACCCACCTTGTAAGTATTTTGTGTCTTCGTTGGATTTTTCTTTAAAAATAAAAGTTCTTATTTATGCAACACTGTTTATCGCTAACAAAAATGAATATGAAATTTTATTGGTTCAGTAAACCGCAATAGTCTATTCCTCCAGTCACTTTAGTGTAAAGGGAAGTATTCATTAGAGAAAAATGAGTAGTCCTCTAGAGAAAAGAATTTGCGACAAAAAGTGACTAGTGCCACATGGTTGTATTTAAAATGTTATATGAAGTCAAAGAAAAGAGGAAAAAATCAGATGTCCCACTTGGAAATTAAAAGTTGAGTCACTTCGGGTAACAGTTTCATAAATTTGAGTCACCTGCCCAAAATTTTATGTTGTATACAAATTATTTCAATTTCATTCCAATATCCTTAAAAACACAAAAGTTATAGGGACAAGTTACCTTCCGCGGTCACCAGGAATAGCCACCACAAATAAAAAGTAGCGTGAACCTTTTAATTATTTAGTCTTACAATTCACTATTTGAAAGTATTAACTTGTTTGAATTATAGAAGAGTTTTGTATTCACCTGAAGACGACCGGAGATACTTACCAGTTGAAACGTTGTAATTTGAAAGAAATAAAGACCCTGCAAATCCAAAACTCTTCTCATTCAAGAAACATCATTGTCTTCAACCTATTAACTTGTTTGTTCAGCTGTTTTCCTTATCTTAAAACTTCATCATGGTACAGTTATGTAAATATACAATGTATCAAATTATACTGCTTAAAAGGTCTAGATCCGGTTATACAATTACGGCTTAAGCTTAGTTTAACGTTGAACTAAGCTCAAACTTCATTTTGACAACGAACGAGAATTTAAAGTTGTCAAAATAAGGGTTCAACGCTGAACTCAGCTTAAACCCTATTTGTACAACCGAATCTTAACCATGAAAGCAACAATTAGCGAGCGACGGTTGTTAAGCGTCTAGCGTTGAAAGACTATTTTGAAAACATGGTCTTTATACAGATCATTTTATTTAATTTTAATCAAATTAATGTACAGAGTGTTATAGAATTGATATATTATATTTTAATGCCGTAAATATTAAACTCTTTTCTATATCTTTGCCAGACATGAAATGGTACCATGGGAATAATCATGCCTTATTGTTTTATACAGGGTGTTATGGAATTACCTAACTTTTTATCGTTAAAACCGCAGATCCTGGTATGGAAACAATCAAATTTCGGTTTGCTATAATAGGCGAGAAAATTCACGTTTGCGGCAGTTTCGGCTCGTCAGGTGAAGTAGGTGAAAAGGCTCTTCACCAAAAAAAAAAAAAAACAAGGAGGAAAGTTTTTCGACAATATTAAATATTAATGTACCAATACGTACATCATTTTAGCTCTTAAAAAATAATTTTGTTCGCACTCATAATATTAATTTAATCCGAATGTAGCTATGCATAATAGGGTCACTGTTAACTCCGATGGACAATAATTATAAACACTCGTGCATTTTGGCGCGCCCCGCCGACCGTGTCCGTTAGCTCAAAGCAAGTGAAGACCCAAGGCCCAACATGGCTTTGATATTCACCGTTGCTATGGTTACGTGACGTCAGTCACTCATACAGCATGTAACAATTTGCATTATGATGAAGGGCAATTTAAAAATAGATCAGTTGTATGCATCATTGTTTTAGCATTGGTTCGCCTAACCTTAAGGTATTTATTTTGGGGCTTCGCGAAACTTACGGTTATAGATATCGTTTTTACGTGATTTACTGTGGGATTAAAAAGTTTTGTTTCTATTTTTCAGTTAATTTAGTAGTGTACGTACCTACTTAGTTGTGTGTTTTAAAAATGAACCCAATTAATGACATAGTTTGTAATTTGTTGGAAACTCCATTCAGTCGTTGGACAGATGAGGATAAGAGAGACGTTTGGTTACACGGGTTTTTAGTCAATGTTTGTTTAAGTACCCGCACTATACCTAGCTCTTCACCATTTTTTAAGACCGCGAGCCGCCCCGGTTTTGCGGGCTGAGAACCAGAGTGTTCTATGTCGCAAAAACAAAATTTTACAGGAAACGAAATTAAAACTTTAAAAGAACACCGAGTTGAATTAAATTGTTTTCTTCTGATTTTATTTAGTGGCTCCATCTATGAGAATGCTTTACTTTATTCATAAGAATTAAAATTGTCTTTTTGTCAAAAAATGTTACTGACTGTATTTAATCTTTTTTTGATTTGGTTTAACAATAATCCTATTTTTTTCCTTTTTTAATGCAAAATTTTTCGTGCTTTTCCGCTACATTGAGAGATATTTTTCGCTGCCACGACCTTAGAGTGACCCATTTAAATATAATGCGTAAATTCCATAAGACTCTTTATAATTGTTATATAACCGACTGGATTTATGTCATTGTCCATGACTGAGATGGTGACACTCGCCATAATATGATAAGATAACATAATAAGCAACTTCAGACTTTGTTGTGTATTACGGACACTTCTACTACTTATTAGCTTATTACTTTTACGTCGGGTTGTATAAAGATTTTTAACCACCATTAACTAAATAGCAAGTTTGACTGTGACATACATGCCATTGGCAGAAATAATTTTCTCACAATTATACCGGCCCGGTTACCTTAATTTTTGATTTACTAATCGGGCATCTTTGATTGTAAGTAAATATGCCAGTCAATGTCATTCAGTGGCGTAGCCAGAAAATATGCTTGGGGGGGGGGGGGGGGGGCGGGCGGTTCATTGGGTGTAAGTAGGATATTTTTTTCTGGAAAAAGGGACAGTCGGGACCATATGTATTTCATTATTTTGTATCTAGTGAAAAAGGCGGAAAAGCGCCGCACGCTAAAAATTTTCGGGGCCACGCCCAAAGTTCGTTTAAAATTCACCTAACTACTATCAAATTTCGAAAATTAAATTATTACCTCTCCCCCTCTGCATGGTTGGATTAAATTTGTTTTTGTAAATGTTTTTTTACTTTTTTTTTGATATTCCTAACTGGCTCTTAAAAAAAAAAAAAACATTTTTATATTTGTGAAAAATATGAATATTAACATAAGACATATAATGTGTGACTCTAACCAGTGTTTTTCGGGCTAGGTTTTTTTTAAAATTAAAAATAAAGTAAATATTGCTCACCACGCCAAAATTTATGATATTTCAGAAATCATGTATTTTGGAAGCGTAGATCTAAGAGCAGTTTTTGGTGCAAATACTTAGGTTTTGAAATACTCCTTCTTAAGTACCGTTTTGCATATTCATAATAAAGCATTCTCGTTTCTTCCCGCAATATTTTTTTTTCCATAAAAAATGTTTGAATTAAATTGTTTACTTTAATTTTTATCTTTAAAAATAAATAGGTACCTAATTGTTTTTTGTTTTTGTTGTAAAAATATTTCATTGCATTGGGTTATATTTTTGTTGATTTAAAATAGCTCTAAAAAAGGGAAAACGAAACAGACAAGTATATAATGGAAAAATACTATAAAATATGATTCTTTTAACTCATTTTCCTATAAAATTGCATCATACATCAATAGCTAAAACGACATGTGTCCGAAACCTTAATCTCTATATAAAACAGGACTTTTAGAAGGAAAAGTATAAAAACTAAACGTTTCCTACAAGACCTTTGTAATCTAAGCCAAGAATACATTATTTAAAAATGTATATAAGAGAGCGTGAGACGAAAAATTAAGTTACAATTAGACTTTTAGACCCGAGATCCAGGGGGGGGGCTGCAGTCCGGCAGCCCCCCCCCCCCCCCCCCCCCCCCCCCTAAATACGCCACTGATGTCATTTATGTCACAGTCATACTTGCTGGTTAGTTAATTGCGGATAAAAATCTTCATGCAAGCGAACATTACTTTTGGGTTAAAATAAAGAAAATCATGAACGGCAGTAGAGTTTTGGACTTGCATTGTCTTTATTTGTTTTGAATCACTACGCTTCAACTGATAAGCATCTCCAGTCGGAGACTGGACAAATAAAGACAATGCAAGTCCAAAACTTTACTACAGTTCAAGAAGCGTCATTATCTCCAACCTTTAAATAGAAAAAATCATATTATGGTAATTGCCACTGTCATCTCAAAGCCACATGTTTCACTAGACGTTGCGTTTTTCGCCATGGTCTACCGAGTTAAGTGTGTATGCGAATGTGACATAAAAAAAGGCACTTTTGTCGTGTTCGAAATGTTTAAAATTTAAAACCGTTCACTGAATACTTTTAAGTGTTTTTGACATGTTTTTTTAGGGCCTGACCACTATAGAGTTAAAGTAAAACCTACTTTCGGACCTGATTAACTCATTTGATAAACGATTATTTTAATTAAACATTTGAAATATGTCAACAGTTATTTATTTTCCTGTCACTTATAACAGTCAACACATTGATCAACGTTAATCAATATCAAATTGGCTAATCGTGTGTCGAAAGTACCAGCATCTACATAGAATGATAAAAGCCACAAAGTAATTAGTGACTGGGCATTTTTTAACAGTACCTACTGTACCTACTAATAATTCAATGATTTACAAAATCAAAAAATTCGCTTTTTGCAACAAAGTATCTACTATTTAGGATGTAATATAGAAGCTAAATTATATGGGACACGCATTTTATATTTTGTTTTTAATTCGAGGTTATATTTTTTCATAAATTTTTTGTGTGACTACATTGTATGTTTTAAAATCTAATTTGTAAATAAAATTATTTAAGTTGATTGTGATGAATTGTGAGTTTCTTAAAATAAAACAATTTAAAAGTATTAAAGTCTTTTATTTCTGGAGTTATAAAGGTTAGAAAAGAGGAACAAAAGGTCGGTATTAGGAATAAATAGAAGTACAAAAGGTTGTTACTTATCCTATAATAGTGGACTAACTAATTTAAACATAGTGACCAATCAATTAAAAAAGCGGTCAAGTGCAAGGGGTACTGGCACGATAAGTTCATTAGACAAATATATAGTTTCTTTACAAGGTAACATTTTTAACTTTGTCAGAACGCTTGTGGCTTCATAAATTATAAAAAAAATTTAAATATGTTATCCTTCAAATGCAAATATTGCAAAACGTGTCTTGCGAAAACTCCCCCATACAGATCGAAATCGAAGCATTCCGCTCAGCCATACTTTAGTTTAGCTTAAGATTGACTTAATGGGTTTATATTAAATTAAAAGATTACATAAATGATTTGTAAACTAACAGAAAAACAGACACACGAGCTCTCGGAAGTTAAAAAGAGACAAACCCAGTCGTCAACTCCTCGTTCAATCGGACAGTGGTTTAATCACGTTCACGGCATTATGGAACAGCTTCGTGAATCATGCATTCTATAGGAATCAAAACTTTGCGTTAGACAAAGAAAAACTTAAGTATTACAATATAAGCGGATTTGCAACATTTGCATAAACCTTTTGTTTCATTGGGAATACCGGTCGCCCGTGGTATACCCTTAACCCTTATGTAGATCGTTTACGGGTGTTTTTGACGTGGCCTTTATGTGTGATCAAGAAATATAGGTTAGGTCCGTTGTGATACCACACGTGTTCCGTAGAACCCACCTTCATCAGATCTCTGATGGTTAGTGCGGCATACACCGCAGAAGGATTTTTAACAACTTATTCAAACCAGCCACTACTATTTAGAAACCTGCTCAGTCGTCCAAGTTGTAAGTTGCTTAATTCACTCGCGTCTGTATCCCAGTCTCAGGTCAGGCGGATGGCGGGATATTTAAAATATAGGTAGAAATGGATTTACTTATTTTTTTACGTCACGTGTTGAGTCATAGTCGAGGTATTAATAGCGTTTTCGATTTACTGCTCTCGGCCACTCACAAGAACAAATTGCCCGTTTGTTAATTTGTGGCCTTATGGGGCAAAATGTAGGGGCAAGTTATTAATCAGTAAGTTTTGTTATGGCATGCGGCTAACACAAAATATTAAACATGATAATTATGAACATACATTTATATCCAGCTAACTTCATCAAACAACCAGAAGTACCGCTGAAACAGAAATAAAAGTCGGCTCTACAAAAATTAAGCATATCCTAACAAGTTCAGTAGCAATAATTTGGAAGAAATTTCACATGCATCAAAAAACGTCACATCCATCATTTCTGGTATTAATGCACTAAAAATAACAATAAATCCTATGATTTCTTCTAACACTCATGACCCTCATAACAAAAAGTCGGAATTACAAAATCGTAGACTGTCAACACCGACAACCACATCTTTGAATTCCTTAAAACGTAAAAGAAAAACATAGAATAAAGTGTTTGATTTAAAAATGTAAATAGAATATCGTAATAATAAAAAAAAATTATACATGTAATAATTGAACTCATTTCTACCTATGTAAATTTCAAATATCCCGCCATCGCGCTATTCGCCTGACATGCGAAGTATGGCTGCCAGTAGGCTGTGATATAGACGCGAGTCTTAATTCCTTCAGGCTAAGAAATATTATAGTTTGAAACAAGCTGGCCCGCCCTAAAAAGATTAGCATTCACCCACAATTAAAGTGTTCAGTGCTGGAGTTTCCGGGGAAAGGATATTTTTTTTGCAAAGTAGTGCCTGGGGAGCTCACGGTAAGGGAGGACAGTACCCACCCTAAAATACCTAATAGGGCCGTTGTGTGCCTCCCATTGCAAATTTTCTGGTACCGTCGCTGTCTGATGGATCCAGCCCGGGTCTAAACCCTATTTAATTGGGATTAAAAATAACACTGTATGTTCTCTTAAAAAATATTGTACAAATTGCAGCTGTTTATTGAAAAATATTTTTTATAAAAATGGCGATAGCGAGAAAAATAAGATGTTAGAAATACATGGAGTTTTATCGTAAATTACAATAAACATATCAGGAGAATGTGCTTTAAAACTTCCATAGGAACTTAACTCTCAGTCATTTTTTTCAAATGTTTATATGGATTTTTTAGTTCGTGACTTTGTTACATAACTGGAATAAGAAACAAGTGCATTCCAATCAACTTATTTAATAAATTGACTGTTAATCAAAACGATTAAAATTTAGTAGTGCCGGTGCATATCTACATTATCTATAGGTACTGGCAAAAAAACGTTCATTTAAATTCCGTGTATTAAATTTTGACTGGCAATATATATGACTAGAACATTTTTTACCAAGTACTTATTTCTTAACTCGAGTTTTACTGGCTTTTGAACTCCCATCTTAAAACTTATAAAGAGGAAGTAATAAATAAAAGAAACATTTTCCTACAGGACAGGCAATTCTGTTCTTAAGTGGCAATATTTTCCGTTAAAAGCACATCACTAACTAGGCTTTTCATTAAATATAACACAGATATCACATAACTTATCTACTAAATACTAAGAATAATGATCAATAATGTAACGAATCCAGTCATGGTAGTTAAATACTGCTGTATAGATGCCATACTTATTCCTTCCTCCACACCCGTCTCCAAAACTTGTGATTCCCTGAACACTGAAAAAAAAAGACTATACCGGGCGTACAACTGCAAGGGAATATCGTAACTTGGACACCGTTTTCCGTACAGTATGAGATCTCGTAAACGATAAGCGAAGATACAGCAAAGGTTAAATTGGGGCAAAGTTGCGCCATTTAGAGACGACAAGAAGTCGTTGACAAGTTTGGAAAATTCCGAATGCTTTCGAATATATTCGAAAAAACTGGAAATTTTCGTATTTGTTTTTTATTTTTTTCCTAGCTTTATTTAAAGAGACGGTCCAAAAATAATTGTCGTTGCCACTTTTTTCCATAATCTGTTGTTATCAAAAATTAATTACGACATTTCGTCCTTAGGGTACAATCATATTTGTTTTTTTTTAATACGGACCTGGATTTTTATATACAGTTTCGTAGACTATGTATCTAATAAATTAATATTTTAATACTACTTTGCTTTAATTTCTGCCCAAATAAGAACACATTCAATCTTTATTTTCGTAAACGGTAGGTATACATCTAAGATTAACTGCTACCTACTACTAACCATTAAGAAATTTGCCAAATTTCGAGTACTTCCGAAGACCAAAAATTGGCGTTAGTGTTCTTTTTATACATATACATCTTCGATTTCCTATAAAATTGGTATGCCGATGCTTTAGTCGGGCGTGTCGTTTGTGGCTTATTATCAGGTTTGTTATTTAAATATATAAGCACATAATTTTTTTGCAATTTTGCCAAACTCAAAACTTGTTTAATTAATTTAAAGGAGATATCAGTTTTTATTAAGTTAAAACTTTTTAAACCACTAAAAAATATCTTTACAAGAAACCTGATGATAGCACACAGAAGACGAAACGTTAGACTCAAAATCTCGGCATAGTAACCAGGAAATTTGTCTATTTAAAAGTCGAGAATGTTTCTCAAGAAAGAAAAATATGTACCGGCTGCAACTATTATAATTTTTCAAAAAAAAAAAGAATTCAAATCAAGAATTTTTAAAATAGCAAAAATATTTATAAGTATTAATTCTCAAAATTAAAAGAAAATGAAAAGCAACAGAAAGAAATATTTTATCTCTCTCAACTCAAAGTATCCCCAAACGAGACGAGAGTTTTAATACTGGTGTATTATTAAATTAATTATTAGTTTTCAAAAGACCTGAAAAGAGAAGTTGGCTAATTTAAATACATTGTTTGCAATAAATTTTGTATGAATAACGAATTTATTTACACGATTCAGAAAACCTATTCATCGGGACCAAATAAGACTTGAGCAGATGGCACACAAAAAAAGGAAAATCCGTTTTTATACAAAAATCGTTGACGGGTGAATATTACACGGAAAAAATATGTAGAAACTAAGTGATTTTGTTTATACTTCAATCAATAAAAGTTTACTTTAGAAAGTAATTAATTCTTCTACATTAAATAAATGGTAGAATAGCTTCACAATACTTATGGTTCATCAATAATGCACATAAAGACTGTTGCGCACACGAATTTTTTCCGAACCCAAAATGGTGTAGATCTTGTAGCCGCCACCTCGTAGCTAGGCTAACCGAATAAGATAATGAAAAAGTATACGGGGTGGGCGCTACTATATCGGTACTTATACCAAACTTATTGGAAATAAAAAGCAACAATCTTTGGAAATAATGCCATAAAACAAGCATAAACGACAATTTTCGGTCTTTTACGGAAAACTAGGAATTTTTAAATTTCTTAGAGGTATGTTTGGGTGTCTCGACTACGACTTATTCAACTTTACCGCCATTATATCTTCTCTACTGTGGAATGGAAAATAAAAAGTGGCAATAAAAATGTAAAATTACATTTTGGCATCTCTTTAAAGCTAGGGAAAAATAAAAACAAAAACGAAAATATTTCGATTTTTTTCGAATATCTTAGGAATTATTTGGAATTTTCCAAATTTAATAATAGCTTCTTAGTCGTCTTGTGTAACTTTGCCCCAATTTAACCTTAACCGCTAGCTTAAACGCTGACACTTTCCAAAGAAGTGATGGATGATTTCAGAGAAACTTTGACAGCTTATTTCTGATAACAATTTTTGTACTTACAAAATCATGCAAAGCATCATCGTCTTTTTGACGTTTAATATCGAATTTAATAAGAATAACGGTCATTGATATCAGTAATTTACTTTTTTTATGAGAAAACGGTCCCTAGAAAACTGGTTCTTAGAATAGATTATATTTTTTGAAGACTTCAATTTAATCCTTATTTTTTCTTAACCCTGATAAAATGTAAAATACCTATAAATTAACTTCTTTGCTTTTTTCTGTGGACACATCAACCCGCCTCCACTATCTCCCGCACATGTATCGGTTTTTCCAGATTTCCATCCAGCACACATCATGTTGCTACTTATCAGGAATTCCTTATACGCCCTTTTGCATGTTTTGTGAGTTACTAACGGCAACTGAAAAATTAAATAAGATGTTAAAATCAAATAAAAGGAAAAAAGTACACACAGTAGCCAAAAGATCCTGATCGTCTATTCTACGGGGTGGAATTTTTAACTAAAATAAATTCAGTATTAGGAAGCCTCTTTATTTGCTAGAAAATATATAACTACTGCTTATTTTAATTTTGGCATACTCTTTTCGTATCTTCATAAAATTTACCTCAACTTTTTTTTTTAAATCTAAAGGTATGTATTAAAGGGCATCATAAAAAATCATACATATTACAATCCCAATAACATCCACATACCTCCGAATAATATTATATGAGTGCAGTGTTGCGGTAAGAAGATGTTATTTCGTGGGTGTGATAGTTACTTACTTTCGCTTCATGTAAAATTGGAACACCATACATATCATCAGTATGAATTTTTCCCCATCCCATAACAGAACACAGCTGACCTCCCTTAGGTCTTCTATTTGGTAGGCAAGCTACTGGAGTCCTCACCGATCTTGGAAGCATTAATAATGCTATATCGTTATCAACTGTTTTGATTTCAAATCTAAAATACAAATGTGTTAAAATAAGCCCGCATTTGATTCTGTTGTATTCACTAGACAGACACAAGCCATAACTCAGCAAAAATCGCCAAATGAGACAAGAGTAGCACACAAAAAAAGGAAACTACGTTTTTATACAAATATTGTAAGATATACTACAATTATTGTACAAATGCTTGCACCAAATTGTTTTGCGTATTAGGACAGTAACAATTTGTATACAATACTCATTTTACTTTATTACTTCTAAAATAATTTGTGCAAAATTGTAAAAAGTTCTGCAAATAGAAGAGAAGAAGAAAATCTTTTTAAAGGTTTAAGACAATGATGTTTCATGAATTATAAAATGGTTTCGAACTTGCATTGTTTTCACTTGTTTTTAAATGACAACGTTTCAACTGGTAAGCATCTCCAGTCGCCTTCAGTATTCACTTTTTTGCTGGGGTTTGTTCTTAAATGGATTTAATTGATGTTTCAAGTATTTATAGAGTTTGTTTTTGGTAAAAATACTATAATAAAGTTGAGTGGGATAAATAAATATTTATATAAATGATAGAAGATTATTGGACTTGCATTATTGCATTCAACTGAAAGTATCACCAGTCGTCGTCAGGTGAATACTGAATATTGATATATTCTGCTTTTAGAAATGATTACTACAAATATTAGTGTCAGTATATTACCTTGGATGTGCAAACATTTTGTAAACGTTCATTTCTATATCACTTCCATCTCTGGAACGGAGATCATGAGAGTTTAGTCGTACCCTGAGTTGTTTCCTGATGCAATGACTGGCGGTAAGAACCCATCTTGAAGCTATCAAGGTTCCTCCACAGAATACTTCCTAAAATTGATTATAGAAATTAAAATATTTTTTTACAACAGTGTGGGTATATCAACCAACGTTAAATTATGATATTGTAGGTGTAAACCAATACAGTCACAAAATTTAGAATATACCCGGGTATCTGTACCTATATTTTTAGAATATTTATTTAAATACTGTATCCCAATATGTAAAGCTTCACGCGACATTATAAAACTTAATTTAGTTAATTAACGCCCGTTCGCGTTCCGATTACCATCTGTACTACAGCGCGACAGAATGCATGTGACAATCAATAGTCACCCCCCTAATTTTCTACACTAAGACAGTTAATTGTAGGCAATAGAATTAAACTCAGAATGGGCCATAGTATACAGGGGCCCGCTCTCAACGCAGGATTTGATAGAATCTACCCAACTTTTGAATATTTTTCAAAAACAGAGTTATTAGGTATATTTGTATTGTTTTATAATATCCCACAAAATTCCAAGCATATTTTGTATGAAATGTCATTATGCCTATGTTTAAGTATTTTTTAAATATTGACGTTAAAATATGGCATTTTTAGACTTTGACAGGCTGTAGCATTGAAACTGCGTATCTTAGAGCAAAATGGCTTTCACGTCCCTATTTTACTTTTTTGTTCTCTATCTAAAAGTTGCAACAATGTTAACCCATAAAACCATTTTTTTGATTTAACATGATAAACCTGAAGTTGATCCCTTTAGATATAAAAAAAAGATAGGCAATTTTCTCTATGATGCGATGTTCCAATGGTCAAAACAATTTAATTTCGGACATATGACGTTTTATACACAATATACGTAGAATTTTAGAAGCAATTAAAAATAATATACCTAATATATACGGTGTTCCATTAAAAAAAGTATGTTGCTTATGCCCTGACTATCTGGGATACCCGGTAGAATTTAAAACAGTTTTAAATTGTAGATTTAAAGTCTCCTTATGATTCTGTTATGGAAAAATATTAAAATGTTGAATAGTTTAGATGCTATGGAATCCTGCGTTAAGAACTGGCCACCCTGTGTGCATAAAGTTAAACATTTTTTAGATATTACTGACTTTTTAAAATTATGGAATTGTCGCTTTTCTGTCTTTTACTTCCCGTCCTCATTTTTATGGAACGTGTTTTCATATAATTATGCCAAATTTTTCAATATTAAATTTTTCGACAGTGACAAATATTAAAAACAAAAAATGATAAGCCTTGTCAAATCATAAGAATATATTATTTCTCATGGCGTACTAGGATTTGAGGAATAGTGAGAGAGGCACTATACAGGACTGTTCATAAAAAAAACAAGACGTAAAGATTTTACGTTTACTCCAGGTCTGGCACGGGACTCACACCCCTGCTACTTAGCTAGCAAAAATAAATGTTCTTTCATTTTTATTAAATACGGAATTAAGGTGGTTCCAGTCAAACTAAATACCTCTAGTAATAAATAGCTCATTTACCTAGTTTATATGGATATAGTTTGTTGTAATGGCTTACCAAAATGAGCCGGGATTCGGATTCTGGATTTTTGTCACTCCTTTATTTTTAGTAATATTGTTTATGATTATTTACTTTTGTATTATTGGTAATTTATTCTTGGCATCTTAATAGATAAGTCATCAATGCCTTATAATATCTGTAAGTCCCGGACAAGTTAGGTTATTAACCTGATTTGATCAGATTATAACAATAAAGCGCCACAAATATAGCATTATTGTTTACATTTCTCTCTTCTGTATAAAAACTCCAACAAAAAATGCGACTTCTTTGTGAACAAGAAGCATATATATCAAGGCATTTTTAAAGATATAAATGGGTAGGCAACTGCCCCCCCAGTCGCGAGTTTTGCCCCCCCCCCCCCAGTGAAAGCCGTTTGCCCACAAAGTAAAATATTTTTAAATTTCCCTGGCCGCAGTCTGCTGCATACACAACTTGAAGTATTGATACTGGACAGTGGCAGTGGCGGATCCAGAATTTTGTTGAGGGGGGGGGGGGAGCGACTAAAAAAAATGCCTTCTAAAAAAAAAGAGCGTGTGCCGGCTCTAAAAATCTTCCTACTTTCAAAAGTGACTTTCAATTCTGACCCTTTATAATACCTACAATTTCCAAGGCTCAAAGTAAAAAATACCCATTTTGTGAGGCTCAGAGGGGGGGGGGGGGGGGGGGCGAACCTGCCTTCGCCCCCCTGGATCCGCGCCTGGACAGTGGCGTATATAAGATGTTTGGGGGTTCCCGCAGTCTTATATAAATTGTTAAATTTTATTGCTTGTGCTGTGTTTTCTATATATTAAAAAAATATCTAAAATTTCTTAATTTCTAATTCCAGCTTCTAAAGTACTTTTTTTCGGTTGAGCTATCGAAACGTAGAGTTTTGTATATAAGTCCAAAAAAGGGCGTGGCATCTAAAAAATTTGCGCATTTTTTTAAACGATAATGAGCCGGTGCCCCTTCAGTGGAAATTCCTTAAAAATACCTTGATATATATCACGGTAAGGGATCCAATAATTTATAACAGACCGTAAACTATCATTCAGACTGACAGTTTTAATAAAGAAAAGACAGTAATACTGATCGTGCAAAGGCAAATTTCAAGGATTGATGGCCGAACCGATGTGATTCTCATTAGAAGAGGCTGATGAGAGAATTACCAAGAATTAACATCATTCAGGACTGTCAGTAAGATTGATAGTGTAGGATCTGCTATAGATAAGAGCAGAACAAAGCCGTATCGGCGCTTCGGTCACTTCAGCTACAGGTGATAGAAAATACTGTCGATTGGTTGAATTTTGCAATTTGATTGCAACTGATTCAGCCAATAAGAAGCGGAAAATCGGCTTTAAAGGCCAATAGAATATGTATTAGAGTAAACTAGATAGGGCTTCCTTGTAGTCCACGTTGACTGCTATTATTCACAGAGCCGTATTTTTTAAATTTATATTGAAACGTTTTACTTTTTAAAGGGTTAGTTTTATTGGTGACATTTTACCAAACAACAAAATATATCCTGCCAAACGATATTTCAAAAGTGATTTTCTCTGAATCCACCCAAACAATTTTGTAAAAATCTGTTTCATATTCAGCGGCAAGCATAATTCTTTAAATAAAATCGAAAATTCTGTTTCAGGAATCAACCACTGTCGAGATTTTAGCGCATGAAAAATCGATTAGCGGGATTTTGTTGGTTGGCAAAATGTCACCATTGTTTTAATAAAAGTGAAGGAGTGTTAAAGTAATCTATTCTAGGTAGGATAGAATATGAACCAATTTAAAATATATCAAGGTGATTCTTAAGTTGATACTTCTTTTTGAGCTGTGTATAGAAGGCAATAAAACAAACAACATTTTGAAATACATTTTTTTTTAAACTAAAAATAAGGTACTTACATTTATTTATTACACTATGGATCAAATACGGTTTTGCCTAACTTAAACATAATCTCGAAGCAGCAGCCGTACTTTGACGACACTTACCGTAAATTAGCACCATATCTACTAGTTCATTGTTTTCAAATTTTATCATTTTCACGTTTCACCAGTTTAAAATTAACTTGCTTCAGAAAAACGCATCGCCTCGAATTGTCAAATAACTGACCACCGACCCGTAAATTGCAAGACAAACAACATAAAGTATAGCAGGAAACGTTTTGATGACCAGGCCAGCACTTAGATTTTTTACTTCTGTATCTCGTGTGATTTTAAGTTTTTTGAAAAAAGGTACTTAAAAATGTTGTTTATTTTAATGCCTTCTATACACAGCTAAAAAATAAGTATCAACTTAAGAATCACCCTGTATAATATTAATTATATTAATTTACTGAATACACCTCTGCGTAATATCAAGAGGTGATATTATTGTCGGTTTAATTTTTTACGGAAAACAGAAATGTAAACAACAATGTTTTATTTGTGGCTCTTATTCTCCCTATAATATAACAAACAAAATACATAAGATAATAGTTATTTACGATATAAGTGTTGTAAAAATTCATATTACAACACGAGATGTTAAAGTTGTCAAACGAGGCGTCAGTCGAGTTTAATAAAACATCGAGTGTAGTATTATGAATTTACAATAAGAATTGTACAAAATTTTATCTACTTTCATCTATGAATAAGAATATTTCGCAAAAGACATTTTTAAAAATAAAAATGCACCTGCTATTAAGTTTACTAATCAAGTTTTTTATGTCACCTTTCGCATAGTTACTGTTTCGCATGGTTACTGTCGAAACTTTGTCAAACAAATTAAAAAATATAAAAAGCGTTTTTCAAAATGAGCGATTCTGATGAAAGTTTACCCTCTGATATAGAAGCAGCGGCAAACGAAGGGATCTCAAGTTTAGTTCCGACAAAATCCAAGGCGCGGTATGAGTTGGAGTATCAGAAGTTTGAAGATTGGTGCAAAGCTAACAAAATAAAGGAGGTGTCTGAGAAAATCCTTTTGGGTTATTTTTCCGTAAAGCAACGCTCCCAGAAACCATCTACACTATGGACTCACTACTCAATGTTGAGAACTATGATTTCAGTCAAGAAAAATCAAGATATAATTGTTAATAATAAATCATTCTTCTAAAAAGTGGGCTTTTATTTAACAGCAAAATTTTAATAAACTCGTTTTTTTCCATTACAGCACTAGTGCTGTAATAGATGCCCTTACAAAACGATTTACAGAACTGTGAAATTCATATTACTAAATGAAAGTAGATAAAGAAACTAATTATACAAATTTAATTTAAGGAAGTTAAAAAAAAATTCAATAGATAAAGACATAAACATAAAACCATCGCATCAACGCATCTTCCTATACAACATTGGTAAAGATACCGCAACACAGACGTTTTATTACATATTTTTATTACTTTAACCTATTTTACCAGATCACCACTCACAGGCAGTAAAAATAATGTTAAAACTTTAATTACCATGTTCCAAATTTGATTAGGTATTAAACATAAAATAATAATATTTATTAAGTGGGTTTTTAAAAACCGCATATCCGAGTGAAAAATAACTTACAAACACTTAAACAGTTTTTATTGCTTGACGATTTTTTTTTTGTTTACACAATGCACAACTGCACCAATTTAAAAGTTACTATTTACGACTGTGAATAAATTGGGTTATTTTTAACTAATAATAGTTTTGTTTATAGTTTTCGGTCATAATTTCTCAATTAAAAAACAGTTTCTTAAATTTTGACGTTTTAGTTTATTTATTTAGTTGTTTGTTTGTTCCGATTTTTTCATTGTTGTTCGCTGCCAGGACCATTCCCGAGGAGACCTACAGCCTAACGTGAGTTCCGAACAACGATTGCCAATCATTCGACACCCACAAGGGTTATTAACCCTAGGTTTCCTGCCATTTTATGGCCAACTGATTGGAGAGTTCTTCTGCACCCCATGAGATGTTCGATCTCATTCGGCCTGGTTACCGGTGTGAATGGAGTGCGTTGAAAGATGATAGATTTTACACTCTTCCCTGCATTCTGAAACCTGCTAAATTTCGGACATACCTTTTTTTATTGTGGGTATGCCCACTCCGAGGATCGAACTCGGATCGCCACGGTCGAATGCCAGTAACTCACCTCCTACTGTCGCTGTATTTATTTAGTATTAATATTTTTAAAAAGAACCTCTTACGTATGTAGATAATCATAGGCGTAGTTAGACGGTCAACACTGGGGGTGATTGAAGTAAAAATAGTTCTAAAATTAGGCTATGGACTATATTGTAAATGTAAATTTTTTTTGGGGGTGCTAATTTAGATTAAGGGGGTGCTTAGCATCCCCAAGTACCCCCCTAACTACGCTTACATTGTGTATGGCTATAATAAAACTACCTTGACATGAACGCTTGCTAGAAAACCCATAAGAGCCGGTAACTTGATTTTTAGATACTACAATAATAATAAGATAGGTGATTTCTTGTAGGTAGGCAACCAGATAATTGACAATACATATCAGATTCTCAGAGATGTTCGATATTGTAAAGTATCAATACTGTAAATCACATAATATAAGCTATGAGAAAAAATAATGTGCCATATTCATTAGAACAATAGTACTCCGGGTCGTAATAACGCTTAAAATCAGTAATGTCACAATAAATTAATTAAAAACGGACTTTGTCCCTTCATCAATCAACAATATTTGACATTAACAAAGCCCCCTGACAAGGCAAAAACAATTATCTTGCCAATTGTAAAATCAAAATCAAATCAAATCAAAATATATATTAACTACGTTTTGTAAGAAAAAATACAATTTTAGCAGGTCAAGTTGTAAATATAAATATTTCTCTATAAATTGATAAAAGTAGGTACATTAAGAATTTTTTAATATTATAAAACTAACAAGTTAATAATTAAGGTAGATATACACAATATACTTTTGTAAACAAACAAATTACAACAAAAAGTACATTATTAGAATAATCTATCCGCTGTGGCTGTGTCCATATACTCCCGAACGGAATAAAAGCAGTGACGGCGAAGAGATTTTTTAATCAATGATTTGAACTTTGAATTACTGAGCAGCTTTGCATTATCAGGTAGTGCATTGTACAATGAGATATTTAAAGAGTTGTCCCTAGCTTTCTTGGAGTTAAATTTATGAGGTCTGATTAAGTCAGAACCTCTTGGTGGATACTTATGAAAGTTAGAATTTAGGGAAAAACTATTCCTGTTCCTATGAATCTCGAGCAGTTGTTAAAATATATATAGAGACGGGAGAGGCAAAATACCAAATTTTTAAAAATGGGCTGACAGTGATCAAAGTATCCAGCATTACCAATCACTCGAACGGCTTTCTTTTGCTGTCTAAACGCCTTAATGGCTGATGACGAATTACCCCATAGTAAGACACCATAAGTTAAATGAGAATGAAAAAGAGCAAAATAAACAGTTAAAAGGGTAAATGGATTAACTGTAAGTCTGCGCAGAACAAAGATGGAGGATGCTAGACGTTTTGTAAGACTATTGACATGTGCAGACCAGTTTAGTCGATCATCTAGTGTAATTCCCAGTAATTTTACCGAATTGCCACAGAGTTATTAGTAGAAAAAATATTACGCTGCGTTTTATCGAGATTAAGTTGCAAGTCATTGTTCGTAAACCAGTCATTGGCCCTAGATTCCAAAGTTGACATGTTCCGTGGTAAGCTCAGAATGTCTTTATCCGAGGTTACAAATGAAGTATCGTCCGCAAAACAAGTACACTTATTTGGGGCCAAGTAATGGCACAGATCATTAATATACACTATAAATAGAAGCAGACCCTGAGGTACACTGCTCTCAATAGGCCTAAAAGTTGACTTAGATTCCCCGAGTTGGATACATTGGTATCTAGATTTTAAATAGGAGGTACGTAACTTGAGAGGAAAACCCCTAACGCCATACCTTGAAAGCTTTTCAACTAGAAGATCATGAGAGACGCAATCAAAGGCCTTGCTAAGATCACACAAAGTTAAGCCAACGTGCTCACCCCTTTCAAGGCCTTCCACCACATCAAAAAACAAAGTTACAGAACCAATTTTTTAAATATACATAATTTATAATTATTAATACCATACCATAAGTTTCTTGTTAATGTGTTAGTAGTAGTAGAAAAAAAATTATATTTACAATGGTTTAAACAGCTTAACTGGTTATAGCCCTCTTGCCTTAAATTTTGTGGTTGTATGAGCAGCTCTAGTTGGATACCGCCACCATATTTATTTGTTATTTGTAGTTATTTTTTTTGTACATAATAAAAGGCATTATTATTATTATTATTATTATTATTATTAAATCCCTTGTCGGTCGCTGCCCCTCGTGACTCTACTCTCGGGCAATAATGGTAGCTGTCTAAACCTTGGTTAATAATATACCATTTTTATACAAATACATACCATAAACTGATTTAAAATGGCCACATGCCACGGCCATTTGTATCTTTGAGCTTCTGTGCCTCCGATTATTCTCAGCATTTGTGGTTTGCTAAAGGACACGCCACATTTCTCCCGTTTCATTCTTGATTCTCTTGTGATGTACTGATTATTGTTGTATGTATACTGATACTTTCTATTATCTAAAAAAAAAATTGAAATTTCGGAACCATTAACAGTTCAATGGTGATTGTGATGAATATGAGTTGTTTTATCGTATATAATATCATAATGATCACTTGGATCTAGCTGCAGATATGGTTTTAGGAAATTTGCGTTTGAGTGGCCTGTTAACTTAATCAACTCCTGTTCCCAACACCTTGTTTAAATAGGGCAGACACAGCAGAAATTCGATGAGAATGATCTGTTATTTTATGCTTTTTCGCATCAATTCCAATTCTTTCCGCTGAAGTTTTGGTCCACTTAGATACTGTATTTATTCCTAGTGGAGTATTTTTGAACCAACATCCCTTCTGTCAGCTTGGATGAACGGAGAGAAATAGTCTTTCTTTAGAAATGTTTGGTCCTCATTTTTCCAATAATTTTACAATTAATCTTACAGGGCCTAAGTCATTGTGATGAATTTCTTACCAACCATTTTCTGTTTTCCAATCCTTTTGACCCACCTTGAGCCGTCTTGGAAAATATGCTGTTATATTCAATTCGTCCGGAAAATTCTCCTATGCTATCAAAGTCCTTTTGAAAATATTGAATTTTACAAATTACGGCCTCATTGCCTCTCCAAGCTAATTCAATTGAGCAGTGATAGAAAAACTTTTTTTGTGCTTTGCATTATTGTTAGTAAATCTTTGGTAGATAATGCTTTTGAACTTACTTTCCTCTCTTCCTGACAACTTTGGAGCTACTTTCTCTTTGTGTCTTTTGCCATTCGCGTATTTTTAAAGGAAGTGTCAGTAAAAGGGTCAATCTTTATTTCTTATTCTGTAAAATACATTTCTTGAATCATTTTTGCTGTACTTAGTTTTCCATATAGCCTTTACAGAATATTTTTTATAGTCTTCGCCATTACCTTTTTTCATATTACAGGCGCAATCTTCGAGGATTTTCGCCAGTTCCATCACAGTAGTACATTTTTCCAGTTTATAATTTCTTACCATTAGAAACTCTGAGAACTGTGAACACTCTTAGATTCATAATATCTCTAGATTCCCTGTCATAAATCTCACCCAATCCCACGGTTAAAAAAATGAATTTTTATGGTTTTTTTGATTTTATTTTCCAGGATCGTAAAACTTTATTTTTGTAGTTTAAGTTATTACTCTAACTACCAAAGCATAAATACAATTTTGGACAATTATAAAGGATTCTAATACTAACCTAAATATGCAATAAAATACTGGGGGTTCCATTTAAAAAATACAACTTTTTGTTATCACCCTGTATATGAAAAAACATTTTTCTGAAATGCACCCTATATTACAGTTTAAGTCTGCGTACGAATAAAATTCCTTACTTAATTTGGATGGGAGGTATAGAAGCCTGACGCACTATTGCAGGATATATGTATACATACCTAAAGGACTATTTCTTTGCTTATCTTCCAATAAATTAAGTACCCACACCTCACAGCTTGTCCTTTCATGGTAACAATAAGCTGACTCCTTTTGGATTTGCTTTCGACATCTCCCAGGTTTTTTACACCTTCTCACTCGGTATGTTCTGCAATCTGGAGTACATTCCGACCACTTCGTCCATCTGCTCCATACGTCTGAAGGACCTTGCTTTATTAAGTAAGTTCTGCTCTAAAACAAATTATAGGTTTGTAATTTTGATTCTGATCAAGTAAGAAAGAAATTTTGATGCTAATTGGTAGACTTGGTGGTGTTGGTTAATTTTCTATAATCATAATTTATCAAAAATTGATTAAAAGTTAATAATAAATAAAATAGTGGAATTTTTTTGGAATCTTTTGTTAATAATAAAAATATTAGCTTGATACTTTGAAAAATTTAGAGGTGGTAAGAGAGCCTTATCGCCGTCACTGCCATTTATTCTAAATCTTAGATCAAGTGTAATTACACCTTTCATCATCATTAAATTGCCTTGCCTTGACAAAACAATTCTACCACGAAGAGTGGATCAGAATATTTTACATATTTAGGAGAACACACCTAAAGTTCGAGCATGGGAAGATGGTATATGTAACAAAGGCAACCTTAAACATAACCTTTGTTCATTACTTGTAGTTCCTTTTTTAATTTAGAGATTATTATAGAAAATGTCTCAAAAACTATAGCTACGATATAATGCAATTCTGATTATTTTGGCAAAGCTAATCACTATGATACCTTAAATCGTTATTAATATACCGGGCTCGCCATAAACTAGAACTAACAGCAGTTATAACCTTAAAGACCTAGCAGCTAGGAACAACAGGGTAGAACCCCTATGGGTTCCTGGTCACTGGGGAATAGCGGGCAATGAAAAAGCCGATAAACTGGCTAGAGCCGAATCAGCTCAAAAACTAAGGGGCACTGAACCCACCGTTGACATATCAAAACCAGATAGGTGGGCGTAACAACAACACCTATCCCGATGGAACAGGATAGCTGTTCAAACCCAAGCGAGGGCCACAATTGGGAAACCCTCCAAAAAGCTATCAACTGGAATGTTGCCTTTAACGTGCACCCAGCTAACACTAGTGGTTGGCCTAGTAACAGGCCACTGCCACCTGAGAAAACACCTACGTAGAATAGAAATCTACAATGGTCCCATTGAATGCAGACTTTGCGGCGAAGAAGACGAAACCGCCTTACATATCATATATAACTGCGAGCACTGACCCGAAGAAGATTCAAAATCTCCGGAGGAGTCCAATGTGGGGATAACCTCCCGCATGACAAACTTGGTAGGAATTTACTGGACCTTATAAAAGAAACATATCTTTTCTAGCAAGATAGGGGAGCATAATAAGCCACTAGGCTGCAGTGCAGGAAGCTTGGGCCGAACGTCCGACCCCCGCCTTAAACCAATCAACCAACAGCAGTTTTATTGGTTAATCCACCTTCTGCTGATGATATTAATGATTATTAATCATCATACAGAGACGAAAATCATCATTAAGATTTGATGATGCACATATTGATGTTTTATACATAAAAAGCATTGAATCTGCACAATCAGGTAAAGAAGCTTATAAAAAATGTAACACAAAAGTAAATAGTAAATTACCGCATTTAAATGCACCACATGAAAGGAAACTTTCTTCTTTTTTCTTTTGCATCTCTTCTTATTACATTCCCTTTCTTCGTACATCCTTGAATTATGGCAACTTGGATCTAGACAACTTTTCATTCTTCTCTGTAAACAGTCTACACAACGACTCCACTGGGTCCATTCTGAGTATGTACTCTCTGAAAATAACTGGTTAGTTTAATGATGGTAAGTCAAAATATCGCTACTTATGTTGACACAATAAAAATGGGTAAACTTTTTTTAGTTCGCCGAGGTGATTTGTTCATATACGGGGTGTTATGGATGTGACGCCAGTGGCGGTTTATTAGGGATGACTCTGGACGTGTGCCCTCCCAGGAATTTTGACAGAATTTTAAAAATTCCTGGATTGATTTTAATCAATGATGCCTTAAACAATGTCTTTGATCGCCTTTAAAAACATAAAATTAAGATCGAGGTCTAGTGATGCTTTCGCCATTTTGTTTTTTGATCAATATTTCGTTACATTTTCTTCCTCTTCTTCTTCTTCTTCTTCTTTTTCTTCTTCTCCCTCTTCTACTTTGTCAGCCTTATCTGGTTTACTCCTGGACATCGGTATCTCCTACTATTTTCCAATCTTGTCGATTCTGAGCTAGTTGTGCCCAGTTTCTACCAGCGACCTTCCTGATATCATCCAGCCAATGCCTCTGCGGTCTTTCTCGACTTCTTTTTGTTTCCTTATATATCTAAAGATCGGTCAAATACCCATAATTAAAAAATACAATTTAATAAAGAAAAATAAAAATGGACAAATTTTACTAAATTTCGTTTTTTACTTTTATTAATTCACTAATAAAAACTCTTTTGTTCAAAACTTTAGATAATTCTTACTTAGGGACGGATTTTTGGCCCCTTTTGGAATAAAGCGATAAGGATAAGAAATATTGATCAAAAACTGAATTGGCGAATGCATTATTAGACTTCACTCTAAATGTGAATACTTCTACTTGGTAAACTGAACCTTGCAGTACTCTCCAACCAATATAATTGACTAAACTTTCCAATAGTCTCCAAGCTCCATCCAATATTGGTGACATTTTGCCAACCAACAAAATCCTGCTAATCGGTTTTTCAGGCGCTAAAATCTCCGCACTGGCTGATATCTGAAACTGGACTCTCGATTCGCTGGAAATAATTATATTTGCGCTGAATATGAAACAGGTTTTTACAAAATTGTTTCTATGGATTCCGAGAAAATCGCGTTTGAAATAGCGTTTAAAGGGATTTTATTGGTTGGAAAAAGGTATATATAAGACTATAAAACGGACGTTAAATAAAGTAACCTCCCGGCGCAGTGATGTGTGCAAGAGTTCCAGACAATTTCACAGACATATTCGATGCACTTTCTAAACGATCCTTTTAAGCTCTTATAGGCAAGGATATTCTCTGTACAAATTAATAAAATCTGTCACAGCTTCTTTGTTGTTCCAACAGCGGCCGTCCGTCATTTCTACTTAATATCCCTTACCAAGCCATGCTTGTGTTGTTGACAAGTATTTTGAAGAAGTTTATTTTTGCGATAAGGATTTGTGACTTACAAAGACTTATTCTTAAGAATTTCAGTCTAGAGAACAAGGTAGTTATAAACAACAATCCGTCCAAAGCCATCTTGAATATAGTTCAGGTGCAGGGTTTTTTTCGTAAATCTGACAAAAATGTTTATAATACAATTTTTTCTACTTCCACATGGAAATTGCTGTTTCCTTTAAACTTAAGTGGCGAGAAAAGTAAGCTATTCCAGTTAACTATACGACAAAATTTCATAACAGTGCTGCACAGTGTTGCAACCTTTAAAAATAAAATTTCCCATTTTTATAAAAAAATTCCACAGCCACAAGTGATCCTAATGAATATCCCACGAATATAACACTGTGCGTAAACATTTCCCTTTTTCTTTTGGAGAGAGCGCCGACCTATCATTCCTCTGTGCTTTGTTCTCACGAATCCGGAAATTTCCCATTAGTTGACAAAATTGTCATAAAAATTAGATTTCTTTGTGGCATACTTAAAAGAACTGACCAATCACAATTTTTTATATTTACTGAGGCTCTGCCTTCTTTTTTAAGACACTAAATTATATAATTTATATGTATATGGTACAATATGTTATTAATTTGTTCAATATAACAAAATCTATACGCATCTATAATAGATTTATCAATAATGCAACAGGCTGAATGTGCATAGAAAATTAATTTCATGTAGCACCATTATTGAGTTGGTTTTACCATAATTTCTTAAATGATTTTGTAGTCAAGACGATAGAGCGTTGTACTTTGGATCCAATAGTCGTGAGTTGCCTGCAAACTTTTTTAAATTATTTTTTATTATAAGGTTCGTAAGTTTGGACGTAGAACAAATATACTGTTCAACTCGAGTGGATTGTCTATATCGCAAAGTTTCAGCACTCCGCCTACGGCATCGTACTCAATATACTTCCTCGTGAGATATAGACAGCTTATCCACTCTTGTTGTACAAACTACTGTTGTGGTTGATGTGCAGTATGACGAAAAAATCGCATTATTTTGAAGGCTTATATTTGTTTTTTTATCAATATTTCGTTGGTTTTTTTCTATAAACTAATTAATTTTTATATACGCCCCTCGAAAGCAAACTTCACGAGCCACCACTGAATGACCCATTATATTTAAATCCGTAAATCCTGATATACAAACACGAGACGAAGATATTTTTAAATAAATGACAATTCACTACTTGTTTTTTTGGCTCCATTACTGGAGACTGGACGAGTTCTATAAACGTATCATATGTTAGGATGAAACTTGATATTCTTTTCTGTTTCTAGTTATGTCTTTCCCGACTCTCTCACTCGAGGATGCTATACTTTTTCCATGGGCGTGCAGTAAATGGAGTCTTAATTAGGGGTTCATGTCCAAGTTTTCAGACGGTAGATTTCAAAAACAAAGATAGAGTGTTGCTCTAGGATACCTTAGATGTCACCATATATTATCAAATAGTCAAGATAGAGTTAAGTATAATACGTCGATCATACAGGGTGATTTCTAAGTTGATATTTCTTTTTTAGCTGTGTATAGAAGGCATTGAAATTAACAACTTTTTAAATACCTTTTTCAAAAAGGCGAGATACAGAAGTAACCAACCAAACGTAGCCTGCTATACTTTATGTTGTTTGTCTTATTAGTAATGCAATTTACGGGTCGGTGGTGAGTTATTTGGCAATACGCTGCGGTGTGTTTTTCTGAAGCAAGTTAATTTTAAATTGGTGACACGTGAAAATGGTAAAATTTGAAAACAATGAACCAGTAGATATGGTGCTAATTTACGGTGAGTGTCGTCAAAGTGCGGCTGCTGCTTCGACATTATACGCAGAATGCTTTCCCTTGCGGGCTAATCCTACACCCACAAGTTTTCTTAATGTTATTCAATGGGCAAGTAAGGCAGAACCGTATTTGATCCATAGTGTAATAAATGAATGTAAGTACCTTATTTTTGAGTTTTTTGAACAAAGGTATTTGAAAATGTTGTTTATTTTACTGTCTTCTATACACAGCTGAAAAAAGAAGTATCAACTTAGGAATCACCCTGTATAACACCCAGTAATTAGATTTGTTCCAGGATGTGCATGTCATAATTTACTAACCTGAGTTTCTATTAGTCCTATTGTAACTTATACTTAATTCTTCTAAATAATCTACTTCTGGTAGTAAGTCTTTCATGGTGGTTTGTTCTTGTGTGTGGGAAAAACGAGTTTCATTAAACATGTGTCTAATCCGATATTTCTTCTGAAACAATAAGATTAATTTAAAACAAACATGAAACGCGTTGTGGGAGTTTTAAACTTTATTGACAATTTTCCGGAATTTTCACAAAATTTTCCGAATTATCTATAATTTGGTAAACTTTGTACGTACAAATGATGATAATACCAGCGTTACCCGTATAAATATAATACATATGTACATACATATTACCTTTTAAATTTATGTTCTTTAAGTATCTATTATTTTTGATAATCAAATAATATGCAATCAAAAATTTGTAAAATTTTTAGGTATCTACATTACTCAAAATCTTAATTTTAATGAATATATAGAAACATTGAGGCCTTCAGCGCAATAACGAACTTACTCCAAAATATTAATATTAATATTGAATATACAGGCTTCCTTGTGTACTTTAATGCAAAAATAGATGCACGCCTGCTGCTAAAACTTTCTTTCTATTTTACTTATACGGACACTAAACTCTACTACTTTAATATAAATAATTAATATTTAAAATTATTTTTAAATCAGGCGTACATCATTATTATGATACTTCTCTTTTAGCTGTGTATAGAGGCATTAAAGTAAACATTTTTAAACATCTTTTTAGAAAAAACTTAAAAATAGGCGAGATGCAGAAGTAAAAAATCGAAGTGCAGGCGTCCTCATCAAAACGTAGCCTACTATAATTTATGTTGTTTGTTTTACCTCTTATTAGTTATGCAATTTACGAGTCGGTGGTGAGTTATGTTATTTTACAATACGCTGCGGTGTGTTTTTCTGAAGCAAGTTAATTTTAAACTGGTGAAACGAAAAAATGATAAAATTTGAAAACAAAGTAGATATGGTGCTAATTTACGGTGAGTGTCGTCAAAGTGCGGCTGCTGCTTCGAGATTATACGCAGAATGCTTTCCCTTGCGGGCTCATCCTACACCCAGAAGTTTTCTTAATGTTATTCAACGGGCAAGTTAGGCAAAACCGTATTTGATCCATGGTGTATTAAATGAATGTAAGTACCTTATTTTTGAGTATTTTGAAATTGTTGTTTATTTTATTGCCTTCTATACACAGCTAAAAAAGAAGTATCAACTTAGGAATCACCCTGTATAAAGAAATATATGAAACGATTTATTTAAAAAATAATCTGCTTAAATCAAAAACGTAATTCTTGCGCTTCCCTACACTTTTTCTACGGGTTTGTTGATTTAAATATAGATCGCGCTGCAGTAGCCCACTGCGGTGCCGCACTAATCCGTAATAGAATACCGTGTAAAAAAATAAAGTATTAGAGTTTAGTGTCCGTATAAGTTTTCAACATATATTTATTCTTAATAATATCTTGCAAGCATATTTTCGCTGTATTGGGAATTGCCTACAGGTTATGGCTTTCTGGTAAGTCCTAACAAGGATGAAACAGCCTGTCATTGTCTACCTGTATCCCAGGGAACCCATTACCTTTGGCGTCCCTATGTATTTTTATGCCAAAATAGATGCACTACTTTGTTCGCCTGCCGCTAAAACTTTCTTTCTATTTTACTTATAAACTCTACTACTTTAATATAATTAACATTTAAAATTATTTTTAAATCATGCTTACATTATTAAGCCTTACTATTTTTGTATGTAGGTGCTAGACTCAACCATTAAAAAGATATCGTCCATCCACACGTTAAATATAGATATTCATATTTAATAGTTTTTAAAATATTTACAATCTTTCAGATTTTTCTGACAACCTGTATAAAAAGTATTCTCTACATTTAAATCTCATTACAATAAAACTTGTAGGTATCTAAAAAATACCCTTGTTGTCGTGTACCGTAAAACGGGGCTACTTCGACAGCGGGGGTAACTTCGACACGTATATTGATGTTTTTTTTAGGCTTTCTGTTGTTTTTCAGGTTATCAAATATTTTGCCATTGTTTTTATTTTTTTTATTAATTTTTTTTTTGTTATAATTATTTTCTTTTATTTATTATTATAACTAATATTTTTTTATTTTTTTTTTTTGGTTTTCTATAGTTTTTTTTTCTTTTATTTATCTAATTTAGTGCTTTAAAACCATTGCTAAATGCTTCTCGTTAATAATTTATAATGATTTTTACTTTTTTTAGTGTCGAAGTTGCCTCAGAAAAATCTAACTTCGATTTCATGTAGGATTGAACATGATGTCGAAGTTACCCCGTGCCCGTGGGTAACTTCGGCACCAAAAAGAAAGATAAAAAAAAAGGTAGAAGGGGGGGGGGTGTTTTGGCCAAGGCTTCAATTGTTGCGATGACATATAATCCAAGGTCCTAAAGAGAATGGTTTTCTTCATATAGTACGAGATATAGCTAAAACCTGTCGAAGTAACCCCGTTTTACGTTAGTAATCCTTGATACTGAAAAATACCAATATTCTATGGTTATTTCGCCAAACTACCGAATTTAAAATAATAGCCTATTTTCAATGTTGCCTGTACAAAAAAGGTCATGAAATATTGACCTCTGCCCTAAATAATTAGCTAAAAATACGTACCCATCGCTACAGCAAAGCAATAGAATAGGCTAATACACCGGAAGGTTGATTATAGGAACCAATTCTTTTGTTACCGATAAATATTACCAAGTCTGCAATTGCTTTAAAATTAAAATTGTCAATTACCATAAAAGTTTAGCTCTGTTTCTCAGCATCGTAAACCTATAACATGACATGTCAATAGGTTAAGTGGCTTTATGTTTATTGGATTTGTTAAATCGCTATATCTAATTATCTGGGCATTAAAAAGTTGTAAAAATTGTGTTCATGAATATACTATATAATGTTCTATGTTGTCAGAAAAGAGAACAATTTTATTGCTGGCGTAGCCCTTTTGTAGCTTACCCAACTAGCCTCTTGCCTACAGAAAAAATCATAAAATCACAGACCCAAAGCTTTTGTTTATAGGTCCTAGGTTCAAAAATAACAATGTTTATATGCCTTCCTTCGATTGTAACCAAATGAAAATGTGAATATTACGGTTAATTTAAGTATATTATGCGAGTTTTACCAATTCTCAAATAAAATAATACTTGAATCCAATCAGTGGCGTAGCCAGCAAAAATGCACGGGGGGGGGGTTTAAATGGGCGTAAGTAGGACATTTTTTTTTCTGGGGAAAGGGACCGTCGGGACTACATATATTTCATAATATTGTACCTAATAAAGAAGATGTAAAAATTTTCGGGACCACTCCCAAAGTTTGGTTCAAATTCACCTAACTACTAACAAATTTCATCAAAATTATTAAAATTTGTTTTTGTAAATGTTTTTTTTTTTGATTTTCATAGCTGGCTTTTTATTAAAAAAAAAACGTTTTTTATATTTGTGAAAAATATGAATACTGGTGTCAATCCAAAATTTTAATATAAGACGTATGTATGACTAATACGCGTTTTAAGGGCTCGGTTTTTCATAATTAAAAATAAAGTAAATATCGCTCTTCACGCCATAATTTTAGGAGCGTGGATCTAGAAGCAGTTTTTGGTGAAAATTCTTAGGTTTTGAAATACTCCGTTTTGTATATTCATAAAGCATTCTCGTTTCTTCCTGCACTAGTTTTTATATTATAAATTATCACACTTTTTCCATAGAAAATGTTTCAACTAACATTTTTACTTTAATTTTTTTCTTTAATAATAAATACCTACCTAATTGTTTTTTGTTTTTGTTGTAAAAGTATTTTAATACATTGGGTTATATTTTTGTTGATTAAAAATAACTCTAAAAAAGGGAAAACGGAACAGACAAGTATATTATAATAGAAAATACTATAAAATATTACTCTTTTTACTCGTTTTCCTATAAAATTAGGTACATCATGAATCAATAACTAAAACGATATGCGTCTGAAACCTTAATATCTATATAAAAGAGGACTTTTAGAAGGAAACGTTTAAAAACTTTTCCTACAAGACTTTGTAATCTAAGCCAATAATATATTATTTAAAAATTTAAATTATAATAAGCGTGAGACGAAAAATTAGGTGGCAATTACTTTTAGACCCGAACTCTAAGGCTCGGGGGGGGGGGGGGGGGGCATGAGCAATTTAATCAAAAATGCCAGGTTTGGGTGCCAATCTACCGAAGAAATTAAAAAATCGATAGCTGAAAATATTCCACTTAACATACGGAAGTCCAAGAACTCAATTTGGGCAATTCTCAGAGTTTCTAATGGTAAGAAATTATAAACTGGAAAAATGTACTACTGTGATGGAACTGGCGAGAATCCTCGAAGATGACGCCTTTAATATTAAGAAGGGTAAAGGCGAAGACTATAAAGAATCTTCTGTAAAGGCTATATGGAACACTACAGCAAAAATGATTTAACAAATGTATTTTAAAGAATACGAAATAAAGATTAACCCTGTTGCGGATATTTCTTTTAAAAATGCGCGAATGGCAAGAGAGACACAAAGAAAAATCAGATCCAAAGTTGTCAGGAAAAGAGGAAAGTAAGTTCAAAAGCATTATCAACCAAAGATTTAGGTACTAACAATAATGCAAAGCTACAATGAAGAAAACCCCGATGAAGCACAAAAACAGTTTTTCCATCTTTGCTCATTTGAACTAGCTTGGAGATGCAATGAGGTCGTAAATTGCAAAACTCAATATTTTCAAAAGGAGTTTGATATCATGGGAGAATTTACCAAATGAATTGAATAAAACAGCATATTTTCCAAGACAGCTCAAGATGGGTCAAAGTCTATTAGGTTTTTTTCTATGTGGCTCCGACTTACACTTGGTACCAAAACTTAAAAAGTTATAATATATTCCAATTGATTTCGTAACTAAACTGTTTATTATAATTTTAACGTTATATGTGCAATATATTTAAATTTAATTAGAAATCTAAACATATACGGGACATTACCATTATCTGTCATTACACGCAAGAACAGTATATTAATCACACAAATACCAGTGCCATAAATTTCTTCATTGACTTCTAATTCGCAGTTGGATAATTTAATTAGCAATATAGTTTTTATTGCCGTAGATAATTTATAGCATAGTAGCTATATTTGTAAAATAATAAAAGATATTAGATAAGCGAAGAAATAATGCGTTTTCAACGACTTGCACATGGACCTGGTATTTTTATTTGCGAATATAAGCATCAACATGATTTTCGGTTCGTTGCGGAAGCTAATAATAACCTCGATAAAAAAAAAACTAATTTTAAAAAACGTTATAGAAAAGTAAAAAATACTTTGTCTATTTCGATTTTATGAAGTATATTTTATGAAAATTAATCTAGTTCTAAAAAGCTGAACTTTCACGAACACGTTTTTTTTTTGAAGATAACATAACCCACAAATTACAGAAACACACCAACCATTAAAAATCTTTAACCCAGATATGCCTGTAGGCCTACATATAGGTCGATAATTTAAACCCCCCACCACGATTTAGCTGAAGAAAAATTAGGTTTTCCGCTTATTTAGGCAGCAGCCACATATTCAGTTTTAACTTCTAATTGCAAAAGAACGAGTGATAAACGAAATATTAAGAAGATATAAATTAATTCTGGTTAGTAAAAATGGCGGAATGTGACATAAATTTTGTAGAGTAAGTTTTTTTTGCATATTTTTGTTTTATTTATTACCTACAAAGTCCTTATTAAGGGTTAGTAACATTAGTTTTTCCCTAGAAAAAGATTTTTTGAAGCTATAGTGACGAATAGGTAAGCGTCCTACATATAGGTCGCTAGGAAAATGTATTGCTACATGTTCAAACATTATAATAAATAATTTTTTAAAAATTGTTATTAACTTTTTATGTATTTTAGGGGACTCGCGCTTAATAAGGCTTTATCTATTAATTATGACAATAATAATTATCCCCTAGGAGCCGATTTAGTAATATTACCACTTTACAATGCGTGTGATATCTTAACTGATGAAGATTCGGAGGATGATAATTTTCTTAGACCAGAAAATTTACCTTCTAGCCTTTTGACAGCTCCCACTGAGATAAGGCCACATATTCCGGAAGAGTCTGATTCTGACGATAGTAAATATAATTTGCCCCTTGAATGAACAATAATCCGTTTATTGACACTGACTTAAAAATACGAAAAAGAGGCGAATTTGAATTTAGTCTTTCCGAAGGAATGGTGGAATGACAACAACAATGTATCAATGTGCTCCAATGCATTAGGTGTTCAACCATTACAAAGTGTTACTAGGTACATACAGCGTGACGGTAAGCGCATGACTATTGATCAACCCTATGTGATCAATAAATATAATGCCAATATGGGAGGTATAGACCGCAGTGATGAAAATATTAGCCTTTATCGTACCGCCATTAGAGGCAAAAAGTGGTACTTTCCACTCATTTTCCATTGTTTAGATATGGCAAATTCATAAAAATAATAAAGGGAGGATGGATCATTTATCTTTTAGGAGAAAAATCGCTGTAGGTCGTCTGAAACAGAATTAGAAAATCCATAGCTTTTCTAAAGGACGTCCTGGCAAAAATGAAAATCTTGCAACTAGATTTGACAGAATCGAGCACTTTATTATACCACAAGACAAGTAAACAAAATGTCGCAACTATCATTTAAAGGCGACTACAAGATGTCTTAAGTGTAACGTTGGACCGTACGTGAGATGCTTTCTTGCGTACCATACGGTGTAAGGAGTTATAATTAGCGTCCTAAAATAGGCTAGTTTAGTTTTTGTGTGTACCTTTTATTTGTTCCTGAATAGTAGGTTATTTTCCTAGCGTCCTAAATATAGGTATAGCCCTAAAGGGCCTAATGTTGAGATTTGTTTTGCCAAATGAGGTTTGTTTATGTTTATTTATGATAGCTAAATAAAAATATTTAAAAAAATTAAGACGCTTAAATTTTTTTTAGTTTCAGGCATATCTGGGTTAAATTTCTTTATTTTAGATTTTATTTAATAAAACAACAATATTTACAATGTAGGTGTATTGGTGGCAGTTTTAAATTAAAAATGAAAATGTTTTATCGGCGTGCAGGCAAGATTTTTAAAATTGAAAAAGTTGTATATTTTAAATCCGCTGTAAATTAAAACCACAACCTCTTGATTAAGCCTCAAGCGCGCTGCCAATGACGCCACGGCGAACCTGATATTCACTTTTTCTACTCCTATATTAGTAAACATTGTTTTACATACAGTTTAGTCTATAAATAAATCCATTCTTACCCACAACTGTGCGTAAAGGATAAAAACGAACAACTATGCGTTTTGATGTTGCTATTTACATATTGTAACTATACAGTAGTTTTCTGACACTTTACAGAAATGAGTAAGAATATACTTTAAAATATGTAAATTTGTTATTTATTAATTTAAATCAAAACATTCATCTCAGAGTCTATATATGCACAATTTTTTTCTAAAAAGTGCACGATTTGGTGCGAAAATTAAAGGTATAATAGCAAAATATATTTCTACCAAACTTATTTTTATTTTCTGACCGAACTAAGTATTTCTGCACAGATGCACTTTCGTATTTCAAGAATCTCCAGTTTTCTACTTATTTCTAGACTTATTACTTAAAGTTTCAAGGCATAAAATATACTACCTATCTGTACACCTACAAAATAAACGGTCTTTACTAACCTTGGTTGGTTTTTTGCCATGCAAATATTTATCCACCGCGATATTTTCTGATATACTTAGCTCGAATAAAAAAAGTTATAATATCAAAGTTCTATTTTTTAATTGGATGAGAACAAAATTACCGACTTCAAAGCCTCTTATCTCCGAAACGGTTGAAATTAAATATTAAAAACTACATATTTTTGATGTTGGAACAAAAAATGGTATGCAGAAGGCGTACTATAAAGTAGGGTTGATATTTAAAAAAGTCTAATATGGCGTCTTATTTGTCAAATTTGTAAACCTATATATTTTTTGACTTCAAATTTGGCTCCTTTACAAAAAACTATTAGGGAATACGTAATTTTTTATTTGTTGTCGTTAAGAAAGTCGAGTGAGACACTTAAAATAATGTCCCTGTAAACTGCGGCGTTGGCACAGGCATTCGACCGTGGTGTTCAGAGTTCGATCCCCGGAGTGGGCTACAATAAACAAAAGTAAGTCCGAATTTTAGTAGGTTTAAGAGTGCAGGGAACAGTGTAAAATGTATCATCTCCCAACCCACACCATTCAAGCCGGTAACCGGGCCGGATGAGATCGGATATCTAGTGGGGTGCGGAATAAGGTACACACTCCCCAATCGGTAGGTTATGTAATTGCGCAAGAAACCGAGGGTTAGCCCTTGGGAAGGGGGAGTATCGCATGACTAAAGATCGTGGTTCGGAACCCACGTTAAGTTCTTAGGTCCCCTCGAAAATGGACTTGGCAGTGAACAAAGAGGTAGAAAGCTTAATTCGAAGAATGGCAAGAAATGACAATGTACAACACATGTATTTTTAGGAAAATTAGCTTAAATTGAATTAAAGTAAAGTAAACGTACCTAACTGACCATATTTATGAATTTATTTTACAACGTTGCGGAAAGTATTATTCGAGGTATTATCGTAGCTTAGAATTATCGGTGGAATTAAAAACGCCCTAGCCTAGTTCAGCTAATTAAAATCTATAAAAGGAACCCATCAACTTAATTCAGTAAAAATGTATTCACACCTTATTTGTAATCGAAATTGCAATGGGCTTGAACTTTAACACCTTGGCGAAGGTTTCTGTCTAAATAAATACTAGACAAAGAAAACAGTACTTGAGTAATTATTATTATCTTTAGTAAAAATACTTGTCAATATAAGCAAGCGTGTTCCACAGAACCGTATTAAGTGGATTCGAACAATATTTCTAAATTATTCTTACTCCATGCGAAATTATACAGGGTGATTCTTAAGTTGATAGTTCTTTTTTAGCTGTGTATAGAAGGCCATAAAATAAACAACATTTTCAAATACCTTTTTTCAAAATACTTAAAGATGGGCGAGATACAGAAGTAAAAAATCTAAGTGCGGGCCTGGTCAGCAAAACGTAGCCTGCTATACTTTATGTTGTTTGTCTTATTAGTCTTGCAGTTTACGGATCGGTGGTCAGTTATTTACGGAAGAGTGGTTACGTCGAGCAGACCGTTATATTGAAGTTAATGGTGACAACAAAACGCGAAAACATTGTTTAAGTTAGGCAGGACCGTATTTGATCCATAGTGTAATACATGAATATAAGTACATACCTTATTTTTGAGTTTTTTGAAAAAGGTATTTGAAAATGTAGTTGATTTTATTGTCTTCTATACACAGGTAAAAAATAAGTATTAACTTAGGAATCACCCTGTATATATCCGGTGTCCTGCTCAGGTCGGCCAGTGGCTGTATCTCGGAAAGTATAGGTCATAAATTTTGGGAATTTTTTTTTATAGGTAAACCGGTAACAAGAAAATGCTAGAAATTATTTTTTATTGTTGCACAATTTCCACTAGAGGGCATAACTGATGAGACAAAATACAAAATTCAAAATTAAAGTACTGTTTTGATATCGGGAAAGCCTTTCCATTCTTGCGGCAGTTTGCTCCTAAGGATTCTTTTGTATCTCCGATAATAAGAGTGGGGATAGCTGGTTAATAAGTTTGATTGCTTATATCTTATAAACTAATAAGTTTAGACATAGGGAAGGGCAAGGGCCTGTCGACATATTAAGCACCGGTTCCCGCCGATCACCGAAGTTAAGCTGTGTCGAGCGCGGTTAGTACTTGGGCGGGTGACCGCTTGGGAACACGGTGTGCTCTTGCCTCAGGGAAGAGTGTAAAATGAATCGACACCTAGCCATCCTACCACGCCGGACAGGCCGGATGAGATCGGATATCTCGTAGGATGCAGGTGCCGTTTCACACTCCCCAGTCGGTAGATCACATTTGTGGTCGATGACCGGTTCAAGATGGCCTACGTAGTCGGCGTACCGTAAAAAAAAAAAAAGACAGGGATGCATAAATAAAAAATATTTTGAAAAGTAAGACCATTTTTAAAATTAGACTGAAGAGGGGTAGTGCCATTGAAGTTATTGGAAGTTTTGTGTTTGAATGTTAAATTTTACAGCACATCCAGTTAAACCGGAAGCGAAATAGTTGTGACTTATTCATACGAAATACCTAAAAAAAAGAAATATTGTTTTTTTTTTTATTTATTTCTTGTTTGTAAAAACAATAAAATGTGTTGTTAATTGGCAATATCCAATTTTTCGGAAACTGTCTTAGATAGGTATAGGATACATGTTTTATGCTTAAAATTCTCCGTAGAATACAAGTCTATAAAAATATACTGGATGTTTCATTTAAAATTACCAAGATGTGTGCGCTTCCGGTTGAACCGAAAGTGACAGTTAGACGTTTAAATACTGAAAATGTGCCTACAGTGCAACCATATAGCCTACCAAAATTTCATACTAATGATTTATTTTATAAGGACTCGATAAGCTGGGTAGTAATGTCGTCCGGTGTGTATTAAAAACATTGAAGTCTCTTGAACAGAATCCTGCCCATGTTTATTGACGGATTTTTAAAATTTGAATTCTACAGATATTGGAAAGTATGTGAAAGTTATATTAATTAAAAAAAATAACACGCAAGAATTTTTACAATACTCTGGAATTTTTTTTAGGATTTTTACTGGCCTATACCTTTTTCCTTGATTTTTTCTGCATGAGAATAACTTTCTCCCGCCCATATAGATACCACCTTTCCAGTGGTGAAAACAGAAATACAAAATCTAGCTTAGTTTTTTTGTAATTCGGTTAAAAAAACCGCAATTTATTTTTTCTGTCGACAAATTATGGGTATGGCCCTGAAAATTTGTCGCCTGCGGTACTTTTCGACCTGGTGCCGCTCAACATTTGATTTTGCCTTTCCATTTAAATAAGCCACGAGTCGGGACTGGCAAATATCCATGTAGAAGTAGTAAAACGTGAGCACACTCAAATCCGGGGACGTTTTGTGGGAAGGCGAATACTTCACTAGACCTCACTCTTAACATTATTAGTTAGGGACCCAGTTAGGTCAATGGTTTGAAACCTCAGTAAGATGTCATAAAAAACAAAAATCGGTTGGGTTTTGCATAATATGCTATGAAACTAGAAACCAGGAATAATAAATTATAAAAAATACATGTTTGTATTCAAAATACAAACGTAGAACCACGTTCGGTTAAATCAAGCAAAGGTAATCGACTCCACTGCACCTTCTTAAAATATTTTTAAAGCCTCACCTGTCTGTTCCTAATGCATATTGCAAATAAACATATTGAGTATTGAGATATGTGGGCAGGTAATGAACTTTGTATTATGAAATGACTAAATATTTTAATATACATACAAAACAAGATGCATTCATTAAACTGTATGGTATTTGATGTATTATCATCGTACTGATATAAACAATTTTAATAGACAGGTAACATAAACACAATAACACAAATAAAATATTGGCAAATAAAGTTTTAAATATAAAAATGTTCGTGTTACTTTTACTTTCAAGACGAGCAATAATATGTATAGAAATTATCCATAGTATAAGGCGTCCCTATTTTTATTACTTATATCGGGTGGTGAAGCGCCAGACTGGTCATATGAAATCACATATAAATTTTGATACCCTTAAATAATTGCCCTTCTATTAATTTCAGAGCAAAATTGTAATGGATTTTTTAAAAGTTTTTTTTATGGTGGACTCACATACCAAATCCTATTATTTTCGAATACGCCAATTAATTGTTATTTGGAAAAAACTCTTCGAAAAATATCATGTGAATTTTTGATCGACGTTTCATTTACTATTAGTTTCAATATGTTCTACAATTGTCAAGAAATAGTATATTACATAACAAGTGATGAAAGTGATACTTTTTAAACGAGGATATAATTAGCACGAGGCGTTAGCCGAGTGCGGAAATTCCCCGAGTTTTAGAATAATCACTTTCACACGAGTAATGTACTACGATCATAAAGAATTATTAAAAAAGCCTTTGATTTGTGAAAAAAATATTTCAACACTAATGTTGAAAAAAAAAATATCAACCCTAGTGTTGAAATTAGCATACTTAGGATTATGTTCCACTTAATATCTGGTTTCATAGTTTGTCAATAGGCTTTTCCTTTATTTGTAGTTTACTTTTTCATTTTATTATCATAGGAAGAACTAATCCTGGATTGTTTTCTAGATTAATCAGAATGAAAAATTTTAAATTTAATCAAAAAAAGATGCATTAAACAAAAATTAAGAAAATCCACCGAGCAAGGAAAATTTCGATTCAAAATAACTCTATAAATTATTTAATGTTTTTATAAAAAAAAGTCAAACACTTTTTTTTTTTTACGGTTCGCCGACTACGTAGGCCATCTTGAACCGGTCATCGACCACAAATGTGATCTACCGACTGGGGAGTGTGAAACGGCACCTTCATCCTACGAGATATCCGATCTCATCCGGCCTGTCCGGCGTAAATAGGATGACTAGGTGTCGATTCATTTTACACTCTTCCCTGAGGCAAGAGCACGCCGTGTTCCCAAGCGGTCACCCGCCCAAGTACTAACCGCGCTCGACACCGCTTAACTTCGGTGATCTGCGGGAACCGGTGCTTAATATGTCGACAGGCCCTTGCCCCGGGTCAAATACTTCTAATGGGATTTAAACCTATGACCTTGCAATCTGTAGGTTAGAACTCTATTCTCTACAAGTCTACGCTATTGCTACCGATAAAGATTTGTTGTTTAATACATGACACGCTCTTCAGCGCGATTTATTTTTTCTGGTAATAGATTTTCCAGTATATTATTAACAATTTTTTCAGATGACGTAATAATACACTCTAATTCTGAATCGCTCGACAAATACATCATAAATAAGTTAAACATTTTACAATTACTGCTTTCTAAAATTTGTTCTTGTTAATAAATAGGGGTTTTCTGTCAAATGTAGGTATGTTTAAATTAAATAGTGTGCCTTGATATTTCAACACTAGTGTTGAAATATTTTTTTTAACACGTGTGTGATATACGGCGCTTTTTAGCCAAATTAATCGTACTTTTTTTCTCATTTTTATAGGGGTCGTAGGAAAAGTAAACAATGATTAAGTGCGTATAAGTGCACGTATCTAAGTTTTAACGATTTTAAAAAGTATTTTTTCTAAATAACTTTTAAGTGGCTTGGTGTAGAATTAATAAGGGAGCCAATATTTGAAGGTAGTAAAATTTATATAGGATTTTCAATCGCCAGTCTGGCGTTGCACCACCCAGTACAGTACTTATTGGGCATAAAGTAAAGTTATATTTGAGAATATTTTTTCATTGATTTTTTAAAAAGAATTGCTACTTAAAGATACTTAACTAAGAAGAACAAAAGATCGACTTCCCAGATTGAGGTTTTGAGGTGCTCCCAAGTGATTCACAGTAAAGAAAAAATAAACAGGCGGAAATGAATTACAAAAGGAAATATCTTGCAAAGGGTCTCTTACTCTCTATACTATCGCTTTTTATGATATTTACTGAGTGTGTGATGTAGAGTAAGGTGGTTTTTTTAAACTTAGTTATACTTCAAGTAATTTATCAGCTGTTCCAACACATAATATGATTTACAAATCTGTTTTAAGTCTGATTTAAAGTTAAAACGAATCTACCCTGAACAACGTGGCGCCACTTAATTCTCGTAAAATTCGTTTTTATAATATTGTGAATATAAAAAAAGATATTTTATTGCCATCCCAGATACAGGTACAATATGCGCGATGTGGTAGAAATGCACTATTGGCTAGGGATGACTCATCGACTACTGTCTGCTCTTAACGTGACAACCACCAAAATGTTAAAGTGTTTCATTGCCCTCTGCAATAAAAACCAGATCCCAGGATCAAACTGCGGCAAGAATAGGTAGGCTTTCCATTCCCGATAGGTACCTTTATGTGGCTATTTTTAAAATAACTTAAATTTTGTATTTTGTCTCGTCAGTTTCGCCCTTTAGTGGAAATCGTGCAACTTTAAAAATAATCTCTAGTATTGTCTTTTTACCGTTTACCTATAAAAATGTTTTTCTCGAAAATGTATAATTAAGACTGATGCGGTAACGCAGTTAGCAATGGACTGTAACTTAAAAGAAAAGAAATGGGCACACAAGATGGTCGAAATCGCACTCTTACCTGGACTGATTAGCCGTGGCGGTAGAGAGGGCCCTCTTTCTTCCTTCAATTTTTGTTCTTCTATGATGGAGGATCAGCCACGCACTTGCACTGAGTAGTTTTAGATAAAATCCGATTTATTACCAATACATTATGTCTATATTAAACAAAAATGGTGAGTTTTTCGCACAACCTCTTTCGCCGTACTTTCTGGCTTCACGGTTCGGACCCAATTCCTCGACATGCGCGACTCTGCGCCGTTCATGGAGAGTGTCGAAATCGAGAACTTGTGCGTTCACGGAAAAATGTCATATAGTATAGACTAATTATTGAAAAGTAATTAACTTAAATAAATTGAAATGAAAGAAAATGTTACCATACCATTGTAAGGCCAATTTAAAAAGAAAATAAGAAAATAATAATAGTTTTCTTAACAAAGACTTTCCCCGATACAGGCGCTGGTCGACCTTAGCGGGACACCTGGTATATATTTTAACTATGACAATATGTTTTTTGGTGTAACAAGAATTAATACTTATGGAAGCATTCACGTTTCTTGTATTCCATATGGTATAATTGATGGTATATGTACTTCTTTATGCTTTTTAATCTGTAATTTCTTTACTGCAAGTTATGTAACGTATTTCTAGCAGCAAATGTAGAGATATTTCTAGATATTATACCTTATATGTGAGAGAATTTATGATTTGCGAAATGATGGCTATCTGGTTTACCTAATAGCATGCATGTGTATGTATGCTTTCTTCTACATCCTTACAAATAAACATAAAGTGAATGTTAGTTAGTAGATAATAGCAGGAAGAATAACCATCGTTTAAAAATGACATGTTGGAAGCTTAGGCGGCGATCGTAAAATATATTGAAGGGACAGCTAGAATCGAAATAAGTATATTGATGATTGACATTTTTTTAATAAAAATAACTTTTTGACACTCTCCAATCTTTGTAGAGTCCAAATGTGAAAGCTTTTTAAAAATTCATTAATAAACATGGTCAGGATGCCGATCAAGAGAACGCAATGTTTTTAATAAATATACAATGTGTCCACGGATAGAGTTTGGAAAAGGAAAAACTTTTTTATTAGTAGCTACAGAAGAAAAAGTTATTTTATAAAAAAAACGTCTGCTTGTGTTAAAACTACAATTTCCAATATCAGATTTGCGATTACTATACAGGGCTCGTCAAAAACAACATTTTTAGTTTTTTGGATTTTTTTTTCAATAGTAATTTTCAATAATTCCTTGATTTATTAAATCAATTTTGCTTGATCTGAAACTAAAATTTCGAATATCAGACAGACAGAATCGGACAGAAAAAAACATTTTTAATTTTTTATGATTGAATAAATTAAAGAAATATGATATGTATTAATAAAAATACTTCAAAAGTAGACAAAGAAAAATAGTTTTCTTACAACAAAATCGTTATTCGACCAGATATAATATCATGTTCTAAGTATAGCTGTTTGTTTTTACGTAGGGGAGATCGGGGTAAGATGACGAATGGGGTAAGATGACAAACTTCTATATTTAAATAACAAAATTAAATTTTGAAATGCTACTACTGGCGTCATCTAGGTACCAATGCCCCGCATTAAATAAGTTGCGCAGTTGTCCGGCCCGCTCACTACGGTAGCAGTCATACGTAAACAGCTATTTCGATAGTATCGCTTGTAATATTTGCTCAGTTTTAATAACGATATGTGCCTTTTTGAAATAAGTGAAAAACCCAAGTTGTTACCAGCAATTCTTTAATACTAATAGATATTGCCAGTAGTAAAAATATTGATATTTAGTTTCTGTTTAAATTTTAGTATCAAAATTTGATAAATTTACACACTGGGGGTAAGTTGACGGAGGTAAGATGACGAATTCATCATCTTACCCCAAACAATATATTTTTTTATGTCTATTGATGATTCCGTTATGTTACTGGTTAATAATCCCAGTTCCCATATTTCCATTCCTGGAATCAACTTTTGTCGAGCAAATGGAATTGTACTGGTAGGGTTTCCTCCCTTCACAACCCAACGACTACAGCCATTATACATTTCGTTATTCGGACTTTTTAGGGCATTTTATAATCAAATGTGTGATTCGTTTTTTAATCAATCATCGACGAATTGCAATAACCGACAAAAATATAGGACCTTTGTTTCTGGAGGCTTACTGATGTTTTATGTAAATATTGCTGTAAGTAGCTTCAGAATTTGTGGTATTTAGCCTTTTAACCCTCTGGTTTTTGACGATAGTGATTTCGTACCTTCAAGAATAACTGAACGTATTGAACAACCTGAAGTTAACGGTACCCTTTTGATATAAATAATGATGATGACGAAGCTAGGTTGTCAATAGAAAAAGCGGAATCGTCGTCATCTAAAGAAGAGGATCAAATACCTCTGAGTGTGTTGGCTAAAAAAATAAAATCTGTTTCTACACCCAAACAGACCACATTAATAGAAACATTTAATATTTCAACTAAAGATCAAATAGAGATACCTATACATCAACTATCTTTAGACAAAGACACTTCAAATGAGTTCTATCCTACTATTTGGAACGTTAGGCCAATTGCCATCTGAAAATTGGTTGCAATGTTGTAATTGTCTATCATGGTGGCGCAAAGCATGTAGCCGTCATGACGATTTTGGCAATTTTCATTGTGATTTTTGTGCATAGTCATCTTACCCCAATAGGTTCGTCAACTTACCGTAGTATGGGGTAAGTTGACGAAAATGACATTTTTTTGTTTTTTGGTTATTTGCAGAGAACTCATTTATATTTTCATACTTTTGGTAAGATCAACATTACCCAAAGTTATAAACATGTTTTTATGTATTTAAATTTAACTTTCATATTCATTCATTTTCTTTGTATTTTCATTTACTCTTAGTATCGTCATCTTACCCCTATCTCCCCTACATTTATTTTAAACGAAATCCAAAAAACCACAAATGTTTTTTCTGACGAACCCTGTATAGTAAATCTGATATTCAAAATTGTAGTTTCAGCACAAGCAAAAGTTTTTTATAAAGAATGACTTTTTCTTCTATACCTACTAAAAAAAAAGTTTTTCCTCTTTCAAACTCTATCCGTGGACACACTGTATATAATTTCGCATGGAACTGATAACCATGGGGAAGAATTAAGAAATATTGGTCGGATGTTCTTAAGGCTAGGTGCAAATAGTAATTGATTTTCTTGTGCATGGCTAATATTTATCATTCAAAAAAATTGACGCCATCTCAGGGGGGAGGGAGGCCTGTTTATTTAGAAGACTTTTACGAGTGGCACTCTCTAAAAGTCATTAAAACTTCAGCTTTAGTAGGTACAAATGTGTAAACTCAACAAAATATCATTTTGGCAATTCGCCCAATTCCCACCGCCGCGTCGCCGTCGCCCCTTCAGTTGCATAGCTGACGAGATGCAATCATAGACATATTACCCAATGAGCGCAGTATGCAGTATTGCCTTTAATATTTGGTTTTGCGGCAGATCTATTAAGATTTTAATGATATTTAGAATTATACGGGGTGAAATTTTTAACTGGAATAAATTCAGTACTATATTCTATTTCAGAAAGGTGTAATAATAAAATAAGCTCATTAGGTATGCAAAGGGACCACAGAGTGATCCAACAAATATTTAAGCCACTTTCATAATTTGGCATTGATTTCATTACAAAATTATTTATTTTTATCAAGTGCAGGTAGTACCACCCGGGTTTGGGTCAATATATGGGTTATGCCTATTGTTATTCATTCACAAACACTGAAAATGGTTTGATAAAGGCGTGCATTATGTACATAGTATTAGGTACACTAATTTTTAATTAAACATTATAAAAAAAAATACAAAAAATACATTATACAGTTATAAAAAATCATAATATTTTTCGTCATCTCCTCTTGACGGTTTAATTAACGGGTCGACGGTCCGATCGATCAGGTGGTCAAGATCCCACATTTTCTCCGCTTTTTTAATGACACGCCAGTTCTCTGGTGTTACTTCCTTAATGGTTTGATCAAACAGTAGCTTAAGGTCTTTCATCTTGAATGTCGTGTTGTGCCTTGCTACAAATCCTTTCACTTGCGCCCATATAAGTTCTATATAGGATTTAGTTCGCAATGATATGGCGGTATGCGCAGCACAGTTACACTATATTTTTCAACTCTATATTCCACGGCATATTTCATAAAACGATGTTATGATTAATAGTTCCTTCTTTATTAAATTATCTTCTTTTTTTCTTTGGATAATTATCATAATTAATTTAATGCACAAAATTTACCTGTGCCTATGGCCAACACCGAAATTGAGCCGAATTGGACGAAATTTCCATTTTATTACTCTACACCTTTCTGAAATAGACTATAGAAAGCCTCTTTAATTGTTGAACAAATACAAAACTACGGCCGAGTTTATTTTTCGCGTCTTCATGACATTTACCCCTCTCTCAGGCCTAGCCACTATATGATGATAAACTCTTGAAAATTTAAATTAATTTTGGACCCACATCAAAATTTTTCCCATTTTATGTTCAGTTTTATTTTCTAAAGATACGAAGCAACGCCACTGGTACATTGAATCTTGAGCTTGAGTTCATTCAAGTTCAAGGTATTATTATACTATACGCATACGCCAAAAATAATTTATATTTGCACTCAATGCATCATGCCAATAATGTTGTTTTCAAAAGGGCATCAGATTATAAGTTTAAAGGAACTCGGTCAAGTGCGAATCGAACTCGCGTCCACGCGTGTCTACTACACGTCCTTTTTCTAGGATACTAATAATTTGATTCGAAAAATGAAGTAAAAACCTGGAACAACAACGTAAGAATAAAAAAATAAAGATATATGTTAAATTGAAAAATACTTGCAGGCGTGCAGACAAGATTAAAATTGAAAAAGTTTTATGTTAGTGGTAACAGTCTGGAATCTCCCATACAGGGTGATTCCTAAGTTGATACTTCATTTTTAACTATGTATAGAAGGCATTAAAATGAACAACATTTTCAAATACCTTTTTTCAAAAAACTTAAAAATAGGCGAGATAGAGAAGTAAAAAAGCTAAATGCGGGCCTGGCATCAAAACATACCCCGCTATAGTTTCTGCTGTTTTTCTTATCTCTTATTAGTATTAGTCGGGTAGTGTTGATCAATCCGGTGCGGTGTGTTTTTCTAAAGCAAGTTAATTTTAAATTATTGATACGTGAAAATGGTAAAATTTGAAAACAATGAATTATTAGATAAGGTGGTAATTTACTGTAAGTGTGGCAAAGTGCTTCGAGATTATACGCAGAACGCTTTCCCTTGCGGGCTCATCCAACACCCAGAAGTTTTCTTAATGTTATTCAACGGCAAGTTAGGCAGAACCGTATTTGATTCGTAGTGTAATAAATGAATGTAAGTACCTACTTTATTTTTAAGTTTTTTGAAAAAGGTATTTGAAAATGTTGTTTATTTTAATGCCTTCTCTACACAGTTAAAAAAAAGTATCAACTTAGGAATCACCGTGTATATGACCGAAGTTGGTGAGAGAATATCAGGTCCTCCGTAGCGCAATTGGCAGAGCGCTTGAGGCTTAATCGAGAGGTTCGATTCCCAGCGGAGGCATAAAACTTTTTTAATTTTAATCTTGTCTGCACGCCGGAAATTATATTTTTCAATTTAAAAATTATTTACAACATCAACCTGCCTGCATTATAAAATTGTTATTTTGTTATTCAAAATGGGAAAGTTCCGCCTCCTGCTACTATATTTTATAGGCTTAATTCAACCCTACATTGTTAGTGCTCCGAAATTGGTCATTTCAAAATGGCGATTTTGAAAAATGTGGAGAAAATACATAGTCTTAGCGGATCTATGTGGTGTTGCCAAATAGCCGGTAATTTTTTTTTCGGGGTTGGCGGAAGAGCCAGTATACTCAGGCCTATGTAAGGCCCATTGTATCCCCTATCGTCTAGGTAATTTCAGCCAGACGGGACCTACAGCTTAACGTGGAATCCGAACCACGTGTATGCACTAGTTATCCTTTTTACCCCCTCAGAAGTCCAGTCCATGATTCCCTTCTCGGTTCCGTTATTAGGAATCACTAGTAACATTCTGCATTCTTAAATCCACTGAATTTCGGCCATACTTTTTTTATTGTACGTATGCCCACTCCGGGAATCAAACCCGGGTCGCCACGGTCGAATGCCAGTAACTCACCTTTGAGCCACTACCGCGGTCATAGCCGGTAATTATCGAAATCTACCATATTTTTACTGGTCGATAATAAATCATTGCCGATCCCCTAGTCTACCACACTTTTAAAAATATTTTTATTTTATTTTTTAATGTAACCACACATCATTCTGGATCACTACAAAGTTTTGGACGAGAGAAGATGATCATGCCACACGGTGGTAAAGTTTAGAAATCATATTTTGGATGAGTAAGAGATAAAACTTTCAATAAATGACACAGTTTCGATTTTTGGAAAAATAATCGATAATTTTATGTTTGGCTTGCGAAATTTTTTTCCGAAAGTATTGGCAACACTGCAGATCTCATCTTGAAGAAAAATGAAACTTTAAGACAAAAATATTATTGATATTGAAGATAGCGAAGTTCCGCCAAAAATATGTTTTTGAATATTTTGAAATGACACATTTTGAAAAATTAATATTAAAACTGTAGAATTAAATTAAGTGTAAAAATACCTTTAAATTGAGGTGTTTTGGACTTGCATTATCTTTATTTGTTTCAATTACAACGTTTTAACTGGTAAGTATCTGCACAGTCGTGTTTAAATGAATACGTTTTTCTCTCAAAAGTAATTGAATTTGAATAATATATTTGAAGTCATTTTCGAATTAACAGGGAGGGGGAGAAGGCAGACTTTATGCGAGTACCGTATAACCATAAACCCAATAATCCCTTTTTACCATAACATACGGACTAGAACATAAAGTTTTCGAATGCAACGCCAATGTTATTAATAAATATACATGCATGTGTATTAGCATTAAAAATTAATCATTCAAGAATTTGGGCCGCAAGTTACTATTGCAATAAGTATTTTAATTAAAAGTCTAGCTAGATCAATGACGAAATATTAATTTTGGAAAGTCATAATTGTCATTTTCATGCTTTTAATCTATTTATAATTTATTTAGGAGGTTGAAATGATTAAAAAGGTTAAAAGGTTTAATCTGGAGTGTCTTATTGTTAAATCTTAAAAAGTTTTATTTAATTATTTTCTGTCAATATTTTTCTGTTCATATCGTCTTTATTGGCTACATATTAAAAGAAAATATATGAGAGAAAAATTAGATGAAGGTTTTGCCTAAACTAAACCGAAAAATTCGGTTATTACTTTTGCGCAGCACTTTCATCGCTATAATGTATCATGAGCGCCATTAAGAAGGAGGGGGGGGGGAGGAGGAGGAGTTGTAGTTAAGCAAAGGAGGCGCTGACGTTTTTTTCTAGAAGTCACTTTCGATTAGAGGAGAAGTTTGTTGGAAAAGCAGTGACATTTTTTTTTAGAAGCACTTTTTATTGGCGAATTTTTTGAAACAGCTTTTTTTATATATAATAAGTCCATTTTGCTAGGGTGAGAATTATTTGATCATAAAAATTTTTTTTCAATACGGACCTGAAGAATATTTAATTTTTTTTATGCTTCAGTTCCTGTGATGTATAACCGATATTGGTTTTCCATATTAGTGACGTATCTTAGCTACTGACTCTTTAAATTATTAATTTATTTCTTTTCAAAACTTTATTTACAAATTAAATAACAACTTAATAAATTCGATAAACTAAATACAAAGCAGTTATTTGCTAAAAAATATTCAAAAATAGTTTCGTTGTCTCTAACACACGCGGCAATGTTTTTCCAAGTCCGAGACCGAATTAAAAAATAGGCTTTAGGCGATTAGCAATAAGCAAAAAAAATTAGTTCTGATAAGTAGAAACAAATCAATCGCGACACAATTAACCTTTAAGCAACAGGAGCAATTTCCTATTACCTGTTTCTTATTGCATATTGCTTACTTTTTAATTGTGTCTCGGTCATAACAGAAACAATCTTATTTTTAATGCCAAATAAAAAATAATTATAAAATTTGGAGGTTTCCATTTCAAAATCTAGATTTTTTGAAATTTAATTTTTAATCTCATTATTTGAATACCCTGTATTAATAGTAATCAAAATATTATGCAAAATTTATTAAAGCAGGTCCTTTTTAACAAGGAATCCCACTTAAATTAAATAAATAAGGCTTCTTTATAGGAAAAATTGATTATTATTTTAGGGCAAACGTCGTTTTTTGATATAAGAATTTAACCAGGGCCGTTCCGACCCGGGGGTGCAGAGGTACGGGGCACCCGGGCGGCAAACCGAGGGGGGCGGTGCGAGCCACCCTAACGACTTGCCGCCCTATAAAAAGGGAAAAATTAATTTATTAATAAATTAACATAATACATAAATATTATTCTTTCAGAAAATATAGATGTGTCTAACATTGTTAAGACATTTGCATTAAAAAAGGCTAGAAAAGCAAACTTTACTGTATAACTTATTAGTAGATAATGTTAGCATCCCGTCCTGTATGTATGTATTTATTTCATTATTACATTCAATACAAATAAATTGTAAAATTATATTATATTAAATAAACTGTGCATGTTTTTACAATTTTGTTTTTTTTAACTTAAAATTATTTCAACTTTTTTATTATCAACTTTGGGAGGAAGAGGGTTGGGTTGGGTCGGGTTTTGGGAGCGGTAAAATTATTCTCTCACCCGGGCGGCAGAGACCCTATGAACGGCCCTGAATTTAACGATGTCAAAAACGCTTAGACTTAAAGACATGATATATAAAATCTACCTAAAAATTGTCTAGAATTCAAAAATTTAATAATATATAGGGTGTTCCATTTAAAATAAGCAAGTTGACACCTACTTCCGACAAGAAACGTAATGCAGTAAGAAAACTGACAATATTTTACACATCATGTGTTGTTTATTGACTTATATTTTTTGTTATAAAAATTGATTTCATATAAGTGGGTCGCATAGACACAACTTAGGAGTGGGGCTAGGAGTAGCTTAGCTCCCCTTGAATCGAGATTAGTCTCCCTAGACCAATTGGTGTTTTTACATCCTTTTTAGAAGTCAAATTTTGAAGGTTCCGGATTATTATGGTCGATCTTTTTTTATAAATATTTTCAGGATGTGGCAAGATTGTATAGGATTTCAACGCTTAAGCCCCCCTCCCCCCCCAATATTAGTGTCTAGTGGCGCTACTGGTGGGTCGGTTGACTTTGATAAATTTATAATTGACTATTGTATTGTTATACTACTACATAAGAAGTAGTAATACAAAATGTAACAGTGACATTAACAAGAATTATGTTCAAGTTTGGTATCGGGTTTCATATACAATCACCCACGCTTATACCTTTTTTAGAGTATTTTAATGTTTCTTTGTATTCAAGTTTTTTAGCAATTTGTGGGTACCTTATAAATATGTGGGTTTTAAAAAAGGTCAAATGTCGAAGACATAACATCCATAGGATTTCATAGGTTTCGGAGTAAAAATAAAAAATGGTAAATAAGTAATACGTTGAACAACAAACAACAAATTGTTTTGCACAGATCTTTTATTGTAAACTTTAGGAAAATTCCCTGTGGTTTTCGGATTCTTGAAATACCCAGTCCACCAAAAAGAAAAATATTTCACTGTGATGCCGAAGTAGTTATGTCCATTACAAATGAATATAAATAGTATTTAGCAATCAACATTGGCGCTACGACCGTAATTTTTGCGATGAAAATTACGGTCGGATCAAGAAATAAATGACCCAATCGCGTTTAGCGAGAAGAAGCTCTGAAATTTAGAAGTGGCAGTAGGCCCCCATAATTAATAAAACCATTAGCTAAGCAGAAAAAATAGTTTCCGGGCACAGGAGCAATATTCCCAAATGTATCCTGAACGTGATCAACCAAACAGAAGGTTTAGAAGTAACGAAGGAGTCTTTGCAAAGGCTAGAACTAAACGCCAGTTTATAATAAGTGAACAAGTAGAAGTAGGTAAATGTATTGGCATATTTTGAAGCATACAAAAATAATTCAACCAGAGATTTGGCAAGAGACAGTGGTTTAAGCTTAGTTACAATATGGAGAGTTTTAAAAAAATATAAGGTTAAACCCCATAAGTACCGACCAAACATTATTACCTGGGGACACTGAAAGGAGACTAAATTTCTGTCAATTATTGTTTGTTAATAGGTGCAGGCAAAATCCTAACTTTTTAAGGCACATTTTTGGAAGCGATGAAGCAAATTTTTCAAACGGAAAATTTGTTTCTTTCTTATCCCCAAAATCCACAAATAAGATTTAGTATTAATGTTTGGTGTGGTATAATAGGCAGTCAAATAATTGGGCCAATTTTTTATGAAGGCAATTTAACAGGCAGGAGATGTTAATATGTTGTCAGAATTACTGGAAGCATATTTAGATAATGTGAACTTAGAGGCACGTAACTAAATCTACTTTCAACAAGATGGAGCCCCCCCTCATCAGATTCACGAAGTAAGAATATTATTAGAAAGGTTTTTTCAAGATAGGTGGATAGCAACAAATGGTCCGATAAGTTGGCCCCCAAGATCTCCTGACATAACTCCACTGGATTTTTACTTTTGGGTTATGTCGAAGGAGAAGTCTATTAAAGGCGATACGCGAACCTGGAAGAACTTCAAGAAAGCATTCGATTCATCATATCATCCATTAAATGCCGAACAGTGTTAAAAGCAACAAGACGGATTTTAAAGAATGTCGAAAAATGTGTTACACAAAACGGCGATGTCTTTGCACATCTAATGTAGTTTTTTTTATTACGCTTAAACCAAACAGTTATGATAAATTAGGTTTTATTTTTAAAATGCACAGCCACCTTGTCTAAAAAGTAAATATGGCAATAATTAGATTATTCTTAGGTTTAGGCCAATATTGCATATAAACTTTTTTATTCGGTAGATGATTTGCAAACATTTGTGTCAAAAATATACAGGGTGTTCCATATTAAAAAAAATGAATTTTTCTCGTTTAATCGGAAATGCTGTATTCAATTGTTTTTTTATTTTTACTATCTTAATCAGCAGAAAAAATGTTACTACTTTGCTAATTTAATCGACTTTGTATCTATAATAATAAAAGAGTTAGCAATAGTTCGCACTTAACTTGGAACACCCTGTAGAAACCAATTTTATATTGTTTAAAAACCTAAAGGGCTATTTAAATATTGTCATAAAACTATCATGTAAGCTTTATAAGTAGCTAGAATGTCAAAAAGCTAGTGGCTTTCACCATTTCGCTACCATTTTGGAAAACAGCAATTAAAACTTAAGCTTACCTAAAAATAGACAAAAAATGTAGACAGACCAAAAAACATTTGGTCATAAAAAATGAAAAAAAAAAACTTTTCGTGTAAAGAAGCAGGAATTTTGATTGCCGCAGTTCGCTTGCACATAAAGCTATTAATACATCGTAGCAAAGGAAAAGTGAAAATATACAATTGATTTTTGGAACACGTGAAATGGGTTTTCTTTAAGAATTTTTTCGAATAAATATATTTATTCAAACTTCAGTTCAGAATAAACTGGCTATACTTACTATCTCTGTTTATTATTGTAATAGTGCGCGAGAATAAAAAACCGATGCGACTTTTCCTGCTGTGCGAGAAATGTGTGTTAAATCTTATTCCAAAATTAAATGTATCAAAACTGGAAAATAAAACATCTGTGTAATCAATCACAGAAAATGTTTAGAAGAAAGCAATATAATGTTAGAGCATTTCAGAAAATGTGCTAATTGTTTATTTTAATAAAGAAAGTAGGTAAGTAAGGTAAAGAGGTCTCGTCATTGTGGTAGATGTAAATAATGTTTAGTGTTGGGACCCCATAACCAGTGGCCGATCCAGGATTTTGCTGAGGGGGATGCGACTAAAAAAAAAGTGACCTCTAGAAAAAAAAACGGCTCTAAAATACTCAAAAGTGACTTCCCAAAAAAAAAATCTGACCCTTTACACGCCCTGCAATTTTTAAGGCTTACAGTAGAAAAACACCCATTTGGTAAGGCTCAGGGGGGGGGGGGGGCTGCCTTGGGCCCCCCCCCGCACCTGCCTTTAACTAACGTTAGGAACTTGAACTGTTTTTAGTGTGTATGATAGGTTATGTAGTTTTAATGTTAGGTGGATGGAATCTGAGCCGATTGAATGAGTCGTATCTTACAAAAACTTCAGACTAATCTGACTCTTTTTATGAACCAAACCGTTCATGGATCTTAAATGAAATCGAATTGAGTCAACTGTCGATCGTCATACGTTTATGAATTATGTCATATTCAGCATCGCGTAAGGTGATGAACGCGGCAATGTCTGGCGGCTCTTGATTTAGTTGCTCAATACCAACAGCCGACAGACGGTATTACCTTAAAGCTTGATTGATTTCTGTACTCGTACTGTATTGTGAGTTGAGTTTGTCTATACAGGGTGGAGACTTCAATCGGAACAAATTCGCTTAAAGGCTAGGAAACAATAATTTTAAAAATGCAAAAACACGCTGATTAAGGATTTTTCTGGACTACATACTGTACTTTTTTATTTTATTTTTATTTTTATTTATTAAGTACATGCCTTACAGGTTATTACATACCCAACTACAAGGTAGGACAAAACATGTATACAAGCCCTGTAATGTATAACAATTAAATATCTCAAAATTAACACTAATAAAAATTAAAGAAATTAGGAAAAATTGGCAAGTTTTAAGGCACAATACAATAGATTACTAATTACACTAAGATATTTTACAAAATAAAATTAAAAACCAGCAAAAATTATGCCAGGGGTTTTCAATGCTTAAGACTTCGACCCAACTCCGATAATGACGAGTTAAAAAAATCAATATGAATATGAAAAAATAACAAAAATTTATTTTTTCAGACCTCGTAAAGGGGTCAAACATAAACATAACTATTTTTTTTTAAATGGGAAGATATTACTTTTGGTACCTTTTTGAAAAGCTTTTTTAAAGAGGAAAATTGACTGGGCTATTGTTTTTAATTTTAATTTTTATTGTTCCAGGCAGGAGTTTTAATTGGTACAAATTCGCTAGGATGGTACAAAATTGCACAAACACGTCAATTGAGATGTTTCGTGGATTTTATACTCATAACAAAAATTTGTTTTTTTAAACTCCTTAAACGGGCGAAACGTAACCCAACTTTTAGTAATCACTATTTTCACTATAAATTAACTGTGATTTATAACTTATCGGTTGTAAGGCATGTATCCATTTTCATGCCATTATCATCCAAAATAGATAAATTAATTTTTGTAATGTGTCCCAAAGTAATTTATTTATTTATTTAATACTCAACAGGTATAGAAATACCCAATCACAGAGTAGGAGACTTCTTTACGACCCAACCCGGTCCAAATTGGAATTTGGCGACGCGGCCCGGCCGACCCGTTAACCAAAACCGACCAACCCGACTGCCCGACAAATAATTATTAGGGCTTGAACAATATTTTTCCTACGACCATCTATGAAAATGAGAAAAAAGCACGGTTAATTTGGCTAGAAAGCGCCGTATATCAACACGCGTGTTGAAAAAAAATATTTCAACACTAGTGTTGAAATACAAGGCACACTATTTAATTTAAACATATGGCGCCAATTTGACAGATCACCCCTATTTATTAAAAATAACAAATTTTAGAAAGCAGTAATTGTAAAGTGTTTAACTTTAAATTTATCATGTATTTGTCGAATGATTCAGAATTGAAAGTGTGAAATTCGCCATCTGAAATTATAAAAAATGTTAATAATATACTGGAAAATTTATTACCAGAAAAAAACAAATCGCGCTGGAGAGAGTGTCATGTATTAAACAACAAATCCTTATTGGTACCGATAGCGTAGAGCCGTAGAGAATAGAGCTCTAGCCCATAGATCGCAAACCTGTAGTTCAAATCCCACCAGGAGTATTTGACTTTTTTAAATAAAAATATTAAATAATTTATAGAATGTATTTTGAATTGAAATGTTTCTTGTTGGGTGGATTTTTTAAATTTATGTTTAATGCATCTTTCCTTGATTAAATTTAAAATTTTTCATTCTGGTTAATCTAGAAGTCAATCCAGGATTAGGTCTTCCTATGATATATAAAATATTAAAAAATTAAAAAGTTAAACTACAAATAAAGGAAAAGCCTATTGACAAACAATGAAACCAGATATTAAGTGGAACATTATCCTAAGTATATGCTAATTTCAACACTATTGTTGATATTTTTTTTCACAAATCAAAGGTTGTTTTAATAATTCCTTGTGGTCGTAGGAAAAATAGTGTACATTACTCATGTGAAAGTGATTATTCTAAATTCTAAAACTCCTCATCTGAAAAGTACCACTTTCATCACGTGTTATGTAATATACTATTACAAATATTTCTTTAAAAATAGCACATAAGCAAACCAAGGCTGACCCGAAAGGCCCGGAAAAAATAATTAGGGCCCAAGATGAAAACCCGGCCAGTGCAGGCCTCTAGCTTGCCCTTGACCTGAGTAGTAAACTAGTAATAGTTCGTGGTCTAACTACGCCTCTGTTCGAGACCGCAAAGACAAGAATTGGCACCAAGACATGTAACCCATTTAAAATGCACGGCATGAAGTCGTCTAATGAATGCAAAACACTTTCCATCTCTTACTTTACATTACAATTAATCTTTTTCAAAAAAAAAAAATTGGCCGAGACAACGCGTATAATAATTAATTGAGACGCGGATAATTGTTGTGACAGCGTTGTACAAACAAAAATTATTTATGGGTCTTTTAAACTTCTTTTGTGTAGGCAAAATAAAACAGAATTGGAGATAATTATAGCTTTTGGGTGCCTTGGAATATGCTAAACAGATTCCAGGTGACGTTTTATGTGTTTTTTATTTACTTAATGCAAATTTTGAGGTGCAGAAAAATAAAATGCGAATGGAAGTTTTTATTGTTTTTAATATGACCATAAAGTGTTTAAGCTAAATACAAAAGAAAACGTTATTTAAAAAAAAATCTCGAGAAGAGAAATAAGCGATTAAAAACTTTATTGAAGAACATCTGAGCAATATGCAATATTTCTTGCCGAGGTTAGTATTTCTAAGCGAAATTATATCTATATATTACATAGATCATGGCCCGAATCTTGACCATGTTTATTAAAGAATTTTTTGAAAATCTTTAAATTTTTTTATATTAAAAAAAATTATTATTAATATTTTTTTACAATACAACCTTTAGTAATTATTTTTTCCTACGACCACCTATGAAAAAGAGAAAAAAAGCACGGTTAACCTGGCTCGAAAGCGCCGAATATCACACGCGTGTTGAAAGAAAATATTTCAACTCTAGAGTGGTAATACAAGGCACACTATTTAATTTAAACATATGATTTCAATTTGACAGACCACCCCTATTTATTAAAAAGAACAAATTTTAGAAATCAGTAATTGTAAAGTATTTTAACTTATTTTTCATGTATTTGTCGAGTGATTTAGAATTAGAGTGTGAAAATACGCCATGTGAAATTATAAAAAATGCTAATAAAAGAAAAAACAAGGCGCGCTGAAGAGAATATCATATATTTAAACAACAAATGTTAACCGGTAGCCATGGACGCCATAGCGTAGACACTAAAGCTCTTGTCTACAGAACGGGAGGTCACAGGTTCAAATCCCATCAGGAGTATATGACTTTTTTTTTATAAAAACATTAAATAAATTTATAGATTTATTTTGAATTGAAATCTTCCATGTTGGGTGGATTTTTTAAATTTTGGTTTAATGTATATTTCCTTGAAATTTAAAATTTTTCATTCTGGTTAATCTAGAAGTCAATCCAGGATTAGTTCTTCCTATGTTATATAAAATATGAAAAAATGAAAAAGTTAAACTACAAATAAAGGAAAAGCCTATTGACAAACTATATGAAACCAGATATTAAGTGGAACATATTCCTAGGTATGCTAATTTCAACTCTAGAGTTGAAATTTTTTTTTTCAACTCTAGAGTTGAAATTTTTTTTTTACAAATCAAAGGCTTTTTTAATATTTCCTTGTGGTCGTAGGAAAAATAGTGTACATTACTCGTGTGAAAGTAATTATTCTAAAACTCGGAGAATTTCCGCACTCGGCTGACGCCTCGTGCTAAATATCTCCTCGTTTGAAAAGTATCACTTTCATCACTTGTTATGTAGTATACTAATTATTGGCATATTATACAGTGTGACAAATAAAGTCCGTAACATTTTTTCCTAATCGGTTAAGAAAAATTTTGATTTTGCCATTCATTTTTGATTTAAAACTGATGTCAAATGACATGCACATGAGCAGTCACGTACCATATTTTTTTTAATAATATGGCACACTTTTCTAAAATGTTGATAAATGTTACAGAAAAAAGTTGTTTGTTTTTTAATTTTTAACGTATTAACAATTTAAATTTTTTGCGCTGTTTTAAATTCTGAGCCTCTGATATTTTAAAATTTTACCAAACCTATATAAAATAAATATTTTATAACACACCTATCTTTTTAATATATTTTTTATCACCAATTGCCTTAAACACCGATTTTTCCAAAAATATAAAAAACGCATCCAAAAACTATATCAAAAGTGTTGCAAAGTTGTCATAACTTGCACAAATCACTAAACATTTGCCTTTATTTTGGTTATTTGTTAACTAACTAGATCAGTGGCTGCTCGGGGGGGGGCTCAGTGAGCGTAAGTAGGACAGGATAAATTGGCAATCGGGACTACATGTTTTTCATGATATTATACCTAGTGAAGAAGGCGGAAAAGCGCCGTAGGCGAAACATTTTCGGAGCCACGCCCAAAGTTCGTTTAAAATTCACCTAAATACTATTAAATTTCGGAAATTAAATTATTACCTCTCCCCCTCTGCATGGTTGGATTAAATTTGTTTTTGTAAATGTTTTTTTTTACTTTTCTTTGATATTCCTAGCTGGCCCTTTATTAAAAAAAAAAACATTTTTTATATTTGTAAAAAATATGAATATTGATGTCAATCAAAAATTTTAACATTAAACGTATTTATGACTCTAACCAGCGTTTTCGGGCTCGGTTTTTTTGATTAAAAATGAAGTAAATATCAGTCACCACGTCAAAATTGATGATTTTTTTAGAAATCATGTATTTTAGAAGCGTAGATCTAAGAGCAGTATTTGGTGCAAATAATGCTTAGGTTTTAAAATACTCCTTCTTAAATGTCCCTTTATATATTCATAATAAAGCATTCTCATTTCTTCCCGCACTATTTTTTTTTATTATAAATTATCACACTTCCTTCAAAAAAAATGTTTCAATTAAAATTTTTACTTTAATTTTTCTCTTTAAAAATAATACCTTAACGTAATAATTGGGAATTGGGTTATTTTTGTTGATTTAAAATAGCTCTAAAAAAGGGAAAACGGAACAGACAACTATAAATCATAGAAAAATACTATAAAATATTATTCTTTTTACTCGGCGTTTTCCTTTAAAATTCCATCATAAATCAATAACTGAAACGATATGCGTCAGAATCTCTATATAAAACAGAACTTTTAGAAGGAAAAGTTTAAAAACTAAACGTTTCCTACAAGACCTTTGTAATCTAAGCCAAGAAAACATTAGTTAAAGATTTAAATCAGGAGTCCAAGAGTGAGAAGAAAAATTAGGTTGCAATTAGACTTGGGGGGGGGGCTGCGGCCCGGCAGCCCCCCTCTTAAATACGCCACTGAACTAGATACATAAATACAACTAAAAACAGTTCCAATAAAAAATCGCTTATTTACTCTTTTCTGTACTTTTTAAAACATAAAACATTATTTTTAATTAATTTAATTAACGCACAATACTTACACTACAACGCAATTTTAACATAGTCTTTGAATGCGTTTTTTATGTTTTTGAAAAAAAAACAGTATTTAAGGTACTAATTGGTTTCTTATAACCAATATTAAAAATATAGGTTTGGTATAAAAGAATTATTTTATACAGAGTTGGTAAAAATTTGAAAATCAAAAAATTTAAATTGTTCTAGTGACTTGAAAATTGGTAATCAATGTAAAAAATTAAAAATAAACAACTTTTTCCTGTAACATTCTTCAACATTTTAAAAAATATTGGAATTTTTTGAAAAAAAAATGTTAAGTTTGACGGTTAAAAAAAGTTACGTGACTGCTCATATGCACGTCATTTGACATCATTTTTAAAGCAAAAACGAATGGCAAAATTAAAATTTTCCTTAACTGAAAAAAAATCCCATATGTTGCGAACTTATCTGCGACACTGTATGTAATCTTTTTCTTCGATTTTTTTTATACATGTGACATCCATTTATAAAAAACAACCTAATCTTAGCTTTTCCGTAATTCATGCCAAGAGAACCACAATTTAATACGACAAATTATAACGCGGTCAGATCCACTTAAAGGGATAGAATCAATATTCAATCAGTCATTTTATAATTCCTTTTTTTATGTAAAAATACGAGACACTTTACGTTAGTTTGTCCCACTAAAAAAAATATTAAATTTAAAAGCCAAGTTGAGGTCCTTGCACTTCTCTACATTCAATATTTCAAAATATTGGCATGTTATATAAAATAAAAAGGATGTTCGGAAGAGCAAAATAACATGTAAAAAATGTAGGAAACGAAAACAATAAGCGTGTAGTAAACACGTGTTCTTATGGAAATAGAAATAGTTACTCATAATGTCATAAGTTAAATTAAATTCATTAACTTATATCCAGTGGCGTAGCCAGAAAATATGTTCGGGGGGAGGGGGGCCCATATTTTCTAACTAGTTTTTTTTAGGGTTCAGGGTGAGATGAGGAAAAGAAAAAAAGTATTCAACATTTTCTGTGTGAATGCCCTGGCCTCGCAAAAAGAAGGTTCACTGTTCTGGGTGAACCATTCTTCGATAGCCTGGGGGAACTAAGCAACTTACAACTTGGACGACTGAGCAGGTTTCTGAACAGTAGTGGCTGGTTTGAATAAGTTTTTAAAATCCTTCTGCGGTCTACGCCACACTAAACATTAGAGATCTGATGAAGGTTCTAAGGAACACGTGTGGTATCACAACGGACATAATAGGACTACGTAAGACTGTTTGGTCTGAACCAAAGGTCTGCCACTCTTACCTAACCTAACCTACCCATATTGATATGTTTATACATAATATAATATTGTAGGATTGCATAGAGATTTTTAACCATAACTAATTAACAAGCAACTTTGACTGTGGCATAAATAACATTGGCAGTTAGCTTAATTCTTGACTTACTAATCAGACAACTTTGAGTTTAAAAAAATAATGCATGCCAATGTCATTAATGCCACAGTCCAAGTTGCTAATTAGTTAATTATAATTGTTAAAAATCTTTATAATACCAACTTATTTATCCACCGAATTGATCGAATTGTATAGCAACAATTTTCAAAGCAAGCTGAATGCAGTAATTTTAGTATAGAAGGGACCATCGAACATTCATTTATAAAGGTTGCCGACATCAAACAGCTTAGCCGGCATCTATCTGGCCCAAAAATGGGTTATTCTAAAAGAAATTCTGTTTCACTGATCGAAAAGCCAGAAAAAACGTTAATAAATTTTTTCGGTGCTTGTGTAAAAATTTCTCTATCCAGAAAATTACCCATATTATGTACTTATTTAATATTTTTTTGTCGATGGACTCGCTCCATTTATGACTCACACATGATGACGCAGGTGCAGATATTTCGATGAAAATGTTTTTGCTTTTTTGTTTATATGCAGCTTTTGATAGTCTTCTTCTATACCTGTCTAATTGCATCGCTGCTGCTAGACCAAGTAGAATAGTGAGGAGTGACCAACCGATTTCGTGGTTAGATCCATAAATTATGTTTACTGTCGCTGCCAATTGAAAATAAATATATCTACTAGGTATAACCTATATTTAAAAGATATAAAATTCACATTTTTACTTACGGCAACAAGAATTATTTGTTTGTCACACAACTCACAAACTACTTAACAACGTGTAGCCGGTAAAAACTAGCTAAGACCATAATTCGGCGTTCAAGCGAGTGAGTAGAAACTCACTATCGGTGCCAGTTCAACATAAAGTCAAAATAGTTTTCGTAAATTTTAACTTATACCGGGTGTCCCATTATGGATGGTCATCGGCTGTATCTCGGAAACTACTGGGCATAGAAACTCGGGGGAAAAAAATCTGATAACTAAAGTAGCCATGAGAAAATCCTGGAAATAATTTTTAAGTTCCGCTTTTTGCCGCAAGAGGGCGTAATTGAAAAGGAAATTTTAAAATTTTACATATCTCCGAAAATTCCACACTAAGGTATATCTTTGGTAACACCAATAAAAAGCTTGGATAATTATTCATCATTTTGGTCTTATGCTTATTGGCGTATCGACTTTAATAAGAGGGGGGGGGGGGGGTTGAAAGTGTAATCATTTAAATCGTTGTAACTTATAAACGACTTATCCGATTTTAGCAAACTAAAGACTGTTTGGAAAATAAACGTATGCACTTTCACCAATCGTATTTAGTTGTCCATAATAGTTCCCAAACTAAATTGTTAGAGGGCGCAATTTGTAATAATAAAACATACTTTGATTATACTCCAAAAAAATAAATCATACGGTATAATTATGATACCATAATCGAAATGTAGATGAAATTTGCTAGAAAAAATATTTAAACCGCAGCTCGATATCTCCGGTCATTTCAGCGTTATCGCCAATAGAATAATTTTTAAAACTTTAAATGAAGAAGCGGTTATATATTTTTTAGAAAAAAAGTGGGACGCCACTGATATTTCTCCATGTGGATATTATTTCGGATTAGCCTGATCGATTCTGCATAAAAATGGTCTCTTGCATTTTTTTCCTCAGGCACACCGTTCTTAATTAAAATATTTAAATTAGCTCTACTATTTATTATTATTAACATTGATAATGAAGAATTTTGTTTTATAAAAATTGTTGGAAATGACCACCTTCATTTAATAGGCAAGCTTCTGCCCGTCTAATTAAATTTAATTATTTTAATTAAAAACGGTGTGCCTAAGGAGAAAAACGCAAGACACCATTTTTATGCAGAATTGACCATGCTAATCAGAAATAATATCCACATGGAAAAATATCAGTGGCGTCCCACTTTTTTTCTAAAAAATATATAACCGCTTCTTCATTTAAAGTTTTAATAATTATTCTATTGGGGATAACGCTGAAACGAACGGAGATATCGAGCTGCGGTTTAAATATTTTTTCTAGCAAATCTCATCTACTTTTCGATTATGGTTTTATAATTATACCGCATGATTTATTTTTTCGAAGTAAAATAAAAAAATGTGTTATTATTACAAATTACGCCTTCTAGCATTTTGTTTGAGAACTATTATGGACAACTAAATACAAGTGATGAAAGTGCATACTTTTCTCATCCAAACAGTCTTTAGTTTGCTAAAATCGGATAAGTCGTTTATAAGTTACAGCGATTTAAATGATTACACTTTCAACAGCTTCCCCCCCCCCCTCTTATTAAAGTCGGTACGCCAATGAGTATAAGACCAAAATAATGCCTAATTTTCCAATCTTTTTAATGGTGTTATCAAAAATATACCTTCATGTGGAATTTTAGGAAATATGTAAAATTTTAAAATTTACTTTTCAATTACGCCCTCTTGCGGCAAAATGCGGAACTCAAAAATTATTTCCAGGATTTTCTCGTGGCCACTTTAGTTATTAGATTTTTTACCCGAGTTTCTATGTCCAGTAGTTTTCGAGATACGGCCGGTGGCCATCCATAATGGGACACCCGGTATAATGTTTTCCTATTTATTTTATAGAAGTAAAAAGTTCTGCTATAAATTAACGTATGATTGTTTTGCTGAGGTAAAATTTGACAAGAATTAATTAAATGTTCTTAATAATATATAGTGTACTTATCAGCATAACGGCTGTCAAGTTACCGTTTATGTTTATTGCTGATCTTTGCAACTTGCTTGAGCCATAAAATACAACATAAAATGTTTTTAATAGTTTTCAATCCTGTTTCAATTTTAAATATGCACAAGCAATCAAATAAGCTGCAGTATTATGCAATGTATTTCACGTTGGGCGTCAATTTTGGGTCATTGTAGTCAGTATCGTATTGACGTAGCGAGTACGTACCATTGGCTAATACTGGATCCCTATAAACAAAAGTGGCAACTTTCCGACGTCAGTCGCGTGCAATGCTGTTTTAATCAGGGTAGGCAAAAATTGCATTTAAGACAAAAATTTACCTTCCGAAGCATTCAAGCATCTAAATTTCAAATTTTGTCACAAAATTCAAATTCAAATTCAAATTCAAATTCAAATTCAAATTCAAATTTAAATTCAAATTCAAATTCAAATTCAAAATTTCTTTTATTCAAAAAACAGCAGGTTACAGTTGTACCTAAAGTTAATGAATAGGCGTCTGTATATGAACAAGATCGACCCGAAGCTAAAATAGCTACTGGTTCCTAAAAAATTTTTTAATAATTAAACAAGACGAGATTAAACACATTTAAAATAAGTACATTAAAATAAGCGGATATAACTACGTTAGAATATGCACTTTAAAAACACATTAAAAAATAAGTACATTAAAATATGAATGATCCCAAGATAAAACTTTCTACAAGACATGCTTAGTTTAAAAAATTGTAATTTAAAAATTCTTCCACCGTGTATGGTTCTATTTGTATAATTAAGCTAAGAACGGTTTTTTAAAAAATTTTAAAATTTGTCTCAATCTTCATTCGATTTGGTAATTTGTTAAAAAACTTTACACAAGAATAAGCGGGTCCCTCTCAGTGGCAGTTAATCTGTGTATTGGGACGTTGTAGCCCATCCAGCGGGTACCTAGTTCATGCTGTACTTCAAAAGCACGAAACTTATCTTTGTTTTTGGCAAGAAATAATTCAAATATATATAGCCCTGGAAGCGTTAGAATGTTGTACTCCCTAAACCTCCCCCTACATGTACTTCGAAATGGGAGTCCTGCTAGAATACGAACTGCTTTTTTTTGTCCTATGAAGACGTTCTTCGCGTCCACGCTACCTCCCCAGAATATGACACCGAAGCGAAGCACGGAGTGAATGTTGGCGAAGTAAACCACTCTGAGATTTTCTCTTTCTAAGTATTTTGCCATGACTCTTAATGAGTAACATGACGAGTTGATCTTTTTGCAGACCTCCTGAACCTGGCCCGTCCAGTTTAGGCTTTGGTCTATGTTAAGTCCTAGGAACCTCGTGCTTCTCTCCAGTGGCACAGTCCGAGACTGAAGGCGGACTTCGATTGGAACATCTGCATTACTCTGCTTCGTTCGAAAACACATTGCATGGGTTTTCTTAGGATTCAAAACTAATATATTAGTTCGAAACCACTCTTCGGCCATTTCCAAACGATCATTCGATAACTCCAACAACTCATTGAGCGATTTTGCAATTGTTAAAATGTTAGTGTCGTCAGCAAAGTTCACTAGGTGGCAATCTTGATTTATGATCTGTGATGCTAGGTCGTTTACATAAAAGATAAATAGAAGTGGACCCATAACACTTCCCTGGGGTATTCCCATTTGCATGGTGCCCTCCTCAGAGAAGTGCCGTGCCCCATCTCTCTTAATCACTACTCTCTGCCTACGATCACACAAATATGAGTTTATCCAGCTCAAGGCTGGGCCTCTCACTCCATACCTTTCTGGTTTTTTTAATAATATTTTATGGTCTAAGCTGTCAAAAGCCTTAGATAGATCTAAAAACAGTCCCATTGACAAGTCACAACTCTCAAACCCATTCACAACCCTCTCAACAAAGTCATACACAGCTGTCTTCACAGACTTTCCTTTTAGGTAGCCATGCTGCGACGGGCTTAGAAGTCGCTCATTGTAGAAGTAGCTTAACAGTCTTGTACACATTGCCATTTCGATGATTTTAGAGAAAGTAGATATGTCTTGTTTTTTAGTTTGTGGAAAAAACACTGGCAGCAGAAGAATAAAACGACAATATTTTTGTAAACTGTTTTTTACGTAAAAATTAGTTTTAAAACATCGTCATAAAAATTGGTTTTTCGTTTTAAATCCTGCAAAAGTCGCTCTCCAGAGAGAATATTGTTAATAGGCGTGTCCCTGTATGTTTTGTGAATAGATATGAATTATTTTTAATCCAAAAAAGGATCATTCTAGTAGTAACAATTAACGCCTCCATATTAATTTTTTTCTCGAAACCCGATGGCGTGAAGTCTAGCAAAAGGTCGAAAACACTAATTATAAATTAAAAATCTATCATCCACCTGATTGAACCAATGTTGCCAATTGTCACAAAATTGTTTCTTATTTTACGATACCTTATCCGTTATCCTCTTAAAAATATATTAACTAAACTAATTAATAATAAAACTTATAGAGGCGTGTTTCATATTGTATATTGAGAAAGCGAAGTATTTTCCAAACTACGGTAAAACTTGAAGATTGACACCAATGCACACACCAAACGCGGGCTTTCTTAGCGCGGGTTGTTGAAATTATTATTGTTTGAAATTATTTTTATTAATTTAATAATATAGAGATTTGATGTAAATGAAATATTCTCAAATATACTACTATTTTTGAATCCATAATAGTACTTTTTTCTGTGTACAAACGCATTTTTGATCTATAAATATTAGCTTGTATCTGCATAGAGAAAACAGTATGGTGATATAAAAAAAAACTCATTAAATCAATGGTAGACTGTATTTGCTATTTCTGAATAACTCTTCTATTTGTTTTGATGCTTAACGTATTGTTATTGCATAATAACGATTATCACCTATTTAACTATAAGATCTCATTGGTTTATATGAAATTGCCATTGGTTTTTAATGAAAGGATATATTTGGCATAAAAGCATTTATCTTTTAACATCATTGGCTTTCAATAACAAGCTATGATTGTAGCTAAACAAGCTACAAATGCGTTCAAATATTTATTATATTGTAAGATTACTTTTATAGTTTTAGTTCTTGAAATCCCCAACAGGGCCTCAATTCTTGGTTCATAGAAGTAGATTTTCCCATGGGGATATGCAATTTTTTTCATGAAAATGGCGATCTCGTATTCTTGAACACATTTCGTAGGGAAAGTTTCCAATAAGATCACTGGAACTCGAGTTTAACTCCGTGGGGACATTGCGAACGAAATATTTCCCCATGGGAATACATTCCACCGCTTGAAGAATTGAGGCCCACACGTTAATTTTCCATAACACAATGCACTATAGAACTCGCTTATTCTTATAAAATAAACAAAGCAACAACGCGTAGAAAAATACTATAGGAGGCAAGGCCACGACGCGACGGCAGCCAAATATGTCCTTCATCGCCGTTACGCAGGTGAAGAAGTGTTGCCGACCTTCTCTATGATTAAATTAAACATAAGAACCATTGAAATAAAAGAAATTCAATTTATTTTAATATTTCCTAGTTACTGATTGGATAATATCAGGGCCGTAGGTAAGGGGGGGTTCTCAACCTCCCCCCCCCCCCCATGTCACATTACTTGACTGAACTACCCAACTCAAAAATCGTCTCCCTAGCGCTATTTAAAAAATAAAAGGGCGTGGCACCCAAAAAATGCTACTTTTTTTAAACTTCATAACCTAAACATTGCAAAAATATTAATGTGTCTAAAGTTTCATCTCCATAACACATCTTATATCTATAATTATTTCAACTTTTATTTTAAATATTTTCAAATTGTCTTATATGTACTTTTATTATAGGTTAGTAGTTTCCTTTTACTATTATTCTAATGTGCATAGGTAGGCATAATTGTTTAGTATACGATACGCAATTGTTTACAATATTATTATTTACTATTTCTATTCCCTTTATGGACAGGCTATACCTCAATTAAACTAAACTAAATTAGAACTAAACTAGATAAATTAAATTAAGAAAAAAAGAGCAGTGTTTATACTTCAACTCGACCACCTAATGATATCCACAATAAGAGAAGAAGAAAGTGCACCTAACCTAACCTTTCTTATTATCGGTTTGCTTTGTTTTGACATTTGATTTGTAGTCTCTCAAAGATGAACGAAAAAAATATATTTATTCTTTTATTGTGCATGCTGATGACAGACTACCTATTTAAAAAAAAATTCTACACAGCGGATTAGACGGTATGGAGTAAGACCAATTAATAGATTCCGAAGAGAATGCGGAATGTTCCATAATTTGATTAAGGCGATGGTAGAAAATATTAACAAATTTAGGGTTACGTGCAGAAATCAAAAATTGTTCTTTATGCTTCAATCCTTCACTTATTGAATGACGGAAATCACGAATTATGCCGATCGTCGCACGAAAATTGCCGAATCAACTAAACTTAACTAAGAAAGTTAAAAGTTGACCAACTTCTTAGTTTAGTTTAATTCCTTAATTGTATGTATAAATGGTTCCATATTAATGTAGTATTTTAATTTCTTAATTATCTTAGCTTAGTTAAGTTAAGTTTAGTTTAGTTGAGGTATAACCTGGCCATTAGTCCTATTTTAATTTTTAAAACCTAAAAAACCACTCAAAGAAACTTGTTTTAAACAGTCAAAAATTTGATTTTATTGTTTGTTGAAATATGCCCCAACATAATTATTATTTAATACACTACATGCCACTGCCTATAGTCACTCTATACAATATATTCACTCTATAAATAATCCATGCAGTTTACACTTTCAAATTCTTTAAAATAACGCCAATAAACTTTTTTTGGAAAAAATAAAAATTTTCTTTTATTGTTTGCTAAAATGCGTATTACGTGAAAATTATATAATATGCGCTTGAATTTCAGGGTCGAATAATCGATAAAATTAAGGTATAAATAAACACAACTAGATTTAGTTACATGACAAAAACCATATGATGATAAAAGATAATATTATTTTATTTTGTTTTAATTGTATATACACACGTGGTGTAAATCGCTATATCCTTCCACGTAATGTATTTGTTTAGTAACAGTACGAGTGACGAAAGTATGGAAACCCAATAATTACAGGAATGTCTCCGGGAAATCCCAGGAATGCAATTTAGGCTATACCACATACAGCGACTATCAGAAAATGTGCGATATATGAGAATAGTAGTTTGTACAACAAGAGTGGATACGATGTCCATATCGGGCGAGGAAGTAAAATGAGCATGACGCCGTAGGCGGAGTGCTCAAACTTCCGAGCGTAATATGGACAATCCAGTCGAGTGGTACAGTATACTTTTTCTACGACTCAACTTCTGAACTTCATACTAAAAATTTTAAAACTATTTTATCGTATCATTGAAGATTAAGTCATTTTTATATGATATATTTATTAATAATTATTAACATCATAAACGTACTAAAACCTACATAACACCTTAGTTACTCATAATACATTAGTTACCATAATTTAATACGTTAGTTACGAAAGCATAATACGTTAGATACCAAATAATATTAGAACTATTTTTCATGTAAAACAATATTTTGACAGTTTTCAAATTTGATGGATACACCTTTGTCTTTAACGTCCACGATCTTAGGTATGCCCTCTGAAGACTGATTAATGACCGAGCAAGCACTCATTTCGATTTCGTGCGGTTCCCCAGTACTTAATCCACTGCCGGAAACATCGCAGATTTGAATTTTGCGAGCAATGGAAACTTTCTTGGTCACACTTTCTTCTAAATACCCTCTAGCAACCTTCGCCGATTCCCATCCACCAAGTTCTTGTAGGTCTAATATATCTCCTCCAGCATTAACAAGAAAATTGAAAACTTGTTCTCTTGTAAATACTTTTGATTTTTTTGCTCTATATCCAATATTTTTCTTCTTGATGAAACGTATTAAGGCGCCGTATTTGTCGATTTCCACTCTTTCCTTCAGTTCTAAAGTCACTCGTAACATGGAATATTTCGGCCATAAGAGAGTTTTGCGAAATACGCCAGCAAGTCCGTTTCTTCTGCACCTTGAACATATACTTTGTTTCGCCACTCACAAAACTGCCGATATTCTTTTTCATAATGGATTTTAGATTTGTCCGGAAGCAAGTTCAACCTTATAATGTAGGCTGCAGCTAATATATCGTCAGGAATATCAAAATCTTGCAGGATTTTAATGATGACTTTTTGAAATGCCAAAATGAAATGACATAAAACCTTGTTTTTATTTTCGCATCGCCGTTGTCAATGATACGATAAAGCTTTGAATACAACTCGATTATTAGCGATTTAACACCGTCTCGGACATTGCGGGTGACTCGGCTGTTGTCTCGGCTGTTGCCTCGGCTGTTGCCTCGGCTGTTGCCTCGTCACCTAGTAATGTCCTCGACTATTATAAATCGCATAATAATCTCGTTATATTAATAGCTATAAATTAGGCATTATAACTTATGTTTAGTTAGCCGTGAGCTTGTGAGAAAGATAATAAAAACAATTAAAGAAAAATTCCTTTCGTTGTAAAATCCGTGGACCAAATCACACTGTAACATATTTATCGATTTTGATGATTTCTTATATTTACACCAAATGGCTTTATATATATCTATCTTTCTCACATTCGGCATGTTGCAGAATAACAGACAAATAGCGATATATTTATACGAGACAATTTCTTTTTCTAAACCATGGCCTTTGCTTGCTTGCGTACCAAACCCGACAAACCCATATTTTTTCTGTGCAAAATAAAACGCAATAACATACCTTACCTTAAAACTATTAGTTGGAATTAATTTTTTTCTAAAAATGTAATAATTTCATTTATTTTATCTGGTTTTATGTACCTAATTTTCCAATATTTAAGGATGATGTACTAGTTATTTTTATTAATCTTCAACCCTATATGGTTATATTTGGGTAGTAATAGATCGTATATCATAATATTTGTACATTTGACTTTTTAACACTGAATATCAACTTTTCATGTTCTAGGAATTAGTGAAAGTCAATATAAGCTTTTCAAAAATATCTTCAAATAATGGTAATGACCTCAGTATGTTTTACATTGCAAAATAATTATTTATAGGATATTTAAAAAATACCGTTAATTTATTCTATAAAAATTAGTCAAATGACAGTATTTCTCATACACCAATAATTTTTAAAAAATTTGGAAAGACAATTTGTGGCGTGACAAAACGTCACTTATTGGCAATAATTACCCAAAAAAATATGTTAATGACACAGAATAAATAATTGTCCACCATATGTCAATGTAAAATTTCAAGTATTCATTAGTCTTGTACAGTATGTTTTGAGCAATAGTTCCCAATCAAATACAATTCTTTAAATTATTAATCATTAAAAGTTGCAACTTCCAATTTAACATGTTAAACCGTAAAACCATTTTTTTGATTTAACACGTTAAACTGAAAGTTGGTATTTTTATATACGGAATAGAAAACTAAAATAAAGAGATTAGAACCATTTTTCTCTTAGATGCTACAGCCTGTCAAAGTCTAAAAATGGCATAATTTAAACCAGAATTGGGACGATTTAAATCAACTTATTTTTTCAATTTTAATCGTGATTTAAATCAAATTATAAATGGCTGTAAAAACAAGTAGCCGAATAACCTTTGAATTTCGACATTTCGATATTCAAAGAAATAACTAACTCATCAGGAAATTTAAAAAAACAACAACATAGTTTAGTGTTTAGATACATTATGTAAGTGCAAAAATATAACTAATCGTCATCAGTCCAGCGTAAAAAAAATTCATATATTAAGCTGCTGATATTTTTTATGTCGACTTTCGAATTAGGCTTTTTTCCTCTTCATTCGCTGCCAGGGCCATTCCCGAGGGGACCTACAGTTTAACGTGGGTTCCGAACCACGATCCTCAGTCATGCGACACCCCCCAAGGGCTATCAACCCTTGGTTTATTGTCATTGCATGACCTACCGATTGGGGAGTGTGTACCTTCTTCCGCACCCCACGAGATGTCCGATCTCATCCGGCCTGGTTACCGGCGTGAATGGGGTGGGTTGGGAGATGATACCTTTTACACTCTTTCCTGCATTCATTAAATCCACTAAATTTCGGACATACTTTTTTTATTGTACGTATGCCCACTCCGGGAATCGAACCCGGGTCGCCGCGATCGAATGCCAGTAGCTCTACCTTTAAGTCACAACCGCGGTCATTTTTTTATGTCAATACAAGTTATTTTGTATGTCGTCGAGGAGATTTTCTAACTGTAAATCTAGACATCAAATATTTTTGGGCGAATAGAGACAAAATAATAAAAATAAATTATTTTAAATTTCCTTATTGCTATACTTAAGAAAAAAATCAGTATAAATTGAGAAAAATAAAAAAAAATTATGATTTAATCGAAAAAATAAGGTTTATTGATTTAAAAAAAAATCGTGATTTATTGCAACCTTTTTTTTTTATCTCAAAAACAATTGAATTTAGACATTACATTTTATACAAAATAGACGTGGAATTATATAGGGAGTTATAAGATAATATAATATATAGGGTGTTCTATTTAAAATAACGATGTTGCCACTTGTTTCGGACAGAAGCGGCAACGCGGCATTACTGAAAATATTTAAAAACAATAGACCACGGTTGTTTATCTAAACAACCAAATTTTTGAAGAAAACGTATCACTCGTTTTCCATAAACGGCTGACGTTCTATCCACCGTGAAACACTCACTGTATATAAAATATGCCCGTATCTATTTCCACATCCTGTAAAAACGTAAACCAAAGAAATCTTAGGAATTTTAAGGATAATTTAAAATTTAGAACTAAAAATTCCATTTAGTTGTTATTAGGTAATTTACAGGTGAGTGATGGTATCAGTATTTTTAGTGCCTCGGAATTTGGAATTTGTATTAGTCCAATTGTCCAATTAAGTACACAAAAAATTGGGAGCATAAATTCAAAAAGAATAATATCCATTTATATATTTTATTGCAAAATTTAGGATTTCCATTAAATTGTTTTCCATGCGAAGTTATATCAGTTAGATCAAAAACCTTTCGTTCGCTTGCCCGAATCCTGGCCTTGTTAATAAATGAATTTTTAAGTTTGGACTCTACAGATAATATTAGAGAGTCATTAAGATATTTTTATTTTAAAAAAAACTTTAGTAAACATTTTAGGGTTTTCGTAAATCTTTTTCTTTGACTTTTTTCTGCATTAAAATAATTTTATCACACCCACATACAGGGTAGCCCATTTGTTGAAAAAGTAATATACCGTCTTTACTATTAAAGGCACTTATCAAAAAAAAGTTTTTATAAAAGTTGTGAGGTATAGAAAAATATTTGTTCTCAAATTATTTTTAAATATACAGCATGATCCAGAAACGTAGGACAATAAAAAGATACATTTTTATTTTAAATGGAATACTATATATATATTTTAGCATTCTTTTTTTCCCCAGAGAAATTATCCCTATGACGCTATATTTGGTTTTTTAATTTTTTTCAACGTAGCCAAACCAAATGTGAAATTCTGAAAATTTTGGAAAAAACATGATAGTACAAAATTACCTGTATTTCTCATTTACAATATCGACAATAGAAAATTTCTTGTATACTCTTCAGTTTAGGGATAGAATAACTGTATTAAATCTTCAAGTACTTAAAATTTTGTACAGGGTGTCGTGGTCATGGCTAATTAGAATAATAAAAATTACAGTTTTTTCATGAAAATTTAAATAAAAATAGAAATATTGACAAAACTAGTAAATTTAGGTATAGGTATGAGTTAACAACATTAAAAGATACTTAAAATGTCTATCAGACGAGCCTATAAGTGTTCAATTTGGAAAGCAGAGTTATTGATTTTAAAATTTTCTATATTCTAATGTCAACAAAAAACCTCCTGTACAAAATTTTAAGTACTTGAAAATTTAAGACAGTTTTTCTATCCCTAAACTTAAGAGTCTATAAGAAACTTTCGAATTTTGTACTATAATGTTGTTTATAAAATTTTAAGAGTTTTGCATGTTTGTCAACATTGCAAAAAATTAAAAAACTAAATATGGCGTCATATGGATAATTTTGTGAGGAAACAAAAAATGTTAAAAGATCGTCTATTAAAAAAAAAACGTATCCGTTTATTGCCTACTTTACTGGACCATCCTGTATATTTATAAATAATTTAAAATATAACAGCCGCATTCACTAAAGGGCTCTAAATTTAATACCGTCTCTAAAATGACAAGAACCAGAAGTTTTATATTGTATATATTTTCTTAAAAAAATTGTATTTATTGTAATTGCAATTGTATCTTATTACTTTTATTTTTCAACAATAAAAACAATTATTACAAAATATTATTATTATTATTATTATTATTATTATTATATTTTACCAATTTTGCTAAAAAGTCGCTATTTTTGTAGTAATTTTAATTACCTACATACTTCTTTTCAGCCAGAAAGTATACTCGGAGGGGCGTAAGAATGATTTTTTTTCTAGACAAAGGGACAGTCGGGACTACATGAAGGTGGAAATGCGCCGCAGGCGAATAGTTTTGGAGGCCACGCCCAAAGTTCATATAAAATTCATCTAACTACTATCAAATTTCGAAAATTAAATTATTACCTCTCCCCCTCTGCATGGTCGGATTAAATTTGTTTTGGTAATTTTTTTTTGATATTCCTAGCTGGCTCTTTATTAAAAAAAAAACATTTTTTATATTTGTGAAAAATATGAATATTGATGTCAATCCAAAATTTTAACATAAGTCGTATGTATGACTCTATCCAGCGTTTTTCGGGCTCGGGTTTTTTTGATTAAAAATAAAGTAAATATCGTTCATCACGCAAAAATTAATGATTTTTTCGGAAATCATGTATTTTAGGAGCGTAGATCTAAAAGCAGTTTTTGGTGCAAATGCTTAGGTTTTGAAATACCTACTCCTTCTTAAGTGATATTCATAATAAAGCAATGTCGTTTCTTCCCGCACTATTCTTTTTATTATAAATTATCACACTTCTTCCAAAAAAAAATGATTCAATTAAAATTTTTACTTTAATATAAATACTTAATTGTTTTTTGTTTTTGTTGTAAAAATATTTTATTGCATTGGGTTATATTCTTGTTGATTTAAAATAGGTCTAAAAAAGGGAAAACGGAACAGACAAGTATATAATGGAATAATAATATAAAATATTATTTTTTACCTGTTTTCCTTTAAAATTGCATCATACATCAATAACTAAACCGACATGCGTCCGAAACCTTAATATCTATATAAAACAGGACTTTTAGAGAAAAAATTGAAAAACTAAACATTTCCTACAAGACCTTTGTAATCTAAGCCAAGAATACATTATTTAAAAATTTAAATTAAGAGTCCAAGTATGAGACGAAAAATTAGGTTGCAATTAGAACCCAAGCTTCTAGGCTCAAGGGAAGAGGGACTGCAGCCTTCCCCTCTAAATATGCCACTGCTTCTGTTTCCGCGTTTTTGAAATTAAGAGAAAAAGTCACAATTTTTTACGGAACAGAAAACATTATAAACAATCGATTTTTCTATAGAAATGTTTGCAACCCCCCAACACCTGCAAAAATTTCTTCCGACCTCCATAAACAGTGAAGTTTATAATAGACCCTTAAAAAGTTACTAAATTGTAAAACAATATCAACGATAGAATGTACACTATTCACTCTTACCTTAGAATTTGAACAGCCTAATTGAAGAAAAACAAAAAGCACTAAAACAATTCCCAATCCGTTACGCATAGTTTACTATAAAATTATCACAAAAATGCATGAAACAAAATCACAACTGATTTAAAACAATATAAAAGAACACAGTCATGGTATCTCCATAAAAAATACTACATTATTAAAAAGAAAATTAATTTAATCGTAGTAAGTACTTATCATAAAAGATAAAAACAATACTATCAAATGCATTAGAATGCGAAAAGAGTCTAATTTCAATGTGTATGTGTAAGAAACGCACGTGTATTTTTAAATATAGGATTGGTTAGCGATGTCCCGACTTTCGAGAGTTTAATAACCAACTGAATGCGATGCTGAACTTGACTCAAAATAAATAACTAAAACCTGATCTTTGATATGACGCGCTTGGTAAAGCTTTCATACAGTACCCGCTTTGAGCTTGATGCAACGACGGATGCAAGTAAAAGCTGAGTAGAAGAAGGCATACCGGTGTAGGGCCTAGTTATATGAAAAGGATGGTTAAAGCTTGAAAGCAGTAGCGTAACCGGCAAGTTTTGACTAAAACGAGATTAGGTAATTTTGAGTAAAATATTCACTAAAATATTCTTGAAAAATAATTTAATGCACGAAAAAAAAAGATTGTTAAAACAGGTGCTTACGCCATTGGCGCACCCAGGAGAGGCTGGGGGTTGTAGCTCCCCCCCCCCAGCATTGGGAGGGGCAGTGACGTAGCTAGAAAATATGCTCGGGGGGGGGGGGGGCTTAGTAGGCGTAAGTAGGACATTGTTTTTTTTTTTTGAGAAAGGGACAGTCAGGACTACATGTATTTCATGATATTGTACCTAGTGAAGAAGGCGAAAAAGCGCCGCAGGCGAAGAATATTTGGGGACCGGCCAAAGATCGTTTAAAATTCACCTAACTACTATCAAATTTCGAAAACTAAATTACTACCTCTCCCCCTCTGCATTGTTGTATTAAATTTGTTTTTGTAAATGTTTTTTTTTAAATTTTTTTTTGATATTCCTAGCTGACTCTTTATTAAAAAAAAAACATTTTTTACATTTGTGAAAAATATGAATATTCGTGTCAATCCAAAATTTTAACATTAGACGTATTTATGACTCTAACCAGCGTTTTTCGGGCTCGGTTTTTCATGATTAAAAAAGAAGTAAATATCACTCACCACGCTAAAATTGATGATTTTTTCAGAAATCATGTATTTTAGGAGTTATAAAAATATTTTTTTGCATTGGGTTATATTTTTGTTGATTTAAAATAGCTCTAAAAAAGGGAAAATGGAACAGACAAGTATATAATAGAAAATTACTCTAATATATTATTCTTTTTACTCGTTTTCCTTTAAAATAGCATCATAAACCAATAACTAAAACGATATGCGTCCGAAACCTTAATCTCTATATAAAACAGGACTTTTAGAAGGAAAAGTTTAAAAACTAAACGTTTCCTACAAGACCTTCGTAATCTAAGCCCAGAAAACAATATATAAAGATTTAAATTAAGAGTCCAAGCGTAAGACGAAAAATTTGGTTGCAATTAGACTTTTAGATCCGAGCTCCTGGGCTCAGGGGGGGGGGGGGGGGGGGGGCTGCAGCCAGGCAGCTCCTCCCTTAAATACGCCACTGGGGAGCGGTTTTTTTTGAGAAGTAACTTTTTTAAAAAACGAGTTTTAGAAAGGAGACCTTTTTTTTTAAATAACTTTTGATCCGAGACACATGCTCCTTCTCCCCTATGTAAAACAATAAAATGAATCGTTCCTTTATTAAAATTTAGAAAGATGAGAAATTAGAAAGACGTTGTTTGATGATGGTGAAGGATTTCCAAAGTATTTATTATTAATAACAATACGCAAAACTAAAACCAAAATTGTACGAAAATTCACCATAACAATACGTTTTATAATATTGTAGAGAACTACATCGATCTCCGATTTTCCGTCGGTCATATGTAAAAATCAGTACAAATTATCATAAATCCAAATACGTATAGAAAAAACAAATGTGCAGACATTGGTAGATAAATTGCCAAATTTTCAAAGTTATAGCGGCCATTGTTATCTCAGATAATTTGTCACTCATCTGTACATTGATGATTGATGGAGGAGACGATATAACTGGATTAAATCGTCATGGCGGCTGAAGATCTACACAAGTATATGAAGAATACATTGATCAGTCCATAAAAAACAAGATAACTACAACAAATACTATTGCTAAACAGATATATAGAAATGAAGCTTCTTTTTCCTCTACGGCAACCGAAATTCCAAATATTTGTACTGAAATTTTTTTCAAAATTAATGATAGATCATGACCAATTTAGTTAATTAATTGTACTTATACTAATTTTAGTGTTATTGACAATCTCAAATTAATAAATTAGTCGTAGATAAAGTAGAGTGCGCTACTCTCAATAATAGCCACATTTTGCCAACCAACAAAATCCCGCTGATATTTAAAACGTGATTTTCTCGGAATCCCCACAAACAATTTTGTAAAAACCTGTTTCATATTCAGCGGCAAGTATAATCCTTACCAGCAAATCAAAAATCCGGTTTTATGCATCAGCCAGTGCTGAGATTTTAGCTACTGAAAAATCGATTAACGGGATTTTGTTGGACAGCACCCCACCCCTCACCCCTAAATACACCACTGCCAATGGCTATTATTCCCTGAGAATGTTACATCGCTCGTGAATGTTCCTAGAGAATAATAGCTCATCATTATTGACTCGTGGTATTATCTACTATTATAACAGGCGATTAAATATTTTTACAAAATATTTAGAAGTACGCCACTAACTCCTGAAACCTGAATTTCGGTTCCATAGAAAGAGTGATATTTGCCGCTAAATTTAAAATAGTTTTTTACTAAATTCTTAGTTTTAGAGAAATTCGCGTTTGAAATATTGCTTAGTGGGGTTTTGGTGGCTGACGAAAAGTGACCAATTTACCAAATAAATTTACCATAAAGCAATAAATTCGCATTATAAGATTGGTAATTTTCACAAATATCTAGTGAAGTAAATGAAAAAAAAAGTTGATGTGTTTGTTTCAAAACCCGACGTTTTTTTTTTGAAAAAAAAACATAGGGGGTAAGTTTTTTGATAAATTACGATTATTTTCACAGTAATTAAAAATCTATATTACCTTATTGAGTTTTTTAAAATAAAGTGCAATAAACACGAAAATATTTTTACATATATTTAAAGAAAAAAACGAACATAAAACTTATAAAGAAAAATAACACAAAAACCTTGTAGTTGCCCTATGCAAACAATGTAAAAAAAAGAGTAACCTATAACATACAGTAACAACAGTAAATACTCTTTATATGCTCTATGCTCTTTGGTTTACTGAACAGAAACATAAAATAGAACCTATCATTCTATCAAAGTTATCAAAAAACGGGATTTTTAAATGATGCCTTTATGAAAAAAAACGTGGATTGTTTTTTTTTCAGGTGGTCAACAAAACGGTTTTTTTACATCACTACAAAAATCTAATTCTTGCTGTACGGTAGTTACCGCCGCTCCCCTAAAATATATTTGTGAGACACGTTAAAGATACCCAAAACTATTTTATAATCCTATTGTAATGCACCTTCAGGTAAAAGTCATATTGTATTATAATAAAATGCTAATAAAAAGTCCGATGACTTCACAACTTTTTGTTAACCCTAAAAGGAGACGGGTTTTGACGATAAAATTATTGTGAAAGAGGAAATGATGACAATTGCATTGTCGGTTGGTAACGGGATATATTAGCAATATTTTTATATAAATTTAAATGTCAATAGATGTAAAAGTGGCTTTCATAACAACAATAAACGGATTAAATTTTTTGTATGCACCCGAATTCAGTAAACGTTATCATCTTCCTTATTTAAGAGTAGATATAAAAAACAGTTTCAATTATCATAATTATTGCCATTCCTTCAAATTAGGTTTTTTACCTTTGCGTTCGCTGCCAGAGCCATTCCCGAGGGGACCTACAGCTTAACGTGGGTTTCCAACCACGATCCTCAGTCATGCAATTTCCCCCCAAGGGCTAACCCTCGGTTTCTTGCGCCATTGCATGTCAAAGTCAAAGTTTTATTTGCTACTTACACAAAAGGTTTATAGCACGTCACAAAAAAAATATATAAATAAATATAATCATACATTTAGGGTAAAATAACATTACTTATAATAGAATACAAACAAATTATGCACAAATACATATATAAAAAATAATGATTGGAGATTAGCACATTAGAGAGGCATAACTGGCAAAACCACACCAATGCACAGCTTTCAGGCAAAAGCCACAAGGTACTCATTCAAAGAGTAAAAGCAGTGACTCAGCAAATGTTGTTTTACATATTTTTCGAATCGGATATCATCGAGGGTTCGGTACCGTCTCGGGATCTTATTATATAAATTGTAATTAAGAGAGTTGTTTTTTGATTTACTTAGTCTGAATCGGTGCGGGATTATCTTGTCTGAGCCTCGAGTGTTGTAGCTATGAACATCTGAATGCCTAGTGAGTTCATCCCTATGCGAGTGTAACTTTAATACCGTTTAAAAGATATAAATACTAGGCAGCGGCATTATACCAAATGCCAGACAAATAAGATTTAATAAGGTCCAAAGGAATACCTCTTATGCCATAGTGGCTTAGTTTTTTCAGAAGGAGTTTATGACAGACACAGTCGAAAGCCTTCGTTAGATCACACAATGTTATTGATGATAGTTTCCCAGCCTCCAACCCCTCGACTATGTCACTCACAACCTCCAAGATGGCTCCCAGTGTCGATCTATTGGCTCTGAACCCGTACTGAGAAGAGTGAAATAAACCATTAGTTTCAAAAAAGTTATAAAGCCGTTTCTTAAGCAAAGCATGTAGGGTTGACACCTTTTTATTGCTGTTAACCTGGAGTTTCCGCTATGGCTTATATATTTCCCCTAATCTAAAGTGATTTTAAAATAAAAAGGTCAACATTCATTAAAAACATTAACAAACCCGATCAAACCCAAACAGGCCTTACCCAACGTATCGGCGATGCCCGACGACAAAAGCGATGACTAAAAATAAAAAAGGTCTCTTCCCTCTCACATTCTCGTTGTACTTCCCAATCAAAGGTAACTTCTAGAAAAAAATGGTCTTCCACACCGTGTAACCCTTCTCCCCGATACCAGGAACCTGAAGTCAAAGGGATTCGACCTGGAGGCTTCAAACCAAACCTGGAGAGGTGGCAACCCTAATTGCATGACCTACCGATTGGGGAATGTGTACCTTCTTTCGCACCCCACGAGATATCCGATCTCATCGGGCATCGTTACCAGCGTGAATAAGCAGGGGGATTGGGAGATGATATATTTTACACTCTTCCCTACATTCTTAAACCTACTAACTAAATTTCGGACATATTTTGTGATTATGTGTAGGCATACTTAATCCGGGGATCGAACCCGGACCGCCACGGTCGAATGCCAGTGACTCACCGCTGAGTCACCGCCGCAGTATCATAATTCTTAAGGCCTTTTTACATTGAGTGCAATTGCAAGAAAAAATTGCCTGAAAGCATGCGCTTTGTCGATGTTTTAAACAGCTGGTGCAGGTTTTAAATGGGAAAACGTGCATCAGCTGATTAAAACGTCATTGAAGCGCATGCTTCCAGGCCATTTTTCTTGCAATTGCACCCAATGTAAAAAGGCCTTTAGGAATAAATTAAAAATTCCAGGTCGCCTTCCTTGTTTTATCTATAAAGCGAGGACTAACGCACACGACCGATTCGATGTCTCAACCTCTTACATAAAGAGTAACCAACGGTCGGTAGAAATAGCCACTTACCGGAGAAAAAATCATGACTAATATCAACAACAGGGTTGTTTGTAATGTTTATCTGGTTATCTTCTCTTTTCTTCTCATTCGAACTCCCCAACAAGCCCGTAGCTAGCGGGGGCAGAGACGCCTACTCTGATTGTAAAATTTACGTACTCTAGGAAAAATCAGATAGCTGTAACTACATCGAAATGGTTAGGTTTATTTTCTGGGTTCGTTTGTTGAACTACACAGAAAAAAATCTCTTAACTTAAGATTTTCTATGGTATTAAAAATTAAATATTTTTTTAATGTTATTTTTAAGAATGAATTTCAAAAAGTATTTCATTAAATCTAAGAAAGGTACTGCGGTTTTTGTGACGTATATTCGATAAGGTTCGTGTTTTTGTTCCAATAGTTTTTTTTTTATTTATTTTCTCAGACATGGCAAATATCAAAAAGTACAAACACAGAATTTTTTTTTTCCTTTATACACTACAACCAAAATTAAAATTTAGTGAATGAACCCATTCCAAAATGCATCATAAGCAGTGGCGTATTTAGGGGGGGGGCTGCAGCCCGGCAGCCCCCCCTCCCCCCCCCCCCCCCCCCCCCCCGAGCATTGGAGCTCGGGTCTAAAAGCCTAATTGCAACCTAATCTTTCCTATCAAGCTTGTACTTCGATCTTTAAATAATGTATTCTTGGCTTAGATTACAAAGGCCTTGTAGGAAACGTTTAGTTTTTAAACTTTTCCTTCTAAAAGTTCTGTTTTATATAGAGATTTCGGACGCATAATATCGTTTTAGTTATTGATTTATAATGCAATTTTAAAGGGAACGAGTAAAAATAAGAATATTTTATAGTATTTTTCTATTATATACTTGTCTGTTCCGTTTTCCCTCTTTTAGAGCCATTTTAAATCAACAAAAATATAACCCAATGCAATAAAATATTTACAAAAAAAAACAATAAGGTATTTATTTAAAAATAATTAAAGGACACATTTTAATTGAAACATTCTTTTATGGAAGAAGTGTGATAATTTATAATAAAAAAAAATAGAAACGAGAATTCTTTATTATGAATATACAAAACGGCAAGCAAGAAGGAGTATTTAAAAACCTAAGCATGTGCCCCAAAAACTAAGATCTAAAGATCTAAGCTCCTAAAATACATGATTTCTGAAAAACTCATCAATTTTGGCGTTGTGAGCGATATTTACTGGTAAGAGTCATACATCCGTACGTTTTATGTTAAAATTTTTGGATTGACACCAAAAGAAAAAAAAATAGAGAGCCAGCTAGAAATAAAATAAAATAATAGTTAGGTGAATTTTAATCGAACTTTGGGCGTGGCCCCGAAAATTTTTCGCTGTCCTTCTCCCAAAATAAAATGTCCTACTTATGCCCACTGAGCCCCCCCCCGAGCATATTTTCTGTCTACGCCACTGATCATAAGTATAAAGAACAATATAAGCAGTTGCAGAATCCTACAATAATTAGGAGCTCTAAATATAAACCCCGCTGATATTCAAGATCAATCTTATTAGCCATTTTTTTGCATACGCATACACAATATCGTTTAACTAAACATAAAAAAATATATAAGCAGTGTTTGATGTCTCAATAAAAAAAAATCGAATGGTCACCGAACCACAGGTTATTGGACTGTGTGTCTATTGTATTTTTTATATTTAGTAATTAGTTTGATTGATTTTAAACTCATAAAGTCACATTCGGTTTAACCAGATAAATGTCTGAGTAATTGAAAACATTATGGTATTTGATAGATTTCTGTAATTAATCTATAATTTTTCAATGGTAAAGTTACATCACACTCTAATCTAACTGAAAACGTTTTGTTGCGTATACGATTCGTTCATTGTAGCTGGGGAAGAGTCAGTATACTTAGGGCTAAGAGGCCCATTATATCTCCTATCGTCTGAGTAATATCAGCCAGACGGGACCTATACAGCTTAACGTAGGATCCGAACCACGTGTGTGCACTAGTTATCCTCTTTTTCTACTCCCACATGGAAATTTGCTGTTTCCTTTACACTTAAGTGGCGAGTAAAGTAGGCTATTCCAGTTAACTGTGCGGCAAAATTTCATAACAATTCTAGATAGGTAATGAAACTGACCAATCACAGTAGTCAATTACAGAGAAGCCATTGTTGTTCTTAAAAGTACTGACCAATTACAGTATATTATTTTTATTGAGGCTCAGCCTACTTTTTCAAGACACTAAATTATATAATTTCAATGCATATGGTAAAATTTGTTATTAATTTGTTTAATATAATAAAATCTAGACGCATTTATAATAGATTTATCAATAATGCAACCTGCTGAATGTGTATAGAAAATTAATTTCATGTAGCATCATTTATCAGTTGGTTTTCCCATAATTAGTTTAACGTTTTGATAGTCGAGAGGTAGAGCGTTTAACTATGGAACCAATGGTCGTGAGTTCGAGCCTTGCGACCTGAAAACTTTTTTTACATTTTTTAGCATACGGTTTGTAAGTTTGGTCGTAGAAAAAATATACTGTTCAACTCAAGTGGATTGTCCATATTGCCCTCGGAAGTTTGAGCACTCCCCCTACGGCGTCGTGCTCAATTTACTTCCAGGTGCGATATGGACATCATATCCACTATTGTTGTACAAACTACTATTACGCCCCCAAAGGACCATGACGCCCCTCTCAGTCCATATATTATTTATACACTAAGTTCCGGGCATTCTTTTTTTATTAAGCGTATGCCCTGCCCTCTCTGAGGATCGAACTCGGACCGCCACGGTCGAATGCCAGTAGGACATTTTTTTTTCTGGAAAGAGGGACAGTCGGGACTACATAATGCGGAAAGCGCCGCAGATAAAAAATTTTCGGGGCCACTCCCAAAGCTCGAATAAAATTCACCTAACTACTATTAAATTTCGAAAATTAAATTATTACCTCTTCGCCTTTCCATCGCCGGAATAAATTTGTTTTTGTAAAAGTTTTTTTTTAATTTTTTTTTGATATTCCTAGCTGGCTCTTTATTAAAAAAAAAACACTTTTTATATTTGTTTAAAATATTAATATTGGTGTCAATCCAAAATTTTATCATAAGACGTATGTATGACTCTAACCAGCGTTTTTCGGTCTCGGTTTTTCATAATTAAAAATAAAGTAAATATCGCTCGCCACGCCAAAATTGATGATTTTTTCAGAAATCATGTATTTTAGGAGCGAAGATCTAAGAGCAGTTTTTGGTGCAAATGCTTAGGTTTTGAAATACTCCTTCTTAAGTGCCGTTTTGTAGATATATAACAAAGCATTCTCGTTTCTTCGCGCACTATTTTTTTATTATAAATTATCACACTTCGTCTATTAAAAATGTTTCAATTAAAATTTCTACATTAATTTTTTTGTTGTAAAAATATTTTATTGCATTGGGTTATATTTTTGTTGATTTAAAATAGCTCTTAAAAAGGGAAAACGGTACAGAGAAGTATAATAATAGAAAAATACTATAAAATATGATTCTTTTAACTCGTTTTCCTATAAAATTGCATCATACATCAATAACTAAAACGATATGCGTCCGAAACCTTAATCTCTATATAAAACAGGACTTTTAGAAGAAAAAGTTTAAAAACTAAACGTTTCCTACAAGACCTTTGTAATCTAAGCGAATAAGAATACATTTTTTAAAGATTTAAATTAAGAGTCTCAGCACGAGAGACGAAAAATTAGGTTGCAATTAGATTTTTAAACCCGAGCTCCTAGGCTCGGGGGGCTGCAGTCCGGCAGCCCCCTCTCCCCCCCCCCCCCCCCCAAATACGCCACTGCCGCGGTACTATCTGGTCGGATAGTGTATGGCTACCTATTCCTGATGCATTCGATACAATCATTTAAAAGGGACGAGGCTATCGGACGAAGTATCCCCTACTAATTACGAAGATGAGCCATGAGCTTTGTTTTTGCCGAGTTAATTATACAGTATTATGATGGTCGGTTGCTGCTGGTCGATGGATCTGCTGCAGCGGTTAGACGGATTCTTTTTCTTCCTCAGCTGGCGCAGTAGCAGATTCAGAGGAGGCGGGGGAGGGGTGGTATTTTATTTTTATTCTTAATTTAAATACTTAATTAACTGAAAGATTATTAATTTGCGCCAATATAAAAATGCTTGTCATAAGAAACGATTAGTATTGAGAATATACTGTAACATTAATATTTCACACTTTTTAAAGGTTCATACGTTGGGTCAAAATATACTGTACATACAACTCGAATGGATTGTCTATATCGCCCAAGGAAGTAAATAGAGCACAATGACGCGCCGTAGGCGTAATTATTAATATCGGTCCGTCTAGCCTTTCCGAAGTAATTGATGTATACTCAACTTCTAATTAATTAAAAAGTCTTCTTTCCTTACACTAAGGCCCGGTTGTACAATTACGGCTTAAGCTTAGTTCAACGTTGAACCAATCTCAAACTTCATTTTGACAACCAACAAGAATTTATAGCGATTGACAAAATAAAGTTTGAGCTTGATTTAACATTGAAGTAAGCTTAAACTTCATTTTGACAACTACCAAGAATGTAAAGTGGTTAACAAAATGAAATTTGAGCTTGGTTTAACATTGAAGTAAGCTCAAACTTCATTTTGACAACCACCAAGAATGTAAAGTGGTTGACAAAATGAAGTTTGAGCTTGATTTAACATTGAAGTAAGCTCAAACTTCATTTTGACAACCACCAAGAATGTAAAGTGGTTGACAAAATGAAGTTTGAGCCTGGTTTAACGCTGAACTAAGCTTGAGTCGTAATTATACAGTCCAAAACGCAGCGTGGAATGCGCCGAATTGTCTGCAACTCTAGCACATCGGGCCGCTCCGGAGGGGATAATTTATTTAACGTCCGTTCTATAGCGTTAATATTGGAGTTAGAGCTTGGGGAGTACTGTATAGTTTAATCAATAATATTGGTTGGAGCATATTTTATAGTAAAGTTCACCAAGTAGAAGTATTATTTTGATTAATGTATTTTATAATTATATTTATAATTTAATGTTTTTAAGAGCGAGAAAATAAATTGTTTTAGGCGTAATTGCTTAAAAACAAGACAGACAATTTTCAAATTCTGTAAAAATGTATGCGAGGGTTAAGTCCCAGAGTCCGCTCTCATGAGCCGCAACTGACGTAAGTGTAAGAAATAATTTTATTATAAAATAAAAACAATTAATTATTAAAATAAAGCATATTAAAGGACGATAGTGGGGAAATCTTAAATAGAACTTACGTTAGTTCATGTTAAGTAGAAAAGAAATTAGGTATATACTCAAAAATAGATCTCTTGGTCGTTGGAGCATTTTAATTTGATGTTTCTTCCATAAAAGAAGGCTTAGATAAAAAACACATTTTATTATACGACAGTAAATTTTTATTTAACTAAAATAAATTAAAAAGTAGTCGTACACCACTGAAAGAAATCTTAATTGCCGTAACAATTTGTTAGCGAAGACATTTATGTTAATTTAAAAGTCCAATTAACACAATAACTTATCGTATAAACATAAACAAATTACTTGAATTTTCTATAAATATTGAAAAACACATTCGTTGTTAATTTGATAACCTATTTTTAATAATCATTAAATATCCATTCATTATTTTCTTCTTTAATTTCATTGCGGTCATCTAGATACGAAACTCATCTTGACCGCAGTCTCATGTAACCGACTTTAATATTAATCCAGGCGAAAAGCGCATTGAACATAATTATTTGATGATCCTCTGGCAGTTAATGTAAGTTTTCCTCCACGATTGCTACTCGCTGGCGACTAAGACCCATGCAGTAGCGACTGGGAATGAAATAAAATATTGATACTTCAGAAGTATCGATACTTTTTGTGCGGCATCAAAACAAAAAATATGATTTTTTAGAAAGTAACGTTTTTGAGAGAAGTTTTGGCGACACAGGAAGAGCGTTTTTTTTTCAGAAGTTACATATTATGATCAAAGGAAAGTTTTGGGACAAGAGTATTTTTTCTAATAGTCACCTCTGATTTTGGTGATCTTTTTTAATTTTTACGGATAGCAACGATACTTTAAAAAAGTATCGACGTCGGACCGGTATTGATACTTTTAAAATTTTTGCATCTGTAGTAGCGACGAGTAATTCTGATTCGCCATGTAAAAATTTATTAAAGTTCTGTAGCAGCTGTCGGATAGTTTCTAGGAAAACATGTTTAGAACCCATTATACCTTGGCGAATCAGTCTTCGCTATTGGGTCATAGTCACGAGACACTAACGACTGTAAAGGAAAACCTACTTTTAAAATGAAATTTGACTACCTTCACACGATACAATAACCTCGAGATGCCAATGCGCATTATCTATAGGATCGTTACAATCAGCAACAGCGTCAGAAGCAGTCCGAAATGGTCAGGACTTTGCACAGTTGTTTTAATGGGTTTCAACCAGAGTACCTAACTCACAAGTAACTAAACTTTTAGTTTTCTGTTCCATCTAAAATGCAAACCTGTTTGAAATTTATCAGAAAGGTTTACGATATATTCTGAATATCTATTAGGAGGGTGCGTAACTGATGTGTTATATTTTATTAGGTAATCTAACGATGGCTCAAAAATAGCAGTTTATGGCAAATACTGCTTTGTAATTGGTACACGTGACCATAAAAATGACATTACTGGTGATAATTAACGAGTGACTTAATGCTTTTTGTCATCAACCGCTATATTGAATCACGTGCATGGTTTGGATTTCCTAATTGTAATATAACCTAAAAACTGCTAAAGTATCAGGCCATGCAAATCTGTAATTATTTGAAAGCTATAATTATTTGAACGACAGAAGAGACTTTATTAGTTTACAAATCACAACGCTTCAACTGGTAAGCATCTCCAGTCATCCTCAGGTTTATTTATTATCTTTTTTAATCGCAAAAGATCATTGATACAAGGTATAATAATAGTGAGATGATATATCATTCATGGACAGTATAATGAAGATTATGATTTACAATTGCTGCAGTTCTATTGGTCCAGTATTAAACTTCTTTTTATTTTATAAAAAATGCATCACAACTATGCCTATATATATATATAAGTTAAGTATTTAACTATTGAAAAAGGGTTTTTAAAAAATTTAATTTTATTTCCAAAAATACAAGTTACAAAGTAAAGAATTAATTCAAGACTGAATGTCGTACAAAAATATAATTACTATGCAATTGATTGTAATTATTAATGTAGGTCAGCAGACTTGCTGACGGGGTAACTTGGCGGTCGTTGCTCAGGTATAGCAGGAACCCATGATTGTTGAATTGTTTATGTGTCATTGGACCCATAACTCCTCCCCTCTTAGAATGAGGCATCACCAGGAAGATTCAGCTCAATTTCTTCGGGAGATGGCTCTGTCTTTTTAGTTTCCACTTTGGCTGCTATAATACTCTTGATATTCTTGCGTTTTATTATACAATCGCCAATGATGATACTTATTAAAACTATGTACAGAGTAATGGTCCATATGCTCGGCGTATACAGCTCTTGTACATTGTTCTCATAGATAGGGTTAACTGGACTAAAGTGAGGTATCTCAAAATTTAGTTTTCTCAACTCTATTTCAAATTTGGGCTTATTTGTTCTTCCAAATTTGAGGTTAGGTGTGTTTATTATCATTGGACTTCCAAAACTAGTTTCTTGGAAAGGGAGTTCTTGTTTTCTAAATATGAGTTTGCAAGAACTTCTTTTTATAAGGAATATTCCTTTTAGTTCTTTTGTTTCTATTTGAGTTTCACAGTGTATTTGCATCTTTTCTGGGGTTGGAAAAACTGCTAAATATTGGTTCAATTCTGGAATAATTTCTATGTGGTTCTCTGGAATTTTTAGTTTTATAAATGTGCATTTCTCTACGTTTTCGTTTAAAATAACTTCCTTTTCGCACGTTACGTTGCTTGTAGTTTGCAGAGAATTTGGACAGTGGTACTGTTTGCCATGTGTACATATGTCGCTTAGAGGTTTAATAAGATTATCAGTTTGTGATTCTAAAAGGTATTTTACATTAGGAACAACAGTTACAAATTCTGATTCATGCACAGTAGGTATAGATAGAAATTGAAATAGGTTAAAATTTGTTTCAAAGTCAATCGGTAGCGAGAGAAAGTAAGAAATTTTGTTATAGTCAATTTTGCAGTTAATTCTTAAAATATTCTCAAAATCAAGAATGTTGTCGAATTTTAATTCAAATGGTAGTTGGTTATTGTAATATTTTTGAATTTTTTGTAGCTCGTAAAACAGATCTTTTGATTTTATTATGCTAGGATGTAAAATATTTAATTTACAAAAAGTAATAGAATTTTCAACATCCTGGAGAGTATTTAAGATTGCGTTATATAATATAATAAGTTGATTAAACAGATCTTTAGCAAAGAGTAAATCTTGGCGGGTAGCACTGTCTTTAAAAATATGATTTAGTTGATATATTCTAGAGGTTAAAACGTATTCATTGTGTTGTATATTTTTTATAGTTTCGTTGAAGTTATTGATCATTGCATAATTAAGGGAATACTGCATTTTTAACTGATTCTCAATGCTTTTTTCATTATATTCTAAGTGATTAAGAATTTTATTAATTTTTTCACCGTCGTTAGCGTCTAAATTACCTGTTACCCCTTTTATTAGGGATCCTAGCCCATTAATTAATCCTCTTTTCGTACGATTATTATGGTGAATTCTAATATTTTCAATTTTTTCATAAATTAGTTTTTGACTGTAGTTAGCAATACTATAATAATGACTAAGGTCGGTATTTATAAGTGAATTGTTACTAAAAATAAGCTTAAGATCGTTAAATTGTGTATTAAGATTGTTAAATTGTAAGTATAAAGGTTCTAAGTTATAGTAGTGTAAAAAAGTGTGTTCTGTCCTTTGAAGTTTGGCAGGCCCCAGGTTTATTGGCAAAATGCCCAGGTTTTGTGTTATGTTCTTTATTTCTGTCCCTTGTCCGATGGTGAGGAACCTGAAATATTTCGAAACTTATAAGTTTGTTTCCTAGGCCTTTTTATATTAGATAAGTGAATTTTATCGGCGGTGTTGCCATGGGTTGTAGTGATTTTGGCAGTTTTAAGGGTTTTGTCGATAGTTTTTATTTTTTCAGGTTTATATTTATTAGACGTTTTGCTTTGTTTTTGTTTATTACGGACTAGTACTTGTTCTGGTATATCGGGAAGCTCCTCCCTCTTTTCGTTAGCCCTGTTTATTACACGTTCTTTTTGTTTTTGTATATCAGTGTTTATTTTACCGTAAATTAATTTCATTTTTTCACGATGAGTCGAGATAAAATTATTTATGAGTTGTTTGTCTAATTCTAAATTAAAGGGAGAGTCTGTGTCTAAGTGGCCGTTTATAATTTCGCACGGTTTTAGTTTTGTAATAGAATGTATAGTGTTATTATAGGCTAAAATTGCGTAAGATAGTTTGTTGTCAATAGGTTCATTTTTGTATTCTCTTTGATTGTTTAAAAGTCTAATATGTTCAATAAGAGTGGAATGGAATCTTTCAATTAAACCGTTTGATTCTGGATGTTGGGAACTTATGAAGTGGATTTTTATTTTGTGAACGGTTAATAGCTCTTGTATTATAGAGTTTCGGAATTCTGGTCCATTGTCTGAGATTATTTGATCTGGAATACGATGGTGCGAAAAAAATGTATAAGTTTTGTGGCTACTTCGATACCTTGCGAAGAATTAAGCTTATAAGCTTGAGCGTATTTAGAAAATGAGTCAATGATTGTCAAAAATTTGCAGTTTTCGAGAGTAAGACTGTCGACGTGCAAAATTTGGAATGGTCGGGTGGCAGTGGGTGTAATATTATATTGTAGGTTAAGGGGGTGTCTATCATATTTGGTGATTTGACAGATGTCACAAGAATTTATGTAGGTTTGAATGGATTTCTGCTGATTTGGCCAATAATAGATGCTTTTAATGCGATTAAATGTCTCTTCTATGCCGCGGTGATTTGTTTTTCCTTCATGTTGGTTTTGTATTGTTTGTTTGATGTCATCGTCTAAAACGACGTCTATTAATTTTTTTGAGCATTTAATCATATCAATTTGAGAGTTCTTGAAAAATTTTTGTAGAGTACTGCTAAATTTTTCGTATACGGGGTCCTCGAAGTACAAATAATATTTAGTTTTCGGTACAATATGTTGTTTAATAAAATTTATAACGTCATTATCAAAGTTATTTTTTGAAAATTGAACTAATATTCTCTGTTTTGTTTTATATAACTTTATTTTTGTCGGCTCGGCAGGAGCAAAATTTACTTCTGAGATAATAATTTGATTATTTCCGTAGTTTACAGGACAATCGACTATTGGAATACCTACTATTGGGTGTTCATCGTTAGAATGTATAGTGGCGTCCGTATCATCCATTGCGTTTTCTGGACTGTCTAGGTCTCCGGTTTCAACGACAACCGATTGGTTATCTTGTTGTAAAGGGCTGTTGGGTATTTCGTTGGTATATTGGGAATTTGGTCGTGGTTGTCTACTGAGGGTTTCATTAAAATTTTGAATATAATCATTAAGGGTGAATATAGACCCGGTTCTTGTCTCTGTTTCATTCGCGTTTATTTCGGTTTTTAAAAGCGTGTTTGAGTTACTATATTGTTCAGTTTGAATTTCGAAATTATTTAAGTTTATTACATCACACGGTAACGATTTTTTGATTATTTTCGCCGTTTCAGATGAGTTTAAAATTGAGCAATTATTATTTACCTTTTTTATACATTCTGGAATTTCTAGTTCGCCAAACTTTGTATTTTTTACAACTTGTTCGCATCTCGGCTGCACCGTGATGCAATTTGTTGAAATTGATATGTCATGAAAAAGTAGCGGTATTTCGGCATTTCGAGTTACTAGAGAATTTCTTTCTAAATTTATATTTGCGTTAAGGAACTTTAAATTATCTATTCCTAACAAGCAATCGAAATATTTATGAAAATTAAAAATGTAAAATTTTAATGGTTTGCATTTTGTTTTAAAAATTTTGGAACATGGGATAGTAGTACTAAGTTTTTCGATAGAGCTTCCGTGAGCAGTGGAGATTTTAAAAGGATCTTGTTTGATAAAATTTCTGAAATATTTATTAGCAATCTCGGGTTTTACGAAAGATTTAGTACTGCCGGTGTCAATTAACATTTTAAGGTTAAGTTCGGGGTAAATAATATATGGCAATTTACTTTCAGCATTTGTCAGGTTCATGAGTTCTAGGTTGGGTATTCTGGACTCGAGGCAGTAGGCGGAAAAACCTGCTCATTGTCTACAAAATCGCTTTCTTCGGGATGTTCGATAAAAGGTTGACCGTTTGATTCTCTATATTGATTTTCAGGTTCGTATTGGTTAACAATATTGCTCTGATCATCAATATTAAAGAGCTCTTCAACTATAAATTTAGGTTGAATTTGATTGGTTGCAACATTTTGTTGGTAGTTTTGTAATTCATTCTGAGGAAAATTATTTTGTGGTCTAAGGGTGTTTCTTGTAGATACTGTCATGGGGCTAGGTTTTGAAAGATTAGTGTTTTGGTTTGGCCTAAAAACATTGGTCCTTTGACTCAAATTTGTATTAAAATAAGGTTGATTAGTATAATTTTGGAATTTTTGCGTAGCTGTGAATGAATTTTGGGCGTTATTTGGAAAATTTGTTAATTGAAGTTGGGGTGCTGATTTATGTTTAAATTGATTTATTATTTTGGTATTTTTATTTTGAGAAAAATTTATTTTTTGTAAATTGGTCGAAATATTTTCAATTTGGAAATCATTCGTTAACATACTTAGGGCGCTATTAAGGTTATCCGGGTTTTTAGTACGCATTAAAGATCCCACTGGTTCTTTTAACCCACGTAATAAGACCCTAAGTGCTAAATTACGGCAGTATTGAGACAATATTGGAGCCTCATTCGCATTAGAATGAGTGGAAATAAATGAAATTTGTAAATTTAATAGTTGTTGTATTTTATTATAAAAATCAAAATGGCTCTCATTTTCTTGTTTCAATTCTGTCATTTCTATATTTAATGTGTAAATATCGCGCTTATCTGCGTAAGAATTGAGAAGAGCTAATTTAAGGTCATCCCAAGTGTTTATGAGACATGATGATATGTTTAGGGCGGCTTCGCCTTTTATTTTCGCTAGAATACTTGACATCAGGTATTCATTTTGAAAATCTGTTAAATCAGTTTTATTATAAAATTTTGCTACTAATTTTTCGCAAATATTAATAAATCGCGGCAAAAGTTCTGTTTCGCCGTGAAATTCTGGGATCATACCCAAATACTCTGGTTTTAAAGACATATTTAAATCAATATTATTTGAATTACGCCTTTTTGGCTTAGGTTTATATTTTAAAGGAGATCTTGTGCGATACAAGTTAGCAATTGAGTCTGAATCAGAATCTGTACTTGTTTCTGAGTAATCAGAAAAACTATCTTTTTTTTTTGAAAAATTTAAAGACCCTCTAAATGACATAAATTACTTACAGTAGTACCAGTATCTTGTCCATATGCTTGGAACGGTGCTTGGATCTTCGATGTGCTTCAAAGATTTTGCCCCAAGATGCTGCTTCTCGTTAGGCTACTCAGTTCACCCAACTATACCACTGTGAAACGGGTTAGCGAAATGTGACGAAAAGTCCAAAATTTCGCGAAACTCCCGAAAAATGTTCTTCACTCAATAAATCGTAGAAACGAACCGAACTTATATGCTTAAGGCCTTTTGAGTGTCCTAAAATCCTACCGACTGCGCCAGTTAAGTATTTAACTATTGAAAAAGGGTTTTTAAAAAATTTAATTTTATTTCCAAAAATACAAGTTACAAAGTAAAGAATTAATTCAAGACTGAATGTCGTACAAAAATATAATTACTATGCAATTGATTGTAATTATTAATGTAGGTCAGCAGACTTGCTGACGGGGTAACTTGGCGGTCGTTGCTCAGGTATAGCAGGAACCCATGATTGTTGAATTGTTTATGTGTCATTGGACCCATAACTTATATATATAACCAATATATTGCTAATAACATAATTTCTAATATTAATAGTAGTAAAATAATAAGGAGGCTATGAAGACCGCGTCACCATCGCACTATTTAATATTTATTTGGCATCGGGAAGGCTTTGGAGAACAATGATAATTTAATATGAATTATTTTGTTTTAGTAGGTATGGTTTTTATTCTTTTTTTGTTTATAAGTTGTGTTGTGTCAATTATTATTGGAAAAAATATGGTTTTTGCCCATGGAGAAAAATGTGATATGTTAGAAACTTACTTAGTGTGCAGAGAATCCTCTTCGAGAGCAAGAGTACAACTCTGAGGTATATCCACTTCGGATTCAACCGAATGAGCGATGTTTTCTCTAAGAGTCTTCCGAAAATTTAGAGACAATGAAAGTATTTTTGCCAAAACAAGGACAACAAAGAATTTTATAATAAGCGAGGCCACGGAAATTGAAGTTATGGCATATTTTGAAGCCTACCGTGAGAATTCCATTGCAGATATTGTCGGAGGACACTAATTTGTGGTACTGTCATTATGATGAAAAGATCAAATTTATTCCTTACAAGTACCGCCCAGTTCAAGCTCTTTTGGCAGGGGATCGAGAGAGAAGACTAATTTTTTATCATTGGCATCTTAACTTCTGTCGTCAAAATGTAAATAATTTTCGTTATATTTTATGAACAGATAAATCCAATTTCTCAAATTTTGGAATGTACAATAGAAAAAATCATCAATACTGGTCACGGAAAAATCTTTTCTTAGTACATCCATGAGATTCACAAGTCCGTTTTAGTTATATAATAGTGGAAAACCAAGTACAGACATGCGCGTAACGAACAATTTGCAAACTAATGGAAATCTGCTTGTGATTAAAGGTTAGAACAAACCTAATGTATTAGCAATATTACTTTAAAATAACTCTTTGTATTACTCCATTAAAATAATTGTAAAATTTAACGGTGTCAGCTGCTTCCCGTTTAATATTTCAATAAACACATCAACCCGTACTGGCAAGTTTTAAGTGCATACAAAAAGACATCTTTATGTTGCAAAAATAAAGAAACTACATAAGAGCGTTTTAGAAGCACCTGTTTTTAGCCAGAACCGTTATTTCTGCTATATTTAGTTTGAAAATTACTATGTCGTCAGGACTAACATAGTTTCGTTTATATTATAGTGCATTAAAATAGCATATTTTGTATAACAAGAGTAGATATATATGGCAATAGAGTTTTGGCCTTGCATTGTCTTTATTTATTTATAATCACTATGTTTCAACTGGTAAGCATCTCCAGTCGTCTTCAGGTAAATACTGTAGTGAGTATTCACTTGAAGACGACTGCAGATGCTTACCAGTTGAAACGTAGTGATTATAAATAAATAAAGACAATTCAAGTCCAAAACTCTACTGCCGTTCAAGAAACGTCATTGTCTCCAACTTTCAAAGAGTAGACATGATGGCCATATCACACAAGAAAGTTAATTGAACACGACGCTGTAGGTGGAGTGCTTAAACTTCGGAGCGTGACATGGACAATCCACTCAAGTTATACAGTATAATGTTTCTTTGATTTTGGAAAAATTTTGTTAAAACTGCCATGGAGCCTATTGTTATTAGTAGGCAAACTACTTTTCAAATGTATTGCGTTTTTTAATATCAAAAAAAATCACCACGGTTAATTCCATTTCCTATAATTTAGTAATTTATTACTTACAATAATTAATAGTAGTTTGTACTACAAGAGAAGATAAGTTGTCGATATAATCATTTTTTTTTCTTAATCATAGCCAGTTGTATTAAATATTGTTTGGCTGAAATGTATTCTTGGTTAGCTGCTTGCAACGCCGAAAAATCAGTAAAAAACTGTAAAATTCGTGTTATACAGTTAAAAACGGCTCTTGTGCATTAGTATGAACTTTTACCGTCCGCTATGGTAAAGTTTTTCAAAATATTCGCCAGTTGATGAAATGATAATATGTGGTCACAAAATAGGCTTTAGGAAAAAGGTTTTTATTCAAATAAAAAAAAAACATATTTTATCTGACAGATTTGCAAATTTTTGAAGTTAATTCTTAACCTCACTTTTATTAAGTGTCATAAGTAAAATTGATGTGTAAATTTCGTTTCTTTGTAATTGACCACTGTGATTGATGAGTTTTATATCCTAACTAAGATGGAAATGAAATTATATCCGTTCAGGTATAAAAATACACCACTTCTTATCCAATCACTTTGGTATAAAGAAAACAGCAAATATTCATGTGGGAGTAGAAAAAAACATTTATTGTCACATACGGTCAAAATAATAACAATTATGGCCACGATTTCGACAAAATTGGCCTGCGTGCGCCCCAACCAGTCAACGATTATTATATTACAATACAAATTATTAATTATTATTCAAGACACAATAGACTTTATTGGATTAATGACTAGAGGCTGAAAACCCATGTCAGCAGTAATAAAAATGTAGTTATCACAAATCAATAAATATTCATAATTATTGGTAAATTAAAACACTATGTTAAATCTTAACGTGCAGAAATACGTGTAGAACATACATAAATACTGATAAAATAAACATTAAAACGATATTAGCAGATTTTTTATTTGCTTTGTCTTTTTGAATTGACTACATCATATTAAGTGTGAATAAGAATATGACCTTAATTTAAGTTAAAGCTGCGTCCAGATCAGCGTAAAATTGCGAGTAAACCGCACAAATGGAAATTGTATTTCCTAATACGAAATATGTTTCAGAACTCTCTCAGGATAATGTCCGACACATAAATTTGTCGAATTGATGAATAATGACAGATGGCACCTTGTACATGACTATAGTCTATTTCAGAAAGGTATAGAGCAAGGCTGGCCAAACCCAGGCCTGCAGGCCACGAAGTGGCCCGCCAAGACATTTGAACTTGCCCGCCCGAACTTTTTCAGGTTGCCGGGCTCGAACTCACGACCATTGGATCCATAGTACCTCTCGACTATCGAAACGTTAAACTAATTATGGGAAAACCAACTGATAAATGATGCTACATAAAATTAATTTTCTATGCACATTCAGCAGGTTGCATTATTGATAAATCTATTATAAATGCGTCTAGATTTTATTATATTAAACAAATTGTACCATATGCATTTAAATTATATAATTTAGTGTCTTGGAAAAGAAAGCGAAGCCTCAGTAAAAATAATATACTGTGATTGGTCAGTACTTTTAAGAACAACAATGGCTTCTCTGTAATTGACTACTGTGATTGGTCAGCTTCATTACCTATCTAGGATGAATATGAGATTTTGCCGCACAGTTAACTGGAATAGCCTACTTTACTCTCCACTTAAATGTAAAGGAAATAGCAAATTTCCATGTGGGAGTAGAAAAAATCATTTTCAACTTTATGATACATCAAAAATAAATTTCGTACATCTCTCACTGCAAAACACATTTCTGATTTAATTGTCCTGTCAACATCAGATTTAAACCCAAATATCGACAAATTAATACCAGGAAAACCTCTTCACAGCTCACATTAAAAAATAGAAATAATGTTTTCATTATTACGTTACCTAATTCCATTTACCAATAAAGTAAATTAAAGCATATTTTGTCTTTTTGTGTATAATGTGGTATTTGTATAAAGAACTTTATGTGTAGGTACCTATATAAAACCTTTGTATGAATATGGTATCTGGCCCGCCGCCGCCGCAGTCTATGAAGTTTTGCCCACCCGGAAAACCTATTGGCCAGCCTTGGTGTAGAGAGTTATAAAATGGGAAATTCCGTCCAGTTCAGCTCAATTTCGGTGTCGGCCATAGGCGCAGGTAAATTTTGTGCATTAAATTATTTATGATAACCAAAGAAAAAAAAGAAGATAATTTGATAAAGAAGGAACTATTAGCTATAGAAAATGTACACAAACATCGTTTTATGAAATATGCCGTAGACGATATAGCTGAAAACATAATGTAACTGTCCTGCCCACGCCACCATCATTGCGAACTAAATCCTATGGAAGGTATATGGGCTTAAGTGAAAGGATTTGTAGCAAGACACAACATGACAAATAAAATAAAAGACATTAAGCTACTATTTAATTAAGCCATTAAGGAAGTGACACCAGAGAACTGGCGGAAAGCAGTCCATCATGTCATTCAAGAAGAGGAAAAAATGTGGGATCTTGACCACCTGATCGATCGGACCGTCGACCCGTTAATTATAACGTGAAGAGAAGATGACAGTTCCTGAGCGGACGAAGAATATTATGATTTTTTATAATTTAATTTCTGTATAATTTATTTTTTGTATTTTGTATTGTTTAATAAAAATAAGTGTACATAATACTATGTACATAATACACGCCTTTGTCACACCATTTTCAGTGTTAGTAAATGGATAACAGTAGGCAAAACCGATAAATTGACCCAAACCTGGGTGGTAGTACCTGCACTTGATGAAAAGAAAGAATTTTGCAATGAAATCAATGCCAAATTATGAAAGTGACTTAAAAATTCATTGGGTCATTGCATACCTAATGAGCTTTTATCACTCTATACCTTTCTGGAATAGACTGTAAGATACACACTGAACACCTAATAGTCTTTAAAAATAACATCGCTATAGAAAGGAATAACCATTTAATTGGGAGCTGCTGTTGAGACATACAAGGTACTTAACAGAGGCATAACATATCTGCGTGTAGAATATCACAAAACATTACAAATGAATGCTATCATGTATTTTTTCTTGATCTATCATCTGGTTACGTTATACGTAGGTACTTACATTACAGGGCATTCAAAAAATTATCATTCTTGAAGTCATCTGTTGTCCATTATCCATAGAAAATACAGTTTCACGAACAAATAATAATGGTCTTAGAGCAATTATTAGAGAGGAAAAAAAACGGTAAATGAAAGTTGTTATCAATAGATCTTTGTACGAGATCAAATTTGTTTTGGTGTAGAAGGGTTTTTGCATTGTATGCTTTCATACAAATAACAACGGTATGACCAATGACCAAGTTTCGCAAAAATCCATTATCGGGGGGTTGAGACTATTCATTAACCCCTAGAGGGTGTGAGCTTTCATCTGCTTGGTTTGATTTTGTCTGGACGTGGAACCGTGCAGAGAAGCAATAAGTTAAAGAAAAAATATCTAAATAGCTACCAGGATGCTTCGTCCCTTTTTTATTTAAAGAAGCATCCCACCCTTATCATTACTTAAATAGTCATACCAAAGTCTAACTTCATAAATATTATAAAGGATAAGGGTCTAAAGTCTCGATGTACCGGGTGATTCAATAAGAAAGGTAGCCGGCTACATCTCGGAAACTACTGGTCATAGAAACTCGTGAAAAAAAGGATAACTAAACTGGTCATGAGAAAATCCTGGAAATAATTTTTAAGTTTCGCATTTTGCCGCAAGAGGGCGTAATTAAAAAGTAAATTTTAAAATTTTACATATCTCCTAAAATTCCACATTAAGGTATATATTTGGTAACACCATTAAAAAGCCTGGACAATTATGCATCATTTTGGTCTTATGATCATTGGCGTACCGACTTTAATAAGAGGGGGGAAGCTGTTGAAAGTGTAATCAGTTAAATCGCTGTAACTTATAAACGACTTATCCGATTTTAGCAAACTAAAGACTGTTTGGAAGAGAAATATATGCACTTTCACCAATCGTATTTAGTTGTCCATAATAGTTCTCAAAAAAAATGCTAAAGGGCGCAATTTGTAATAATAACACATTTTTTGATTTTACTCCGAAAAACTAAATCATGCGGTATAATTATGATACCATAATCGAAAAGTAGATGAAATTTGCTATAGAAAATATTAAAACCGCAGCTCGATATCTCCGTTCATTTCAGCGTTATCGCGAATAGAATAATTTTTTAAACTTTAAATGAACAATATTTTTTAGAAAAAAAGTGGGACACCACTGACATTTTTCCATGTGGATATTATTTCGGATTAGCCCGGTCAATTCTGCATAAAAATGGTCTCTTGCGTTTTTCTCCTCAGGCACACCGTTTTTAATTAAAACAATTAAATTGAATTAGACGGGCGGGGTGGTCATTTCCAACAATTTTTATAAAACAAAATTTTTTATTATCAATGTCAATAAAATAATAAATAGTAGAGCTAATTCAATCAATTCAATTTTTGAAAGAGAAAAATGTAAAACAAATTATAAGTCAAAATGACATTCAAAAAAACGATGACGTCAATGGACGAGCTTCAAAAAATAAAAAAATTAAATAGTCAAATCAATCTGCAACTTTTTCTCTCTCTGGGACGTCTGCAACGACGTATTGCTACATAGAATATTACCCGGAAGACGTTGGGTTATGTTGTTATCTACCTTTATTTTTATAATAAATAAAGATAGGGAGTAGTAGATTACGTGGTCGCTTAATCGTTGAACAATGACTCACGAGTAAAGAACCACAGTGAATACTATTTAACCGAGTCAATCATGATCTTGGTTGGCATGTCGCATGTCAACGGCATATTGGAGACGCACCTTTAGACTGACAAACCCAGTATACAGGGTGTTCCACCGGGAACCGAATCGATCTATAAATAGAAAACTATACATATAGGAAAATTTTCAAAATTTGACAGTATGCTGATGCTGATGGGGGCGACGGGGCTAAAATATTTTCATAATGGTGGCACTTCCGGTTATACCGGAAGTAAGTGTCATCTTGCTTATTTTAAATGGGACACCCTATATATTATTACATTTTTGCATTCTACGCAAGATTCTAGGCAGATTTTGTATACCATGTCCTATACCTATGTCTAAACGATTTTGACATATTTGAATTTTTATGTCAAAAATTACGTTTGCAAGCCTTAGAATAATTATCAATTATTTTTATAAAGAAGCCTTATATCCGGTATAACCGGAAGTGCCAACATTATGAAAATATTTTAGCCCGATCGCCCCCATCAGCCGACCGTCAAATTTTCAAAATTTTCCTATGTAGAGTTTTCTATATATAGATCGATTCGGTTCCCGGTGGGACACCCTGTATGTTAACCAAAAAAGACTTCTAAAAGTAGTATTACGTAACGCCTCTGCTTAAGTGCATTTATTTTTAATAAATTATTTTAAGCATTAGATTAAAATCAACAAAGTGAAAGAGACCACCCACGAATGTCAAATTATTTAACCATTTGTTTATCTGATTTGTATAAATATGACTTGACTAGCAGTAGCAGGAGTTCTTTTAATTTACGAGCACGGGCTTCCGTTTATTTTATACCGCCTGTCACTGGTTAGAATAAATGATGGAATTAACACTGAAATATACTTCAATCAAAATGGTATTTTACAAACAGGTTCATGTTTTCCCGCTTCGCCCTGAAAATGAATATTTTCTTTAAAGATGTTTCTATAAAAGAAACGATGTAAGTACCATCGCGTTTAATGAAAACCATATAATTATGTCTCCTCGCCTATAAGGAATGTAAAATTTAAAGGTTAGACCTTTGTTACCATAAAATACTTATCAATTTTATCTGTAGTCAAATAATTAACAAAAAACTGTTTTTGTAAAAAATGGTTTTGTGCGCATGCTTTATTTAAGCACTAAAACTTTAGATTATAAGAGTAGGTATATTCATTAAAAACCAAAAAATTTCAATATTTTGTTAAGAGGATCCGAACAATATTTCTAAAATCTTTTCCAAAGTTACCGGCTCGAAGCACGACGTTATGAGAAAATATACCGAATTATCTTCCTCGTCGTACCAGTTATCGCCCTTCACTCCTTTGATGCATTCAGGTATTGAACGGCGATCTTTCTCTTCAATTCAAGAGCGGCAGTACATAAGCTAATACATTACGCAAAGCATTTTCAGTGTGAGTTATGGATATGACGATGGATTTTTAAAATTTGGAATGTTTTTGTTTATCTCCATTCAAAATTATTTTTTTAATATTCTCAGAAATCTTGTAGCATTAACCACGATGTAATAAATTTTTTTTAAATTTTAAATAAAAGTTTTTTAATTTCTGTCTTTACTGATTTGATGCATTCAGGTATTGAACAATGACATAATGTCAAAAATGTAACTATTTAATATGTCAGGAATGTACCTAACTATTTTAATATACAAAAACTAAAAACTTTATAAAAAAACATGTTCTTACTATAGCAGCAAAATTTTCCTATTTGCTCCGGTAAACTGAATTTTAATCAGCATGCACAAAGGTACCAAGGATGTTGTGAACTATTAATTTTTTTAATTTTTGGTCTGAAACCAAGTCTATATTGATTTACATTGTAATTATTAATATTATTAATAGTGCTACTTATGATGACTTTTGACAGTCAAAATAAAAATAAACAATACATCTAAAAAAACGTTTAATAATATTAAAAACTATAATCAATAGGGCTTGGTATGTATCTTTAATATAATATATACACTTAAGAAAACGTTTAACACGTTAGCATAAAACTGCGCTGAAGACTGTTTAGGATCTTTGCAATGGAAACCAACTGATTTTCTCATTATTTTCATATTCTACGCAAGCGAAGCCTAGGATATAATCTAGTAATGATTAGAAAGCAATATTTTAATATTTAGGCGTACTACCTTAAGTACAACACGTGTAGCAAAAACCAAATGTCGATTTTCAACAGAGACAAATTATTTTCGTTTGATTTTAGAGACCAAAAACATTGCGTTTTCTTGAAGTGAATCCTGACCATGTTTTTTAATGGATTTAAATTTTTTTTTTAGTTAGACTACAGGAATTGGGGAGTGTGCAAAAGTTATTTTCATTAAAAATTTTTTTTTTTATATTTTTAACAATACAATGAAATTTGGTAAAAAAAAAATTGGTTTTCATTACCTCGTATCTTTTCCTTCGATTTTTTTTTCTGCACAAAAATAACTTTCGCACACCCACATAGGTACCACCTTTCCATTGGTGAAAAAAAAAATACAAAAAGTTGCTTAATTTTTTTGTAATTCACTTCAAAAGAAACGGCAAATTTACTAAAACTTAATTTTTGGTATATTCTTCAGTTTTATTTGTTCCCAACTTATCTAGTTACTACTTTTGGCCTTAGCTCATCCTGATTGCGTGGACGAAATTCGTATGTATACATAAATTTTGTCATTTTACCCCAACCATTTTCAATGCAATTACTTCCTAGGTGTGTCATTTTAAATACATGGATGAAGTGGTATATTACGTATTAACTGTGGTAAAAACATATTACGTACGAATGGAAAGATTGTGATTGTGAATGAGCCGCGTAGCGGCGAGTGTGGTAATTACATGAGTGCATAATTGCTTTACAATACTCAATACGTACTATACTTTATTTACGACTCTTTCTAATAAATTAAAGATCAGTTTATAATTTATAAAGTATCGATTTAAACTTCAAATCTCAAATAATGACAATGTCACTGTCAAATATTTAAAACGCAAGATAGATAAACGTCACGTAAGTGGTTCAAGACTAACTAATGCATCATAACGCACAATTGTGCGTTTTTATTCGTTACGCACAGTTATTCGTAAAAATGGATTTACTTATAGAGTGAACTGCACGTAAAACAATGTTTACTAATATAGGCAGTGGCGTATTTAGAGGGGGGGGGGGGGGGGCTGCCGGGCTGCAGCCCCCCCAGCCTAGGAGCTCGGGTCTAAAAATCTAATTGTAACCTAATTTTTTCGTCTCACACTTGGACTCTTAATTTAAATCTTGAGATAATATATTCTTGGCTTAGATTACAAAGGTCTTGTAGAAAACGTTTAAGTTTTAACATTTTGCTGCTAAAAGTTCTGTTTTATATAGAGATAAAGGTTTCAGTCGTATATCGTTTTAGTTATTGCTTTATGATGAAATCTTAAACGGAAACGAGTAAAAAGAATAATATTTTATAGTATTTTTCTATAGTCTGTTCAATTTTCTCTTTTTTAGAGCTATTAAATCAACAAAAATATAACCCAATGCAACAAAATATTTTTACAACAGAACAAAAAACTATTAGGTATTTATCATTTAAGGGAAATATTAAAGTAAACATTTTAATTGAAACATTTTTTATGGAAGAAGTGTGATCATTTATAATAAAATAAATGTGTGCTGGAAGAAACGAGAATGCGTTATTGTGAATATACAAAACGGCACTTAAGAAGGAGTATTTCAAAACCTAAGCATTTGCACCAAAAACTGCTCTTAGATCTACGCTCCTAAAATACATGATTTCTGAAAAATCATCAGTTTTGGCGTGATGAGTGATTTACTTTATTTTTAATCATAAGAAACCGAGCCCGAAAAACGCCGATTGAAGTCATACATACGTCTTATTTTAAAATTTTGGATTGACACCAATATTCATATTTTTCACAAATGTTTTTTTTAAAGGAATATAAAAAAAAGTAAAAAAACATTTACAAAAACAAATTTAATCCAACCATGCAGAAGGGAGAGGTAATAATTTAATTTTTGCAACTTAATAGTAGTTAGGTGAATTTTAAACGAACTTTGGGCGTAGCCCCGTATATTTTTGGCCTGCGACGCTTTTCCGCCTTCTTCACTAGGTTCAATATCATAAAATACATGTAATCTCAACTGCCCCTCTCTCCAAAAAAAATGTCCTACTTACGCCCACTGAGCCCCCCCTTCCCTCCCCCCCCTTTGTTAAAATTTTAAAATAAATATTATTAATTTTGTTCACAAAATAAAGGATACCATTAAATATTTGTGTTGTAACTATGGAAACACAGTAATATTGAATTGTCAAGCTTAACACGTTTTAGTTTACAAGTAGCCGTACAGAAATAATATTTCCTTACAGTACAATAATAAATATTTCCTAACAGTTATTTTCCGTAGCCTAGCGACGACCAAGTGTAAGGAAATATTGATTTTTTCATGTTATGTTAAATGTTATCAAAAATGTCAATATTTCCGATCGAATTTCGGAAAAATATATATTTAGTAATTTTTGGAATATTTTTAATATTCTAGACTTTTTCGACACCCTGTATATTAATGTCCAATTTTAGCCCTATCATTTGACAGACATAAATGATACTAACTTATAAGAGTTAACTTATCAAACATCCTATTTGATATAAACCAAACTTACACTCATTTACATACACGTTACTGTTACATCAATTTGCATTTAATTGAAGTTAAAATAAATAGTTTTAATTAATCTTTCTTTCATAAATAAGTTTTTCCATCTTTAAATAAGGATACTTATTATCATTGGCTTACCAAATAAGGTCAATCTCTATAAAGATAAATAGGTAGGTGTTTGTATCCAGTAATTTAAAGCATGATTAATGTTTTTATCCTGCTGTTATTATCATCATCGCATGCATGTGCATTTGTTGTTATAAACAATCTATTATTGTTAAAGATTTTAAATAGCAAATAATATAATCAAAGGGATCAACAGCCAAGGTTTCCAAAGAGTATTTTTTTATAAAATGTATTAACTGCCAAATCAAACCTACGAAGAAACATTTAGAAATATCGATTTTCCTTCTATAAAATTTTAATAATTAAAAAATAATTAAGTACTGAGTGGACAAATAGGAATGGACGCTGACGCTTTCGTAGGTTGGGTAGGGCCGGAGTTGTATCATGGGCTTGGCCCAGCTTTGCCTAGCTAGCTCAGATTAACCCCTCAGTTTTGCCCCGCAGATTTCGGACTTAAAAATCAATAAAAATAAGTGTAAATCTTGTATGGACTTTCTTTTGGTTTTAAAGCCAACTGGAGCTGATAACTTTGGAAAAGAATTTAGACATATTTTAAGTACAAGTACGTCATTAATTTACTAAACAATAGTAATCATTTAAAATTTTACCTTCGCCATTTTATCAGGAATTTTCAATAAAATCGAGTTTATCGGCCAGTTCCTTGCGGATGATCTTTGCCACCTGATTATGTCTTTCCAGGTAGGGTTGGGGGCCATAGCTGCCATAGCACCACAACCTGCCGTAATATGTTCTATCATTTCTTCAGGGCAATTGCATTTTCTGCACACATCTTCCACATTTCTTTTCAAGATGGCCTTTTCATAGTTCTCTATCGATGAGTGGATTTTGAAGTGCAGTAGGCAGTAGGGTATTTGCCATGTAGTGCATTCTCTTGCCAAGTTACAAGCTGTTGACTTGGCGGCACGCGGATGATGTTAGGTAATCCGTTTTGCCTTAAGTTAAGGGCTGTATATCCAGCGTCTGCTGCGAATCTCCCCATTCGACTCTTGGAAGTATTTTCTCATAGAGGTCTCTTGCGACTTGCACAAGTTATATATATTAATGATACCTCTTCCTCCTTTCGTTTTAAGTAGATGCTTTCAGGTGCAGAGCGTGGGTGGTGGAATCTGAATTTTCTCAGCAGCCTGCGCGTAAGTCTGTGTCTAAATACTTAAGGATTATTATTATTTTTATTATTATTATTATTATTATTATTATTATTATTATTATTATTATTATTATTATTATTATTATTATGTTTTCAGTGTTCTGTTTCTCAGCTTTTTGTTGGTAAGGCTGGTGTTATTTACAGTACAGAGAAGAAATTCATCTTAACCTGTACTGTTTAGAAACTTCCGTACTATATGGCATGTTTGGAGGATGACGCTTTTCTGAATAAGTTGTTATAAATAACCTGAAAGGCCCAGTTTTTCCAAGTTGGGCTTGAAATTTTTCGTCATAGCTCCCTCCACCGATATTATGTTTGGAATTATGTCGATTTTATCTAGCTTCCATATATTTTTTATCTCTATAGCCAAATTCGAGTACTTGGTCTTTTTCTCCGATTCGGTTTTAGAGAGGTTGTGTGTTAGTGGGCAACCTATATCGATTATGAAAGCTTTTTTGGTGTTTTTTTCCATGAGAAGAATTTCCGGACGGTTGTGGTCTACTGTTCTATCCGTTATTATTGGCCTGTCCCAGTATAAGAGATATTCAGGGGATTCAAGGACTGGCTCGGGTGAGTATTGGTAGTATGGTGGGAGGTTTTCCCTTAGCCCTAGTTTATGGGCCAGTTCCTTGTGGATGATCTTTGCCACCTGATTATGTCTCCCCAGGTAAGCGTTGGGGGCCATAGCACCACATCCCGCCGTGATATGTTCTATCGTTTCTCCGGGACAATTGCATTTTCTGCACACATCTTCCACATTTCTCCTCAAGATGACCATTTCATAGTTTCGAGTTCGAATGACACGGTCTTGGATAGAAATTATAAAACCTTCTGTTTCAGCGTGGAGCTGTCTTTTCTCTAACCAATTCAGTGACATTTCTCTATCTATGAGTGGATTTTGGAGTGCAGTAGGGTATTTGCCGTGTAGAGCTTTCTCTTGCCAAGTTACAAGCTGTTGACTTGGCGGCGCGCGGATGATGTTGGGTAATCCATTTTGCTTTAAGTTAAGGGCTGTATATCCAGCGTCTGCTGCTACCACTTTTTTAAGAATTTCCCAATTCGATTCTTGGAAGTATTTTCTCATAGAGGTCTCTTGCGACTTGCACAAGTTATATATATTAATGAGACCTCTTCCTCCCTCCTTTCGTTTTAGGTAGATTCTTTCAAGTGCAGAGCGTGGGTGGTGGAATCTGAATTTTGTTAGCAGTCTGCGCGTAAGCCTATCTAGTTCGTGCAAATCCGTGTCTGAATACTTAAGGATTCCGAATGAGTAGGTAAGTATTGGTATTGCCCAGGTGTTGATGGCAGTAGTAAGGTTACCAGCATTCAGGTAAGTATTAAAAAGCTTTGTTAGTCTGCTTTTGTATTTGTTTTCAAAACTCCCTTTTTAGGCTTGTGCGGTTTATTTGTTGGTTTTGGGAGATGCCTAAGTATTTATATGTTTTGTCCTCATCTAGTATATCTATGCCTTCCAGCAGTCCACGATTTTGTTCAGTCTTTCCGCGTACGACATTCAAGATTGCGCACTTGTCTAAGCCAAACGACATTTTGATGTCATCGCTAAATGTCTTGGTTATTTGAATTAGGGACTGTAGGTGGGTTTTGCTTTCAGCGTAGAGTTTGATATCGTCCATAAATAGAAGGTGGTTTATTCTAAAATTCTCAGTTAAGTTGGGACGATATCCGTTGGATGTTGATTTTAGTAGTGAGGACAGTGAGTTCATGGCCAAAATGAACCAGAGGGGGCTTAAAGAGTCGCCTTGAAATATACCTTTTGATATATTTATATTGCCAAGCTTCTCTTGTCCAATATGGAGATTGGTATTCCATTGCTCCATTAGGGTGCCTAACACGTTGCGTATTAGGGGGTGTACTTTGTATATTTGCAATATTTTCTTTAGCCAGTCGTGAGGAACAGAATCGAATGCTTTACTATAATCTATGTAGCACATATTTAGATTTCGCCTTTTAATTTCTGCCTGTTTTATAATAACGGCATCGATTGTAAGCTGTTCCTTGCAACCCAAAGCTTTCCTAATACAGCCCTTTTGCTCATCAGCTACCAGGTTGTTGTTTATGCAGTGTGTGTATATTTTTGAATACATGACTGATGTTAAAAGTTTATACACCACTGACAGACAGGTGATCGGTCTGTAATTTTTTGGGTCGTTTACCTGCCCTTTTTTAAATAAAAGGAAGGTATTGCCACTGGCAAGATGAGCTGGGAAGTGCTCGGGGTTTAGGAGAGCCTTGCTAAAGCAGTTTGCGATAACAGGGTGTAGGGTGGTGAAAGTTTTGAGCCAGAAAATATGAATTTGGTCAGGTCCCGGTGATTTCCAGTTAGCCAAGTTCTTAGTGGCATCCCTTATATCACTGGATGTTACTTGCGGCTTAGGCATTTCTTGCAAAGTTTCAGCCTCGGCTTCAACTTTTTCGAGTCAGCTTGCTTTTTCGTAGAAATGGGACGCGTCGGACCAAATATTACTCCAAAATGCATTAAATTGGTCTTTATTTATGTCATTAGTTGGAGTAACGTCGTTTTCTTCTTGGCTCAATGTCCTATAGAAGGTTTTTTGGTTACTGGTGAACTGTTGGTTTTGAACCTTCCTCTTTGTGGCTTTGTTGTATCGTCTTAGACGAGCTCCTTTAGCCTTAGATTTTTGTCTTGTATTGTCTCTTACGATTGTTAGCAACCGTTTTACATCGGGACTGTCTAAAGGAATGCTCTCTGCTTTCAGTATATCTTTAACCTTTTTAGCAACCTTGCTGCTAGAGTTTCCATTTAGATGTTCTCCAATTATATCACTTTGTGCTCGTAACTGGCTGATTTGTTTTTCAAGTCTCATTTTCCAATTTTCCAGAATAATTCCATTTTTTATTATTATTATTATTATTATTATTATTATTATTATTATTATTATTATTATTATTATTATTATTATTGTCATATATAGAATATTCCATTTTATCCAAAATTCCCTTTTTCTTATTATTTAAAAAGTTAATATTAAATATACCTACTGACCCAATTATTTGTTATTAAAACAAGCACACTACAAGAATGCTATCTAAGCATATTGCCGAGCTTGCATTTTGTTACCAATCAACAACTGGGTTAGTTTATTGATACTGATTGGTATAAAAAGCAGGCCGGTACAATGTAAAAGATACCATTCGGGTTAGGACCATTCAGGTCTCGACCAGTTTGGTCAAGACCATTCAAGCCGATCATTTTGTTAGAAACCACTCGGTCGACACCATTTTGGGCAGATACGACTCGGTCCAGATAAGTAATATTGGGTCAGTAGCAGCGCAGAGTTCTGTTCCAAGTATCAGCCCTTTGCCCTAGAGAGCTCGTCCCTAGTTAATAATGTTGTAAGTAAAACCTAATCTTATGTAACCGTTCAACTGTCGTTTTATATTAGATAATAAAGTAGGTGTTATGGAGACTTGTCGCCTTTAATTCTTCCCCACGTGACATTATTATTATTATTATTATTATTATTATTATTATTATTATTATTATTATTATTATTATTATTATTATTATTATTATTATTATTATTATTATTATTATTATTATTATTATTATTATTATTATTGTTATTTACGTTGGTTAATAGTAAAGTTTGAAACGGTATAAATGTATAGCGCGACTGGAAAATCTCGAAGAGCGATAGTATATCCAAAAAACTGTAAGATTGGCATTTCTAGATATGCAAAAATAAGTTAATATCGCTACATTCCTATCAAATAAACAGGATAAATAGATTTCACGGCAAGTAAAACAACTGAATTATTTAATAAAACCGAACAATTTATTCATTTATAGACCAACCAGGAACTATTTGATCAAAATATTTCACGGCCTAGATTTTTTATAGCAGTTTTTGTTTCTGGTCAGAAAATGATTTTAAAAATTGTATTTCTGCTACTTGTAATACATATTTGTGAAATTAAAAATGATGATAGCAAACCAATTTGTGAAATGACTGCTTGTCAAGCATTGGAAGAAAGTTTAATTCAACTTACTGAGTTTGCAGACAAGATTGAAGAAAAAAACAGGACCAATGACTATTTAAAAAAATTAGAAAGAAGGTTGAGATCATTAGAGCAACCAGGTAAGTAAGTATACCAAGTGTATATCTAGTATGTTTTTTATACAAGTGGTAACCTAGTTTCTTTCCTTTGTTAAATATGTTTATAAATTTGATTAAATTAATACGTGTCGCGTATAATAGGTCGATTAGGGTTAGAGGCTTATCATCGCAAAAAACTGACAAAGCGAGTAAGTACAAACGTTCATATTATATATTCATTTTATGTATTAAATCTTATAGTAATTGTCTAGAAGTGAGTGGAAAACTGGATATTTTTGATAAGAGGAAGGGTATTTTTAGTGCGGTCAGAAAAAGCTTAAAAATGGTTCAGTAAAAATATGTTTTGGTTTTATATCTTCAAGTTTCGCACCATTTCGTGCACTCTTTGGAAAAAATTGATGTATGCATAGGCTCTGAGATAGATGTGTTGATTCAAATATAAATAACAGACAGATTTGCATATTTTTGAAGTATATTCCTAACCTCACTTTTGTTACATGTCAGAAACCGACTCCTAAAATTTGTTAAGTGTAAATTTGGTTCCTTTGTATTGACCACTGTGATGGGTCAGTTTCATGGATGTGAAATTGTATCCGTTCAGTAAGCCCACTCACTTTAGTGTAAAGAAAACAACAAATATCCATGTCGGAGTAGAAAAACGTATTCCTTCTATTGCTGATAGTTTATGTCTACAGGATGATCTCTAAATTGATACTTCTTTTTTAGCTGTGTATAGAAGGCATTAAAATAAACAACATTTTTTAATACCTTTTTTCAAAAAACTTAAAAATAGGCTAGATACATAAGTAAAAAATCTAAGTGCGGGCCTGGTCATCAAAACGTAGCCCCCTATACTTTATGTTGTTTTTCTTATCTCTTATTAGTATTAGTTATACGGGTGGTGTTGAGTAATCCGCTGCGGTGTGTTTTCTGAAGCAAGTTAATATTAAATTGGTGACATGTGAAAACGGTAAAATTTGAAAATAATCAACTGGTAGATATGGTGCTAATTTAGAGTGAGTGTGTCAAAGGACGGCGTTTGCTTCGAGATTATACTCAAAGCGCTTTCCCTTGCGGGCTCATCCTATACCCAGAAGTTTTCTTAATGTTATTCAACGGGCCAGTTAGGCAGGACCGTATTTGATCTATAGTGTAATAAATGAATGTAAGTATTTTATTTTTGAGTTTTTTGAAAAAAGTTATTTGAAAATGTTGTTTATTTTAATGACTTCTATACACAGCTAAAAAAGAAGTATCAACTTAGAAATCACCCTGTATACCAACACAACAAAATTTAGTTTCGGAAATTTGTAGGTTTGTGTGCATTGCCCGTATTTGTAACTAAAATTATTAATTAATTTATTGTCATGATAATTGATTTTTGTTTTTAATTTGAAAAAGTTATGCCAACGAAATAACATAACAATTATTGTAGCGATCGAGAGCAAACCTAAAAAAGATAGGTATTAAAAATGTACATATCAGCATTCTATCAAAAAATACAGGTAACGCTCGTTTTTAAAAAATTTTAATAGTCATTTTTTTTTTGAAAAAAATGTATACTGGTACTGGTGTTATTTTGATTGATCGATTTTGACAAAAATACTGGGGTTTCAAAATTAATGGACGCAGTATATGCTGTCTGGTACCGTTAAAATACTAAAGTTCTCGAATACCCACTTTTCTTAAAAACAAACTACAAAATAAAACAATTAAATTGGTTTTTGTTTAGATAACTAAAACACCAACCTACTAGATGCAAAAAAAAATTGGGTTGGTCTGTCGACAACTCCGTAAATTTTTAAATCCAGCCTCTTACATAGTGAACTTTTGTTTAGAGTGGGTAAAAGTCGAGCATGTTTATAATATATCAACTATTCATAGTTTAAAAATAAAATTAAACTACTTTCTTTGAAAGGAAAACATTTATTTGTTATAACCTTTTAGTCTGGGAAATTGTCAAAGAAGATGGAAAATGGATGGAATGTGCTAAAGGACCTTGCAAGTGTAAGCCAGAGACAAAAACCTTGAGCTGTTGGCAACAAAACGTAGTCCAATTGCCGTCTGATCAAATATTGCCTTACGATGTCAGATCAATGTAAGAACGTGTAGCGACGGGTTAAATTTTTTTATTCATTATTATGTAGAACTGTTAACGTCTTTTTCTCATTTTTTTAACTAAATGAAAACTCTTTCAAGAATAAAATAACCAGACGAGTAAAGCATAGGTACTATGGAACTCTAGGGTGTGTAATTTTAATTGTATTCAAATTATACAAGATCTAAGTGTTATTTATTAGTATACTTCTTATCATAATTCCATTTTAAAATATTTTATAAGGATCTGTACATGCTTACTTATCAGACAACACATGCCGCAATTTAAAAGTTTATTAACGAAAAAATAAATACTTTAAATACATCTGTTATATTGTCGTCTTCATACAAACTAAAATAACTAGGTAGCTTATGACTTTTTCAGGTAGACATAATGTATACAGGGTGATTCCTAAGTTGATACTTCTGGTTTAGCTGTGTATAGAAGGCATTAAAATAAACAACATTTTTAAATATCTTTTTTCAAAAAACTCAAAATTAAGGTATTACCTGTTGAATAACATTAAGAAAACTTCTGGGTGTAGGATGAGCCCGCAAGGGAAAGCGTTCTGCGTATAATCTCAAATCACTTTGCCACACTCACAGTAAATTAGCACCTCATATCTACTAGTTCATTGTTTTGAAATTTTACTATTTTCACGTGTCACCAATTTAAAATTAACTTGCTTCAGAAAAACACAGCGCAGCATGACGCCAAATAAATAACTGACCACCGAAGTAGAGGGAGATGGAGAGTTCTGCGCCCACCATTTACACCAAAGCCTCTGCGCATGCCCAGACAGTGCGCAGGCGTGTGTCATATGTCATACGTCATCTGTCATGTCACACTCTTGGGCGTGAGCTATTTGGGCATTAGCTACTTGGGCGTTAGCTACTTAGGCACTAGCTACTTGAGCGTTAGCTACTTGGGCAATAGTATTCATTATAGGCTCCGTGTTAAGGATGACGTCATATTATGTTTAGGAAAAGATGGCGGCTGCCACCTGTCAATTAGGATATGTCAAGACCACCTGTCACTTGTCAAATGCTAAAATTAAAATCTAACACGTGAAATGTATTCAGGGTGACGTAATAAGTCGTTTGGAGAAAACCCGAAGTCGATCGGTCAACTGGTTCGGAAGATATAGTTTTTTGCGATTAGTGTCCTTATGCCTCGAAGTGGAGTGCAGAAATTCTGGTTATAGGTAGAGGTATATAGGGTCCATCAAACAGTGAAGGAATTTTTTAAATATCTCAATTAATAACAGAGCTAGATGCATTAAACCATTAGGGCCTTAACACGATAAAGTCGTGCAAAGCACTGGCAATGCTTATTTCTTAGTAGGAATATACTTCGTATAATACGGTATCGTTAAGATTGCGTCATCTCCATTTCCTATATGAGACCAAGGTCAACTGCAGATCAGCTAAATGAACAGTTAAATGAACAGTGGAACAGCTAAATGAACAGTATAACAGCTAAATGAACAGTGGAACAGCTAAATGAACAGTGGAACAGCTAAATGAACAGTGGAACAGCTAAATGAACAGCTAAATGAACAGCTAAATGAACAGCTAAATGAACAGTGGAACAGCTAAATGAACAGTGGAACAGCTAAATGAACAGTGGAACAGTTAAATGAACAGCAGTTAAACGGATCAACAGCACATCGGGTCAAGACGCGTTCTTCCTATGATAGCAGGAAAGGGGGGAAGAGGAGGAGGAGGAAAATCAATGATAGACGATAATTTCAGTAAAAACCTTTATTTCCCACTAATATTACAATAACTAATATATAACCTAATTAATATCTAACCTAATTAATATCTAAACTACTTATTTAAGAATAATCGGTCATATTTAATCACTGTTCTCGTCCGAATTATCAATGCCATTTTTACTGTATTCACCAAAATTCTCAATGCTACATTCTGCTAAACGAATTAGCTCCAACACATCCGTTTGATCCTCAGGCACAAATTTTTTTAAAGATATCATCTGCTTAAAAAACTCATTATCTAAAAGTCCTTCTAATAATTTGAGCAAATCTTTTCCTTCGTAATAATCTTTACACAACTTTGCACCTTGTGTATAATACATTATTTCTTCATTATAATATATAGCCCAAGATGAACTACTTGCCATAACAGACTTTGTATTTAAATTAATTTCTTTATTAAAATCATTTTCAGCTCGTAATAAACTGTTCTGCCAATTTTCTGTCGTTAGTTTTAATGCCATGATTGTTAGGCGTTTCTAATAAAAGTGAACGTTAATGAATCGCTATCAGTCACTTTTAAACCCTATTCCTCCCCTCTACAATAGTTAAGTGGTGAGAGGAAGAGGAAGTAAATAAGAATTATTATACTAACTAATAATATTTTTAATTATTCAATTGGATACTTTATTAAAAATTCTACAAACAGCACGGTAGAATTTGATTTGGTTGAAAATGATATTTTATCAGAAAATTTGAGTTTCTTAAGCAGTAACATCGTATATGGTTGCTTGTTGATTGTAGTGCGTACATCTTGAGGATGAACATTTACATATTCAATAGTTCCACTTTTGAGAGGAAATTTGTAAAATGGCTGGCCATGAATCATACAATTACCCGATGAATCGACGCTACCAGACAGAGTCATATGCATAAAACCATACAACTGCTTTGTTTGTACTTCTCGTACCACTTCTGGACTCTTCTTTAGCTTCCTAGACAAGTGATATGGATGGGCCAGATTACGACCGAATTTATCGATAGTCATCTTGAAACTAATAACATTTTCATACATCCAATATATTTATTCTATTATTCCAGCCTCTCTCAACTCTTCCTCTATACTGATTATTTCGTTAATGTGTGAATTATTACCTACTTCAGAGCTTGCTAATATTTTTCTAAGCCGATCAACTAGTTCATTTGGATCGTCCCAATACACGTAATCAGTTTTATTATTGGAATATTCTTTAAAAGTATCAGAAGTGTTGTTATTGGAACGATTCGGGGACTGTTGGTTGAATCCATGTCCTTGATATTGCTGTTTCCTAACAATTCGCAACTGCTTATCTCGTTCCTTTTGACTAGCATCGCTGTCTTCTCGAACCTTTTCAAGGAGAGGCTTTATTATATGCGTATATTTCGCACCCTTATTTCCTGCTATTTGCATATCAGGATTGAAATTTCTTTTATGAGCATTTGTTAGTAAAATTATTTTTGCAAAGACTCGCTCGTCTAAAGCAGTAAATTTATTCCTTAAAGGGACAGTTTTAAACATAAGCTCATAAAGACCAGGAGTTCCTTTGAAATTTTGTCCCTTGATAACAATATCTGGTCCTTTAAATTCAAGTTCGGAATCACCAAAATACAAATGATCCGTCTCATAATCATGCCTCAGATAAGTACGATCATACTGATTATCCGTATCACGTATTAGCCCTCTCATATATTCTCGAGGTAGTTCATCATACTGTTCCATGTATTCTTCAAACGATTCTTCAGGAATTGCATCGGCTTGAATTGGCTGGGTATTAGGATCAAGTCTAAAGTCATCGTCGTAAAAAAAGCTTTCGCGAGGATTATACTCAAACATGGTAGTGTTTGCATCGTCATTATCAAAGTTAATTGTTTGATTAAATGATTCATTATCTGGTATCTCAATAGTTTCTATCTCCATATTATCCTCATGATCTTCTTCTTCTTCCTGTCTTTGTTCATCGTGGCGATCTTTTTTCTTATTAGGAGTATTAAAATTTAAAGGATATCGAGGTTTCTTAACCAATGTTGAAGAGTGTTTGATTTCACTCTTTGGTCTTTTTAGTGAAGCATGGGTTTTGAAAGGCGTGAACAGCTTGCCTGAAGTAGATTTTTCAATTGTCTTGGTTAACATTTTAGCCAGAGGACGATATGAAGTTTCCAATGCACGAGCACTTTCGTAACGGTTTTCTTTTAGTGATTTATATAAATCTTTAACGGTTTGAGAATGCTTATCAATAAGTTTAATGATTTTAGGATCAGTTTGAACCGTACGTGCATTCTTAAGCTCCTCCTCATCTTCCATCTGCTGATTATCATTTTCTCCCTCTCGTTCTGCTTTAAGTTGCAGATATTTCTTTCTAATACTTTTAGCAGCGTCCTTTATTCTTTTTTGAACATCAGGGTCCAAACCGGCAAGACTTGATGGCATTTTCACAGCAAAATGAACAGTAAAAATAGCTGTTGATTCCACAACTGCTACTAGATAACTGCACAGTATACTTAACTAACGTTCATATATACATTCGCATTAATACCACAGCATTAGTGTTACTAAGGTTGTTGTACTGACTGGTCTACAATGCAGAAGTTTAAGAATAAAGTTGTAAAAAAACGAATTACTAAAAGGTACAAGGGGATTCCCTTTATATCCGCTCTAAACAGAGCACGAGAGGCTATTATTAAGGAAAAACCCCAAGATCTTTTGTCGGCAGCGCAAGTGGCTTTAAAATCATTCGCAGGAGTTGAAAAAGTACTTCCTACAGGAGTAATTCCGATCCCAAAAACAGGAGGATTCCTACCTTTGATTCCTCTTTTTGCCGGGCTTAGCGCATTGGGAGCATTAAGTGGTGGAGCTGCTGGTATTGCAAAAGCTGTTAACGATGCAAAAAGTGCTCAACAAAAGTTAGAGGAAGACAAAAGGCACAACGAAACTATGGAGTCTATAGCTTTGGGAAAAAGTGGCAGTGGTCTGTATTTAAAGAAATACAAGAGTGGATTGGGGCTTTACATTACACCTTATAAATATCATAACAACTAAGTTAATGAATTAGTTGTCTCTAAAATCCTTCGAGATGAGTACCTTTTGCTTAAGTGGTAATAGTTCTGTATTAAAAGCTTATTATTCCCCTCCATTGGATCTGAGAAATAATGACAGTGATTATGTGATGGGACTTATTAGTTTGGAGACTTTTAACGCCATCCCCAATATAGACGAAAATAACAATAAATTTTATGTGGGTGATGTTGTACTTGAAATTCCAGTCGGATCGTATGAAATATCAGCTCTAAATGACTACCTACAAGAAGCAATTGAGCAGCAGAATAATATCGACCCAGATTTTAATTGCGGTCTAATCCTTAATGGAAATACGAGCACGCTAAAATGTGAGCTTAAATGTACTCATACCGTAGATTTCTCCAAGAAGGGTTCAATTGGAGACTTGTTAGGATTCCGCAATATGAAACTGCAGGCTGGTACTAAACATGTATCTCCTACACCTGTAAATATCCTTAAAGTAAATGTTATTAAAGTAGAGTGTAATATTGTTACTGGAGCATATCACAATAGTAATCTAGTTCATACAATCCATGAATTTTCACCCTCTGTCCCCGCAGGATTTAAAATAATCGAAATTCCTCAAAACGTAATTTATATGCCAATTAACACCAGATTAATAAGTAATATTGAATTAAAGCTTGTTGATCAGGATGGTGATGCAATAAACCTTAGAGGTGAAGTCATTACGATTAGGCTTCATTTAAAGAAAGTTATATAAGACTTGTTACAAGCACATGTTTTTAGTAGTTAAGTATACATTGTAGAGAATGGTTGTGAAATATAATTGTCACAAACTTATTAATTTCGAACAGCTTTTAAAGTCCTCTAAGGAAGTTAAAAAATTGTCAGCAGATAATAGCAAGTATCTCAAATCATTAGGATATACCCTCAAGGGAATACATAATGAGTATACTAAACGTATCTGAATCTCTTGTCTTTGACAATTCAATAGTAAAAATTGAAAGACACAGTCATCTGCCTTATTCCAACTCGTTTAACAACAATGATGAAATAAGAATTCCTGTTCAGCAAACTGATATATACACACTGCCTTATGCTAGTCATATATATCTGGAAGGAAGACTCTTAAAACAAGACGATTCAACTGTTTCAACTACAGCAAAATTTGTAAACAATTTCTTTTGCCACTTGTTTGAAGAAATCCGATTTGAGCTTGGGGGTAGAATCCTGGATTCAGTACGTAATCCTGGAATAGCCACCTCAATGAAGGGATATGTTTCGTATAATGCAAATGAACTTAAGAAATACAAGAACGCCGGATGGAGCATTGATGATAATTTTACTTGCGATGTGGTTGATAGAACTACCGGCTCATTTAATGTTTGTGTTCCGCTACGCACGATTTTGGGATTTGCAGAGGATTTTCAGAAGATATTAATAAATGTGAAGCATGAATTGGTCCTATTAAGAAGTTATACTGATAAAAATGCAATTATCAACTCTAACGCAGCCGAGAATATGGGGGTTACAATAGATAAAATTGTTTGGAAGCTGCCTCATATTTCGGTATCTGATATGGAACGATTGGATCTACTAAAGATTATTGAAACTGGCACCGAATTAGATGTCGGCTTTAGAAGTTGGGAGCTAGCTGAATATCCTACATTACAAACGGCTAAACAGCATACCTGGACTATAAAGAATGCTATTCAAGTAGAACGTCCCAGATGGGTAATTTTAGGATTTTCAACCGACAGAAAGGATAAGATAGCTAAAAACTGTAGTTTGTTTGATCATTAACATTAACATTTGTTGATAATTTAAATTTAGATGTTTCTAAAGGTCAAATTGCTTCTTTGTATGAAATGTACTCAGAGTTCCAAGAATGTTTTTACGAAAAAGAAAATGAACCACTGTTCTCTCCGAAAGACTTTTTAACAAATGCTCCTCTAATTGTGATTGATTGTTCCCGACAAAATGAAATATTAAATTCGGGGATTATTGATGTCAGGTTGGAGTTTGAAACGAAAGAAAATGTTCCAGCAAATACTACCGCATACTGTCTTATTATTCATGATAAGCTTATAAAGTACTCACCATTAGTGGGAACTGTTCGAAAAGTTTAAATATACTTTAATCAATCTTTTGTGACGTCCCTGTTCTTAAATAATTAGTTTAGATATTAAATACGTTAGATATTAATTAGGTTATATATTAGTTATTGTAATATTAGTGGGAAATAAAGGTTTTTACTGAAATTATCGTCTATCATTGATTTTCCTCCTCCTCCTTTTCCCCCCTTTCCTGCTATCATAGGAAAAACGCGCCTTGACCCGATGTGCTGTTGATCCGTTTAACTGCTGTTTATTTAACTGTTCCACTGTTCATTTAGCTGTTCCACTGTTCATTTAGCTGTTCCACTGTTCATTTAGCTGTTTATTTAGCTGTTCTACTGTTCATTTAGCTGTTCCACTGTTCATTTAACTGTTCATTTAGCTGATCTGCAGTTGACCTTGGTCTCATATAGGAAATGGAGATGACGCAATCTTAACGATACCGTATTATACGAAGTATATTCCTACTAAGAAATAAGCATTGCCAGTGCTTTGCACGACTTTATCGTGTTAAGGCCCTAATGGTTTAATGCATCTAGCTCTGTTATTAATTGAGATATTTAAAAAATTCCTTCACTGTTTGATGGACCCTATATACCTCTACCTATAACCAGAATTTCTGCACTCCACTTCGAGGCATAAGGACACTAATCGCAAAAAACTATATCTTCCGAACCAGTTGACCGATCGACTTCGGGTTTTCTCCAAACGACTTATTACGTCACCCTGAATACGACTCACGTGTTAGATTTTAATTTTAGCATTTGACAAGTGACAGGTGGTCTTGACATATCCTAATTGACAGGTGGCAGCCGCCATCTTTTCCTAAACATAATATGACGTCATCCTTAACACGGAGCCTATAATGAATATTATTGCCCAAGTAGCTAACGCCCAAGTAGCTAAGGCCAAAGTGGCTAACGCCCAAGTAGCTAATGCCCAAATAGCTCACGCCTAAGAGTGTGACATGACAGATGACGTATGACATATGACACACGCCTGCGCACTGTCTGGGCATGCGCAGAGGCTTTGGTGTAAATGGTGGGCGCAGAACTCTCCATCTCCCTCTACTCACCGACCCGTAAAATGCATAACTACTAATAAGACAAAACATCATAAAGTATATCAGGCTATGTTTTGATGACCAGGCCCGCACTTAGATTTTTTACTTCTGTATCTCGCCTATTTTTAAGTTTTTTGAAAAAAGGTATTTGAAAATGTTGTTTATTTTAATGCCTTCTATACACAGATAAAAAAGAAGTATTAACTTAGGAGTCACCCTGTATATCGACATATATAGTTTTAGTTGCAGTAAATTCGTTATATTATTTTGCAGTTGCAAACAAACTCTGTATAGTGAATGGAAAGGAAAGTTGGCGTATATTATTAAGCCATGACAAAAACAAAAAGAACATTTTATTTAAATATGAACAGCCGTATTCTAAATTTAAAATTATCCTTAATTGACAGTTCTGGGTTTAAAATGACAAGCGTCAGTCAACTACGTTTTTTATTGTAAATATTTCTTTGGTTTTCCTTTAAATTTATAAAGAAAAAAGTATTTGAGTACATACTGTGTTCTTTAATAGAACCAAAACTATATTTACAACCACATCCCGGTAAAATTATTTATGGATAAAACGATTTAATTACAAAGCAATCAAATTAAAACAAAAGCGTCATAATATGGCATATCACAATAATGCCAAGATGAAAACACAACTTGAAGACTATATAAGATCTAACAATTTTGTTGGTCTAAATTGGAAACCCTTTAGGACCGGTTCAGTGGCGTAACAAAAACTGAGTGGGCCCCCCCGCCAACGTTTTCAGGAGCCCCCTTTCTATACCGAGCGGAAAATGATAATTATTATTTTAATTACTATTAGGTTCAGGTTTATGAATTTTTAAATTCGTTAATCGTAAATATTAATTTAATTATATAGGGTTAAACCCACATTAGGTGCCTACTATTAAAGCAGAAAACAATTCGAATTTATTTTATAATCCTAGGTAGACGACTGGTAGACATAATATAAGTATAGTCATTAAGTCATTGTTTGGGTGTCGAAATTTTGTATTTCAACCTCAGAATGAAAGCAGCTTATTTCACTTTCATGAATCTCCTTACTCGTTGTCGCTACAGGCCCAGGTTCGGATTCTGATGCTTCTGGGGTAGCACTTACACTCGTACTCTTACTCGTACTTGCACTCCCAAATTTTTTTTCAATTTTAGCATTTTTTTAAATTTTCTCATCTCGTTCTTTATTTCTCTTTCGCTTTTGAGCACCACTTAAGTATTTAGTTTTTTTATCCATTATAGAAAACTTAATTAAAATTTAATTACAAACTGTGAACACGTTCGCGAAATATTCCATACTTGTGTCATCCAAGAAACTAAAAGTGCAACTAAAAATAATTTTTATTTTTACTGCTTAGGTTTTCCTATTTCCAGGACTTAATAAATAAAAAACAATAAAGTCTTCCAATGGCATTCCGAAAAGGAAGCCGCGTCGCGCTCATAGCGGCAATTGTACCGGCAAAGGATCAAAGGCGTAAAAGCTAAAGCGGCAAAATGGGCTTGTTGGCTTGCGTTTGTGCTTTGTGCGTGATAAACCGACAATATGTTTTCTTTTTTGTGTTCCAATCGCCGAAATTCTTTTATTTATGTTGTTGTGTCTACTACCGTATAAAAAGGTTTTTAAGTTTTTATTAAACAAAATGTAATAATTTATTTAAAAAATTAAATTAATTATGAAATAAAATACCTATGGAAAGCAAAGCTGGCAGCAAGTTTTAAATGGGGGACGGCCTTCCGTTAATGTGGCCCCCCCGGCTAGCCAGGCCCCCCCGCGGTGCGGGGTCTGCGGGGGTGTTTGTTACGCCACTGGACCGGTTGTACAATTAGAGCTTAAGTACGAGTTTCTCAAAGTTCGACCTAAAGTTGAACTTGGTTCGAAAAAGGTAATTCTATTGTATATTTATTTATTTATCGTATGGCAATTCAGACACAATAAGCTTAGAGCTTTGTTGTGTCTTGTAGTCAGGAGATCCTAGGATTGTCTGACTGCCAGTATGTGCTAGTTCATTTAGCGTTACCCAGGGTGCACCACGTGGAGGCGAACTAGCTTTACACCCTTCTATTGTATAATCAATTCTTAACTATAAGGTCTTCAAAGGTGGGATCAATAATTAAATTACCATGCTGGCAATGGTTACTCTGTCAAAAAGCCACCAAATTTTATTTGTTGTCAAAGTTTGGGGTATTTTTAATTTGCAGCTACTTTTTCCATGTAGATATTCTAACACAAAACTATCTGCAAATTTTACTTTCAAAGAAGCAGATCTGCTATAAGGTTAAGGTGTTTAAGGGTATTTTGGAAAATAAAAAAAAATAGATAATATTACTAATAAAGAGAAAATAGAATGTTGGAAAAAGATTGAGATTTAATTTAATTACGAAAATTTTAATGTGATCAGGTCTCGCTTTGTAGTTTTAAGGCCGTCATCGAACGTTTTCAATAGCTCTTAGTACATCCATAACATCATTATCCGCTTCGTTTGTTAAATCCAGAACGTCATAAATCGCATTCATAACTTTAAAATATTATTACCACAAATTTTGGTGTCAAAAAGAATTTATAAGGTTTGTTTTATTGGATTATATATCATCAATTATTAATAACTGGGTTTAAGCCTTTAAAATTAACAACTTACCTTTTAAGTTTTACAACAATTAAACGAGAAGTACTTATAAAATGTAACTAAAATAAAGTAATTAGGTTCTGACAAAATTTGCTATCATTTTAGCGACTTGGGCATTAACACTTTGACCACTCTACACAAAAATGCCTTTAGGGGACTAACATATCTAACAGAGCTGGATTTGTTTGACAATGAAATTGATCATCTGCCTCCAGATATATTCAGAAAGCTGAGCAGTCTTGTTTACTTGTAAGTAATATTTTTAATTAATTTTACTATAAACAAAAGAAGCTTAGCGGCAAGCGGACAGAGTAGTGCGTCTATCTTTTGCATTAAAGTACACAGGGACTCCAAAGGTAATGGAATCCCTGGAGCACAGGTAGACAATGACAGGCTGTTTCGTTCTTGTTAGAACTCATCAGAAAGTATAACCCGTAAGCGACCCCCAGTACAGCGAGCCTGTTCTTTCAAGGCGTTTTTAAGAAATAAAAACGCGATGAAAACCCAGTAACGCCATCATAAGGAATCAACTCAATGCAAAAGATATAGCCATCAAACGTGAAAACGTAGAAATATAAATAAATCAAGCACGGATCGGCCACATCACCAGTATAGGAAACATTTTTCGCTTCTCCATACATTTCCAAGCTTTGTGGATTCAGATCTAGATCGCGCTGCAGTCACTCACTGGTTTTGCAGCACTATTCCGTAAATGCCGTGTGTAAGTATAAATAAAATAGTAGAATTTAGTGGTAGTATTTTATTTATACTTACACACGGCATTTACGGAATAGTGCTGCAAAACCAGTGGGTGACTGCAGCGCGATCTAGATCTGAATCCACAAAGCTTGGAGATGTATGGAGAAGCGAAAAATGTCTCCTATACTGGTGAAGTGGCCGTTCCGTGCTTGATTTATTTATATTTATACGTTTTCACGTTAGATGGCTATATCTTTTGCATTGAGTTGATTCCTTATGATGGCGTTACTGGGTTTTCATCGCGTTTTTATTTCTTAAAAACGCCTTGAAAGAACAGGCTCGCTGTACTGGGGGTCGCTTACGGGTTATGACTTTCTGATGAGTTCTAACAAGAACGAAACAGCCTGTCATTGTCTACCTGTGCCCCAGGGATTCCATTACCTTTGGAGTCCCTGTGTACTTTAATGCAAAAGATAGACGCACTACTCTGTCCGCTTGCCGCTTCTTTTGTTTATATATTTTAACGGACACTAAATTCTACTATTTTATTAATTTTACTATTAAGCTAAATAACCAACACCCACAAAACAGATATCCTATACAACAGTTTGTCCAGTCCAGCTAAAACAGCAACGCAGCTGCCATGTTAAAATTTTGTAACATCTTGAATGCCAAACGTTAAAACATAGTGACCTAGCCATCGCTCTCATTTGAACATTGTTTTTACGCCTAATAAATAATTTTTCATTTCTGATAGTTCTAAAATCATGACGTAAAGCAAATTTAGACCCTCCATCCCGTACAAGGACCGTAACACATGGCCAAAACACCCTCCCCCAAATTGCGTTACGTAATAGAATAAGACATCTTTATCTATTTCGAAAGTTCGCACCCCTCGGTGCTGTATCCCGCTGCCACTGCAGTCTACCTCCTCCACTACTGACAACTGTCTACGCCATTGATTTGAGTAGTATATGTCAAATTTTTTAGACGATTGCACAAGAACAAGCTGGAAGAGTTATCATCAGAACTCCTGGTGAATCTACCAAACCTAAGAACATTTGATGCTTCGGCAAATCTAATAAAGTTTTTGCCCGCAAATCTCTTCCGAGAAAACAAAAATTTAATTTTATTACACCTCTCAAGAAACGAATTGAAAACTGTTCCGGAAACACTACTAACAAAAATGGAGTTTTTGGAAGATTTGGATTTTAGTAATAATTATTTGGAAACTTTACCGAAATTTATTTTTGATAATTTGATTGCTCTAAGAAGATTGCATTTGGCTGAAAATAATATCACATTGTTACCAACAGGTCAGTATAAAATTAAAATCAGTTAACGAAAATTGCTTAAGTATATTAGTATATCACAAGATCTATAAATTTAATCGATTAGATTATCCAACATTTCTTGAAAAAGATTCTACTTGGAAAATAGTTGAATTCACAATAAATAAAAACCCGAGACCGCGAAGCGGTATATTATTCTACAAATTAAACAAGGTGCGTAAACACAGTTCAATGTAGTTGTGAAAAACTCTGCGGAACTCGAGCATTTGAACAAACTTTGCTCTTCGCTTTGAGGAATCACTTTCTTGTTTTGCTAAATTAATCTAATAAGTCATACAATCCAGCTCTTAGGCTTCCTAGCCTAACCGCTGTACTTTATTGGTGGTTAAGCTATTCATTCGCAAACCTTTCCCCCCTCCCTCTCCCCCACGCCCCCGCCTTCATAAGAGCATGTTTTTGTCTGACTGCTAAAGTTACCGAGAGAGTGATTACGTACAAATAGTGCATTTTCACCACATCGCGCATATTGTACCTGCATCTGGCGATGGCAATAAATTTTTTTTATATGCAAAATATTATAAAAACTAATTTCACAAGAATTAAGTGGCGCGGCGTCAGTGGAGATTTTGAGGATGATATCAGAGCCCCGTTTGTAATTTTAATGGAAAATAGGAAATTAACATGAATAGCCGTAATATTTATATTTTTATGTTCTGCATGGCGGATGACATAATTTGAACCCATAATTGAAACTTGAAGAAATAGTCCATACTTAAAGTGGAGTGGAAATTTAGAAGGTAAGAAATAAGAACACAAAGCCTTCCTCCACTGTTATATTATAAAAATATTAAGCAACTTCTCTACATGTTTCGAACGCAGAAGCATTCATCTTCAGGAGAATAAATAAAAGAAGAAAAAACAGTAGATATCACCCTAACTGAGCAACACAACCACTCATTTTTACATCGAACCTGCAATTGTGTTGCTCAGTTAGGGTGATATCTATTGATTTTTCTTCTTTTATTTATTCTCCTGAAGATAAATGCTTCTGCGTTAGAAACATGTAGAGAAGTTGCTTACTATTTCTACAATATAACACTGGATGAAGACTTTGTGTTCTTATTTCTTACCTTCTATAATTGAAACTTTAAAGTAAATTTTCAATTTTTCTTTTAAAAAGAAGAAATAAGGTACCATGCGCCAAACTAGAAGTTCTTGTACTTAGTACAATTTTTGTAATTAGACAAGCCAGAAAACGATACTGCATTTCACGCTTGTATGGAAGGTTCTTAAGAAAATCCTTTGTTTTGTTTGTATTGTAGAAGAGACCGCGGCTGTGACTCAGAGGTAGAGCTACTGGCATTCGACCGCGGCGACCCGGGTTCGATTCCCGGAAAGGGCATACGTATAATAAAAAAAGTATGTCCGAAATTTAGTGGATTAAAGAATGCAGGGAAGAGTGTAAAAGGTATCATCTCCCAACCCACCCCATTCACGCCGGTAACCAGGCCGGATGAGATCGGACATCTCGTGAGGTGCGGAAGAAGGTACACACTCCCCAATCGGTAGGTCATGCAATGGCAATAAACCAAGGGTTGATAACCCTTGGGGGGTGTCGCATGACTGAGGATTGTGGTTCGGAACCCATGTTAAACTGTAGGTCCCCTCGGGAATGGCCCTGGCAGCGAACCAAGAAGAAAAAAGCCTAATTCGAAAGAAGGGCAGAACGGCAATATTGTAGAAGAGAATTTTTTTTTATATTATATTGTTGCGAGGGAGATTTCTGGGGAAAACCCATAAACACAAACAACTACATTCCTAATCCTTTTTATTATTTAAGGAACTTTTGACAAGCTGACTAATCTTGAACTACTTAATCTCAGAAAAAATAAAATTACGCATTTATCCGACAAACTGTTTGCCAAAATGGAGAACTTGAGAATTTTACAATTGACTAGTAACCAGATAAGTCAGGTAAGTGCAGTGCAAATTTTTATACAAAATCTAATCAGTAGATAGATTAGGGCAACTAACACAATGTTTAATGATAATATAAAAAGGTATTGGGAAAAATTCGCTAATAAATAAATAATGTTAATTGGGAACATTTTTATTAGATACGATATGAATATAATGTTATTAAAGTTATATGTTTATGTTAACTTTCTAAATAAAACAATGATTTTTTTAATTAGATAAATAACTCAAATCGTATAATTATAAATCACATAATTTATCTTATTATCTGACTTATCTCTGTCGTCCTTCATTAGACTCAAATTCTTGGTCAAGATGGTCTTGTTTTGATGAGTAGATTATGCAAGAATGCAAGGGATTTTTAAGCTACTGTTCCAGATGAGGAACACTGAGGAATTTCTGGGTTTCTGTTGCTTGTTTTCGCAAATGCTCCACAGAATTCCTAAATGTTTTTTACTGTTTCGTTAACAAATGCCGACGTCCTGACCGGTTTCCATTTCGTGCGGTAAACATTAAAAGGAAATCGGCAACATAAGGAAACAATAACAACTTGCTGCTTATCGTCGCCGCAATGAAAAACAACAAAGACAAATAGAGAAAGAAGACAAACAAACGTGTTAATTGGTCGAAGCAAGGAAACGTCAAAAACAAGTGTCGCCACCATCGTGTCTGGCGAGAACTTGAGTCAAGAAGCGGGAAATTTAAATGCCTATAGTTTTGTAATTTTCTTTGTTGGTAATATTTTAAAGTAACATTTAAGTCCAAAAACTATTCAAAATCCCACTAGCTACTTTAAGTAGTAAAAACTAAATCGCTTTAAATATTACTTTAAAATATTCCCTTCTAAATTATTTAACATTGTCTGTAAGGAATCGAAAAATAAAATTCCAGAAATGCAGCACGCAATAATTTTATTAAAAAATTAATTATTAAACGTACATATATCACAGTAACCATTCGAGTCTTAGACTTCCTCGTAATCTGCTTATCGAGTTCCTTGTTTACTGAGTTTTCATTTATTCTCTAGTACTTAAAGTTTTTCAGCAATGTTCGTATTTTTAATACAGATCTGTTGTACTCACAGTCAGGCCAGGTTTAAAACTTTTTATTGGCAAGCTGAAGAGCTACGACCAAATTGTTTGAATTACAAACCTTTAACAAAATGACGATGCTCTTTTTGATTTCACAATTAGAAAATAAATAATCTCTGTCAGTCTTTTTCATCGTAGGGCGAGGTTGGACGATTCCATTTGGCTCCAGACAAGGAAGTTAGGTGGAATTATATAATAAACTGGTCGTGCCATTCAGATCATATCGCCGTCTCTTTCTAGTAGTAGTAGTTAAAGTAAAAGAGATAAATATAGTCAGAATAAGTTCAGTGCGTAGTAAATACGCTCACTTTATAGAAATAACTACGTAGGTGTAATATTGACATATAAACGATAGGGATAAACGTAGATCCTGACTCGAGTGAATAGTCTGGAGGTTTTTCTAATTAGAATTTCAAAAATACACTGGAATTGTTTCCTTTAATTTCATACAATCCGCTGCATTTTATATGAAAGCGATGAATCAGTGACAGTAATTTTGACCTTATAGGAATAGAAATTTGTTTCGTCCAGTCTTTTAGTATCTTGGTGTACTTTCTTATTACAATAAACACAAATAAATATTTCATATTATTGGAAACACCAAGTTGCGTATTGATATGTTGCCAGAAATATGCACTTATAAATGGATAAAACTAGTATAAATAATAAATCATTGCATTTTAACACATGACAAAAAATTGCACTTGCTTAAACGTTCCTATATCTACTGAAAGGCACTTCTTATACACTATGAATATTGAATATTTCAATGAATCCCAAGATTGATTATTTAATTTTCCAGATAACAACAAATGATTTCATTGGTCTTACCAATTTGGTTGAACTTCATCTTGGTCAAAACCTTATAAACGAAGTACCACAGAATGCATTCCTTCGAAATAAAAATTTGGAAAAACTATTTCTGTTTTCCAATAACCTAGAGGGGCTGAAAGAAAAGACGTTCAATGGACTCGTTAGCTTAACTTCGCTATTGATCAACAATAATATCCTGAAAGATATAAGTTCCAGGATTTTCATTTATACGCCGAGTTTACAAAAATTGTAAGAACATGGTTTTTTTTGATGATTTATTTTTAATTTGTGGTATTGCATAATCCAGAAAGCCTAGTAGGTTTTATTTGAATCGTAGAGTGAAAAAATATAATGTTAAACATGATGTAACGTACATTTTTTTTTGTAGGCAACTAGACAGCAATAAATTTCATTTTTTGCCAGCAAAGATCTTTGATTCTCTAACCGAGTTAGTTTCAATAAAGCTGGCTAAAAACCCTTGGCATTGTGATTGCAACATATTATATTTATCTATGTAAGTATTGTTAAACCTTAATCTTAAAATTTTTGTTAATCTAACTTAAAAAGTAATTATGGATTACAGAGTATGTTTGATAGGCAACATTACTGTCAGGTACCAGGTATGGGTTATAGTATTAAGTGCCTAAAGAGGGATAAGTACTCGAAGTGACTCAACCAGAAAATTTGTTCGGTGGTGGGCTCAGTGGGCGTAACTAAGACATTTTTTTTTCTGGAGGAAGGAGCAGTCCGAACTACATGTATTTCATGATTTTACACATAGTTAGAAAGGCGGAAAAGCGCCGCAGGCGAAAAATCATCGGGGCCACGCCTACAGTTTATTAATAATTCACCCAACTACTAACTAACCCATGGTTGGAATAAATTTGGTTTTGTAAATGTTTTTTTCTCACTTTTTTATTGATATTCCTAGCTGGCACTTTAATCTTAAAAATGGAAAACATTTGGCACCTTTATGAAAAATATGAATGTTGTGATTTAATCAAAAATGTATGACTCGAACCAGGTTTTTTCGGGATAGGTTTTTCATGTTTAAAAATAAAGTAAAATACGCTTACCACGCCAAAATTGATTATTTTTTCTGAAATTATGTATTTTTGGAGCGTATATAGATTATGAATCTGAGAGCCCTTTTCTTGCAAATGCTTTGGTTTTGAAATATTCCATCTTAAAGTGCCGTATTGTGTATCCGCACTATTTTTTTTTATTGTAAATAGTTACACTTCTTCCATAAAAAAAAGGAGAACATTTTTTTTTCTGTTTTTCTAACTAAAATTTTTACAGAAGAAGAATTTCCTTTCATTTCGTCAGATCCCTCCCTAGACGCGTTTCGCCATATCATGGCTCATTAGTAGAGCTAGGATCCGACGAAAGAAAGGACAACTCAAAGCTGCTACACACCGGTAAGATGTGGCACGGAGCGCCATCTGTGTCGTTGTTAGACGCTCTTGAGCATACCAGCACCTAACATTTTTACTTTCATTTTCCTTTTTTAATACCGCGACTAGATGTCGCTACACGCACCATCTTGCTAGTAGTTTTAATTTTTGTCTTACCAGACTGATAGTTGTCATTTTTTTTTTGTAGAAATAGTTTATTGCATTTGGTTTAATTTTTGTTGATTTAAAAAGTTCTAAAAAGGGGGAAACGGACAGAAAAGTATATAAATAAAAATACAATAAAATATTATTTTCACTCGTTTCCCTGTAAAATTGCATCATAAACCAATAACTAAGACAATATTCGTCCGAGCGACTTCTAAAAGGGAAATTTTAAAAACTAGCCTTTTCCGGTAAAAACTGCTTTGTAATCTATTATAATCCCTTATATATAAAATCATTATTTTTGGGGTGGTGAGCATGTAATATCAAACGGCAAACTAATATATTGAACTTGTGCTGTGTTGGTTTTACAATTTCTTAAATAAATATTTAAAGATTTAGCATTAGAATTCAAGCGAAGGACGAAAAATAAGGTTACAATTAGATTTTTAGACCCGAGCTTTTAGACTGGGGGACTGACGGACTACAGCCAGCTCCCCTTACCCCTGGCTGCGCCTCTGAGTACTCGTAATAACGCGAGCTGAGTATTGTTTTCTCTTATAGAAAAACTACCCTTAATAACGGCTGCCGGTCATATCTTAACAAGTCCCGCAGAAAGAGGCATGCGAACAAGTCCCCTACAACTATCATTTTATTCTTTAGAAAGCGTAATTTACTAACGTATAAAGCCAGGCATTGGGGTTTTATTTTTATTTTCCGCATTGAAAATTCCGTTTCTACAAGAATGTAGCCTAACTCAAGTTAAATTATATTAATTTAATCATTTTGACAAACCAATCTTTCTTTTGCCATAAGAATATCAATATTTTTTTTTATTAATATTTAAAACCCGTTTTTTTTAAATTTAAAGATGGATTGATTCGAACGAGAACAAACTATGGGATTCGGAGCCATCTTGTAGAGGTCCAGGGAACTTGGGCGGTCGCTTACTTAAAGATATGACATTTGATAAGCTGTGTGAAGGTCAATGGGCAAGCATGCTTAACCTGGCGCCAAGAGTAGCCATAAAACATGAAGGGTTTGAAGATACAAACCCTGATTTTAATATCACTACGTGAAGTTAAGAAATTTAAGCGACCTGTGTAATTAGTTAAAAAAAAGTTATTGAAAACATATTTTAAATATTATTTTTCCTCCTTTCTCCTTTTTTTTTTCATGCAAGAAATGTTTAAAAATATGTAAAATATTTCATTTGGGAATTACCACTTTTATGAAGGTCTCTTCTATTAAAGATAAAATTGATTGGGCTATTGTTTTTATTTTTAATATGTATATTTTAATTGCATTTTTCACAAATATTTTTATATTTTTTTCCAATATTCTAGCGAATTTGTCCCCCAATGAAAATAAATTAAAATTAAAAACAGGATATTTAATTTTTTCTTTAAAAGAGCTTTCGAAAAAGGTAACAAAAGTGGTATCTTCCTATTTAAAAAATTAAGTTTGGTTATGTTTTACCTTATTCAGAGGCTAACAATTTTTTTTCTTGGTGCCAAAATGTAGCTAATGCAAAACCTTAATCAACGTGTTTTTCCATTATTGAAAAATATTTTTTCATAACTTCTGGCAAATTTATTCCAGCCCCCCCCCCCCCCAGCAGAGTTGCAATAAATCAGTTTAGGTTGGAGTTTTTTGAAAAAATCAATAAAAAACTGATTTTTTCGATTAAATCGTGACTTTTTTGATTTTTATCAATTTAAACAAATATTTTCCTTACATATGACAAGAATAAACTTTAAAATCACTTATTTTCAATATTTTGTCTCTATTCACCCAAAAATATTTGTTGTCTAGATTTACAGTTAGAAAATCTCCTCAGCGACATACAAAATAACTTAAGTATTGACATAAAAATTTTCGGCAGCGTGCAGCGTAATTTATGAATATTTTTCACGCTGGACTGATGACCATTAGTTATGTTTTTACACTTATATAATGTATCTAAACACTTCGTTTTAAATGAACTATCTTTCTTTTTTTTTAAATTTCCGGATGAGTTATTTGCTTCGGCGACTAGTTTTTACAGCAATTTATAATTTGATTTAAATCAAGATTAAAATTGAAAAAGTCAGTTCATTTCAATCATTTGATGCTATGCAACATATGTCCAGGCCGTTCTTTCTAATAATTATAATAAATGTTTATGTTCGTATAAATTATTATTTTATTTCGTAATGTCCCCTAATAAATTCTATAGCCTTTTCGAGCGTAAATAAAAAGTATATAGATAATTAATTTTCTATTCTAACTAGCGAGTTTTTGCCAACCAACAAAATCCTGTTAAACGATATTTCAAAGGCAAATTTCTCTGAAACTACAAAAACAATTTGGTAAAAAACCTGTTTCATTTTGTGCGGCAAGTATCATTCTTTCTAACGAAGCAAAATTTGGGTTTCAGGAGTCAACGGTTGCCGAGATTTTAGCGTCTGAAAAATCGAATAGCGGGGATTTTGTTGGTTGGCAAACATTGGTTACTATTAAAAATCCGCCACAGCCGCTTCGTTATATACCTACAAGGTGGCGGTTTCTTTATAGTTTTAGAAAACAAAATATTTGTTAAAGCATATATTTAAAAATTATATATTTTTTTGTATTTTAATTCGATCGGAGAATAAAAATCCAACTATAAAATTTCATCAAAAAAAGTGACGTCACTGCCGGTTACACCTTAATATAATAACAAACATGACTTTTTAGAATAATCTATTGTAAAAATTATGTTATATTTATGGAGAAATTAGAAAACATTCACCGTTTCGGAAATTAGAATTAAAGTCACAACAATAATAATTTATTATTTTATTAATAAACTTTCGTTTACTAATACTCAAATATTTGCAGTAACTCTACATGGTAGATATTTAACTTTACAAAAATTACTTTAACAAATTTCATACAATTTTACATTTTCTTACTGTAACCAAAATGTAAAAATACATTATTTTTACCAAAGTTGTGGAATTTTTATATATATTTTACACTAATTTTATAGCGATTTTTAAGAGTAATTTAAAACGTATTCACTTTACAAATGTAAAATTACAATTATAGTCTATTTCAGAAAGGTGTAGAGTAATAAAATGGGAAATTCCGTCAAGTCTTCTCCAAAAAGGTTAACATTGCAGAACCGGATATAGTCATGGCAGGACACGCAATTCCCCTGGCACCGTCTATTAATTTGCTGGGGGTCAATCTGGGAGGTAATATGTCTTGGCATGATCAAGTTGCCGCAATTGCCAAGGCAGCTGCACAGAAACTTGGTGCATGTACTTTTCCGCACCAAAAGGTTGTACACACCTCATCAACTTTTGACACTCTACAAAGCCCAGATTCGACCATCATTAGAATATTGCTCTCATGTCTGGACCTCTGCACCCAAGCACACCTTTCGGCTACTGGATTCCATTCAAAGGAGAGCCGTTCGTCTGATCGGCGACCCCGAGCTGACCAAGACCCTCGATAGCCTGGAGTATCGAAGACAGGTTGGTGATTTGGCTCTCTTTTACAGATATTTCCATGGCAGGTGTTCGACTGACATTGCCTACTTGATTCCACCTAGAGCAATGCAAAACAGAAATACACAGCGAACCACTGCCGCTCATCCATAGGTTGTTCAGCTTAGTACTCCTCGAACTTTATTGTTCAAGAATTCTTTCATCTGGAGAACGTCATCTTTGTGGAATGATCTTCCTGAGGTCGTGTTTCCCAATGAATACAATCTTCAACGTTTGAAGACCAACGCCTTAAAGGATTTTTCCTACAGTGCAGGTGTTTTATCATAAAAAAAAAAAAAAAAAAAGTGTGGTTCAATTTTGGCATTGGCCATAGGCACAGGTAATTTTTGTGTATTAAATGATTTATGATAACTCACCAAAGAAAAAAAGGAGATAATTTAATAAAGAAGGAACTATTAGCTATAGCAAATTTACACAAACAGCGTATTATGAAATATGCCGTGGAAGATATAGCTGAAAATATATTGTAGCTGTGCTATGCATACAGCCATATCATTACGAACTAAATCCTATGGAACTTATATGGGCGCAAGTGAAAGTATTTGTAGCAAGACACAACACGAAATTCAAAATGAAAGACGTTAAGCTGCTGTTTGATCAAGTCATTAAGGAAGTGACACACAGAGAACTGGCGAAAAGCAGCCCATCATGGCATTAAAGAAAAGGAGAAAGAGGAGAAAACACATAAATTGACCCAAACCCGGGTAGTAAGTACTAACTGCACTTGATGAAAATAAAGATTTTTGTAAAGAAATCAATGCCAAATTATGAAAGTGGCTTAAATATTCGTTGGGCCACTCTGTAGTCCCTTTGCATACCTAATAATGAGCTTTTATTACTCTACGCCTTTTAAAATAGACTATAGAATGTAACTTCGCGGTGATATTTGCTAGCCAAAAATAATCCAGCATATCTTATGAAATATAACCATATTTTCGTTTACAGTGCAGACATTAATTAGCATATTTGGAATAAATTAAGCCTTGTGAAGCACCAACATTTTATATTTTAATAAAATTGATCACCCTAATGGATATAGATTAAAAACTTTCTTAGATACTTTGTTTTTTTTTTCTATTAAAATTATTTTTGTAGATTTGGTAATAACATTAACATTTTAGCATAATTTTGCGTCACAAATATTTTTCTCTATTTTGAATGGTTTATCTTCTATTTAATCATGATAAACTTGACACTAAAATCTCTCTGTTTTAATATTAGGCCTATGATAGATAGGAAGGTCATTCCACACTATATTGACTAAAAAAATTACATATACACAATAATACAATACATTAATTCTAATTTTTGGGAATTATAAATGATATACTTTTTCTCTAAATATAAAAAAACTTATACCGGGTGGTGCATCCTGGTTGGAAACATAGGAAATCCCATGCAAGTTTTAGACTGTCCAAATATTTGCTCCCTTGTTGAGTTTGTAGGGAGACTTTTTTAGGGTGTGTGGTGAGTGCACATGCGGAATTTGAACAGTTTTGGACAACCCGATCTTAATTTATTTGAATAGGATTGCGGTTGGTTTTTATTGGAATTCAACAGGTAATGTTGCGGACACCAGCATTGATTAGACTTCAACCTGTAATTTGTCATTGTAAAATGTAATTTGCAAACGGTAGGATTTTTGAAAAACTTTAACAGATACACTTTTACACTGGATTTAATTAATATTTTAAAAATCTAAGACAGTATGCCTTGCCAGCCTCTGATCTTTTTAATGTACGGTTAAGCTTACCGAGAACGATTTTTCTTTATGCAATCCACTGTTAGTGAATTATATTTTATAATGTACGATGCATAATCTATGCCATTATTTGGGTTTGAAACTGTAAAAATCCTGTCCATGCCATTTTTTGATCAGAAGTTCTCATAATAAGGACTGCTTTCTTATTTTTATTAACATTTATTGTCATTTAAATCAGTTCTTGTCTGTGACAAGTCCAAGGACTACCAATATTAAATGCAACCTAGAATATATATATTTTTTTCTCGTAAATTGTCGAAGAAAAAAGCAAAAAGTAGCCTTCTGAGCAGAATCCGAAATATTTTTAATAGTACATTATACACCTAGGGACTAAAGTGGTATTTTAAATCCCGAGACAAAAAGTTTATAGCCCGACCAACGGGAGGGCTATAATTTGTCAAGGGATTTAAAAACACTTTGGTCCTGAGGTGTATATACTATTTTATGTACTTTAGGATAGGTAAAACGTTAAAAAAAAATGAAATGCCACTAAACGGTAGGTACTCTATTTCTAAAAAATCATCGAAGCGCTGATGTTACCATATCAATGACCAAATGACAAGTAACTAAGTAAAACAAAAGTCACTCGATAAATATTAGTCAAACACGCTACATCCACTGAAAGACGTTTATCGCGATGGAACAAATCGAAAAGGCAGCTCAAGAGGCTGTAGGCCAATTATTACCAAGAAAATCTGGAGAACAATATAAAAAACAATTATCTGAGTTTATTAAATGGTGAAAAGAACGGAACGTAGAAGAATTTACAGAAGAAAAGGTACTATTAGCATATTTCTTAGAAAAATCAAAGGAGCTTAAAGCATCGTCACTGTGGAGTGTATATTCGATGATAAAAGCCACATAGCAACAGACATGGGCGTCGACATTAGCAAATTCTGCAAACTAACCGCTTTTTTGAAACGACAAAAGGAGGGCTACAAACCAAAAAAGTCGAAGACACTCGATGTTGACAACATTAAAGAGTTCCTGGAAAAGGCACCCGACCATGAATTTTTGGGCAAAAGGTAAGATACACATTTTTTTTCAACCGATATTTTGTCCCAGTCTATACCTATATCTATGCTATTTAGACGCTTTTTGGAAAATAAAGTAGGTTCCAGGTAGTTCTAGTTATGGGCGTGTCAGGAGCCTGTCGAGGCAAGGAGCTCTGCCAGCTTGACAAAACCGATGTCCTAGACTATGAAACGTTCTTTTTGGTCAGTTTACGAGATACCAAGACAGAAAAAGACCGATCTTTTGTTATAAAACGGTCAAAGGAAAACTCCACAGATGTAGTACGATTAGTGAAGAAGTATATTGCCTTAAGATCTCCATCAATACAAGGCCATACAAGATTTTTCGTTGGGTACAGAAATGGAAAATGCACGTCTCAGCCAATGGGCAATAATACGATTGGACAACTGCCAACCAAGATTGCCGAATATTTAAAGCTTCCAGATGTAAAATTGTACACTGGTCATTGTTTTAGCAGGACGTCAGCATCCCTACTAGCCGACTCTGGAGTAATGATAGATCAGCTTAACAGACATGGCGACTGGAAGAGTAGCACCCTCGCTGAGGGATATGTGGAAAATTCCTTATACCAGAAAAAAAGTATGGCAGATCAACTTTTTACTGGTACTTCCACCGAAACGTCTTCAGATATTTCGATTCCTATTGTACAAAATGAAACACCAACGACATCGTCGGTGCCACCGAGGACGACAACGGCTACAATTTTCAAAAACACTTTAATTAATAAAAATAACAGCTGCAATAATGATAATTTACCTTTTTTTCACTTTTCACTGTTAAAGTTAATAGAAATTAAGTTATTTTTTATAGTTTAATATGGTTCTAAACAGGTTAAACTTTTGTTGCATCCATGTCATGTTATATTTTCTAATAAAATTATTGAAAATAAATTTCGAAATTTAGCTTTTATTTCAAAGAAATTTACTTTAAATCCCTAGGGATTTAAAGTATCACTTTTTTCCCCGAAAATAGGGATTTAAAGGGTACTTTAAATCCCTAAAGTACATAAAATTTTATAGATCACTCCATATTTTATTGAGATTTAAACATCTAAAACTAAATTAAATTATATTAATATTACCTACATTTGATATCACAATTCAAACTTACGTTATTAGAATCTTCAATAATCCAAAATAAGGTTTTAAAAGGTCAACATTTAGTTAAGTTCAAAAAAACTCTCCATTTATTTTGTCTATGGCAAATCAGACAAAGTTTAATTAAAAATGCAGGTATCCATATCAATGTAATAGCGCGTGAAGTAAATTACTTTACGCATCAGCGTAAAAAGTTAAATTTTAGACACTTTTTATAGTGCGTAAAGTCAGTATTTTACGTACGGTAGTAGAAACAAATATTTTTTATTTGCATTGTTCTAGAGGGATGGTCATCAAATTTGAGAATCGGTGATGTTGCGGGGGGCGGACGCGACTGTTACATCTATAAATCCTTTAATTTTTTTATTAAGCGGTGTGTAGGTTATTACGACTGATATTTTAAAAGTAATAGTAATTAAATTAGTAAGAGTAAACGAAGTTTGGCTGATTGGATGGATTTTAAAATTAAAAAATATTATGTTACCTGAGCAGAGAATTATCAAGGGAGGTCATTGACCAAATGACTTTATGAAAGAACCGCCACTGAGTAGTCGTTATTTAATTGTCATTTTCCGGCTTTTCTAATCAGTGCGATTTGAAACTTATATATTTTACATAAGAAGCATAATCAATTTTTGGAACTATTTATAATATTAACCTTTAAATATCAATACCAACACAACAGCAATAAATCTAAAAATCGCAGCAGTTTGTCCTTAAGAGCCTTCCATACCAGCGTGAAACGCGGCATCGTTTCCTGGTTTGTCTAATTAAAAATTTTACTAGGGGGTTCACAAGAACTTCTAGTTTGACGGATTATACTTATTTTTCTTTAAAAAAAAATTGAAAATTTGTTTTAAAGTTTTAATTATTAACCTAAAAATAGAAACACTCCGGTTTATTAAAATTACAAACGAAGCCCCGATATTATCATCAAAATCTCTACTCACGCCGCGCCACTCAATTCTCGTGAAATTCGTTTTTATAATATTTTGCATATAAAAAAAGAAACTTTACTGCCATCGCCAGATGCAGGTACAATATTCGCGATGTGGTGGAATTGCACTATTTGTACAGAATAACTCTCTTGGTAACTTTAGCAGTCAGACAAGAAACATGCCCTTATGAAGGCGGGGGGAGGTTTCCGAATGAATTGCCAAATTACCAATAAAGTACAGCGGTTGGGCAAGTAAGCCGAAGAGGAATTGTATCATGTATTTGATTAATTCTCGTAAACTTCGTTTATATTATATTTTGTACATAAAAAAGAGATTATATTGGCATCACCCGACGTAGGTACAGCATGCACGCTGTGGTGGAAATGCAGTATTTGTTCGTGATGACTCATCGACTACTATTTGCTCTAAATAATTAAGCTACTTTGCTTTATACCAGGTATAAGATCAGATACAGGTCCTGTATAGGTATTAATAAAGTTAGGTTTCAACAAAAGAAGAAAATTGGTGAGACATATTATCATTTATTAGTTGAAAATTACCCACTTATTGATATTAGTTAAAATGACACGCTATTTCTCCTCTAAATTTTTGGACAATGAAAATAGTTATTTTGATTTGGGGATAAATACTAATCCCTGATAACCAGTCTTTGGTGTATGATTACAAAAACAATAAATCATTAGTTCTATTAAGATATTAAAATAGTCACTTACATACGTACATACAGGGTGTTACGGAAATTGTTTATTATTATATTTAAACCCGCAATAAATGATATGAAAACAACTTGCAAATAAATATCGAATTTTGAATATAATTTCCGGATAAATCAAAAAAGAGAAAATTTTATTATTATTATTTATGATTACATTATTTATTTAGGATTAATCTGCCATTAAAAGCTCCGAGTCTTTATACAACAACCATTAAAACGTTACATTTATTGTTCTTCTGGAATTTTTAAACAATAATAATAATTGTGATTTCGGATGATAAAATATTAATCCGATAGCCACTCCATAGGATAAGATTATAAAAAACAATAACCAGTAGATAATTTAAATGGTGACACATTTGTTATAAAAACTATTCTATTTTTATGATTATCTCTTTCGACAACTTTTTTCGTTATAATAATGAATAAAATAAAGCTTTTCTTTTGCAGTCAATTTTTTTCCTCTTTGTTCGCTGCCAGGGTCATTCCTGAAAGGACCTACAGCTTAACTTGCTTTCCAAACCACGATTCTGAGTCATATGGTGCTCCCCCAAGTGCTATTAACCCTCGGTTTCTTGCCTACCTATTGAGGATTGCGTATCCTCTCCTATACCTCGCGAGACGTCCGATCTCATCTGGCCTGTCGTGTTGGGTGGAAAATGGTACAACTCATTTCTGGGTGGAAAATGGTACAACTCATTTCTAGACAATTACTATAAAATTTAATACATAAAATGTATATACAAAACTTATATTATTTTATTTTGTTTTGTACAGAAAGAAAAAGGTTTCTCCACGACCATTACTGAATGCAATAATTCCAAAATCATTTTTGATAATAGAATGTAAAAATTCTAGCTCTTGAGTTGGAATATTTATTCTGAAACACTTGCTTCTTATGCGTTTTGCGTGTATTTTCATTCCATAACAAGATACGGAATGAATATTCTGTAAGCGATCTAAACGACTTAGGTTGCCATGAATTTCGAAACTGTCAATGTCAGTAGACAAATTTTAGTGCAAGTGAAACTATGAGTGAAAAATCGGATGAATCAGATATGGAACTGGATAATACTCCACCTGAAATTACAAATATTGCGAATAGTATTTTTGGTGGAGAAAATATAGTCTGCTACTCGGTTAGAATGAAAATTCGATACTCGTTGTTCCTCACGCTCCCTACGCTCGCGTTCGGAATCTTCCACTCGGATCAAATTTTCATTCCAACCTCGTTACAAAATCTACTATTATGGGTTTGTGACTCAAGCAGTCAAAGAATACATTTTAGCAGAGCAGTAATTATTAATCACATTAGCTATGATTTAGAAAAATAAATTGTCCATATTCATTAAATATATTGTTGAAGTGGAACGGTAGAAGAAATACTTATACTGTACAACTCGACAAAATGTTTTTCGACAGACAACTTACCTAAAGCGCTAAAGGATTTCCTCTTTCATTTTATTCATTTTAAAACTGTTACACCTAAACCCAGAATCAGGAATATCCACTGACGAATTGACCTAAACCTAACCTACAAGAATAATTTATATTAAATAGTAGAAACTGTTTAAAAGAAAAATATTTTAAAATTAATATCTCGACAGGTAAAACAGATTTTAAAAACAGCTGCTACATGAAATCTGGTAGAGGTAGCAAAGCAGAAAACATAACTATATGTCCTGTATATACCTTAACATGATTGGGTCTCTTCACTCTCGATAAAATAAAGCATCATAATGAGGATCTGGCCAGGCCAAACAATGCCGATTTCCTTACGCGTCAGTAAAAGAGGGTGATATAATCATTGGTGTTATTATCTCGCTCGTACGTATTTAACATCGGGCCAAATACCGATTTGGCCGGAGCAGCGTGGCGGCAGGGAATTTTCGCGGGGTCACCCACACATTAGGGAGATTTGGCATAGTTAGGCGGTATCAGATATCAACCTCTTAAATTATAAACTATTCACATTTACAAAAAAAATTATGCGTAGGGCGACAAAGTAATAATAATAGATAATAAAGCTTGGTGTACAGGTAGGTAGGCCCATGGCACTGTGGCAGTGGCGTGCATACAATATAGGCAAAAAAGCATTGCCTACCCTGGGAACAATAAAACAAACTCCAAACAAAATCATTTCTTTATACCTATTTAAATTTTTATCCGTGTAATATGCAATATGGCAATATTTCTGTGTATGTAGAGGACCAGGACCGCAAAGGTAATCGTCGTATAACATTGAAGATCATTTCTACGAACGCATTCGTTGCCAATTAATCGTAAACTCGATCGCTGTATAAGCAACCCGTAAGAGAATTTGGAAAGCAATACTTTTACTTTTACATTACAATTAACCGCTTATGGGAGAGCAAAAGCACTGCTTTTATAAAGCGAGCGAAAGCCGGTAGGCAGTAAGCTAGAAAGAGAACAAATACACGTGACTCTTTAGCTGAGCATCCGTCGGCCCGCGTTGGTAAAATGCATTGGTGCCAAGCTTCCAATTTTGTCGTAGTTTCAAAAAATACTACGCGTTCTCGATATAATGTCAGGTTAGTTGAGATCTTTATTTGTAACGTAAAATTACTAGTACTTTTATGATGATTTAAAACAATTTTTGCTAATAAGTATGTTAAATTATTTTACATAATAATTGACTTGGGGTTCAATCAAGTGGATGTTAGATTTAAAATCTGAATATAAAACGAATGTAAATGAAATTTATTCATAATAATAATAATACATATTAGTGTTTTCGCTTAGTGTTTACTTTTGCTATTAGCGTCGGGCGTCGCCGTCGGTTGTCAAAAAAAAATGGAGAAGTGGACATGTCCACGTATATGTAATTGGGGTAAACTGTGTTGAAAATTTCAATTGTTTGGAAATTAAATGTTTGCCTACCCTGTTCAAACTTCTTTGCACGCCTCTGCACTGTGGCCCTACTGTACAAGCCACCACTGTCTGACGTGTTCCTAATACGCTGTTAAAAATTGAAATAATTCGAATAATTGTCCTAATTCCATCTTAAATGCTAATACAAGCGTTTACACATTAGAGTTGTTGCATTATGTAAGTCAACTAAATATATTTGCCTACGCTCAGTGGCGACCCCCCCCCCCCCCCCCCCCCCCTGCTACCTCGATTCGGAGCCTACCCGCCCTGGTAATATATAATACCAATATAGGTATATATTTTTTTTAAATTTTCATTTCATACAATTTTTCATACAGTTATAGGTATTGCCGATTTTTTTTCTTTGATTTTTAAAATGATGCTGACTTGATTTTCTATAGCAACTTAACTTAAAAGATGCAAAAGATTAATTTCCCACATTGAAATTTTGCGGTGCCCCAAGTGACTCAAAGTATTGAAAAAATAAATAGATACAAAGATATTATTAAAGGAAATATCTAACAATGAGTGTTCTATACCCTTTGTATACAATAACCAACCTTATGTACCTTTTTACATTATTCTCACTAGAAAAGAAGGTTTTTTAGCGGTAGGCGGACAAAGTAGTGCATCTATCTTTTGCATTAAAAAATACACAGGGGCGTCAAATGCAATGGGTTCCCTGGGGCACAGGTAGACAATAAACCACCAAATACGTTAGGCCAACACACCAGTACCCATTGCGTTTGGCGTCCCTGTGTACTTAATGCAAAAGATAGATGCACTACTTTGTCCACCTGCCGCTAAAAAACCTTCTTTTCTATTTACTTATACGGACACTAAACTCTACTACTCTCTACTCTACTTCTCACTCTTTATAAGATATTTAGAAGATCATTTAGAACAAAACCGAAAAATCTAGATTGGCAATAAAAAAATTCTATTTGTTACAAAGATTGTCGATTTTCAAAAAGTTCTGGGGCACCTCTAAACGTTGGACATTTTCTGGAATACCTAACATTTATTTCGTCCAATTTGTCCATTAAATTTAAATTGAACACCTTAGAAACGTTGAGAAGTGTCTCTTAAAACAACCATTTATTTTTGAGCTAGCGAGGCCTTAAGAATTTTGATATCGAAAATTTTCGTTAATATACAGGGTGTCCCGAAATTAGGTGACAATATTTTAAGGGGTTAAAGTACATCCAAAAATAGAACTAAAACCATCTATTAATATACCTTGAAAAACGCTTCGTTATGGGGCTAGAGCCCCCCGAATGGAAGCTATGATAAACGTTTTTTCATAATATCTCAGAAACTGATTGAAGTATTAAAACAAAATTTGATACATGTTTTACCCATGACAAGACGCAATAAACGGTTTGTTTAGTTTAGGTGTATTTCTTCCAGTGGCTTCCCACTAGGTAGGTAGTGAGGAGAATATTGCCCCAACTTTTTTATTTATAGGATTTTTTAACGTCAGGTGCAATTTTTAAAAGAACTAAAGTCTTCTATTAAAAAAAGGTACTTCTGCTTCATTTCGGTAGGATTCACCATTTTTTAGTAAAATCGATTTTAAAATTTTCGGTTTTTTACAAGCCGTTGAAAAGGTGTTTTTTTGCATATCTCAGCAAACACTTAATATTAAAACATGAAATTTATTAGAAATTCTACTAGCGACAAGGCATATTTATTTAAGGATGTGACATTAAAATATTTTTTCAGTGGCGTCGCACTGGGTGGAGCCTAAAGTAAATATTACAATTTTTTTTAATTTGAGGGGCTTTCATACTTTTAATATAATTTTTTTACATTTTTTAATTTTTTGTTAATAAAACCTTCCATTATTGTAATTTGACAGAATATAAGGTTTTCAACAGATTTTTAGACCTTGTTTTTTAAATATTTATTTTTATAAGAGACTTAAAATAAAACAAAAACGAATAACAAATTGCAAATCAAATTTAATTGTAAAACCACACGGGAAACTAATTCTTAAGCAAATGTTCGAAATGATTTCCATTTTGTTGGAAGCAAAATCTAGACCTCCGTGTTATGTTTTGTAAGGCACAGAGAATTTGAAAATATTATGAAAGGAAAGCCCCTCAAATTAAAAAAAATTGTAATATTTACTTTAGGCTCCACCCTGTGCGACGCCACTGGAAAAATATTTTAATGTTACATGCCTTGTCGCTAGTAGAACTTTTAATAAATTTCATGTTTTAATATCCAGTGTTTGCTGAGATATGCAAAAAACACCTTAGTCTTTTCAACGGCTTGTAAAAAACCGAAAATTTTAAAATCGATTTTACTGAAAAATGGTGAATCCTACCGAATTGAAGCAAGAGTACCTTTTTTCAATAGAAGACTTTAGTGCTTTTAAAAATTGCACCCGGCGTTAAAAAATCCTACAAATAAAAAAGTTAGGGCAATACTCGTCTCACTACCTACCCAGTGGGACGCCACTGGAAGAAATACACCTAAGCTAAACAATCCGTTTATTGCGTCTTGTCATGGGTAAAACATGTATCAAATTTTGTTTTGATACTTTAATCAGTTTCTGAGATATTGTGAAAAACCCGCTTATCATAGCTTCCATTCGGGGGGCTCTAGCCCCATAACGAAGCGTTTTTTAAAGTATATTAATAGAGAATTTTAGTCCTATTTTTGGATGTACTTTATCCCCTTAAAATATTGTCATCTAATTTTGGGACACCCTGTATATATTTTTTAATTTGTGGGAATGGATCTATTTCCTGAGAAAAGTTTAATAATATTTCTCAATGAAACTATGAAGAATATAGAAAACATTTCCTCCTAAAGTCTCGCAATACCATTGCCTACGCCTCGGTTTCACTGTTCTATGCGCAGGCAAGTTCAAATGCGACGACTAAGAAAAGTAATAATAAAAAAGCTTGCAAAAAAAAAATTGCTAGTAAATGCTGGCTCTATGATAACTCCGAATATGATCTCATTGTGCCTAAATACAAACATGTATTGATTTGTAATATTATGATAGAAGATAATATTATATACTACACACTGTCAGATTTGTTTAAGATTCTCACTGACAAAGCAACTAATCAATATCCTTTATTCGTCAGACAAATATATTTCGATTTCCACAAAGTGGCAAAGTACTATTGTAAAAAAAGATAATATTTGTCTGATTAGATATTATTTTAAGCGGTGCATATCAGTCTTAATTTTGTTACCGAAATATGTAATCGGCGAAAATGAGGACATTTCTAGGGATAATTTTGTGCTTTTGTGTAGCGAATTTACCCTCGGCAAAAAGTAAGTGAAATTCTAAAAGTTGTAGTTTATTCTAAACATATATATAATATTAAACAAAAGAAGGTTTAAATGCTCATTTTTTTAATTTATCATAATATCCTAATCTTAAGGGGATTTTTATTATTAAGAACAAGTCAGATATAAATTTAAAGCAATTGCGAAAAGAAGTACTTAAAACTGATCTAGTTATCTGATGGCATTAAAAAAATATTATATAAATAACTGAAAAATTAATAATAATAACTCAAAAAAAAGTTAAACAAATAGCCAGCCCTTCTGCTGAAATCCAAGAAGTCGAAATCGATTCAAGAAGTCGTTGTCTCCTGATACAAAAACAAGGTGTTCTAGAGTTTTATGGGACTATTTTTCTATACAAAATAGGAAATGCCACACCTTTTCATTGGTGAAAACACTCAATAATTTTCTTACTTTTTTTGTAATTCGGGCCAAGAAGAACTGCAATTTAACACGGCAAATTTTAGCGTGGTCGGATCTACATAATTAGTTGTCAAACACATCCTGATATGTATATCTGCATCTGCATTAGGACGAAGTCAAGCATCCAAAGTTAGAATAAGGTTCTCTCACAAGGAATTGAGACATAACGACACAAGAGCCCGAACATTAGACATTTGTAGACATGGAGTGTGAGTTTCCAGTAAGAATTTTTATCGGAGCAGTCCAGTTTTGTTTATCTGCCTGACCAATTCATATACAAAGTACAATCATACAAAAAAACAGTTTAAAATTATTGAATGCTGATTCAGTGAATTCTTATCATATAACAAAGTCCACGATCTGGGTTATCTTCCATTAATCTGGTCACCATTATTATCAATGATAAAATTGACGAAAATAAGTAAAAAACACTGTTAAATAAATGTTTTTGGATTTTTTGTTACCGATTTATTCCAGTTACAAGGATCATCAATTTGCTAATAAATGGACCCCTGCCCTTTAATTTTTTTCGTTTAATATTTCCGATTTGTTGATTTGTCCAGCTTTCTAAATTAAAGAGGTTAAACCTAAATCCCAAATTTAGTAACAACATAAAGTTTGATGTATCCATTATACGCTTATCACTTTTGAACTTTTAAGTGATACTATAGGTGAAACTAAGTTAGAAATGAGATCAGATCACATACATCCAAGGTTTCGTTATGACATACCATACGAGATCGTAATTGATGAACGAAACGCATGCGAAAACAAAAGACCAGAAACTACTCCTGGAGCAATAATTTGGTACACAGACGGCTCTAAAACCAAAGAGGAAACCTAAGCGGGGATACACGGAGTAAGACCAGAAGAAAAATTATTTTTCCCTCTGGGAACATCTCCCCTAGTGTTCCAAGCAGAAATCTACGCCTTATTACAGTGTGCGTATGAAAACAATAGGAGAGAAACAATAAGCGGATCCATATATACTCTGACAGTCAAGCAGCCTTTACATCACAAGGTAACGTCAAGACTGGTATGGGGATATCAAGGGGAATTGGAGGCTCTTGCAAAAGTAAACAAAGTAATACTGCAGGGGGCACCAGGACATGAAGGTATTACAGGGAACGAAAAAGCCGATAAACTTGCGAAAGAAGGCTCAGAAAATACATTCATTGGTCCAGAACCGGCACTCAGGGTACCAAGGTGCACGGTACGAGATACCATAAAGCGATGGATCAGGAGTGAATACAAAATCCACTGGAACAACAGACAGGTATTACACCATATTAAGAGCTTCATTGGGGATTCAGATCCGAGACTAACGAAACTGCTGCTGCAAATAAACAGGAATCAGCTGAGGACTATTACAGGAATGCGGACAGGACATATGGCTGTCAAGAATCATCACTGCAAGTAATTAGATCGGAAGAGGCAACGAATACTCGGGTAACCAAAACTTTAACCAGATGACATCCTGACTCTCTCTCCAGTTGACCTACACAAACTAGTGCAAGGGACTGGGATCACCAAGTGGGCGTGTGGAATCAAACAGGGTGAGCACAATGGGCCAAACCAGGCCTAAGTGCATCCCGCATATGGACATATGGTTTCTTTGGAACCAGGCGATGGATAATACATACGGGGTTTATGCTCATATTATCCATCTCCTGGTAATTTTACCAACAAGATAATTTCAAAAAAAAAAACATTGTTGAGACAATTATTGTGCCATTACTTTACACTATCTACACATTAAAATTTCCGGACGCCCTAAATTACTGTAGCCATCATCTATACGCTGATGATACGCAATTATACTGCTCATTTGATAATTAGGACCTTGACGCTCTTAACACCAATATCAACTCTGATCTACAAAGTATAATTAATATTTCTAAGGATCATCAGCTCAAAATTAATCCATCTAAATCAAGTATGACTTTATTTGGCAACGAAATAATGAGAAATCACGCACAGGAGCTCCTGAATATCACCATCGATAATGTAACTATACCTTTCAAAAATGTATCCAAAAGCTTGGGATTGATGGTGGATTCTGACCTTCGTTTTAGGCAGCATGTAAAGTCTAAAGTCAAGGGGGCATTTTGTACCCTTAAACTTATTTATAACCATCGACACTATCTTACCACGGAAATTAAAAAACTTCTTTGTGATAGTCTTGTCTTGTCTCACTTCAATCATTGTGATGTGGTCTATGGGCACTGTATTGATAGTGCCGATTCGCGCAGAATCCAGAGGGTGCAGAATTCGTGTTTGCGGCTTGTCTATGGTGTAAATCGGAGACAAAGAGTCTCTCGTTTTCTGCGTGACGCGGGATGGCTTAACATGCACAATCGGCGAAGGCTACACTTTGCTTCTTTTTGCCTCAAAATATTGAAAACTAAATCTCCTTCGTATCTATTCCGCAAGATTATTTTTAGAAATGATATTCACAATTTAAATCTACGAAGGAACAATATCGTTATTATTCCTCGGCACAAAAAGGAGGCGTTTAAGAGATCCTTTGTGTATAATTTTGCTTCTTGCGTCAATTCTTTGGATGCCAGTGATGTTGACAGTTCGGCTAACGTATTTAAAAATATATATAAGAACCGTTTGCTATTGAGTCAGTAAGATTTTGCACTGAAGGGGTTTTTCTTTAATTAACTAATATTTTCTAATTCTGCCAATTTTTCATTATATTAATTGTATATATGTTATGTATTATTTAAATTGCTATGAACCTAATCTTTTAATTTAAAGTATTTAAGTTATATTAAGTTATATTTAACTTAAGGCTTAACCAGTATCTGGTATTATTTTATAATACCAGATGTCTGCAAATAAAGGCCTTTTATTAACCATATTTTATGTTACGAAGTATTTGCATTTACAGTGTACACTTCTGGTTAGTAATAAATTATTTATTATTATTATTATTATTATTATTATTATTATTATTATTATTATTATTATTATTATTATTATTATTATATTGTTTCCATAGAAATTATCTGATTGGTAAAGTTACTAGCAGATGGATAATATGGGCCTAAGATTTTGGTCATAGCCAGTTAATTTCCAAATAAACCATTGTTGAGACAATTGTTTCCATATAAATTATCTGGCTGGTAAAGTTACCAAGATATTGATCTAGCGGACATAAAGGGGCTTAAAATTTCGACCATCGAAATATTTAGATCTACAGTCACAGTTGTGTTTTCACCGTGGCATTATTTTATATGCCATATGACGCTTTTGCGTTAATTGGATTTTCTTGTAATTAAATCGTCTTACCGATAAATAATTTGACCGCGATGTTGTTGCCAATATATTTTTAGTTCTATTAAAAAAGACAGCACGTGCAAAAATACTTTTTTCTTTATAAATTTAAAAAAAAATCATAAAAAATATATACCATAAAAAACTTAGTTGAGTTATTCTGATTATTGTCATTTTAAACCAATAGAATGCTATAGAACTGTCAATTTAGGACGGTTTTAAATGTAGTTCCCTTTAATGAATAAGGCTGTTAAGTTTAATAAAGTTTTATAAATTACACTTGTAATTAAAGTTAAATTACAAGTATTTAATTAAATATTATTAACTTTAATTAATTAAAGTTAAATTACAAATATTATCTTATACTTGGTTGAGGATTAGGTTTCTGTCTGTGTATATGGAATAATTGGAAACATTTTTAGTCTGAATTCAGTTTTTACAAAATATCTTGCTATAAAGCCGATTTTCGGTAAAATTTCCCTATCTAATTTTTTATTAATTTTATTTTAGGCCAGTGCAACTGGATTTATAATGCAACCGACATCGACGATACTATAGTGAACAAAGAAATATTTAATTACACAGCTAATGAAGATTTTGGTGAGTGATTGAGTTAAGAACAGTTTTACTTGAGCCTTTTTTTGTTTTAATGGTTTATTACTTTTTTCGATAAATATATACGATTAATAGTATAAATTCAATAATAGGCTGTTGATCGTTACACACTGCCCATATCGTATTTTAAAAAACAAGGAACTTGTATCATTTTACTGTCTTTCCCTTTTTTTTAGTGGTCTTTATCCCTTGTATGTCTTAAAAGAAAGTCGCCCTGACAGACCCCAGTGGCGTAAAGCGTGTATCCCTGTTTGATTGTTCTTTTAAAAAAAAAGTGTCTTCTCCTTTTCTACTTTGTGACTGGCTGTATGACTAATTAGCCAAATGCCAATATTAAAAAAAAAAAAGTATTATTTTACTTTTATTAAAATCTTGAAGCAGTATCTTAATGGTTCTTACCTCTGTCATCATTTTTCTTTAGATGCCTTTGGGTTTTGTTATCAATACTTTTCTGAAGTTATAAGGTTACAACATTTTAAAAGAACTGTCAACAGGCGTTGTTTTTCACTAGTGTCAAAGAGGAACACGGGAATGCGATTCACTGTTGGGATAACTCTATAGTTTCTAACCACGCTGCACCACAATATGGGCATTTAAAAAATTACATTAATTTCACTTTGACCTGCTGCAGCGTCCAAAGAGTGCATCTTAGGAAAAAAGCGGGTTTTACATTTTTATCTTCGTTTCTTATTTTCTACTCATAAATACCAATCTATTTAACCGAAAAAATTTAATTTGGCCTCGATTTATGAAAGACCCTGTATATCGACAAATATTTTTAAAATGTCCCCTTCATGATCCGGTACTATTTTTATTCAAAAAAATAATATTATTTCCATCTAATACCATAAGATACGGATAATTATTATACTTTGTCATAGTATTGGAAAACTCTGTATTTCTGAAGAGGACACTGGTTGTTAGAAGGCACTGATAAGTTTCCAAGATTATAGGTTACTACTTGTTGTAAATTCTAATTTACCAGAACTTCGACGGACTTTCCAGTTATTATAGCGCCAGCGTATTCAAGCTGATGTTCGCTTTCTATTTAAAATTGTCAATCACCATATATGTAGATGCTTCACATTTGCTATCCAGTATAGCTTTTAATATTCCCTCACGTAACTTTCGTAATACTCACCTATTTGCAAACTGTTTTTATAGAACTAATTTAGGTAAACACTCGCCTATAAGTCGTATAACCTTACTTTATAACGCTTCATACCACGATATTGATTTGTTTAATGTATCTCTACTAACTTTTAGGAGAAAGCTAAGAAATCGCGCGGGTTTTCATAATTATTTTTTATAATATATAACTTTAGTATTAAGGCATCAAAATCTGTACACCTATTGTAATTCGTGGGTACCGAATTTGGGCCTGTTGGCATCCTATTTGTACAAATAAATAAATAAATAAAATCATTCTATATGTATTAATGTAATACTCACATTATTTGGTATAATTTATTAATATCTGTTTCATTTTAGAATTTGACAGCTGGCAGATTACATCAATCGAAGGCGTCTCTAGTGACACTGCATTGTCATATTTCCAGTACAATAAAGAGGGAACCACATTGTTTGTATCAACAACTGACACTTTTAAGAATATTAATAGCGATGCATATACTGATGGCAAAGATACGTTAACTATAACCTTTGGCATTAAGCTCACTTGTGGTGGAAAAACTACAGAGTCAGTAAGTATAGCACCGATTTATTTTTTAGAGAATAGCTGTGGACCTGGATCACCTTAGGGTATCTAATTTCTGTGACGTTGCTGTTAAAAATATATATTTGATAGGAAAAACTAGCTGTCACACGTCCGCTCAACCCACATACAAAAATTTCACATATTTAGGATGATGAAAAGTTTTTTTTTGTTGAAACTAAAGGATCAATTTAATTTTATTAAATCTAATTTAATAATACAACCCTATCCATATTTTAGTGCATTCGTACCGACATCGTCCCAATTAAAAGTGTACATGGCCGTTATTCAATCCTATGACTAGTTTTTGAGTTATGGTCTTTTAAAGTAGGCCACTTCTTACTTTAAGATTTACTTCATTTTCTGAAATTTTTACTTGTTTCTTAAAAACTATTAACTTTTTTTAATATTCTTTATTGGTGGAAAATTACTTACTTACCTAGAAATAAAATATATACAGAATTTTGAATAATTTATAGGCGGATTGGTGCCGGTTTAGTATGCGGTCTACCTAAGGTTATCTGGTTTAGTATGCAGTCTACCCAAGCTTATAAAAACAGCTAAATAAATGTTCAAAAAGAATTTATTTTAAGTTAAGTACGATATACAGTTCGCATATTTTATAAAAATGTGACGAAAAGGTCGTTTGCATTATGGTTTTTATTAATGACTTTCCAAGCGATGTAATGTAAATGAGACTGGAAATGGTTTATTGGCACATCTCTCATCTTCTTCATAATTTTAATCCTAGCATCCAACCAAGATCGTTCGACACCTTGAGTGTATAGTGTATGCTCCTGTATCGGGATCGACATAGTTCTGTTGGTGGTTTACCGTTTCATGCACATACCCAAGTTGAGAAGAAAAGAGATTAGATTAAAGAAATGTGGTAAAACCTATCTCTTACCTGAGGAACAGAAAAAGAAAGGTCGTAAATTTGTAATCGAAAGGAATTAAAACTTTAAAAAAACGTTTCTACTTACTTAAATTTTTAATTTCTTTTAATTACATTATGTAAATAAATTTACGACCTTTCTTTTTCTGTTCCTCAGGTAAGAAATAGGTTTTACCACATTTCTTTAATCTAACCTTTCAAAGTCATAAACAACTCGTTCAATAAAGTTATGTATTATGCAGTAATAACATAAATATCAATTATTTAAAATAATAATTTAAGAAACCATACGTTTACCGATAAGGTTTGATAGTAGTGAGTCTCAGCTGACTACTAACTACATAAGGGGCTCAGCATCTCTTCCCTCCTAAGAAACGGTTACTGATGGCTGGAAGTAACAAACAACGCTTTATTTATCTACAAATTTTTATATTACATTATTAAATTTTTCTTTTTAGATTCTCCTTATCAAGATTACTAACACCAATCAGAATGCTCCTGAATTTTCCAAAGAGAGCTTTACATACACCTTACCAATGCCGATAATGCCAAAAACAGATTTTTCAGTGTATGGAGATGAAGTTACAGCTACAGACATCGATTTTTCCACCAGCGTCATTACCTTTTCCATTGATCCAAACCATTTTTCAGTTACTCCATACAAACTTGACAACAAAAAATTTAAGGCAGTATTCAGTGCAAATCAGATTCTACAGTTCGATGAGAGTCAAACGTATACCCTTACTGCTACAGTAAGTATTTGTTATTGAGGTATAAAGATAATATTTTATGTCAATCACGGTCAATCATCATCAACCATTGGTGTCTGTAAATAATTTTTAAAAGGAACAGTTTTTGCCAGCGTGCAAACAAGATTAAAATTGAAAAAGTTTTATGTCTCCGCTGAGAATCAAACCCAGAAGGTTCTGGGATAGTTAACTTCTTAACCTACACTCATTAAGTACAATCCATTGCAACATCGAGAGTCCGGTGAAAATTATTTTTTAGATTTTCTCCAGTTAATTTTAGAAAAAATTACTACATTTGTTTATTTTCATCCAAACACAGAGGCTTTATATACAGGCCAAGCTATCTCTTGGTAAAACTGGAAAGTTAAATAAACAGAGAATAAACACAGTTGACTAAGAGGTTCGCGTCAATATCCCAGTCTGCTGGCAAGGTCAGGCGGATGGCGGGACATTTAAAATATAGGTAGAAATGGATTTAATTATTATTTTACGTCGCGGTGTTGAGTCATAGTCGAGGTATTTGCGTTTTCGATTTACTGTTCTCGGCCACCCACAAGAACAGTTTGCCACTTGCCAGTTTGTTTGTTAGTTAATTTGGGGCCTTGTGGGGGCATTCCTAATTAGAATGGAGGGGCTGACACAAAATATTAATTATTTTGAGAGTAAAAACCTAACCGTCATTTTTTAAATTGTGGAACAGTTTATGTGTGCACAGAATGTGGAAGGAAATGCAGAACACAATCAAATATTAATGCTCACATGAAATTAAAACACAAAGTCTTCAAACAATCACCTTTAAAGACAATAACATGCCCTTTATTTATAATTTCTGGTACTAATGCACTAAAAACAACAATAAGCCCTATGATTTCTTCTAACTATTACCCTCATAACAAAAAGTCGGAATTACAAAATCGTAGACTGTCAACACCGGCAACCACATCTTTGAATTCCTGAAAACGTAAAAGAAAAAAATTAAATGATTTAGATAATTGTAGTAGTAGTAGTACTAGTAGTAACAAGATTTATTTAGCACATGGCTACTAATACATTTAAATAATTATTTATTTTTTTTTTAATACAATTTTAAATGACCTTTTGAAACATTTTTATTTATCTTGTTGTTTTAATAAATATTTTTTTAAACCCTGTTTGAATAATTTTAAGCTTTTTTGTGTTTCAATTGATTTATTTAAATTCAATAAGCCCTTTATAAAATACCGATTTATAAATAATATATGTTTTTTGAAAAAGTATTAAGAAAAAAATTATTGTTATTTCGCCTTAAATAATTATGATGATCACAATTCAGAACGGTAAACTCTTTTAAATGTGAAGGTAACATACCATTTTGAACTTTGTAAATAAATATCAAAACCAAAAATAATATTAAATTTTTTACATTTAACCATTCTAATTTTTTTAACATTATATTAATTTTTGAATATCTATCCATATTAAGTAAAATTCTCATCGCTTTATTTTGTAAAATTTGTAATCTGTTTATTACACCTTCATCAGGGTTAAACAAAATTGTAGAACAATATAAAAAATATGGCAAAATTAAAGTATTATAAATAATTTTTTTCGAATAAAATTTTAAATTGAAACTTATTATTTTAAGGTAATTCATTTTTCCCGCAATTTTAGAAATTAAATTTTCATATTGGATATTAAATTTTAATTTTGAGTCAATTACTATTCCTAAATATTTAAATGAGTTAACTATTTCCAATCTGTCTCCATCAATTAAAATATTTAAATTGGTTAAATTCAAATTTAAACCCATAATCATACATTTTGTTTTGGAAACATTTAATTTTAATTTGTTTACTTTTAACCAATTTAACAATAAAACAAGTTCTGAATTTAAAACTTCCAAAATTTCCAAAATATTTTTACCACCAATTAAATAAGAGTATCATCTGCGAACATTTGAATTTTAGCCAATTTTAATACTAATGGCATGTCATTAATATATAAAATAAAAAATAAAGGACCCAAAATTCTTCCCTGGGGTACTCCTATGTTATTTAATTATTTTGTTGAAAATATATTACCAATTTTTGTTGTCTGTGTCCTATTATTTAGATAATTTTTAATCCATTGATAAACTTTACCCCTGATACCAAATTCAAATAATTTTTGAAGTAAAATGTCCCTATTAATCGTTTCAAAAGCTCTTTTAAAATCAAGAAATACAGCAATAACATATTTTTCTCTTTCCAAATCTCTTTTCCAATTTTCAAAGCGTCAGAAACTTGTCCGTGATTGTTTGTGGGAACAGAGCTTAAATATTCAGGAAGTATGCGGTCAGAATCGTATAATAATCGTATAATTTTGTTTTATCGTTTTAGGACTCAGGATCTCCAGCAAAATCGACTCCAGTTACAATAACTTTTAATGTTGACCCAACATCAGGGCTTGATTCTCCATCTTTTTCCAGTGCGTATTACACTTACAACTACACTAGTGGAGATACACCAGTATTGACACCGACTGGTGGAGAAATAGCTATCCAATCAGATAAATCTGATAAAGCCACGTATGAACTCAATGGAGGTAAAAATTACACGATTTTTTAGTGTTTTTGTTATGGTTTTATTTCTATAATTTTACAATTTATAAAAATTATAATTAACATTTATTCTTAGACTTTTGAGCATGTTATAAAATAGGATTCCAAATTGTTGTTTATTATACAGGGTGTTTTTGATTGAGTGCGATACTTAAGGTTGTGAATCCTTGGGTGATTTTAAGAAAAGTTAATATTAACATATGTCCTAAAGCTCTTCATTTTTGAGCTACAGGGTGTTAACATTTTTTGAAAAATATAACTTTTTTATCATAATTATTATTTAACTCTTAGATATTTTTATGAAATTTGATACACACCTCTTAATCATTAAGGAGCATTTTTTGACTTAAAAGATTTTTTTAAATTTTTACTAGTGACGTCCGTACGAGGTTTGAACTGAATATTTTTAAAGAAAAAAATGGTACGCCACTGATTTTTCTAAAAATCAAACTTATATTTAAAATAATTATTTATTTTGGAGCAAATTTGGTCCATATACTTAATTTTGTATGATGCACCCTTTTTGCATAAAAAAATAAAAACCAAAAAAACAATTTTTTTCTTCGGTTCATTAAGACTGATTTCGATATTTTGTTCAAAAAAAAATAAAAAGCTTTAGGACATATGTTAATATTAACTTTTCTTCTTAAAATCACCTAAGGATTCACAACCTTAAGTATCGACACTCAATTAAAAAACACCCTGTATAAGACTTATTCCTCTCTTATCTAATTTATTAGCAAATTTTATTCAAAACTAGATATAATATCTCGAAAACGCTTAAGTTTGGATATGTAATGTGCTTAACAATTTTTTTTGAATTTCGCGAATTATAGAAATTTAGTATATAATACATGTGTCGGGTTGCACAAAGAATTTAAATAATAATTATTTAACCGCCAAGTTTCACTGTGACATAATGACTTTGACAACCTATATATACTCACATTCAAAGGTGCATGATTGGTAAATTAAAAATTAAGGCAACTGGGCCAGTATGATTGTGAGAAAATTATTTCTGTCAATGTTACGTCTGTCACAGTCAAACTTGCCGGTTAAATGTTTATTATTAAAATTCGTTGTGCAACCCGACATCGTCTTCTATTTAAAATAAAGCAACTTTGTTCTCCCATGACTTATTGACTAATCCTGTATACTTAATTGTTTTGCATAATAATAGATATTTAAAACCCTATAACTTAATTAATTTATCATTTTTTGCTAGTTATCTTGCTTTAAGAAATAATCGATCATTCCCATAAATAAATGCGGCCCTCTGCCGGGTGACAGCGGAATTACTACTCAGCTTGTCACGTCCTTATAAAATAAATAGTTATTTTCCTAACAAGTGCGCAAAGTGATACTTTTCCGCACGCAAGTACAGTTGGACGAACGACGCGAAGCGGAGTTCGGATAAGTTCTTGCATGCGGAAAAGCACTTTGCGCACTTGTTAGGAACAACATTTTTCCTACGAGCTTCATATCAGATAACAACAAAAATAAAAATATGATAATTTATTTAATAATTTTTAATTCGACTTTAAAGAAAGAACTATAATATACTTACAACTAAAAATTACATAACAAAAAAAAATAATAGAAAATTAAAAAATTACATAACAATAAAAAAAATAATAGGAAACTAAATTTTTTTCGTTTTAAGCTGAAATACAAATATCGGGAATTACGATTAAAAGATAAAAGAGAATACTCTTGCAACGGCTTCTCACATTGCCATAAAATAGTTTACAGCTACTAAAATAAATATAAATATTCCCTACCAAGGAGATTTTTGAATAGTTTTACTTTTCCGCACCCAGTGCGGATAAAAGTCTTATCCGCACTAGTGCGGAAAAGTGTAACTTTGCACACAAAAATGCGTGCGCAAAGTACTACTTTGCGCACGCTCGTAGGAAAACATTATTTTGAAATTTTGGTAGTTTATATATGCACTTTTTCCGTATTCAAACGCCTGACTGTCACTTCTGGCTGAACCGGAAGTGCGCATAACTTTGGTATTTTAAATAGAAAATTTATTTAATTATATGCATTCTGCGAAGAATTCTAATCCTAAAACATGTATTATATTTTGCCTTAATAAACTACAATTTCATTTGTATTTTCGCTGTATACTAGAACGACAAACTATTTAATCTCTTCTTTTAATGTGTGAAATATCTTTTCTGTAATTACAGTTTATATTTTTAGTTTAAATAGGTTATGTGCTTCCCTTTCTTTTAGATCTCAGTGAAAGCTTTGATGTGAAATTTGATAACAATTCCAACACATTTTCGATTAGCCTCAAAGCAGACACTTCTTTGCCAGAAGATGTCCCCAATCAAGTTATTCTAACGTTAAGCTTTACGACAGATGCAACTGTTAGTGCTGTGATTTTAATAACTATAGTAAAGGATAAATCAATACCCGTGTTCACTAGTGATTACTATGTTGGAACGTATAATGATGATACAAATGTAATATCTTGGAATGAACCTATTAAAATTACTGATGCCAGCGAGGTAGTAGTATCCGGAGGTTAGTATTAAAAAGATTTTAATACAGGAGAAGTAGGTTAGGTTAGGTTAGGTAAGAGTGGCAGACCCTTGGTTCTGACCAAACGGTCTCACGTAGTCCTGATTAGGTCCGTTGTGATACCACACGTGTTCCGTAGAACCCACCTTCATCAGATCACTGATGGTTTATGCGACGTAACCGCGGAAGGATTTTAACAACTCATTCAAACCAGCCACTACTGTTCAGAAATCTGCTCAGCCGTCCAAGTTGTAAGTTGTTTAGTTCCTCCAGGCTATCGAAAGATGATTCACCCAGAGTAGTGAACCTCCTTCTTGCGAGGCCAGGGCATTCACACAGAAAATGTTGAATACTTTCTTCCTCTTCCTCATCTCTGCAGCTTCTGCAGAAGTCGTTAGTGGGTATTTGCATACGTTCGGCATGTCTACCGAAGAGGCAATGTCCGGTAACAACCGCAGTAATATTTCTCACGTCTTTTCGACTGTGTCTCAATAGCTCTGCGGTTCTCTTTTTATCGAATGTGGGCCACAGTTGCCTGGATGTACTACAGGTTGTCAACCCTGTCCATCTGTTCTGTGCAAGCTGCTTGGCCGTGTAGTCAATCTCCTCTTTGACCAATCCCAGTGGTTTGTTCACTGTATTGTCTGCTAGATCAGCTGGCATGCCTGCGCCCTCTCTTGCGAGCGCATCGGCAGCCTCGTTGCCATCTATTTTGGAGTGTCCAGGAACCCAGCACAGAATAACCCGATGTTGGTTGCCAAGTGTGCATAGATTGTTGCGGCATCGCTTTACGAGCTTTGATTTGACGCTGCTGAAACAGATTGCCTTAATCGCCGCCTGACTATCACTGAAGATGGTGATTGACGAGGCTACTCCCAAGCCAAGGTGTTCTTGCAGGATATTGACCGCGACAGGAGAAGTAAGATTTTATTTTAAATATAATTATGAGTAGTTAAGTATATCTAATATCAGTACCATTGATATTGTTATCTACATACCACTTCAGCAGCATATTTTATACTGGTATAACAGTACTACATTTATGTCGGGTTTCACAAAGAATGTTAATAATAATTATTGAGGCGACAAGTTTGACTGTGACATAAATGACTTTGCAGGCAAGCAGGCATTATATACTCACATTCAAAGGTGCGTGATTAGTAAATTAAAAATTAAGGTAACCAGGCCAGTTGGATTGTGAAAAAATTATTTCTGTCAATGTCACAGTCAAACTTGCCGGTTAAAATAATTATTATTAATTTTTTTTTGTAAAACCCGACATTAGACTAATAAGGACATTTTACCATTTTGTCCTTTTGGTGGAAGGATTTAAATTAAATTGGTAAATATTAAATTTTACTTTAAAATTTCTATATTAAAGTTTTTCTTCTTTAGACTTACGTGTAACCGTCTAATTTCATCTCTTGACAACGTTTTAATATGACAACCCTGTAAAATTCTTAAAAAGCTATTAAGAACTTTTATCTACTTTCATTTGGTAATATGAATTTTACAGTTCTGTAAATCGTTTTGTAAGGGCATCTATTACAGCACTAGTGCGGTAATAGATGCCTTTACAGTACTAGTGCTGTAATAGATGCCTTTACAGCACTAGTGCTGTAATGAAAAACAACGGTTTTATTAAAATTTTGCTGTTAAATAAAACCACACTTTTTAGAAGAATGATTTTTTATTAACAATATAACATTATAAAATTAATTATATACAAATCATTGTGTTCAATATGATCCAACATTAACTTAGCTAGTTCTTCGCGCCGACAAGCCCCAAAAATGCCGATTATCATAACAACCTTCATAAGTAAATATGTTTCATCATCTGCAGTACTAAGAAACTTACATACGTCTTCCTTTGTGAAAACTTTGGACTTTTTGGCCTTGTAACCCTCTGAACTTCTTTTCAAAAATGCGATTAGTTTAGAAAATCTGCTTATATCTTGATTTTTCTTGACTGAAATCATAGTTCTCAACATTGAGTAGAGCATCCATAGTGTAGATGATTTCTGGGAGCGTTGCTTTACGGAAAAATAACCCAAAAGGATTTTCTCAGACACCTCCTTTATTTTGTTAGCTTTGCACCAATCTTCAAACTTCTGATACTCCAACTCATACCGCGCCTTGGATTTTGTCGGAACTAAACTTGAGATCGCTTCGTTTGCCGCTGCTTCTATATCAGAGGGTAAACTTCCATCAGAATCGCTCATTTTGAAAAACGCTTTTTATATTTTTGAATTTGTCTGACAAAGTTTCGACAGTAACCGTGCGAAACAGTAACTATGCGAAAGGTAACATAAAAAACTTGATTAGTAAACTTAATAGCAGGTGCATTTTTTCAAGTGCATTTTTATTTTTAAAAATGACTTTTGCCAAATATTTTTATTCATAGATGAAAATAGATAAAATTTTGTACAATATTCTTGTTGTAAATTCATATTACTACACTCGATGTTTTATTAAACTCGTCTGACGCCTCGTTTGACAACTTTAACATCTCGTGTTGTAATATGAATCTTTACAACACTTATATCGTAAATAACTATTACCTATACCTATTACTTTCTTCACATTTAAACACTTCCATTTACATTACTTTCTCCACCATTATAGTTCCTCTTCGTTGTTTATGTTAGTTTTTAAAATATTTTCTCTTATCTTTTAGAAAAAGCGAGCTTGTTTACAATAGATTCAGAGACATATGAATTGACACCTAAAAGTCCCCTTTCCGCTTCCGATTTTGATGACAACTCGAACTTATTTTTGACATTAATAGCGTCATCCACCAGTAAAGCTGAAGCTCGTGCCCCAGTAGTAATTTCCTTAGCAATACCAGAAGAGCTTAAGTTCGATAGCGTATCTTATTATGGTTCTTACAAACTTGAAGATAAGAAGGGGATTGTAACCCTTGACAGTGATATTGGATTTAATGATTTAACGGATTTTACTGGAATTACTATTGCAGTGGATAGTGGTAAGTGTTATTTAAAAACTCCTGCATATTTTTGAAAAATCAAAAAGTCCCTTAAAAGGCAATTTTAATGATTTAGGGGTTGATTGATTAATCTGTTAAACTAATAGGTTTATGTTTAAAAATAAAATTAATCATTATTTCCTTCAATAAACTAATATTAAAAAAACTTTTATTTGAAAGCGCAAAAGGAAGAAAATAAACTTTGAAGTAAATAAAACCCATCCTTTGGTTACATTATACAATTTTATGATATAAAAGCTTGTCGCGAGATTAAATCTATGTATTTCTTATAAATTAAATTTAAAATTATCTGTGTCAAGATTAATTTTCAGCACCCGTTTTTATTCTATATCTAATAGCTACAACTTCCGGTTAAACATGTAAACCATTTTTCTCTAAGATGCGCAATATCTCAAAAACAATTGGGACATTCTATATAACATAAAAAAAATTTAAATTGTAGCCTCTTTAAAACTCTATTTTTGAAAAATATTAAAATGTTGAGTAGTTTAGATTCTATGGAATCCTGCATTGAATATGGGCCACCCTGTATTTAGTAATTTTTTTGAGATAAAAAAAATTTAAAAATTTGATTTTTCTCACCGGTAGCGAAACACTCTTTCTATATGAATCCGCCATAAATTATGGTGGCATACAGTGACCGGCAGAATTCTGGCTCCATATGGAAGACTTTTTTATTATTTATTTTATAGAAAATTGTATTTTTGCGCTTCTGCGTCCCCTTAAACAATAAAAGCGCTCATTAAAATTGAAAAAAGAGATTTAATTTTTTTAAAAATTGCTAAAGAGTTAGGTACTCTTATTTGTAGTTTTAGAAGCAATGTTTATTTTTCATCTCTTAACAAGAATACAATTTTCTGTGAAATCAGCATTAAACAATTTGTTTTATATCAAGCCAGAAAGCATCACTGTATATTCAATAATTACAATTTTACAGCGTACAGTGAATATTTCAAAATCGAACTTGACTCGTTAAAATGGAGAGTCACTGTTCTCCAAGAACTTACTACTGCCATAATTAATGAAAACAATGAATTGGCTATTCCGATAACTGCATCAAAAACTGGTGAATCTACACAGGCTATTCTGATATTAACGTTACCGGACAATGCTGAAATAAACTTTGATAAACCATACTATACTGCCACCTATGTACAAGGAGACGGTTTGGATACTATTACTTTGGATCAAGATATTGTTATTGAGGGAGCAGATGGAGGGGACGTACTTATGACAGCGGAAGGTACGTACTAAACTTTAATGGTGTTTTACAAGCGTGGCCCGTTAGTTTTTTTTACAGCTGGAGAAATTTTTTGAGGCAACATGACAAGCAAAATGTAGTTTTTTAATTAAACTTAACAAGGACGTTCCTAAAGTGTATTTACTGGCACAGATAGTGATAATAATAACCTAGTGGCCGTCGAGGCGCCAAATGGTCAAGGCTATAGCAGACCGTCGAAGATGCAATATTTTTTTGTAAAAAAAGGGAGGAGGAAAGGTTTAGCTGAACGACCCTTAAAGCGTTTTAAATATGCGATAAACTGTCCGGTAATTAAATCAGATGCTTTTAAAATGGTTCAAAGTCAAACAGAGAGAATAAATTTAAACGACGTTTGACAGTAAAGGTCGAAAAACGTTATTGAGAAATAAAAACATCTCCAAAAAATAAAAAAAACAACCAAAAGAAGATACTTAGTTGTTAAATTTAAATAATTTAAATAAACCCCATACAATGCCTTTGTTGATATTAACGTATGCCCTAATAACTTTTTAAAACTAATCAATTTCATTACTTCTGGTCAACTTTCATCAAATTATAGCAAATTGGTAACATTTACCTAGATTTATACTTTTTAAGGAACCAAACACTTTATGTTTATTGCACGGACACTACAAACATGTTTTGAATTTCGCAAATATTCCTAAAAATAAGGTAAACTCTTTTTTAATATCGATGTATAGGGTATACCAAATTAGATGCTCATCATGGGTATCTCGGAAACTATAAGAGATACAGATCGGTTAAATAGGGTCAAAATTGCGGAATTTTATATTTAGTAATATTGTTTAAAAAAATTTGAGCTTTATTTTTGACTTTTTGAAATATTCGAAAAAAACTAAAATTTTGAGTTTTTGTTTTTTTAATTTACAGAAAAACAAATACAACATTGTTCAAGCAACTTTTTTAGCTTTATACTACCGTGTTTTTAAAATTTCGGTACAATGTCAACTTTAATTTTTTAAAGTCGGACTTGAATTTTTATTTTATTTTTTGAGACCCCTTTAATCCCTAAATTTAACCATGTATCACACATAATAATTTTTAGACGTTTTGATGTCATCTTTACATCATCAGGAATTTGATAATTACTTTTAAATAAATACGGCTCGGATGTCAGTTACTTAACAATTTTTTTAATTACTATATATCTGCTTCGAGCAACTTTCATTAGTTATACAGGGTGTCCCACCAGGAACCGAATCGATCTATATATAGAAAACTATACATAGAAAAATTTTGAAAATTTGACAGTATTCTGATGCTGATGGGGACGACCGGGCTAAAATATATTCATAATGGTGGCACTTCCGGTTATACCGGAAGTAAGTGTAAACTTGCTTATTTTAAATAGGACACCCTATATATTATTACATTTTGCATTCTACGCAAGATTCTAGGCAGTAGTATACCATGTCCTATACCTATGTCTAATCATTTTTGACATATTTGAAATTTTATGTCAAAAATGACGTTTGCAAGCCTTAGAATAATTATCAACTTTTTCTATAAAGAAGCCTTATTTATTTAATTTAAGTGAGATTTCTTGTTATAAAGGACCTGCTTTAATAGATTTTTTATAATATTTTGATAACTATTAATACAGGGTATTTAAAAAATAAGATTAAAAATGAAAATGAAAAAACTGTCAAAAGTCCAGATTTTCAAATGAAAACACCCAAATTTCATAATTATTTCTTATTTAGCATTAAAAATAAGGATAAGTTTGTATAAGGTTGTATATCCCAAAAATTCTTAGTTTTCGAAATATTGCCAATTTAATATTTTTATATGAGGATTTTGCTGCAGATTTTCAGTTCAGTTACTCTTAGTTGGCTATGGCGGCGTTGAAATAAAATGAAATGCTAAAAAAATCTATAAAGCTGTCACTTACCATTTAAACATTATTAATAAGCACATTGTGATGGCTTCTGTTTTTGCGGATATCGAATGGCAAATGTGTCACATGTTCTTGATATAACTTTATCATCTTCTCCATAAATAATAAATAAGTTTAAATAATCTTCGTTTGTATAATTTAAACGCCCAGGCATGATTATTAATATTGTTCAAATGGTAAGTGACAGCTTCATAGATTTTCTTAGCATTTGATTATTTTTCCACGCCGTCATAGCCAACTAAGAGTAAGTGAACTTAAAATCTGCAGCAAAATCGCCTTATAAATATACTAAATTGGCAATATTTCGAAAACTAAAAATTTTTGGGATATGCAACCTTACACAAACTTACCCTTAATTTTAATGCTAAATAAGAAATAATTATAAAATTTGGGTGTTTCCATTTGAAAATCTAGACTTTTGCTGTTTTTTCAATTTCACTTTTAATCTTATTTTTTAAACTGTATTAATAGTTATCAAAATATTATAAAAATCTATTAAATCAGGTCCTTTATAATAAGGAATCCTACTTAAATTAAATAAATAAGGCTTCTTTATAGAAAAAATTGATAATTATTCTAAGGCTTGCAAACATCATTTTTGACATAAAAATTCAAATATGTCAAAAACGTTTAGACATAGGTACATGGTATACAAAATCTGCCTAGAATCTTCCGTAGAATGCAAAAATGTAATAATAAATAGGGTGTCCTATTTAAAATAAGCAAGTTGACACTTACTTCCGGTATAACCGGAAGTGCCACCATTATGAAAATATTTGAGTCCGGTCGCCCCCATCAGCATACTGTCAAATTTTCAAAATTTTCCTATGTATAGTTTTTTATATATAGATCGATTCGGTTCCCGGTGGGACACCCTGTATACTATTTCTAAAGCAGATAATTGGAAAACAAACAAAAACTTTAAATAAAAAATGAATAATGAAAAGTTGAATTTAACCACACAAGCAACACTGACAAAAAACTCAAATTAAATTATAACACAGCAATAAATAAAGTTAAACAAACCAAAGGTGGCTACCGATGACGGAAACTTTATACTTGATTGTTTGGCTTAATTATGTCAACAGATGTAGTAGGTTTGAGTTGTGTTTATGTTTAACGAGCGATATTTAAATTGCGAAGGCTTACTCAAAAATGTATTCGAGAAGAAGGAACCTAGTTTAAACACCTATTATGAAGAAGTCTTTTACTTTTTGTTTTTGTTGCTGGTCTTTTCTCTTTTAATTTGTTTCCTACATAAATATATTACTCAGATATCCGACTGTATGCAAATATACCCTAATAAATGCCAGGTATTTATTATCAAATTCATGACGTAAAGATTACATCAAAATGCTTAAAAATTATTAAGTGTAGGGGAGAGTCGGGTATTAGTGCGCACCTAAGCCAAAATTGTAATATTTCCGAAATGACAAAAGATTGGACTTCTACGTTGGCTATCAAGAGTCTTTAACGATTTGGCTTTAATATACTGTAATTAATTTTAAATAAAAATGCACACTGTGACTTTAAAATTTGAAATTTCAAAAAACGGCACTGTGCACAATTACCCGACGTATTGCGGCTAATGGTGCGCATGGATAGGATAATCGTGCGCATTGAAAAGGGAAACGAATAAAATAATTTATTGAAGTTAAGATTATACTTATTTATTCTTATAGCCTGAATCATGATTTCTGAATTCCATTGCGCCTTTGTTATTTTACGTTGGTATTTCGGCATCTGCAAAAAATGTAAAATATCATAATCTAAGATATTTAAGACGGTAATTATGGGTTCTTTTGAGGTTGAAACTGACCTACCCCAGGTGTGTTATTCACCTGCTGAAATCTGTCACTCTAGCTGTAATCGTCAAATATTGTGGTACGACCCTGCCTACGTTGTGTGTTTTTTTTAGGTTCTTTTAAAGTTTGGTACAACGGTAAAATTATTTCAGATTTTAAGATACCCTAGCCTCATTCTAATCCTTCCGGTTTTCCCTACTCATTCCTCGGTATTCCCATGCCAGATAATAAAAATCAAAGAAGTTTCATAAAACACTTATTTATTACAAATCGATATTCCAAAAATATACATATTCAAGCACTTTACAAAAGTATAGTAAATATCGATTAAATTAATTATTACATTGTATAAACTTAAATTAAGATAGTCTGTCTCCCATAATTTATCCCATTTGCACCAACACATGTCTGCGACACTAAGAAGTGATGCGATTTTACCTTTTGTTGCCAAGTATGTCTGCGACTCTCATGGCAACACTCTTCCCTCTTAAAACCCATTTCCTATTATTTGATTGGTCTGCAAACATACGCTGTTTTAGATTGATCCTCTGTTAATCTGCAATTTATTTGTATTACCTGTCGCCCCATTCTCGTGTACGTATACTTAAAATTGTTTATCAATTTGCGTATATAATATGACCCTAAATAAACGTACACGTTTGGTATAATGGTACTACGTAGTATAGTAAAAAGTCGGAAGACAACTGTCCAGTGGTGGTGTCCCACTGCCGAACGATTCAACATATAACTTATAAAAGTGCAATAAAATTTAGGAGCTTGCTCACTTTCCGCATGTGTCACTTTTCTTCTCAAGTGAGCATTGTTTTTCACATTACTAGAAAGTCAAAAGACAACTGTCCAGTGGTGGTGTCCCACTGTTGAACATTCATTCCTATGAAAAAACCGTCACACCATTTCAGTACACCTATTATAAATTAATGTTCTACAGGCAACATCATACCAAATAATTATAACCCTTCCGATAACTATATTTGTCATAATAATATAAAATAGATTATTACTTTATTATATATACCTTCCTCCCCCAAGTCTTTATCTAACATTGCAGATTATTATTTTTTATTTTACAACTAGCATTATTACTGCATAATAATGTCTACCTTTGTTCTGAAGTACCCCTTAATAAATCCCATGGAAGACAAACTAACATCTGTTACAGTTAAAGGTTCCTCGACCCATTTTTATGACCCTATAGTAGAAAGCAAAAGTGTATTGATTTTTGTTACATGGTACCGTCATACTGTTTTCACTCTTTAATTTATCCTTTAATAATAAACTTTGTCTGACGACAACTTTATTGATCTGCGGTCAGTTGACATTTATAACCCTTGCAAATTTTCTGATTTCAATTTAGTAGTAAAATTTGAAGCACGAGAGTTAATATAAAAAGAATATTTAGTTTTACTGAAATTACATGATTGAACCGCAAATACTGGGTTACCCTTTTAATTTGTAAATGAATAAAAGCGACTTTTGTCATGCAGACGTTTTAGTCGGAGTTTAGTAGACATCTATTGACCTGCGGTCCTCCCCTCAATTTATTTATCCCTTGAAAAAAATTGATGATTTGATTAATTTATAGTAATATTTACAACAATGAAATGAATTAAGAAAATATTAAGTTTGTTTTTTACAGGTTCGGAATTTAAGAATTAATAATTTAGAATAATAGCTGTATTGTCTATTAACCGTATTAGTTGGATTTTTCACTGCGCCTTCTTCAACGGGAAACACCGGCATTAGCTTCCGGAACCGTAGGGCTAACTCAGCGTCGATCCCGTCTGGTCAAGTTGCAGTTTACCCAATTAATTATTGTCAATACATCAATATAGCGTTTGGATTTAATTCCGTTATCAAAGATTTCTAGCGCACCGTCTCGACGTCCGGGGCCGTAGGGTCGATCGGCGCAGAGAGTCATCTCGATAAGTAGAAAAAAATCCAACAATTTGAATGATAATTGAAATGGAATATATTACCGAACATACAAAAAAAAAATTAAGGTCATGAGTTTAAATTAAAGAATATTAAATTATTTATGACATTTTACCGTAAAAAGATAATAAACAATATATTTTACCTGATAAGAGCTTCATTTGCAGTACCACTTTACCACTTGTTCTTGTTTTCATTTTATTGAGATAAAGTTATTTAAAAAAATGAAATATCTGACTGGCAGCGTAACCGCTTAATTTTAGCACGACAAAATTTTGAATAATCCTCAAGTGCGTAGCGTCTCTTGTTTTTATACTCACGACCCCTCCGCCCTCCGAGTCGACGTATGGTAGCGTCGCTTGGGTCATATGTTTTTGGTAAAACTAAAGAATTTGACCTGACTTATCCGTTTCCCTACATATATGGTAAACTTTTACACTTTTGGTGGCTTTTAAGCTCTTTTAAAACGAGGATTCCTCTGTACATATTATTGGATCTAAAAATATTAGCTTTTTGGTTTTTGCCCTAAAGAAATATGTGGAAATTTTTAGAAAAAAAAAATAGCCCCGGGTCTGGGGCGTTTCAAGGTTATGCCGAAACTCTGACGTGCTGACTTTTTTCGACCTCGGATTTGGATTTAGCGACCCAAAAACATTTAATAGACGTGGCCTGACCCCTTTTTTGTGTGGCTGTGTTATTTACAAAGCATTCTTTACAATGCTAAATACATGGCGGCTAATCGTGCGCACTGCGCCAGATTAACCAAAAGTGGTAGATTCGGTTTTAAATTCTTTAAAACAATATAAAACATTTGTTTGCGTAAATTATATATATTAGTGTCAAAAGGACTCATTAAGCAATGTATTAACGCACACGCGACTATCAAAAAATGTAAAAACTTATGGCTTATTTTTTTCGAAGCATCTACTAGTACACGACATACGTAAACAACGAAGCGACCATTTTGGATAAGTAAAGTAAAGCGATCCACCTGACTCATATAGTATAGTACACAGGCTTGGCAAGGGATGGCGCCTAAATACCGATTTCGAATTATATACCGTTGGTTATGGAAATAAAGACATGCGCACGATTAGCCGCCGCGCACGATTAGCCGACTCTCCCCTAATACAAGGTTGAAATTAGGGCTTAAAGATATTTCAAAAAATAAAATAAAAAATGCAGGTTCATATTAAATAAATTAAAGTTGATATCAGTTTCACACAAACAAAACGTAGTAGTAAAATTCTAAAAACACTGTAATATAAAGCTAAAATAATGTTGTATTTGTTTTTCTGTAGCGGTTAAAATAAGTGAAATAAATTGAAGAAAAACTCAAAATTTTAGTTTGTTTCTATTTTGAAATGTAAAAAAGAATGCTCAAATTTTTTTAACGATACTACTGAGCACAAAATTCTGCAACTTTGCCCCCATTTGACCGATCTCTCTTATATTCTCCGAGATACCCATGATGAGCATCGAATCCTGTACCTACATAGTAAAAAACCAATGCCATAAAAGTCGATCCCCGCTTTGGTGGACGATCGGCCTTTAGATCATTAATTTAAATTTTAATAGACTAGCATAGGAGATAATATTTAAAATTATTTCTTCTACATTTTTCTTGGCAAACGATGACAAAAACAATGGTTTATCCTAAATTACTGGCAACATTATATTAATTCTACGATACCCTAACACCGGTATGCTCAGACGTATAAATTATTTATCTCTATTACACATCTTACCGACCCATGCGAGGACGTTTAAGGCCGGTTTACATTAGTTGCAAAACAAATTAATATTTTATTTATGAACAATAAAATACTATATTATAGACGATAAACTGCCTTAATTCATCTCAGATACTTCTTTTAGATCTAGATGATCCTAATTTCAAAAATAGTAAACATTTGCCCGCCTTTTAAGTCAGGTTAAAACCGTCAGTCGCATCAAAAGGTTATGTAACCGTGCTCGCATTCCCGCTCGTGACGACATGTGCAGCGATGTTAAAGTTTCAACTTGCTTATTGGCATACCGTTGTATTAATTCCAATTCTGAGGAAATATTTTTTTTTCAGGTTATACCGACAATTTTCTAATAGACTACAATTCAGAATATTCGATGTATGAAATAACTGTCAAAACTAATTTAAATTCTAGCATCTTGAATGAGGAAACTCACTTAATTATTACAATTACTGCATTAAAAGTCGATGAAAGTGCAGCAAGTAGCTCAGTTTTAGTCCTAAACTTACCTGAAATATCTCCATTTGAATTTGAGAAGAACCATTATGCTGCTGACTATATAGAAGCATCTGGGTCAGAAGCCACTGTTAATATTACTGGATCGAGTATAAAAATAACAGCTGCCGATTTCACTAAAATAGATTTTGAGTTTGAAGGTAAAAACGCAAAATTAAAAAATATAATTATAACTAACGTTCATTATTTTTTAGAATATAACGAAAACTTTAAAATAGAGTATGATCCAGCTTCTACTTCTTACAAGATTATCGTTCAAAAAATATTGGACTTAAGTGCTCTCTCTGTCAAACAGCTGGTAATTACGATTACTGCAACCGAAACTGATACAAGGGCTACCACAAATACGGTTTTAGTGCTAACGTTACCTGAAATACCAGGATCCATTACTTTTGAAAATAACTATTATGCAGCTGATTATATTGAAGATACATCATCTACCGCAACTGTCACACTAGTTGATACTATAAAAGTAACTGGTGGGGATCCCGACAAACTAGAATTTACTTTTGAAGGTAAGAACGCAACATTTAAAAATTTAATTATAACTAACATTTATTATTTTTTAGAATATAACGAAAACTTTAAAATAGAGTATGATCCAGCTTCTACTTCTTACAAGATTATCGTTCAAAAAATATTGGACTTAAGTGCTCTCTCTGTCAAACAGCTGGTAATTACGATTACTGCAACCGAAACTGATACAAGGGCAACCACAAATACGGTTTTAGTGCTAACGTTACCTGAAATACCAGGATCCATTACTTTTGAAAATAACTATTATGCAGCTGATTATATTGAAGATACATCATCTACCGCAACGGTCACACTAGTTGATACTATAAAAGTAACTGGTGGGGATCCCAACAAACTAGAATTTACTTTTGAAGGTAAGGACGCAAAATTTAAAAATTTAATTATAACTAACATTCATTATTTTTTAGAATATAACGAAAACTTTAAAATAGAGTATGATCCAGCTTCTACTTCTTACAAGATTATCGTTCAAAAAATTTTGGACTTAAGCGCTCTCTCTGTCAAACAGCTGGTAATTACGATTACTGCAACCGAAACTGATACAAAGGCTACCACAAATACGGTTTTAGTGCTAACGTTACCTGAAATACCAGGATCCATTACTTTTGAAAATAACTATTATGCAGCTGATTATATTGAAGATACATCATCTACCGCAACGGTCACACTAGTTGATACTATAAAAGTAACTGGTGGGGATCCCGACAAACTAGAATTTACTTTTGAAGGTAAGAACGCAAAATTTAAAAATATAATTATAACTAACATTCATTATTTTTTAGAATATAACGAAAACTTTAAAATAGAGTATGATCCAGCTTCTACTTCTTACAAGATTATCGTTCAAAAAATATTGGACTTAAGTGCTCTCTCTGTCAAACAGCTGGTAATTACGATTACTGCAACCGAAACTGATACAAGGGCAACCACAAATACGGTTTTAGTGCTAACGTTACCTGAAATACCAGGATCCATTACTTTTGAAAATAACTATTATGCAGCTGATTATATTGAAGATACATCATCTACCGCAACGGTTACACTAGTTGATACTATAAAAGTAACTGGTGGGGATCCCAACAAACTAGAATTTACTTTTGAAGGTAAGAACGCAAAATTTAAAAATTTAATTATAACTAACATTCATTATTTTTAGAATATAACGAAAACTTTAAAATAGAGTATGATCCAGCTTCTACTTCTTACAAGATTATCGTTCAAAAAATTTTGGACTTAAGCGCTCTCTCTGTCAAACAGCTGGTAATTGCGATTACTGCAACCGAAACTGATACAAGGGCTACCACAAATACGGTTTTAGTGCTAACGTTACCTGAAATACCAGGATCCATTACTTTTGAAAATAACTATTATGCAGCTGATTATATTGAAGATACATCATCTACCGCAACTGTCACACTAGTTGATACTATAAAAGTAACTGGTGGGGATCCCGACAAACTAGAATTTACTTTTGAAGGTAAGAACGCAAAATTTAAAAATTTAATTATAACTAACATTCATTATTTTTTAGAATATAACGAAAACTTTAAAATAGAGTATGATCCAGCTTCTACTTCTTACAAGATTATCGTTCAAAAAATTTTGGACTTAAGCGCTCTCTCTGTCAAACAGCTGGTAATTACGATTACTGCAACCGAAACTGATACAAGGGCTACCACAAATACGGTTTTAGTGCTAACGTTACCTGAAATACCAGGATCCATTACTTTTGAAAATAACTATTATGCAGCTGATTATATTGAAGATACATCATCTACCGCAACTGTCACACTAGTTGATACTATAAAAGTAACTGGTGGGGATCCCGACAAACTAGAATTTACTTTTGAAGGTAAGAACGCAAAATTTAAAAATTTAATTATAACTAACATTCATTATTTTTTAGAATATAACGAAAACTTTAAAATAGAGTATGATCCAGCTTCAACTTCTTACAAGATTATCGTTCAAAAAATTTTGGACTTAAGTGCTCTCTCTGTCAAACAGCTGGTAATTACGATTACTGCAACCGAAACTGATACAAGGGCTACCACAAATACGGTTTTAGTGCTAACGTTACCTGAAATACCAGGATCCATTACTTTTGAAAATAACTATTATGCAGCTGATTATATTGAAGATACATCATCTACCGCAACGGTCACACTAGTTGATACTATAAAAGTAACTGGTGGGGATCCCGACAAACTAGAATTTACTTTTGAAGGTAAGAACGCAAAATTTAAAAATATAATTATAACTAACATTCATTATTTTTTAGAATATAACGAAAACTTTAAAATAGAGTATGATCCAGCTTCTACTTCTTACAAGATTATCGTTCAAAAAATTTTGGACTTAAGTGCTCTCTCTGTCAAACAGCTGGTAATTACGATTACTGCAACCGAAACTGATACAAGGGCTACCACAAATACGGTTTTAGTGCTAACGTTACCTGAAATACCAGGATCCATTACTTTTGAAAATAACTATTATGCAGCTGATTATATTGAAGATACATCATCTACCGCAACGGTCACACTAGTTGATACTATAAAAGTAACTGGTGGGGATCCCGACAAACTAGAATTTACTTTTGAAGGTAAGAACGCAAAATTTAAAAAATATAACTATAACTAACATTCATTATTTTTTAGAATATAACGAAAACTTTAAAATAGAGTATGATCCAGCTTCTTCCTCTTACAAAATTATCGTTCAAAAAATTTTGGACTTAAGTGCTCTCTCTGTCAAACAGCTGGTAATTACGATTACTGCAACCGAAACTGATACAAGGGCTACCACAAATACAGTTTTAGTGCTAACGTTACCTGAAATACCAGGATCCATTACTTTTGAAAATAACTATTATGCAGCTGATTATATTGAAGATACATCATCTACCGCAACGGTCACACTAGTTGATACTATAAAAGTAACTGGTGGGGATCCCGGCAAACTAGAATTTACTTTTGAAGGTAAGAACGCAAAATTTAAAAATATAATTATAACTAACATTCATTATTTTTTAGAATATAACGAAAACTTTAAAATAGAGTATGATCCAGCTTCTACTTCTTACAAGATTATCGTTCAAAAAATTTTGGACTTAAGTGCTTTCTCTGTCAAACAGCTGGTAATTACGATTACTGCAACCGAAACTGATACAAGGGCTACCACAAATACGGTTTTAGTGCTAACGTTACCTGAAATACCAGGATCCATTACTTTTGAAAATAACTATTATGCAGCTGATTATATTGAAGATACATCATCTACCGCAACGGTCACACTAGTTAATACTATAAAAGTAACTGGTGGGGATCCCGGCAAACTAGACTTTACTTTTGAAGGTAAGAACGCAAAATTTAAAAATATAATTATAACTAACATTCATTATTTTTTAGCATATAACGAAAACTTTAAAATAGAGTATGATCCAGCTTCTACTTCTTACAAGATTATCGTTCAAAAAATTTTGGACTTAAGTGCTCTCTCTGTCAAACAGCTGGTAATTACGATTACTGCAACCGAAACTGATACAAGGGCTACCACAAATACGGTTTTAGTGCTAACGTTACCTGAAATACCAGGATCCATTACTTTTGAAAATAACTATTATGCAGCTGATTATATTGAAGATACATCATCTACAGCAACTGTCACACTAGTTGATACTATAAAAGTAACTGGTGGGGATCCCGACAAGCTAGAATTTACATTTGAAGGTAAGAACGCAAAATTTAAAAATATAATTATAACCTAACATAATAACTATTTTAGATTATGAAGATAACTTTGTTTTGGAATTCGATACTTCAGCATACACAATGATAGTTAAGCAGCCTTTAAGTGAGGGTACTTTATTGTCTTATTCACATCTGGTTATAACAATAACAGCATCAGTAACCGATGTTCCTAGTTTATCCGCTTCCACCGTTTTGGTACTTAGACTACCATCAGATAAGATTTCCACAACTGTGTTTGACAGCAATTATTATGTGGCCACGTATACAGAAAGCATTTCCTCGGAAACTGATCATATAGAAACTTCAATAATAAAAGTTACAAGTCCAGATTTTGCAGCAGCCTTAAGTTTTGAAGGTAAGTGTATATAAATTCATAAAAAAAAGTAGATAATATAAAATTATTTAGATTCTTATTTTTAAAGTTAAAAATTGTATTCGTAATATACAAAATTATTATCACGATATTTGATAACCCCTTCGTGATATAAAACAAAACTAAAAATGATATAAAATCTAAGTTAGATTAGATACACCTTATTATAATAATGACATTTATGATAATGATGGTTAACTATATCCTTTGGAAATTACCTACGAATCAATTAACATTACTTTTTAACCACCTAAATATTCCTTATACAATAAGGAATTGAGACAACGATGTTTCTTGAAGGATTGAATTGTTTTGGACATACATTGTCATGCATTTGTTTTTCAATTATAACGTTTCAACTGGTAAGTATCTCCAGGCGTCTTTTTTGTTGTTGTTATTGTTGGGGTTGGCGGAAGAGCCAGTATACTTAGGCCTATCGTCTGGGTAATGTCAGCCAGATTCAAGCTTAGCGTGGAATCCGAACCACGTGTATGCACTAGTTTATCCTTTTTACTCCCCCAGAGGTCCTCGGTTCTCGGCGCCCCTCTTTCTAGGTCCTAATATTAGGATTCACTTATAGCGTACTACATTCTTTTGTCCACTTAAGTTTTGAGCATATTTTTTTATTAACACATTCGTGGACAGTAGGAGTTCAAAAGACGTCAAAAAATAATCACCCTTTTTTTTACAAAATCTTGTTTATTTATTTTACAGCGCTTGGGAGACTTCTCGCATTCACACTCTATCAAAATACCGTTTCCTCTGTCTACTAGGACACACGTTAAAGTCTGCCATATGAATAACATGTAGTTCAGGCCTGCTGGGGACGGTCTGGCACAATAGAAAATGCCTGCTATTGCAGGCGTGTCGCAGCGCTCATGACGGCTATAGCTGGTCTGTCCGCGAATGTGTTAAGCGTATGCCCACTCCGGGGATCGAACCCGGACCGCCACGATCGAATGCCAGTAACTCACCATGGAGTCACTGCCGCGTCCAGTCGTCTTTAGGTGAATACTAAATAAGTAAGATAACTACAGCTATATACTGGCTAGATGCACTAAAGCATAACAAAGATGGGTGCCATTATGAGTCTAATTCGTATATATTTCTTATGTCCGATGAGGGCTTACTGAAACAACCTGAGTTCTGGTGTAAGATAGCAGCTTTCCTTTTTCTCCAAAGTGTTTTTTTATGCAGGATTATATGTAGACAGGATTATATGTAGACAGAAGCCGAAATAAAGCTTAATGAACCACTCTCGAGAAAATTCAAAGAAGCTGCCACCGTACACCAGAACCTAGGTTGTTTAGTAAGCCCTCACTTGACATAAGAAATATCTGGAAACCTTTATTTAGGAAATGTAATCTTAGAATAACGCCGTGTACGAATTAAACGCACAACTGAGAAGGATACAGTCGTGCGATTAATTCGTACATGGCGTTATTCTAAGATTACATTTCCTTAATAAAGGTTTCCTGCCGGGCTGTACCCCCCCCCCCAATGTTTTTTTTTAATAAAGAGCCAGCTAGGAATATCAAAAAAACGGTAAAAAAAATTTACAAAACAAATTTAATTCAACCATTCAGAGGGGGAGAGGTAATACCTTAATTTTCGGAATTTAATACTAGTTAGGTGAATTTTAAACAAACTTTGGGCGTGGCCCCGAAAATCTTTCGCCTGTGACGCGTTTCCGCCTTCATCACTGGATACAATATCATAAAATACATGTAGTCCCGACTGTCCCTATCCTATATATCCTACTTACGCCCATTGAGCCCCCCCCCCCAGTATATTTTCTGGCTACGCCCCTGCAGGTGTGATTCAGTGCACCTAGCCAGTATAAATAGGGCGGTACTTACCATACTTATTTAGTATTCACCTGATGTCGACGATTAGAGATATTTACATTATACATATTACATAATACATACAATTTATAAGTCATTATGATTTAAAAACAAATGAAGAAAATGCCAAATCTCTTCTATCCTTTAAGGATTATGTAAATAAAAATCTTTAATTGGTTCGAAAATTATTTTTCTGTTAAACCGTTAAAGTGTAAAAAACTATTTGTGCTTTCTGCTTTTAGGGTATGACGATAATTTTGCAGGAGTTTGTGATTCACAGACCTTACAATGCACCATTACTGTTAAAAATAACCTCAATCAAAGTATATTAACCACAGATACGGAATTGGTTCTATCCCTTTCTGCAAACAATGAAGATAAAACCAGGACAGGTATAACAGTTTTGCTAGTGAAGCTGCCATTGTACAGTTCAACATTTAAGTTCACTAGTCAACACTATTCGGCTGTTTACACAATTGAAAAGGAAGATAATGGGAGAGCCGTAGTTGAACTAAATGAAGCTATTTTATTTGACGGAGCTGACTCAACTGAGCTATCTATAGTTGCGGATGGTAAGTGTTCTGTTAAAATAAAGAAAAATTAGAGTATTTCTAATGAAAACGTGACCAAATCTCAGTTTATACAACAGCAAAAAATACATTCTTTACAAAATGTGATTATGCGGAGAAAGCCGAGCAACATTAGTTTTCTACGTAATGCATCTGCTCGTGTGAGAAGTCCAGTCACATTTCTTCTCAATATTGTTAACTAATACAATTATTTTCAGATTACTCCGATCAATTTAGTTTTAACTTCGACACAAAATGGAATCTAGTTGTTGCCCAAAATTTGGACAAAGACATTTTAGGCTCCCATACTGAATTAATTATATCACTAACAGCAACCAGAACTCAAGAAAGGGACTCGTCTAAAGCCACCTTAGTTATAAAGCTGCCAGACAAGACAACGATGGCGTTTAAAAAACCACAGTATTCTGGAGACTATGTTATTAGTGACGACAAAGCTTCGGTTGTATTGGCCGATACTTCCGAAATTGAAACTACAGATACCAGTGTTCAAATCACATTAGATTGTAAGTATCGAGAAGGTACCTAGACTAGGTTTTATACACTTGTATAGTAGAAAAGTGGTAACGGTCATATCTATCTTATTTGTGCACCAGGTGACACTCCAGCACCAACCTACAACTTCTAATACAGTTTTTAGATTTGGGTATACCAGGTGGCACAAGAAATTGTCCCCGATATTTTCCGTAACTTTAGCCATAAAAATTTAAAACCTTAATAAGTGTGTAAATTGCCATTTTTAACCAGGTCATACATTTGAAACCACTTCCGGTTTAACTGAAAGTGAAGTCAACTTTTAAATTTTAAATGGAAATCCCTTATTTTTATTCATATATTTTAAATTCTATAAAAAACTTTCTTTTTAATGACATTACGCTTTATTTTTTGTTTCCTAAAATGTCCATAATTTCGATAAGACAGGGTAAGTGGTAAGAAGTAGGCCATGGAAATGTTAAATGGTTTATTTAAACCTACTTTATAATATAAGTTTGACGTGCTTGAGAAAAATGTATCGGTTAAAGCTATTTTATTTACAACCTATTTTTGAAAAAAACCAAGCGAAATTTACCGATTGTTCAAATGGAAACCCTTCTTTGCTTTATTATTTTCTTTCTAATAGTTTATCCTAAGTTAATAATTATTTATTAGGTAATACAAGAAATTAACAAGAAATATCATAATAGTAGATTCTGTAACGAGGTTAGAATATAAATTTGATCCGAGTGGAAGATTCCGAACGCGAGCTTAGCGAGCTTGAGGAACCACGAGTATCGAATTTTGATTCTAACCGAGTAGCAGACTATATTTTCTCCACAACCAAAAATACTATTCGTAATATTTGTAATTTCAGGTGGAGTATTATCCAGTTCCATATCTGATTCATCCGATTTTTCACTCATATTTTGACTTGCACTAAAATTTGTCTGCTGACATTGATAGTTTTGAAATTCATGGCAACCTATGTCGTTTAGATCAATTACAGAATATTCATTCCGTATCTTGTTATGGAATGAAAATACACGCAAAACGCATAAGAAGCAAATGTTTCAGAATAAATATTCCAACTCAAGTACGAGAATTTTTACATTCAATTATCAAAAATGATTTTGAAATTATTGCATTCAGTAATGGTCGTGGAGAAATGTAATTTCTAGATATAATCCATAAAAAGTGTTGTCAAGACCAGTCTAATATGCCCTGGAAAACAAAAACATTATTTCTGCTTTTATTAGACCAAAATGTCAAATGGTAATAAATAAAATTACTAAGATAAATGAATTGTTTTCCACGGCATACTTGACATTACTTCTCATGGCTTATAAGGGTATCACATTTATCATATTTCTTGTTAATTTCTACTATTTTCTAATAAATAATGATTAACTTGTGATACACCGTTAGAAAGGAAATTAAATGAAGAGTTTTATTATAATAATAACAAAGAAGGGTTGATGTTTAAACAAGTTGATTTCATATTATTGAGCAGCTTGAAATAAACCATTTTAACATTTTCGTGGCCTTCTATTTACCACTAAGCTTGTTTTATCAAAATTATGATTTCTTTTTAAACTTTCCTGTGAAACATTATTTGCTAGTATCTACCCTTCTATCCCAATAAGTATTAGTGGCAAAAACCCGAAAAATGCATAGTTACAGACTTCTATGACTCCCTAATGAGGAATCCAGATTAAAAAAAGTGTTTTAGGGGATAAACCACCCTTTAAGAAAAATACGGAAATAATTCAACCTCCAGTTATTTAAAAAAAAATTCTTATTAACAATAAAGTAGAGAGTTTAGCGTCCGTATAAGTAAATGTAAAAAAGTTTTTTAGCGGCAGGCGGACAAAGTGGTGCATCTATCATTTGCAATAAAGTACACAGGGACGCCACAGGTAATGGGTTCCCTGGGGCACAGGTAGACAATGACAGGCTGTTTCGTTCTTGTTAGAACTCATCAGAAAGCCATAACCTGTAAGCATTTCATTGCATTTAGTTGATTCCTACTGATGTGGTTACTGGGTTTTCATCGCGGTTTTTATTTCTTAAAATTGCCTTGAAAGAACAGTCTCTCAACTCAACTCTTGGAGTTGCTTACAGGTTATGGCTTTCTGATGAGTTCTAACAAGAACGAAACAGCCTGTCATTGTCTACCTGTGTCCCAGGGAACCCATTACCTTTGGCGTCCCTGTGCACTTTAATGAAAAAGATAGATGCACCACTTTATCCGCCTGCCGCTAAAAAACTCTTTTCTATTCCTATTAACTTTTATTGTCATTTTGTCGCTGTATACAATTTGTTTTTATTATGGTGGTGGGTCTCCTGGCGTAGAATGTCAACACTTTATTCTTGCATTGATACATTTTACAACAAACTACGTCAAATAAGTAAAACTTGTCCACTAAATCGTATAATTTATTGCAGCCTATAAAGACAACTTTGAGGCAAAACTAGATGAAAATTCCAAATGGACAATAAACGTAAAAACACCTCTAGATACCAGTGTATTCACTGAAAATACGCAACTGAAGATACTAATGTCAGTAACGAAAGTTGGAGTAACATATGGTGAAGCTTCCCTAATAATAAAACTGCCAACTCCCAGTTTCAGTAAAGGATTTTATATTGCTATGTATTCAGATGTCGCTGATCCTAGCATCAGTGCTGAAGACATCGAGGTTCTGAATGTTGAAGCTGCTGATATTCAAGTAAACTTATCTAGTAAGTTACAGACCTTTTACTTGTATAAATAACTAATACAATATCTTACACCAATCCATTTCAGAAGTAGTTTGTATGTTTGACCGTATAACTTGTAACGTGTCGTGGCCCTACGGGCAGGGAAATATATTTGGGGGTTGGGGACTATCCTTGTTCAATTTTTTTTCTATAGGAGTTTAAAGAATAATAAATAAAAGTAAGAGAGTTTTTATTCATAATTATTCCTGGAAGGAAAATTCTAAGGAGGACATCGTTAGCCCAAATTTGACATAGAACGCAAAAGGAAGGATTCTCAGATTAGATAAGCAGTAGTCAGCTTCTAGCCGTCTATACGATTCGTTCTTGCTTTTAAATTGTAAAACATAAAGGCTTAGCGCTGGAAAATGATAAAAATTTCATGTAAACAAATACTGGAAAATATTTAATTAAACCATTCGGATATAAGTACAAACAAGCTAAAAATGATACATTATGATTCTTTTCTACTCCCACATAGATATTTGCTATTTCCTTTACACTTAAGTGACGAGAAAAGTAGGCTATTCCAGTTAACTCTACGGCACAATGTCATATTATTATTGTTCAGTACTGCACATTGTTGCGACCTTTAAAAATATAATTTCCCATTTAAAAAACAAATCCACAAATGCACACAAAACAGAAAAAGTATTTTTTTAGCAGATCACAACCACAAGTGATTCTAAAGAACATCCTACAAATAGCGCAAAAATTTCCCTTTGTCCTATTGAGACAATTACGACCTATTATTCTTCTGTGCTTTGTTCTCACGAATCCGGAAATTTACCATCAGTTGACAACATTGTTATAAAAATTAGATGTACTGAGTACTGAACAATCACAGTTTATTGTATTTACTGAGGCTCCTCCCCTTTCAAGACACTAAATTATATAATTTATATGTATATAGTATAATATGTTACTAATTTGTTCAATATAACAAAATATATACGCATCACTAATAGTTTTATGGATAGTGCAACTTGCTGAATGTGTATAGAATTTTTTTTAACTATGTAGCATTTTTATTGAGCTGGTTTTACTATAAATCCTGCCTTTCACCAAAAGAAGACAAGCAGGGAACTACGACAACCTAAACATCTTCGGTGAGCAGATTAAAACAGTCAGTGAGGTGAAATACTTAGGGCTAATCCTGGATGCCAAACTGATCTGGAACCAACAAATAATCAAAAACCTAAATAAAGCGAAAATGTGCCTGATGAGATGCAGAAGCTTGTTTGGTAAAACCTGGGGACTCAGACCGCAAATGATGTTGTGGTTATATGTCACAGTCATCAGACCCATAGCGACATATGGATCTGTAATATGGTGGACGAAAACACAGCAAACTACGACAGTCACTAAGCTAAACAGCCTGCAGAGACTGGCTTGCCTGTGCATTAGTGGTGCAATGAAAAGCACCCCCACCGCAGCGATGGAAGTAATACTAGGACTACCACCCCTAGACATTCACATCAGAAAGGAGGCCAGCTGTAGCGCCTCCAGGATGAAAATGAATGGGGAATGGAAACAACAACCCACAAGAGCCGCGGATCTAATCAACGATGAGCTCTTGGAGATGCAAACATATCACATGAAAGAGACCAGACCCTTCAACATCAGGTGCGACTCTGACATGTGGTCAGGTCAGGTATCCCTATACTACCGTCATTAGATAACGGCCTGGTTTGGTACACTGATGGATCAAAAACGGCCGACGGAGTAGGCGCAGGTATATTTGGGGAAAGACCCAGAATGGAAATCAGCATTCCCCTGGGAAACTACGCCACAGTATACCAAGCAGAAATACGTGCTATACAAGCATGTGTACAGAAAAATATCGAAAAGGGCTACCACGACCAAGAGATATACATTCTGTCAGACAGCCAAGCTGCTCTCAAGGCCCTGAACTCCAGTCGACTCAAATCGAGGATTACACTGGAGTGCCTAAACGACCTGAAAGAACTGGCCGCAAGGAACAACAAGGTAGAACTCCTATGGGTTCCTGGCCACTCAGGGATAGCAGGTAACGAAAAGGCAGATGAACTGGCAAGAGCCGGATCATCTGAAAAACTCAGGGGCCCTGAACCCGCCCTTGGCATATCAAAACAGGCAACCAGAGCAGCATCAGACAGGTGGGCACAACAACAACACCTGTCCCGATGGAACAGGATACCTGGTCATACCCAAGCGAGGGCCACAATTGAAAAACCCTACAAAAAGGTATCAACTGGAATGATGTCTCTAACGCGCACCCAGCTAAAACAAGTGGTCGGCCTACTAACAGGCCACTGCTTAAGAAAACACCTACGCCGAGTAGGAATTTACAATGGTCCACTAGGCTGCAGTGCAAGAAGCTTTGGCCGAACGCCCAACCCCCGCCATAAATGAACCAACCTACCATAATTTCTAACATGATTATCTGGCCGAGACGGTAATGTATCGAACTTTGAATCTAATAATCCAATAGTCGTGAGTTCAAGCCCGGTAGCCCGAAAACTTTTTTTTATCATTTTTTAGGTTTGTAAGTTTGGTCGTAGAAAAAATATACTGTTTAATACGAGTGGATTATCCATACCACACACACAGAAGTTTGAGCACTCCGCCGACGGCGTTGTACTCAATTTACTTCCTCGTGAGATATAGACATCGTATCCACTCTGGTTGTACAGTAATAGTTTGTATAATAAGAGTGGATATGATGTCCATATCGCACGAGGAAGTAAATTGAGTACGACGCCGTAGGCGGAGTGCTCAAACTTTCGAGGGCAATATGGACAATCCACTCGAGTTGAACAGTATATTTATTCTACGACCTTATGCTAAAAAATGTAAAAAAAAAAGTTTGTAGGTTGCCAGGCTCGAACTCACGACCCTTGGTTTCATAGTCTAACGCTCTAACGTCTGGACTATCAAAGCGTTTAGTTAATTATCGGAAAACCAACTGATAAATGATGCTACATGAAATTAATTTTCTATGCACATTCATCAGGTTGCATTATTGATAAATCTATTATAAATGCGTCTAGATTTTATAATATTGAATAAATTAATAACAAATTGTACCATATACATTTAAATTATATAATTTAGTGTCTTGAAAAAGAAGGCGGAGCCTCAGTAAAAATAATATACGATTGGTTAGTACTTTTATAAACATTAATGGCTTCTTTGTAATTGACTACTGTGATTGGTCAGTTTCATTACCTATCTAGGATGGATATTATATATTCCCGCACAGTTAACTGGAATAGCCTACTTTACTCGCCACTTAAGTGTAAAGGAAACAGCAAATTTCCATGTGGGAGTAGAAAAACTACTATTAATACTTGTTCACATTGCTAATATTTTTTAATTTTTTTTAGCATACAATGAATATATTTATACAGACTTGGTAGACAGCAAATGGGTGGTTAAATTAAATCAACCACTTCCTTCAGATATAATTCAAACTTATGAAATTTTGCTTACCACATTGCAAGCTATAAGAAAAAGTGACAGTACACAACTTGCAAGTTCAACATTGTTAATAAAATTACCAGATGTAAACTTAACAGGTGTTCCCAAATTTAATCAATTTGCATTTTACGGAGAATATAAGAACTTAAGTGATACGGCTACGGTGGAACTAAATGAACCAATAGGATTTTCAAATTCAGATAGAGTTATCGTGTTGAATGTTGTTATTGAAGAAGGAAGTAAGTATTATTTTTTCAGGAAACGTTAAGGAGCTGATATTGTGTGGTATCACAAAAGCAACACATATTTATTAAAGGACGTTTTATCGTTTCTTCTATATTATTCACACGTTGCCGCGAGGTAAAAAAATGTATCTACTTTCATTTAGTAATATGAATTTTACAGTTCTGTAAATTGTTTTGTAAGGGCATCTATTACAGCACTAGTGCTGTAATAGATGCCTTTTAGCACTAGTGCTGTAATGGAAAAAACGGTTTTATTAAAATTTTGCTGTTAAATAAAACCACACTTTTTAGAAGAATGATTTATTATTAACAATTATAAAATTAATTAGCAATTATTAATTAAAATATAATACTTAAGGTTTATTATAAACATTAATAATATACAGTTACAGTTAGAAATTTGTATACCAGAAGTGGATGTGATGGAGCCCTTTACGTTCGAATTTCCAATCATTAAATCCGTGTCTGACCCTATGATCTTCTTTGCTATTTGTTTCTTATTTTCTAAAGAATTCTCAACGTAGCCTTCTGCCATTGAAGAGGATTTCCAGCCCCCATGACGCTTTAACATCTGCATATCTGCACCACCATCAACTAGAATGGTGGCTGAGGACCTCCTAAAACAATGTTCACTGTATTCTTCGGGATTATTCAATCCAAGTTTTGTTGCAATCTTTTTTGGCATATTTACAAAACTATTAATTCCGACAGGCTGGGAGGTGCAGTTTCCTTTTCTATAGAATACAAAAAACCGCCTGTGAGTTGCATTAAGAGGACGAAGTTTAGCATACTTTCGAAAAATACTTAAACAGCTGACACCTGTCACATTCCCTTCTGTTATAACAAATTCTCGCATAATTTTGGTTTTCGAGAATGGAATCACAATTTTTATATACAAATTATTGTGTTCAATATGATCCAACATTAACTTAGCTAGTTCTTTGCGCCGACAAGCTCCAAAAATGCCGATTATCATAACAACCTTCATAAGTAAATATGTTTCATCATCTGCAGTACTAAGAAACTTACATACATCTTCCTTTGTGAAAACTTTGGACTTTTTGGCCTTGTAACTCTCTGAACTTCTTTTCAAAAATGCGATTAGTTGAGAAAATCTGCTTATATCTTAATTTTTCTTGACTGAAATCATAGTTCTCAACATTGAGTAGTGAGTCCATAGTGTAGATGGTTTCTGGGAGCGTTGCTTTACGGAAAAATAATCCAAAAGGATTTTCTCAGACACCTCCTTTATTTTGTTAGCTTTGAACCAATCTTCAAACTTCTGATACTCCAACTCATACAGCGCCTTGGATTTTGTCGGAACTAAACTTGAGGTAAACTTCCATCAGAATCGCTCATTTTGAAAAACGCTTTTTATATTTTTGAATTTGTTTGACAAAGTTTCGACAGTAACCATGCGAAACAGTAACTATGCGAAAGGTAACACAAAAAACTTGATTAGTAAACTTAATAGCAGGTGCATTTTTACAGGTGCATTTTTATTTTTAAAAATGCCTTTTGCCAAATATTTTTATTCATAGATGAAAGTAGATAAAAATTTGTACAATATTCTTGTTGTAAATTCATATTACTACACTCGATGTTTTATTAAACTCGGCTGACGCATCGTTTGACAACTTTAACATCTCGTATTGTAATATAAATCTTTACAACACTTATATCGTAAATAACTATTAGTTTTTTATTCTAAAATAAAAATGATAAATTTGGTCACCATTAACCTTTGGAGTTACTATAGTGGTCCATTTTTGTGATAAGAATACTCTTTTTTAATGTCTCTAGGAATATTGTGGTGTAAATAAGTAGTAAAACCGAGGTATCGACATCTGTAGGAATCAAGTTTAATGCAGAAAACAACCGTATCTTGGTTGTTTTTCTGGTGCTTTGATTTCACGTCCGGTGGCTCGGTTTTCTGCATTGAAGTTGATTCCTGCAGATGGTGATACCGCGTATCTAGTACTTATTTATGCTAAAAATATGTCTGGAAAGGGCGTTTTCGCTGTTTCTGGAGTTGCTTACGGGTTATGGCTTCCCGTAGAGTCCTAATAAGGATGAGACAGCCGTAATTGTTTAACTGGGCCTCAGGAAACCCGTCCCTCTATACTTTAACGCAGAAGATAGATGCACCACCGCTTGCCGCCTACTTTTCTTTCTATTTTATTATTACGGACGCTAAAATTCTACTAACGAGAAAAATTAATATTTTCGTAAAGATAGCCAATGACGGATTCAATCACAAATTTGAAATTTTTTAACTAAAAAACATAACTAGAAGCTAAAGTTACCTAGAAGTCTTTAAAACGACATAATTTTATATTATTTTACAGCTTCCCAATATTCGTCATATTTCACGCTTAAACAAAGGACGGATGGAGATTACGATATATCAGTTAATCAAAACTTACCCGAAGAACTTTTGAGCACCGAATCAAATGTTGTCTTATCTCTTATAGCAAGTACAAATGAAGGTATAGTATTTCTAAACTCACGTGAAATAAAAACTAATTTTTTCTACCCCCACTTGAAAATGTACTGTTTCCTTTACACTAAAGTGGACTATTCCGGTTAACTGAACGGATGTGATTTCATATTTATCCTAGTTAAGATATGAAACTAGCCAATCACAGTGGTCAATTACAAAGAAACCAAATTTACACGTTGTAAATTTTACGAGTCGTTTTCTGACGCTTGACGGAAGTGAAGTTAAGAATATACTTCAAAAATATGTAATTCTGTCACATGAAAATTGTTCTTTTTTAATGTAAATCAAAACATTTATCACAAATTCTAGACATACACATTTTTTTTTCTTGGGTGCGAAAATTGATGGTATAATATCTAAATATATTTTCCTATTACCACCTATGAAAATGAGAATAAAAACACGGTTAATTTGGCTAGAAAGCGCCGTATATCAACACGCATGTTGAAAACAAAATATTTCAACACTAGTGTTGAAATACAAGACACACTATTTAATTTAAACATATGGTGCCAATTTGACAGACCACCCCTATTTATTAAAAACAACAAATTTTAGAGAGCAGCAATTGTAAAACTTATTTATCATGTATTTGTCGAGTGATGAAATTATAAAAAATGTTAATAATATACCGGAAAATCTCTTACCAGAAAGAACAAATCGCCCTGAATAGAGTGTCATATTATATTAAACAACAAATGCTTATCGGTAGTCAAAGCGTAGAGAATAGAGTTCTAGCCTACAGATCGCAAGGTCACAGGTTCAAATTCCATCAGAAGTATTTCATTTTTTTTTATAAAAACACTAAATAATTTATAGAATTATTTTGAATTGAAATCTTCCTTGTGGGGTGGATTTTTTAAATTTATATTTATTGCATCTTTCCGTGATTAAATTTAAAAAATTTTATTCTGGTTAATCTAGAAGTCAATCCAGGATTAGTTCTTCCTATGAAATATAAAATATAAAAAAACGAAAACGTTAAACTACAAATTATTATGTTAGATAAAAATGTCAAATGGTATTAAGTAATAATTACGAAGATTGAAATGAATGAATTACTTTCTACGGCATACTTACTTGACATAACTTCTCATGGCTTATACGGGTCTAAAAATTACATTTATGATATTATATATATTACACTATTACCTAAAAAACAATTATTAACTTGTGATATACTGTTAGAAAGGAAATTAAATGAAGAATTTGATTATAATAAAATAAAGATAGGTCTCTTGCTATTTGAAAAATTCGAGAAATTCTCTTTTTTTAACAGGTTGCAAATATAATAGCCCTAATGGACAAATTTGTCTCAAGCAAAATAATTTTATATTATAAGGCAGGTTGAATTGAACCATTTTAACGTTTCCATGGCTGACCTTTCACCTTTTTTTCACTTACCTTGTTTTATTAAAGTTATGGACATTTTAGAAAACAAGGAAAATTGATCTAGGCGGCCATTTTTAAAACAAATTATAAAGTGTGATAAATATGTAATTGAAAAGAGAATCTTTCATAAAATTCAAGCATTGAATAAAAATGGAGAGTTTTCATTTAAAACTTAAAAGTTGACTTCACTTCCGGTGAAACCGGAAGTAGATTTGAAGGTTTTAATTGGCCGAAAAATCATAAATTACACAGTTATTAACTCTTCAAATTTTTAAATCTTTACTTTAAAAATTACGGAATTTTTTTTATTTCTTGTGTCACCCCGTATATGATGCCATCTTCTTGAATTTTAACTCGTTTTAGCTGCAATAATAAATCCCTCAATTAATTTAAAAAAAAAAATTCTTTGATACTTGCACATTTAAAATTGATTTTTCGCTAATTCTAATTTACACTTTATTGCATCTGACTGAATCGTCGTTTACAAAATATATGTTTTAGAGATGCAAGAAAAATATAATTTTACATATTAATTTTACTTTTAAACGCAAAACTACGTAAAGGAAACAAATGTGGCAACGCCCGTAGTGGTATGTTAATTTTTTCCTTTCTTATCGGTGTAAATAACTCTGCAGTCTGAGTAAAGAGCTAAGTGTTCACCCTGTTTTGAAGTAAATTTTTTAACCACAACACATATGTGATGATATTAATACTATTTGGTGTTTTAGTGAACAAAGTCGAACACTGCTTGAAGTAGCTAAAAAACACTAGAAATTTTTTAAACTTTTATATTATAGTTGCATTTAATGTGGTTCCTTAGGAAATAATGGATATGCAGCGGTGGTTATAAATCTTCCAAAACTAACCAGGGAAGTTTCGGTTCAATTTAAAGATGAACAAATTTTATACAGTGGAACATATGAAAATGGAACATTTACATCTCCAACTATTACTCTGGAGACCAACAGCACCGATGATAATCAAATAAGTGTAGTAATAACAAATGGTGAGTATCAGTATGGTTCATGTGTATGTAGCCTAATATTAAAGAAAAATCTGATGTGAAACAAAATTAATACACTTTTTATAATACAAGAGCAGAAAGTATAGGAAATCTAAATCCAACTTACGATATACAGGGTAATTCCTAACTGTCATTAATATAAACAAAATTTTCACTTATAATATCACTAGAGGTCAAATTATTTCCGGAAATTTTTTCGAGCTCATTAATATTTTGAAAATTATAATTTTTTTTTATAATATAATTTTCTAAAAATATTAATGAGCGAGAAAAAATTTTCGGATTTAATTTAGCCTTTTGTGGTATTCGGTAAGAAAATTTCACACCAAATTGTGTTTAAATAATTAAAATTTATTTTTCGATTTCCAACAACGTCAATTTTTGTCTTCATCAAGTACCAGCAAAAAAGAGAAGGTTTGGTCGACTTAGTGAAACCCTGTCAATCGGCACGACGTAAAAAAATGTTTCGCTTCGGTCAAGAAAGTAAAGAACATATTCGCCAGGAGATTAGGCAGTTGACACCCGCGAATTTCTACTGATTGTAGTAGCTCAAAAGTACCATTTTAAGATCTAAAATATTATATTCTTTCATTTTATAGTTACTTGGCCTTACTACAATGGTAGAAAATCATAATTTAAAAGGGTTTTCGGAACGCTGCATGAACAGATTTGGCAGCAATTTAGACCTTTAAATTGTTGATTTCTACTCGTTGTAGTTGCACGAAAATACCATCTTAAGACACAACACAGTATATTCTTTAATTTTACATAAGCTCTGAGTAACTACAAGTGGTAGAAAATTGCTCTTTTGCGTTTTTATTAGCTTTATGTCATACCAGTACATTATTGTGTTTTTTTACCTTAGATACCACCTACATAATTGATGACTTTATGCCCGTGCGGGCCTAATGTACACATTATGGCCCGGGCGGGCATAATAAAGCAAAAAACAGGGTAATAATAAAAAATTGGTAAATCAAATTAAATTTTAAAAAAATATTTATTATTTAAAACGAACTGGTATGACATAAAGTTTTGTATGTACCACGGGTACTAATAGATATATAACCTCCAGCGATTTACGAACCCTCGGGCCAGAGGCCCTCGGCTTTGTTACAATGTCACCCTCAGGACATAATCATCTACTTAGTACCCTTGATACATAAATAACTATTTCATACGCGCTTTATTGGTATGGAACTCATAACCAGCGCGCTGAGTCAGCAAGCGTCAATCATTGAAGGCTGTCATCATCGTATTTTGACCGTTCAAAATATCAGAAAAACTCGTGTTTTGTTGTAATAAAGAATGTTGTGCAGCCAGTAAAACCAACAAAATTTGTTGTTTTAAAAATGAATCTGTTTGAAATCATACTATATGCAACATATGTGTGAAATTGTCTGATGTAATGATCAATCATCGTGCGATGACTTATTTACCCGCATATTAATAGAGGATTGTGACTCCTACTTGAAGAAAGAAAATTTGTTTCGAATTATTCACGAACATTTGCATCTAAACTATTCAAAGTGCTAAATGAAAAAAAGGTGAATAGAATAGTGTTCAAATATTATATGTATTTCATTAGACATAGACATTTAATTCATTCCATTCCAAGTCCTGCATTTTCGCCATTAGGAAGAAAGGATGCGTCCAAAGAATATAGATAACATCTTAGCTTTGTAATTAAAATGTATCAAAATTATCATGTAAATAAATAAGAACCAGATTTTCATAAAAATATTATGTCATTATAAACGTAAAAAAATTTCGACTAAAATTCATTCATTGCCATGGTAATCTGTCAAAAATACACGTTTTGATTGGTTAAAAATTACAGGTGTGGAATTTTCTAATAAATTTTGAAAATAATCCAAAGATAAGAAAGATAATATCTTCTTTAGTATTCATATTATGATTACTAGTATTCATCTGTGACGCTGTGATTTAAAAAACAAACGACACAAAAGACAATGCAAGTCCAAAACTCATCTATCATTGAAGAAACACCATTATCTCAAACCTTTAAACACACATTAAAACTATAGTAATATTTTTTAAATATTTCAGACTTGGGTTTGGACACATATTTCACACCCATTTATAAGAGTAGGGTTCTATCCGTTAACGTTGCTCCTTTACCAGAAGAGATACTAAAAAAGTATACCGTTATTCCATTAAAATTAGCTATTACTGACAAAGATACCGGAGATACAGTTTACGCAGTTCTCAATGTTAATGTTAATTGTAAGTACATTTGGTCATAATTTATTTAAAATTATTTATTACAACTTCATATATTAATGTGAAATAAGCCATAATTTGACCTCTGCTATATCAAAGTATTTCTCCAGATCGGTATATACGATAAATTTTATTCAAGAATTATTCTAGTATATTAAGGGTGGTGTGGTAAAAAGCATATTACGCACGAATGGAAAAATTGCAAACGAGTCGCGTAGCGGCGAGTGCGGTAATTACATGAGTGCGTATAAGTGCTTCACAACATGCAATATGTACTATACATTTCTACGACTCTTACTAATAAATTAAAGATCGGTTTATAATTTATAAAGTATCGATTTAAACTTTAAATAATGACAATGTCATTGTCAAATATTTAAAACGCAAGATAGATAAATGTCACGATTTGAGTGGTTCAAGGCTAACTTGATTGTTATAAAAGGCATTATAACGCACAGTTTTGTGTTTTTATGCATCATAACGCACAGTTGTGCATTTTTATTCTTTACGCACAGTGCGTAAGAATAGATATATTGTTCATCTATCAATTATTTACTTATAAGACCTTACAAACGGTTGCTATAAACATCATAATATCATAGAAAATATTAGCGGGCGATACAGTTCATAATTCCCGGTGATTTTCATAATGCCCAGTAACTATTATTAAAGAAAATATTGAACAAAATTTGTATTTATTTTTAACAATTTTTTTACATAATGTACTTTTTTTTTTAATTTGGTTTTTTACTTTCCATTGTAGAAAATTTTCATACAGGGCTTTAGACTTTGCCGGAAATAAGTTTTCGTTAGCTTTTTTAGCATTTTCTAAAATATTTTATATTTTTGTTTATTAAACGTCAAAGACGCTTAAAATAAACAACCTTTAGCAACCGCCAAACTTATTCTATGACAACCGATCAAAGCTCACTAACCATTAAAAATTGGCGAAAATAGTTTAAAAAAAATGCAGGAATTTAACTATTTTAAATTAATGAAAAATAAAGTAGACTATAATGGCCATCAGGAGAAACCTATCTCTCGGGCCAAAGGTCCTCGGGCTAGTTGCTGTTGCCTTCCGGGCATTATAGTCTTCTTAACACCCTTGGTACATAAATAGCTATTACATATGGAGTGAACTGTACTTAAAACAATGTTATATACACTGCTGGACAATTGCTTTCGAGCAAGAAAAAATTCGCCTAAATTTAAGAGTAAATATTTTCTGAACTAGATATGATATCGACCTACGGTTTTGAATGGTTGATAGATTCATCCCTTGGGAAACACTTGTCAATGTTGGATTTTCTTTAACTGTCAGAAATTTTATATACAGGGTGTTAAAGAAGACGATGATTTTTGCTCCAATTTTAATGGTGTGTAACTTTCACAATAATATTTTTAAATTTTATCACTCTACGTCAATTGAATCACTGGTTTATAGCAAAGAAAGTAATTTGTTAAATTTTTGATATCTGCTATATTTTAAGAAATACCGATTTTTTTGGAAAACCTTGCTTTATTTCAACTTATTGGTAGCTAGATCTCACTGTGCGTTGTATCATGCAAACTTTGCGAGTGATTCTTATACCTTATGAAAAGCTTGATTATGTTCAGTAACAATAGTTGTACCTAAATTTTATGATGTACAGTGTAGTACTTATAAACAACTGGGTATGTCTATGGTTTATGAGTAACTCACAATTTTTCACGATTGTTGTATATTGGAAAGTACTTGCCCCTAGATTAGGTAAATTTTTTAGTTTTTCATATCGCACTACAGGTATATTATACAGTGTGTTTGAAAAATGTTAACAAAGATAATTTTCTTTTATTTAAATTTTGAAAAAAATTTAGGTACAACTATTGTTACGAAACATATTCAAGCTTTTCATAAGGTATAAGAATCACTCGCAAAGTTTGCACGATACAACACACAGTGAGATTTAGCTACCAATAAGTTGAAATAAAGCAAAGTTTTCCAAAAAAATCGGTATTTCTTAAAATACAGCAGATGTCAAAAATTTGACAAATTACTTTCTTTGCTATAAACCAGTGATTCAATTGACGTAGAGTGATAAAATTTAAAAATATTATTCTGAAAGTTACACGCCATTAAAATTGGAGCAAAAATCATCGTCTTCTTTAACACCCTGTATATAAAATTTTCTGACAGTTAAAGAAAATCTAACATTGACAATTGTTTCCCAAGGGATGAATCTATCAACCATTCAAAACCGTAGGTCGATATCATATCTGGTTCAGAAAATATTAACTATTAAATTTAGGCGACATTTTTCTTGCTCAAAAGCAATTATAGTTTATGTTATATATAAATAATTCATGACAAGACAATGTTTTTATTTTTCCTCATTTTAATAAATTATATTAAATATTTAAACACTGAGACAATTCTGATATAAACATCGGTAGCATAATCCGAGTTAAAAGCTTTTTGTGAAAGCGGATTAATTCTCTTCTGAAAAAAAAAATTATTTATGAATTTATAATTTTTTAGACAATTCTGGTGGTGATGACGGAGGCGACGATGATGATTATTCTGATTACGACCGCACAGGATTGCTAGTAGCGGTTATTATTTTGGCCATTCTTTTGGTTGCAGTGATTGTAGCTACCATCCTTCTGTGGTATTTCAGAATAAGGTGAGTATACCTATATACCGGTTAGCCAAATAAGAAATGGACGCCGGCTATATCTCAGGAACCGCTTATCCCAACGTGTCGGAATAAAAAAAAAATGATTACATAATCGATCAAGAGAAATTATTTTTAAGTTTCTAAATTTATCGCTAGAGAGCGTTGAACATATGACGAAAAAGATTATAGGATTTTTATCGATAATATGCCAAATAAAGAAAAGAAAATTAGCTATAGCTGTGTACATGTTGAGTAGGATTGAGAAAAAGAGAATTTTTATTGAGTGTAAATACTTCCTTTATTTTTCTTCTTACTTCCTTTATAGCAGGGCGCACGGAATACAAATGATCTTTTCCTCAAAAAACTTATGTCAAAACTTAAATGTTTTAGTTTTTGGAATATACGGCCACCATACCACTTTGCCACAATACATTCTTTGAAAGAAATGCTCGTAACTTTGGTTTATCTTAACCAAATTTAACAAACCTGGTCTCATTTAAATTAAGCTATATAATTAGCGTAGCGGAGACAAAGTACTTTTTAAAGCGGTCATTTTTGTCTTTAACGATCTTCTTTTATATAATTTTTATATGTATGGTTATAAAAAATTTTGCATCTTGCTGTTGAAACATTGAGGTTGCAAGTTAATAATGAAAAATGGTTTCCTTTCATTTTTCCACACATCAATAAAGCTAGGAATGCTAGGATCCAACGGAGAAATGAAAGAGTTTATTACTATATGTATCTAGTATTTAGTAAAAGACACAATTTAGAGCCAATATTTTAGTTATAACTGTAGCCAAGGTACACAATTATTTTTTGTTTATGGTCAATTTGATTTCTTTTTAGAAACACCAAATATGTTAAAATGGAAGAAGATGAAGTCGAAAAATCAACCACAAAACCACATACTTTCACTAAAAATTTGAGTAGACAAGCGTCCACCTCGTGAGTGAATTAATAACTTAGACAGAGGACTATCGGGCAAAGCGGATAAACCACGATACATTAACGCCGATATGCTAATGCGCATACTTATCTATCTCTTAATTTTGTCACCCCTTTCGCAAGCAATAATAATCCGTTGTTTGCAGATTTTTATTTTTTGACACCCAAAATTGTTTATACAGGGTGTTCCTTAGATGTGCTAATATTTTAGGGTGTGATTCCTAAAGTCATTTTATGAAGAAAAGTTCATATAAACATAATATGTCCTAAACGGCTTAAATTTTTTGCTACAGGATGTTAAATTTTTTTTTAGTGCGTTTTTTGTAATATCTTCGAAAGTACTTTAGATAATATTTTCAATTTTGGCATGTGTTAATAAGGCATAAAGCCACACGTTTTAGTTATAAAAGTGTTTTTTTTGTCCCACCAGTGGCGTCCCTGCAAACATTTCCTCTGATATTTTTTAGAAAAGAAGTGGTACGCCACTGACATTTTTCCATGTGGATATTATTTCTGATTAGCCTGGTCAATTCTGTATAAAAATGATTTCTTGCGTTTTTCTCCTTAGACATAAACATAAAAAAATTAGACGGGCGGAAGCATGCCTAATAAATGAAGATGGTCATTTCCAACAATTTTTATAAAACAACATTTTGTATTATCAAAGTTAATAATAATAAATAGTAGAGCTAATTTAATTATTTTAATTAAGAACAGTGTGCCTGAGGAGAAAAACACAAGAGACCATTTTTATGCAGAATTGACCAGGCTAATTAAAAATGATATCCACATGGAAAAATATCAGTTGCAGCATATGCAATATGTTCGCAGGGACGCCACTGGCGGGACAAAAAAATAACTTTTATTACTAAAAGATGTGGTTTTATGTCCTATTAGCACATGTCAAAATTGAAAATATTATCTAAAGTACTTTCGGAGATATTACAAAAAACGCATTAAAAAAAATTATTCAACACTCTGTAGCAAAAAATTTAAGCCGTTTAGGACATATGTTTATATAAACTTTTATTCATAAAATGACTTTAAGAATCACACCCTAAAATATTAGCACGTCATTAAGGAACACCCTGTATATGTGCCTCTTGTGTTTTGTTTGCAATTGTTACAATTCACTATAGCACAGTTTGGCTTTATCAATATCCAAAATCCTACACAATTTTACAATGAGTATAAACCTGCAGAGAAAGGACACAGCGGCACCGCTCTAAAGTTAACAGGGGAGCAAATATTTAGACCGTCTAAATGTTTCCAATCACGATGCACCACCCGGTATGTTATGTTGCATGCACAAGACAACAGACCATAATTGGTGCCGAGTTCTTGGGCCCCATTTGTACACGATCCAGTCATCACTAGTAAAAAGGTTCTTTACGTTTTAGTATCTATCGAAATAATTGGTATTTGAAGCTGCTAATTTACTAGAACTTTTGCAATCACTAACTGTTTTATTTATTTTTTATTACCAGCCACATTCGCCTTCACTATTTGCTTTGTACATTGTCCCAATGGTCGGACATGCATGTGCAAATAGAGACCATTTAACGAAAGATATTTCAAGATCGTGGCACCGCATAAACATTATTACAACAATCTATCCTAATAAAAGCGACAATATAAACCTTACTTACTTAATCAATTCCAACTAATTTATTTAACTTACAATAGAATAATTATTTTAACACAACATAGTAAAATTTTCAATGTGCATTTACACAGCATGCTCTTTAACTTGTCGCGTAGCACGCACTGATTTTCTTCTCGACTACTCATGCTCTTTGACATTATACTCAACACTATGCGCTTTCTACCTTCGTGTTCAAGAAATAACGAACGAACGAACGAAATAATTATTCTCTTTGCCCGGTTTTCCCCAACGTAATCATATTTAAGCCCAATTATAAATAATATAACCAAATTATCGAAGGATGTAACCCACTCACACACTCATAACAACACAATATTTTCGTAGCGTGCCAAGTAATAGTTCATTAAGAAGACCAACTGGATTACCTATTGGCTTTGTACCCCCAGACAGCCCAACCGAAGAGGCATCCAATGAGTTTGTAGCTCCGCCAGTCCCAACAGCCCCAGTTCCTGAAAATGAAAAAAAAGTAGTTTTTGATGACCACGTTCAAAACATCGATGAATTTGATATTGACCAGGAGGAACCTTCTAACAAGTATGTATTTTCAGTTTAGTTCTGATATTTTCCTTTAAAACGAACTGACCCTCTCGATGATTTTGTAGAAATTGGGTAGAATATTTTTTTTAAATAAATAAATTAGAATAGAAGAATTTAGAATTAGTGAAGTGAAGAATTTTCGGGTGAAGAATACGGAAAAAGAGTTTAAATTTTCCACCACCCCGCCAACCTCTAAAACTGCCAAAAACCACCCCTTTTTTGTGTTTTCTCAAGGGATTTTTAGCCTGAGGAATGGTTCCAACAACCTCCCCCTTCTCTGATTATGGCCTAAAAGTACCCAATTTTTCTGTTTTCCCAGAAAAAGTCACATTGAGACAAATGTAAAATTAAAGAGAGCTTTGAGGCAGAAAACAGATTACGATTAAAAACTGTTGCCCCCTTCCCTCCGATTATGGCCGAAAACCGTTCCTATTTCTATTTGGTCGAAATTGAACGGGAATTTGTACGGGGGTTTTAAGGCAAACAGCTGGTAAAGACAGAGGGAAGTTGCTATTAAGCCTTGAGACACAGTCTGTGCTTGAGGGTAGAAAATTATTTACTTTTAATTATTTTTGCCAATCACGATATAGGATCAAGATATTTACCTATACAATAATATAATGTTAGTTATAATAAAATTATTATAAGAGTTAACGCAGAATTAAAAAAATATTAAAAAGTATAAAGAAACTTTACTTAAATGGCATCGGCGCAGTTGCGCAATAACCTATTCTAATGTTTGCCTTGGATCCACAGCAATTTCAAACTACATCTCATTCGAGATATTTAAAAATTAACCTCGTGGGGGGCTAGTTTCAACCTTCCGGAATTATTAGCAATGTTCCCGGTCGTAACCTACTTCTTGCTTTGAAACCCCCTTTAAATTATATATTTTTTTCCTTCCAATGCGACTTCTTTCTTCTAGGAAAACAGAAAAAAGGTAGTTTTAGGCAATGACCAGGTAGAGAGGAAGCACCATCGCTACGTCGTAAACCATGGGGAGTTGGTCCCATACCATTGCCGGTCTCTTGCCTGAAACCCCCTTCACTTTTAAATTTTCCCCCGTCCCAATGCGACTTTATACCAAGAAAACACAAAAAGGGCTAATTTTTGGTTGTGGAAGGAGGTAGAGGGGTGGGTGTGAAATACTTTTACATATTTTATTTACGTTTTCTCCATCCTCGGATATGGTGGAGAAAGTAGGTTTCAGAGATGCAGCATGACCATCCAAAAAACGGCCAAGATGCGATTTCTTTATTCCACTAAACTGTGAGTTTGGAATTTGGACAATAAAACTGTTGAATATTCAATAAACTTAGTTATAGTACTCTCATCGTAATTGACTTTTTAAACAATGGATTTTTTCCAAGTCCAAAACAGTTTTTCGAAAGATAATTCTTCGAAAGATAGTTCTTCGTAGGATAGTTTTTGAAAAAGGCAATGATTCTCACAGACAATTATATACAAACGAAAAGTTAATAGATTGCAAAGAATATTCAGGAAAAAATGTATTCCAGATGTTTAGATTGTTTATTATACTTTTACAAATAACTGAAGGTAACTAAAACATACAACAGAAGAGTCTTATTTATTATAATAAGATAAATTGGATACGAATTGCAAAACAATAAATATTTAGAAATTAAAAATATTTTCGAAAAAGTGTCGAAAACTCTCAGTTCGACTAATTGCCTACGCGAAGAACAGCTCATTCAAAGAACTGTCGAGATACAGTTTTTTCTTATTAAGGTAATATGTAATATAATAAACTAAAAAAAATAACAAATAATCTTTTCCTAAAATTTAGCCTTCAGAATGTAGGAGATCGTCGCCCCACGCAATTTGTTTTTGCTTATCCAATGGAAGCAGTGCTTGACAGTCCAGACTCTGATGAAAGAAGGGAATCATCTGATTACGAGGGTTACGATTCTGAAAAAAAGAAATCCGTATTATTCGATGAAAATGTCGAAAGAATGCATATTGATGCCGATGATGAAGCCAATGAAGATAATGAAGAAAGCGATTCTGATGATAATGAAGATCCAGAAAATATTGAGGCTATTAAAAAAGAGAACCTAAATAAATTTAAGACGGAACTAGAAGTTAAATTAGAAGAGCTGTTACCAACTGAAGTAATTAAAGAAAATTCTTTAGAGTTATAATTTTATCTGTCTTGTAGTTTACACTCTACTTATTTATGATTTGAGGATGCAAACAAGGATTTTAGTTTTTAGGTGGATATTTAAAATATTTTGTTGTAGGGAATAATTATTTTTTTACTGGCTTCTCGATATTTACGTAGATTAGCTTAATCACCATTTATATACATTTTTCCTACAAAAAATAATAGTTGGTTATAGGATAAAGAAATCTTAAAGTAGAAAAATGTAAAACACAGAATAGAACTAAAAAGACAATGTTTATTTGTGACTTTTAAAATTATTATACAGTTAACCCAAGGAACAATAGTATGTCTGATTAAAATCACATATTAAGGCTTTACAATCCTTTCAAAAACTTAATAACTGCATTTTATTTTCATAATCATACAAATTTCCTTCCAAAGTAACTTTGATATTCGGTAGAAAATGTTATAACGTTTTAATTATTACTTAATTTGTATATGATAAAATTGACTTTATTACAATAGTTGGTTTTCTTAATTATTGTAGCAGCATCTAATATAAATACTTGACAGTTACTAATAAATGCATTTATTATTATAAAGTTCTCTGATTTAATGTTAGTTATACTGGCTCAATAAGTATAATTTATTTGATCCATTGTTAGGTTGTTAACCCGATTTGAGAATTAAAAATGGGCTTGGAGTTTTTACGAAAGTTCAAATATTATAATAATTGCAGATGAGATTTACTATTACAAATAAATTGTATTTTTATAAACTGTGATTTTATTTTAGTTTAAATTAAAAACAATGTTGTGAGTTGATATAAAAAGTAAATACACACATAAACGCATTCTAGGAAAAAAGGTAGCAAACTAGGTTTATCTTTTTGACTTAACCACGGCAGTGCTCAGATGTGAGGTATTGCAATTCGACCGCGGCGGTCTGGGTTCGATCTCCGGAGTGGGCATACGTATAATAAAAAAGTGTGTCCGAAATTTAGTAGGTTTAAGAATGCATGGAAGAGTGTAAAATGTTTCATCTCACAACTCACCCCATTCACGCCGGTAACCAGGCCGGATGAGATCGGACATCTCGTAGGGTGCGGAAGAAGGTCATGTAATGGCAAGAAACCAAGGGTTGATAGGGTTGGTTCGGAAATGGCCCTGGCAGCAAATGACAAGGTAACAAGCCCAATTCGAAAGTAGGTCAAGATATGACAATCTTTTTGAATTTTGCAGGAATTAATTTTAAATAAGTAAATTAGTATATTACATAACAAGTGATGAAAGTGATACTTTTCAAACGAGGAGATATTTAGCACGAGGCGTCAGCCGAGTGCGGAAATTCTCCGAGTTTTAGAATAATCACTTTCACACGAGTAATGTACGCCATTTTTCCTACGACCACAAAGAATTATTAAAAAAAACCTTTGATTTGTGAAAAAAATATTTCAACTCTAGAGTGGAAATACAAGGCACACTATTTAATTGCCAATTTGACAGACCACACCTATTTATTAAAACGAACAAATTTTAGAAAGCAGTTTAGTTTATTTATCAGGTATTTGTCGAGTGATTTCGAATTAGAGTGTGAAAATACGTCATCTAAAATTATAAAAAAGTTAAGAATATACTGGAAAATCTATTACCAGTCAAAACAAGCCCCGCTGAAGAGAATGTCATATTAATCTTAAACCTTTGATTTGTGAAAAAAATATTTCAACCCTAGAGTGGAAATACAAGGCACACTATTTAATTTAAACATATGATGCCAATTTGACAGATCAAAAGGCTAAAGGTTCAAATCCCATCAGGAGTATTTGACTTTTTTTTATAAAAACATTAAATAAATTATAAAATTATTTTGAATTGGTTGAATGAATTTTTTTTATTTAATCTAGGAAAGATGCAATAAACATAAATTTAAAAAAATCACCCAACAAGAAAGTTTTCAATTCAAAATAATTCTATAAATTATTTAATGTTTTTATAAAAAAAAGACAAATGCTCTTGATGCGATATGAACCCGGGATCATTCGATTTGTAGGTCGTAGCTCTAGTTTCTACGCTATGGCGGTCCATAAACATTTTTGGTTTAAGTTTAATATGACATTCTCTTTAGCGGGGCTTGTTTTGACTGGTAATAGATTTTCCAGTATATTCTTAACTTTTTTATAATTTCAGATGGCGTATTTTCACACTCTAATTCGAAATTACTCGACAAATACCTGATAAGTAAACTAAACTGCTTTCTAAAATTTGTTCGTTTTAATAAATAGGTGTGGTCTGTCAAATTGGCAATTAAATAGTGTGCCTTGTATTTCCACTCTAGAGTTGAAATATTTTCTTTCAACACGAGTGTGATATTCGGCGCTTTCGAGCCAAGTTAACCGTGCTTTTTTTCTCATTTTCATAGGTGGTCGTAGGAAAAAAATATTTATCATTCATTAAATTTCCGAACGTAATATGGACATGGACAATCCACTCGAGTTGTACAGTATATTTTTTCTACGACTCAACTTACGAACTAGACACGATTGGAATAAATCTAAAACCTGATGATAGATCCTTAATCTCAGTGTGTATTATTATTCAATTCTGGAATATATGCAAGTTAAATTAGATTCGTATTCTAGATAAATGTAATATTTATAGAGGATTAGCACTTTAGATAAAAGGTGACAAAAATTATCTGTTAAGATAACATATTACTTTAATGTGAAAAAAGTGACGGGTTAAATTACTTTAATTTTAGGACTTATATACTATTATACACGGTGGCTCGCTCTCAACGCAGAGTTCCCTAGCATCTAAACCACTCAACTTTTCAATATTTTTTAAAAACAGAGGTGTGGGATTTACAATTTAAATTATACAGGATATCCCAAATAGTCAAGGCATAACATAGTTGTTTTTAAAATGGAACACCCTATATTATTTTATTTTCTAATTCCCTATAAAATTCCACGTACATTTTCTACAAAATGTCATATATCTAAATTCAATTCTTTTTGAGATATACAGTGTGTCCACGGATTGACTATCGAAGAGGAAAAACTTTTTTATTTGTGGGTTTATGAAAAAAAGTTATTTTTTATAAAAACTGCTGGTTATTCTCAAACGACCTAAAAGTATATTATTTTTTCAAATTTATATACCGGGTTTTCAGAGTTTAGAAAAATATAAAAAAAGCTAAGAACAAAGTACCCTTATGTGTAAAGATAGGGTAAAAAGTAATTAGTAAAAGTTGTTGTGGTTAAAAACCTACATCTCATTACCAAGTTTTGACTTATTAGCATTTAAAGAAGAAGATTTTTCTTTTCATTTCGCCAGATCCATCTCTAGACGCGTTTCGTCATATCATGACTCATCAGTAGAGCTACGATCCGACGAAAAGAAAAGGGATCTCGAGGCTACTTAAGGCCGCACTTGGTGGGACACACCAGTAAGATATGGCACGGAGCGCCATCTGTGTCGTTGCTAGACACTCTTGAGCATACCAGCACCTCTAACAAACTTATAGAAATAAGTAAATGTTAAGAGGAAATGGCCTGTAAAGACATTTGTCACAATTACAGGAGTCCCGCTAGGCAGCGCTAACTCACATCGGTTTATTAACCAAAAACAATGAGTAAAGAAGAAGATTTTCCTTTTCATTTCGCCAGATCCATCTCTAGACGCGTTTCGTCATATCATGACTCATCAGTAGAGCTAGGATTTGTTTAAGAAAATGTTTTACTCTTCATTCGTTCTCTAGTGAATTCGTTTAAGTATGAATGGTGCACGGTTTTATATTAAAACGTATTAATTTTTTAATAATCCGTTTTCGACAATTCCTCGTATAAAGATAAAGATTTTACAGAATAATATCTTCTAATGACTAACTAATTTGTAAAATGCGTTAATTTAAAGCAAATCATATTTTATGAGTTGAAACTCTTTGCCGGTCTCTGTACCTATATTTAGCTAATAAGTCAAAACTAGGTAATGAGATGTAGGTTTTCAACCACAACAACTTTTACTAATTACTTTTTATCCTATCTTTACATATAAGGGTAGGTACTTTGTTCTTTTTATGTTTTTTTAAATTCTGAACACCCGGTATATACATTTGAAAAAATAATATGCTTTTTGGTCGTTTGAGAACAAGCAAGAGTTTTTATAAAAAATAACTTTTTTTCATAAACACACAAATAAAAAAGTTTTTCCTCTTCGATAGTCAATCCGTGGACACACTGTATATGTTTAAAATATTACATTTTCAGACTTTGACTGGTTGTTGCATTTTAGAGGACAATGGTTTTTACCTCCCTATCTTCGTTTTTTATTCTTTAAAATCAATTTTTGTTGTTACAGCCTGTCAAAGTCTGAAAATGCATTATTTTAAACGTCTATATCTCCAAAACAATTGAATTTGGAAATATTTCGAAAAAATGGCATTTGCTTCCTTACTATTAGCCGCAGGTGAAATCTAAAATATGCGCTTATAGTTTTAAGGCATCAACCAACTTTATCAAGAAAAAAATTTCTGCGAAACCGGTAATAAAAAAATTTCCTAAAATTTTTGGCAAATAGAGTATTTTGGTACTAAATTAGAGAAATAGCGATAACGAAGGGGAAATATGGAGTTCATTTTAAAAAATATGATGATTTATTACCATGGAAACTAGGCAATTATTGTCACTTTATGATTAGAATAAAGAAATTACTGAAAACAGGTTTTTGTGGTTAAGGTAAAAAAAAATTGTACCTTTATAAAGTGATTGAAAAGATCATTTTTTTGACGTAAGTGAAAAGTTGAAAATTTATAGTTTGTAGAAGTATAAAAATATATATTACTTTAGTCCGTTTGTGTAAAATCCCAGGCCTGAAATTTTTTATACGAAACGAGTGCCGTTAACAAGGTAAAAAAATTGAGATAAATGTTTTGTAAATCTTTAATAAACCATTTCCCATTAATTAATTTAACACTGAAATGTAATCAATAAAGAATCCAGGAGCGTTGTAAGGAAAGCAGAATAGCAAATAAATAAGAGACATAACATAAGAGAAAGCTTTCCGCCACAGGGCGATCTAATGCCCGATATAGAATTTTCGAACAAAAAAGTATTTTTAGAATAGTTTTGTGTTATCGTTGGGATATATTTTCAATGGGTTCTAACTCAGAATAATAATGCTAAATAGGCTGACCTCCGGGTATATACAGGGTACTGCATCATTAGGTGGGACATTGTAACAAATATTAACTATTTATAGTTAACCACTGATGATGGTACACTTGTCATTGTCATTTCTTGCAATTTTTTTCGAATTAAGCTTTTTATCTCTTCGTTCGCTGCCAGGGCTATTTCTGAGGGGACAGCTTAACGTGGGTTCCGAACTACGATCCTTAGTCATGCGACACCTCCCAAGGGCTAAACCTCGGTTTCTTACGCCATTGCATGACCTACCGATTGGGGAGTGTGTACCATCTTCCGCATCCCACCGGCCTGGTTACCGACGTGAATGGGGGGGGGGGGGGGGGGGGAGATAATAGAGGAAGTGAGGGTAATTTTGAATACCATCAATTTGGAATATTCCAAAATAGCAGCACATGTTTTTTTATTAGAAGGGTAATTCAAACATTGTTAAAAAAGTACCTACAAAACTAAATATTTAGCAAATCAGAAAATTGGCTTGATTATTTACTATTTACAGTAGTCGCACACATACGTTCCGGCGTCATATCTGGCATAATCACAGTGTACCCATGATTCACATGTGAGGCATTGAACCCATTGCTCTCCCCTTATATCTTCGCTAAATTTTCCACCGCAAAAAAAATATACAGTGTCTTCTGGCCTCTATGTAGCTCAAATTCTGGAGCGAGTTCTTCTCAGGAATTAGATTTTGAAAGCTTGCGTTAGAATCACTATCTTTTTCTATGTTTTCTAACTTTTGCTTTGTTTTTCCTTTTTCACTTTTTCCTGCTTTTGCAACTTTCTTATTGGTTTTATTTCAAGTTAATTTGACCACCTTATTTAAACTTTTTTTCTTTGCCGCTTCCTCAAGCTCTCCCTATTAGAATTTCGTTTTTTTGTCAATGGCACGTGAGTATTCTACAAAAAATTATTATAATTTGGAATATTTCAAATTTGCATTATTTATGTATTAGCAACATGAACCTCCATGACATAACCAATAAAAAAAAGTAAAATGCCATAAGATATCGGAAATATACAATTAATAACTTAAAATATAAGCCTCTACTTACCCCCGGGCGCAAACAATAGTATATTGTTTTATTAGGACTAAAAGCGATACTTTTCTGACGAGTCTGTAGGTTTGCCGGTCGAACAAAGTGAGTCCGGCAATTACGGACGAGTCATAAGAAGTTGTTTTTACTCCGAATAAAACATACTTTTTTTTTCTTCAGACGTTGTTTAAATATGAAAACACAAAGATACAAAATGTTTTAATTGTTTTATTTAAAAATTTTAAGTTTTGAGAAGGGGCTAGCGTTACTATGGTTTTGTTTGATAGCGACCTGCCATTCGATTTGACAAGTGTCAGCATTCATTATTGCGGAACTTTATTTAATTTTTATCCTTTTAAAAATATAATTTTTTAAAACTACATTTACTTCAAATTAAAAAATCAGACTCAGAATTTACCTGTACGCCCCCGGAGGTTGCCAAAATTGCAGCAAATGTTGCGAACAATTTGCTGCCAACAAAATCCAGTGTTGTTTACGAAGCTGCGTTTAAAAGATTCCAGGCATGGTGCAATGAGAAAAACACCAAAAATAATTCTGAAAATGTACTCTTGGCATATTTTTCGGAACTAGCGAGCAATCAAAAAATGAAAGGTTCAACAATGTGGTCACATTATTCTATGTTAAGATCAATGCTAAATATCAGACAAGGAATAGACATAAGCAAGTATTTGAAGCTACGAGCTTTTTTAAAGAAGCAAAACGAAGGCTACATTCCCAAAAAAGCTAAAGTATTTACCAGGGAACAGTTTGAAAAATTTCTATCTGAAGCTCCTAATCAGCCATATTTGGGAATTAAGGTAAATTTAGGTATTACCTCAAAGTATACACATTTTTTATAAAGGTAATATATATAATTTTTAGATTGTTTTGGTTATTGGAATATCGGGTGCATGCCGATGTAAAGAAATGGTGAAAATGGTCGTTAATGACATACAAGATCTGCGATTCACATAAGAATTCCTAATAATAAAACTAGGAAACCGCGGTCGTTTGCTATTGTTGGGGAGCAATATTTAAGCATTTATAAAAACTATGCATCATTACGCCCGGAAGATATGCGCGAGAAGAGATTTTTTTTTAAATTTGTAAATGGTCGGTGTTGTCGCATAGTAATGGGAATTCATAAAATAAGTGCTGTTCCTAAGGAAGCAGCAGTGTTTTTACAACTACCAGGTGCAATAGAATACACCGGCCATTGTCTAAGGAGAACTTCAGCTACACTGCTTGTAGATGCAGGGGCAGACATTACGTGTTTAAAGCGCCACGGGGGGTGGAAATTGAGTACTGTAGCTGAAGGGTACATCGACGAATCGATGACCAATAAGAAAGATATTGCAAAAAAAATTTTACAACCAAATAATAATAAATCAATTACTAATAATTTAAATACTGCAATAAATTCGACAGAAAGTGGTTTCACTGAGAGTTCAACACTGGAAAATGCCGAAACAACCAACCAACAGGCTATCGTAACAAGCAGTCTTAATTTTTCTGGGGCTACAATTAATAATTGTACTTTTAATGTTGTATTTAAATAGTTATGTATGGCCAATATGGGTAAACGCACCTCCCTAAACAAATTTAACTTTATTATTATTTATTATTATAGGGATTAACATAGTTTTTGAATGCTAGTGCTATTACCCTTAAAGTACATTTACCCTAAGTCACATTGCTGTACTTTATTTTTATTAAAATAAATAAAGTATGTTTATAACTTTCTGGTATTATTTAATATATATTTAGTCATGAGAACACAGTCATACTTTTACTTCCGCTGCTATTGGCAACGGAAGAAAAAGTAAATACTTTTTCTTCTGTTGCCAAAAGCAACCGCCTTCTGACGAAAAAGTAGAACTTTAACGTCAAAAAATTAGTAGAAAAACGTCAAGTTTATTGACGTTTGAAGAAAAAGTTTATTATTGTAAAAATATCAAAGCGATGATTACCGATTTTATTTACACTATAAAAGTTTTAGGGATCCCACTTGCACTTTGTCACATGTGTTTGACCTTAAGCGTAAATCAAAACAACTACAGAAACACCTGTCTTCTAAAAATATATTAGACTAGTAGTTTATACAATATTTAAAGAGATGGCGCTACTCCCAGGTTTAATAAGTAAATATTCCAAATTACCAACAGTATTCCAAATTACCCTCACTTCCTCTACATTTTACACTCTTCCCTGTATTCGTAAACCTACTAAAATTCGGACATACTTTTTTTTTATTGTCGAATGCCAGTGACTCACTGCTAAGTCACCGCTGCAGTTGATGGTACACTTCACAATTGTATTTTAATTTATTACCTTTATTAGTAAGCAAGCAAGAGTTTTAAGTAAATGCTTATGCCCTAACAGCGATGATCTTAAATGCCGATGGTCCTTTGGTCTGAGGATTTTTGAATCGCCCGAGAGCATAAAAATCTACTAATTTCCGTGGTGAAAACAAAGATTTATATCGGACTTCGATGCATCCACAATATAAATCTCGAGAAAATAGTTATAGGAACCAGCTGAGAACCATTACAGGAATTCTGACAGGACACATGGCTGTGAAGAACCATCTGCACAGAATGCAATTGTACAATGAAGACCTTGACTGTAGACTATGCGGATAAGATAGAGAAACTGTACAGCACATAGTTTGCCATTGCGAGTTACTAGATCGAAATAGGCAACAAATACTCGGGCAACCAAAACTGGAACCAGAGGACATATTTACCCTCTCATCAGTGGACCTACAAAGTGCAAGGAACTGGGATCACGGAGTGGGTGTAACAACCAAACAGGGTGAGCACAATGGGTCAAACCTGGCCTAAGTGCATCCGGCGTATGAACGGGCCCTCGGAAGGAAAACAAAATAATTATTTTCCTAAGAAATGCGCTAAGTGTTATTTTTTGGCACCCAAATACAGTTAAAAGAACGACGCGAAGCACGCCTTTTGGTGGCCACTGTATAATTTAATTCCGAAGAGGGCATGGGAAAAGTATCTCCGCTTCATCCCTTAGCGCATATACAGGGTGATTCCTAAGTTGATACTTCTCTTTTAGCTGTGCATAGAAGGCATTAAAATAAACAACATTTTCAAGTACCTTTTTTCAAAAAACTCAAAAATAAGGTACTTACATTCATTTATTACACTATGGATCAAATACGGTTCTGCCTAACTTGCCCCTTGAATAACATTAAGAAAACTTCTGGGTGTAGGATGAGCCTGCAAGAGAAAGCGTTCTGCATATAATCTCGAAGTAGCAGCCGCACCTTGACGACACTCACCGTAAATTAGCACCATATCTACTAGTTCATTGTTTTCAAATTTTACCATTTTCACGTGTCACCAATTTAAAATTAACTTGCTTCAGAATAACACACCGCAGCGAATTGCCAAATAACTCACCACCGACCCGTAAATTGCATGACTAATAAGAGATAAGACAAAAAACATAAAGTATAGCAGGCTACTTTTTGATGAACAGGCTTGCACTTAGATTTTTTACTTCTGTATCTCGCCTATTTTTGGGTTTTTTGAAAATGTTGTTTATTTTAATGCCTTATATATCTATATCTAAAAAAGAAGTATCAACTTAGGACTTACCCTGTATAATCCAATATATCCAATGCTATGAGCAAATATTTATCCATATGGTAAAACCATAGTTGTGTATGTAGTATAATTCCAAAAATAACTTGAGTAAACCTCGTATGCTCGTTCCGATAATTACAAGTCAACTAATAAACCAGCATCTATAATGTTTTTAGCAAATACTGACTCGTCACATCTCGCATACCGTCGTAAGGTACCTTGCGATAAGATAAAAAATAATTGAATTAATTATAATTATTACTCTGTACGGATCTATTAGTCCTATAATTGTGTTTGTGTCCTTTTTAATTCAGTCTGTAATTTATTTAAATTGATCAATTTATCCGTCAGTATTCTCGTGATGTTCTAAATATCTGACTGCGTTTTTATAGGTCTGTACTTCGCACAATGGAGCAAAAGATTAATAGTTTCTTAAGTTTTCTTAACGTCAATAAAAGTGGTGATGCAACTGTAGCGAAGAACAGTGATCCTCAAATTGGGTTTAAAGTTAGTTTCAGTGAAAAACTTGGAGAATTAAAAGTGAAAGTTATCGGTGCTCGACAACTTCCGACGGATTGTGGGAGTACAAAACCAAGGGGATATGTTGTCAAGGTAATATTATTTCGAATAAACAAATAACACAGGTCTACATTTATCCTTTTGAGGGAGGTTTTGTTCTGAGAAGTGATTTATGATAATTAGGTTGATCTAATTCTGAATAGCTTATGAATTTTTGTGTATCACATAACGTATTTTTACAAACGATAAAGTCATATTCCACAGCTGGTGGAGTAAAAGAATCGCCAAGATATGGATGGTCTTTTTGCAGCTCTAAAAACCTGCTTCCTACTTCCATTTTCTACATTCCTCGTAACCACTGAAAATAACCAAAAATGATTTCTTTTTCGTGCTTTCTTGGGATAAGTCGAAAAGGGACAGGAAAAACATAAATTTGAAAGAGGTTTCGAAGCAAGAGGTGAATTACAATCGATGGATGATACAAGATACAGGGGGGAAGAATTAGGTTTTAGAGCTCCAGCACCACCATCAAAAGAAAAAAATGGCCAAAATGCGATTTCTTTACTTCACTTAGTGGTCTGCCATTATTGACAGGCTTCATTTGCCTTGATATAATAAATTCTACTGAGCACGGTATATAATAGAACGAAACATTTTCCAATCGGTCATGTTTCGGCAGAATACCTATTTTTTTTACATTTTAGGCACGCACTGCCGTGTTGTAAAAATCTGGATGTGATGCATAATATTTATTTATATACCAAGGCAGTAAAGTGATTCTTTATCGGACGAGTCTGAAATTATGAGATGAGCGAGCGAATAACAGGCGAGTCGATAAAGACACTTTACTGACGTGGTGCATAAAATTTTTAATCGCCAACTGTTCATCGCCGTTTTATGTAAGGCAGACCGCTCTAAGAAAATAGATGTTTTTTTCCCATGTTAAATTAATAGAAAAGACGAGCTGTAGACCTATTTTAGAATCAGAAGCAGATAAAATACTTTACCTGCCGCAAATGCGGAATGATGAATGACGCAAGGTGCTCAAAATATTCTTAATTGCATTATAAATATTTGAAGCTCTTTTATCGACAAAATAAATTAGTTTTAAGGTTATCAAAGTAAATATACAGCCTTAAATGGCATATAAAAACAATTACACAACTGCAAGACTTTGAGATCTTCAAATTAAAAATCCAATTTAGATTTAATAAACTAAACTTTAACATCTTTAGCAAATAAGAGGTTAGATTTCTATAAAAATGACGCAAATTAATTTTCTTTTTGACCTCGTGTCGACTGAAGGTCTAACAAAAAGAACTCCGGTTTTCCAGCCCTTTTCTTAAGTTTCACTAAAAAGTTTTTCAAATTTTCTATTAGTTAGTTTCCAACAATGCTGAAATTAACACCCACTGGGGTTCCAGTCCGTTTATTCGGGCTTGTTCCCCTAATTTTCTTTTTTGCTATGAACTAAGATTCATACATCAGTTCAATACCTTTACTATTTTACCCCTAAAGTAATTTTTTTTATATATAAAAAGGGTTAAATAAACAACCTTTCTTTCTCCCTATGGTTTCCGGGATGAAAGTTCTTGATCTGTGAATCTTCATTTTTCTTACATTTCTTAATTTTTTTTTTCTCTTTGCCCAAACGGGCCTCCTCTTATCACTGTTACCTGTTGCCCATGGTCAGTGTTAAGACTTAATCATACCAATTTTTTAATCATTATCCCATTTCTCAATTTTTGATTTTCCATGGCTCGATGAGAGCTCCATCGAGGTTCACTACCATTCACCATTTAGGTCTGTTCGTCTCACTTATTAATATTTTCTCTTTATACTTTATATTTTATTCCTGATGATGGGTGTTACTACACCCGAAACATGTAGAATATCTACCACCTTTTAACTTTACCATTTAATAAACCAGTGGAGGAAGACTTCATGTTTTTATTTATTCCTATAAATTAACTCCACTTTAAGAATGGACTACTTCTTCAAAAATAATACGGCAAAGTTAAGCGCGATTAAATCCACTTACTATTAATTTTATTACATATGTATAGAAAAATAAAATCGAGATATTTCCGTAATTTTACGGTACTTTACGTGGATCCAATTGTCACTAAGGCAAAATAATTAAATTTTACCAATTTTTTTTTTTTAGTGCAGTTTGAGGCCAAAACTGGTAAGCAATTTATTAAATATATGCTAATAGGCCTTCGATTGCTTCATGACTATTTATATTGATTTAAATCATGCTAATCTTAATTTTTTAACACCTTCTTAGGATTCTTTTATTAATTATTATTTCTCAAAATCATCTTCAAAAAAGAACAATTTATTTTATTCCTTAATGACTTTCAATATTAGGCCATATTGATTTTTGCCGACTTTTTAACTCTTTTTTTTAACTATACAGGGTGACTCCTAAGTTGATACTTCTTTTTTAGCTGTGTATAGAAGGCATTAAAATAAACAACTCTTTCAAATACCTTTCTTCAAAAAACTTCTAAATAGCCGAGTAACAGAAGTAAAAAATCCAAGTGCGGGCCTGGCATTAAGACATAACCCGCTATAGTTTCTGTTGCTTTTCTTATCTCTTATTAGTATTAGTCATACGGGTAGTGTTGAACAATCCGGTGCTGTATGTTTTTCTAAAGTAAGTTAATATTAAATTATTGATACGTGAAAATGGTAAAATTTGAAAACAATAAATTAATTGATAAGGTGGTAATTTACTGTAAGTGTGGAAAAGTGCTTCGAGATTATACGCAGAACGGCAGAACGCTTTCCCTTGCGGACTCATCCAACACCCAGAAGTTCTTTTAATGTTATTCAACGGCAAGTAAGGCAGAACCGTATTTGATTCGTAGTGTAATAAATGAATGTAAGTACTTTATTTTTGAGTTTTTTGAAAAAAGGTATTTGAAAATGTTGTTCATATTAATGCCTTCTATACGCAGCTAAAAAAGAAGTATCAACTTGGGAACCCTGTATAGGCAAAATTTCTTTCTTTCTACGTCAAATTTATCAGCTGTTAGAATGACAACAAGAGACTGAAAATAAAAAAAAATACAGATTCTACATGTAGAAGTTTGTTTATTTACTTTCGCAAATAACAGGCGTCAAGCTGACAGGTACAAAAGGAATAGAAATATCGGGTCCATGTTTCTTTAACGTCAATGTATCATGTTGTATTATATTTTTTTTCAGTACATAATTTAAGATTTTAAAAACTGAAAATGTTATATTTTCTTGCATTAAACTCTGACCCTACTGGGTTAAAATAAATATTAAGGGTTAAACTATAAATTAAAATAGTAAAACTTAAATAACACATAACAAGGAAACCGCACAATAAAAATACTATGGGACGTACTGTATGTATTACAAAACTATTTTAAAACTAAATTCTGAAAATAAACATTTATATAAGTCCATTAAAAACATAAATTCTCAGCCAGTGTGAAGGTTCGCATAAATCCTATAATTACCCACTTTGTTTAATTATTTCTTGTCAAATGGCTTTTTACAAGAAAATGTTAATTTCTCAATAGTTAAACTGAAATACATTATAAACAAAATGATTTCATTGTTTATAAAAATCAGTCACTTTATTTCATTTTGGTAACAATTAATTTTTAATTATTTGAATGCATACTACAAAATATAAATGACATGAAACGTTTTTAAGTAAAACCAGTTCACACAAACTTATTGGAGAAAATGAATATTGAAAATATTAATATGTTTGTACACAAAAAAAAATTGACGAATCGAAAATTTACTTCAACTTTGAGGCGAAATATCTTTTAAATGATTTGTGGCACGGTATTGACATTTTCAGTGTTGGATAGACCCATTTGTTGGCAAAAATGTTGTTTTCAGTTTTTAGCTTTTTATTATTTTGGTCCCAATAAACAGGGTAAAAAAAGAAGTATGTTTTTTTGTTAATTTTTGAAACAGCGTGTGGAGTGTCATAGCAACCAAAACTCAACTAACAAAAAACCATAATTTAGGATAGTTCTTTAGCAACATATTCCTATTAAAATTATTTTCCTCTCTGTTTGGTACCCTGATATTTAGCTTTTTAAAGAAACTAAATCCTCACTAATAAGAAAAATGAAAAAAAAAGCATAAACATAAATTAATATCGGGTGTTTCCGACTCTAGATCTCATCACTTTTACTAAGCGTCGGGGCATTCTCCTTCGTACTAGATTTGTGGTTGACTCCTGTGTTATGTTATTTTATTCTTCAATGAGCGCTTCTTCGAGTTGTTGGCAATTTTGAGGAGCATGGAGGCGATTTCTGAGTTTTTGGTAAAGTTGGCCTCATAAATACTCCCTGGAACATGCTCAATACCGAACTAAAAAATGTGTAAGAGAGGAATGCACTATCATGCATTAAAATAAAATCCTTATTATGGGAGCAATTAGTATAACATGCTATTGCAATATATCGATGTATCTCTGAGCATTTAGGGTGCCTTTAACAGCATATTTTTTAAATAATATCATCAGTTGACGACCATTGGTTGTTATGGCATTAATAAAATAGTAGTTTGTACCACAAGAGTGGATATGATGTGTATATCTCACGAGAAAGTAAATGGAGCACGACGCCTTAGGGGGAGTGCCTAAACTTTCGGTTGCGATATAGACAATCCACTCAAATTGAACAGTATATTTTTCCTACGACCAACTACCGTCTCGACTACAGAATCATTTAAGAAATTATTGTTACACCAACTTAATAATAATGCTACATGAAATTAATTTTCTATACACAGTCAGCCGGTTGCATTATTGATGAATCTATTATAGATGCGTATACATTATTATTCTTTATATTGATCAAATTAACAACATATTGTACCATATACATATAAATTATATAATTTATAATTTTAAAAAAGAAGGCGGAGCCCAAGTAAATTTAATAAACTGTGATTAGTCAGTACCTTCAAGAATGCCACAGAGAAATATAATTTTTATAACAATGTTGTCAACTAATGGGAAATTTCTGGATTCGTGAGAACAAAGCACAAAGGAATGATAGGTCAGCGCTGTCTCCAAAGGGAAAAGGGAGATTTTAACGCACAGTGTTATATTCGTAGGATATTCTTTAGTAGTATCACTTGTGGTTGTGATCTGCTAAAAAAATACTTTCTCCTTATTGTGTGCATTCATGGAATTTTTCTATAAAAATAAGAAATTTTATTTTTAAAGGTTGCAACACTGTGCAGCTCTGTTATGAAATTTTGCCGTATAGTTAACTGGAATAGCCTACTTTTCTCGCCACTTAAGTGTAAAGTAAACAGCAAAAAAGAAGGCGGAGCCTAAGTAAATATAATAAACTGTGATTAGTCAGTACCTTCAAGAATGCCACAGTGAAATATAATTTTTATAACAATGTTGTCAACTAATGGGAAATTTCCGGATTTGTGAGAACAAAGCACAAAGGAATGATAGGTCGGCGCTGTCTCCAAAGGGAAAAGGGAGAAGGGAGAAGGGAGATTTTTACGCACAGTGTTATATTCGTAGGATATTCTTTAGTAGTATCACTTGTGGTTGTGATCTGCTAAAAAAATACTTTCTCCTTATTGTGTGCATTCATGGAATTTTTCTATAAAAATAAGAAATTTTATTTTTAAAGGTTGCAACACTGTGCAGCTCTGTTATGAAATTTTGCCGTATAGTTAACTGGAATAGCCTACTTTTCTCGCCACTTAAGTGTAAAGTAAACAGCAAAAAAGAAGGCGGAGCCTAAGTAAATATAATAAACTGTGATTAGTCAGTACCTTCAAGAATGCCACAGAGAAATATAATTTTTATAACAATGTTGTCAACTAATGGGAAATTTCCGGATTCGTGAGAACAAAGCACAAAGGAATGATAGGTCGGCGCTGTCTCCAAAGGGAAAAGGGAGAAGGGAGATTTTTACGCACAGTGTTATATTCGTAGGATATTCTTTAGTAGTATCACTTGTGGTTGTGATCTGCTAAAAAAATACTTTCTCCTTATTGTGTGCATTCATGGAATTTTTCTATAAAAATGAGAAATTTTATTTTTAAAGATTGCAACACTGTGTAGCACTGTTATGAAATTTTGCCGTATAGTTACCTGGAATAGCCTACTTTTCTCGCCACTTAAGTGTAAAGTAAACAGCAAATTGCCATGTGGGAGTAGAAAATCCTGATTACAGGATTTTAACGCTAAAACGTTGTAATTTCTTTATTTTTTTTTACGGTTCGCCTACGGCGACTACGTAGGCCATCTTGAACCGGTCATCGACCACAAATGTGATCTACCGACTGGGGAGTGTGAAACGGCACCTGCATCCTACGAGATATCCGATCTCATCCGGCCTGTCCGGCGTGAATAGGATGGCTAGGTGTAGATTCATTTTACACTCTTCCCTGAGGCAAGAGCACGCCGTGTTCCCAAGCGGTCACCCCCAAGTACTAACCGCGCTCGACACCGCTTAACTTCGGTGATCTGCGGGAACCGGTGCTTAATATGTCGACAGGCCCTTGCCCCGTAATTTCTTTAAAAAGCTGAATTTCAGGTTACCGAACAGATAGGAAAATGAACAAAAAACGTTGCTAAATGACCATCCTAAGTAATGGTGCTTTATTAGTTTAGTTTTGGTTGTTATGATACTTCACAGGACGTTTTAAAAATTAACAAGAAAACAGACTTCTTTTTTTACCCTGTTTACTGGAATAAAAATAATAAAAAGTTAAAAACCAATAACAACATTTTTTCCAACAAGTGGTTTCATCTGAAGTCCTCAATACCGTGTCACAACCCGTTTAAAAGATATCAATACATTTTCGGTTCGTCACTTTTTTTGTGGGTGAGTGTAGTTGTAAATTTATAGCTAAATTTTTTTTTCAGTCTATTCGTATTAAAGACCTCTATTTTTATATTTACAGGTGACTGTCTTCCCTAGTAAAGAAAAGTTCGAAACAAAATCAGTACAAGACAACTGGCCCACGATAAACGAAGAATTTACATTTAATTTAAATAATCAAGCTAATCAATTTGGTGATTTATTTAAAGGAAAATTCGTATCACTTACGATATATGCTGTGTTAGAAGAGACTGAAGAGGAAAAGCCTACCAAATCAAAAAATGCCATTAGAAGGTTTCTGTCTTTTGACGAAAATAGTGATTTTGTTAGGAAAAATGTCCATAGAAGTTTTAGTAGAAGAAGTTTTAGGTAAAAAATATATTTCACCGAATACACCTTTACCAGTTCTCTAGTGGTTAGCGCGACTTATTATCACATTCAGTCCAGCAACTACTACTGATAAGTCGTTAATTGCTTATATTCACCAGGCTACCAGTGGCGGCTCGTCAGGTGAAGTAAAAAATAAAAATATTAAATATTAATATACCAATACAGTTAGCCCTTAAAAAATAATTATGTTCGAATTAATATTATTAATTTAATAGGAATGTAGCTATGCAGAATAGGGCCACGGTTAACTCCGATAGATAATAATTATAAACAATCGTGCATTTTCTTACGCCCCAGTCCGCCCAGTCGACCGTGTCGGTGAGCTGAAAGCAGCCAGAAAAGCAACATACATTCAAGCGGCTTGATTTCCCGTCGCTATGGTTACGTGACGTCAGCCCGCGCCAGCATGTAATAATGTGCATTATTGACATTTAATAATAGATCAGTCGTATACACTCTTGTTTTATCATCGGTTCGGGTATTTATTTGGAGGCTTTGCATAACTTAGGGTTATAGATATTATTTTTACGTTATTTACTGTGGGATTTGAAAGATTTGTTTTTATTTTTCAGTTAACTCAGTAGTGTGTAAGTACCTACTTAGTTTAATTTTTATTGTGTATTTTAAAAATGAACCCAATTAATGACATAGTTTGTAATTTGTTGGAAACTCCATTCAGTCGTTGGTCAGATGAGGATAAGACAGACGTTTTGTTACACGGGCGACCTACTGGAATCTTAAACATAGATTTTAAAAAAGAATTAAAAACAAATGGCAGATCCTATACGATTAATTTTAAGTGTTCCTGGTTTTCAGAATATAATTGGCTATGTAGTAGTGCCGCCTTACAAAAATTGTTTTGTTGGTCGTGTTTACTCTTTTCGAATAAACATTGCGCTTGGGATAGGGACGGATTTACATATTTTTTAAATATTACTCGATCGTTGCGTAAACACGGGGATTCTGGAGAACGCTTAAAATGTCAGCTAACGTTAAGAAATTTTGAACAAAATCAAAATACTATTGCCGATGCTTTAAAAGAAAACGCTAGACCTCAACCAAGGAATCGACCTGATTTACAAAAACTAGCTATGTAAGTATGTAATTAAAATATAAATTAGTCAATGTTTGTTTAAGTACCCGCACTATACCTAGGTCTTCGCCTTCTTTTAAGACTGCGAGCCGCCACTGCAGGCTACTGAAGAATGATGACTATAGAAGTCCCTGGTATACTTAAAGTTTTAAGAAACAAATCAAATTTTGTATTTGAATGTGTTATGAAATTTATACTTTTTGGGGGTAAATTATTTCCTCCATAATTTTTTAGAGGTTTTGTAGATGATTGGAATGTATTTTCTAGACCTTAAAAACAGAAGAAAGACAAACACTAACAACATTTATTAAAGTACTGTACCAGGGTTGATTTATTTGTGTGGGTAGGACAGCAAATAAAAAGGTTGAAACTCTTTCTTGGGGGAAAACAATTTATTTTTGTAGGCAATGCAAAGCTAAAAATAAATTACAAGTTAGAAATTTTATGGAATTATCCGGAAAACTGACTGAGCCTTAAGTAGAACACCTTAATTATTTCATGTGCCTTTAAACTTAACAAATTTTACAAGTTACCACTCACCTAATACCAGGCAATATGCCGAAATTAAAAAATATTTGAATTTGGCAACTGACACCACGCAGCTACCAGCCTTGCAAAATACATACTTAACTGAAAACTGCTTCTCGGTGCCAGCGCATGAAATCTTCAGGCGATGGAACTGATTCACAAAAACTAAGCCACTAAAAAATTAACCATTATCAGTAGCGTCGTTCGGATCTTGCTCGATAAATTGAGTTAAACTGCCTCAGTACCTTAGTTCAGTGTTGGTCGAACCAAGCTTTGAATTCCAGTGGAGGTTATACAAATGAAGTTTAAGCTTGGTTCAACTCTAAACTAATCGAAGTGTCGAAATTAAAAAAAAATATATTGAAGTAACAAAGTTTATTTCTAATTAATGTATTATAACATTACTAATTTTAAGTTTCATTACGACCCGAGTCCTATTCTCCTAATGAATATGGCACATTATTTTTCCAATAGCCTGTATTTTGATTTACAGTATCGAAACTTTATAACATGAAACAGGTCTAAAAATCTGGTATGTAAAATCAAGATACCTGCTGTCATATAGATTGATTTCTTTATTCATGGTCAATAGCAGTGGCGGATTTAGGGGGGGAGGGCGCCCCTCCCTAGGGAAGATTGACTAACCTTATATTTGATCTTAAGATATTATCTAAATGATAAAACGACATAACTCTATTTCGTAACTAACAAAATTATTTATGAATAATACGGTTTTTCGTATGTGCGTTTTTTTTGTACAGTTATACAAACAAAGCTCCCTCCCAACTGATAACGCGCTAAAAGCTCATGAAACTGTGATGCCAATTATTTTCCGAAAATTAACGCCTGTCTTAAACTTCTTTGTACGTTTTCAATTTCCGCAGAAAGAAGTTTTTTCCCTCTAAGAATTTCAAAAACTTACTTACCTAAAGGTCTACCATGCTAGAAGACCGCCTTAACGGCTTAGCTTTACTATTATACCGGGTGTTGCATCGTCGAACGGGACATAGGAAATCCCATGTAATTTTAAATGGGGTCAATTATTGGCTTCCCTAATTATTTTAGAGAAATATTCTATTTAGGTTTATTCAAGAGCACTAAAATCCACATTCAAAAGAATAACTTTAGATATTTTTGATGAGCCCGTTTACGGGTTATCGCCGATTTCATTTTAACTATTTCTCTTTTTATGGCCCCGTATTTGCGGGCACCAGTCAAGGTAAAAGATGACTGTCAAATAAAGTTGTCATTTTGAAATGTGTGCTTTATTGTTATAAAAACTCGTAAGAACTGAAACTGAAAGAGCAAACATGGATAGGGAATTTTTAAAATTTTAAAAAACATTTGTTTCACTGACGAATGCACATTTACCTTAAACAATGAACCCAATGTTCAAAATTATCGATATTGCAGCAAAGAAAACCAACACAGGTTTGTCGAAACAAGGACGCAATATCCACAAAAAGTTAATGTTTGGGCTGGGATTTTCGGAGAAAATATTATCGGGCCATTATTTCTTACACAAAATTTAAATGCAGAATATTTTTTGGAACTACTTGAAGATCATATTTTACCTACTTTACATGATGCCGCCAGGGAAAATCAGGAAATTTGGTACTAAATGGATGGCTGCCCGGCACATAGTACCCTGGCTGTCCGGGAATATTTAAACCGTGCTTTTAATGGAAATGTTATTGGCTTAAATCATACAGTAAATTGGCCAGCCAGGTCTCCTGATTTATCGCCAAATGATTTCTTTCTCTGGGGCCATTTAAAAAACAGGATATACAAAGATAAAAAATACCCAAATCTAGACGAGTTAAAAAATGCTATTTCTGCCGAATACAATAGAATTTCAGTTTACCAACTAGCGAATGTAAGAAGAGAATTTTATGGTCGCCTCGGTTATTGTCTAGCAGTCAATGGAGGAATATTTGAACATCTTCTTTAATCCTAAAGTTCTAACAATTTAATAGTACCTACCTATTAATTAGTAAAATATTGAAACATGTAAAATGTCATAATTAACCTTGTAATTGGATACTTTATTTTAGTTTTATTCAGATTAATTTGTACTCATAAATACACCTTTAATATTTTCGATGTACGAGTTTTTATAACAATAAAGCACACATTTCAAAATGACAACTTTATTTGACAGTCATCTTTTACCTTGACTGGTGCCCGCAAATACGGGGCCATAAAAATGAGAAATAGTTAAAAAGAAATCGGCGATAACCCGTAAACGGGCTCATCAAAAATATCTAAAGTTATTCTTTTGAATATGGGTTTTAGTGCTGTTTAATAAACCTAAATAGAATTTTTCTCTAAAATAATTAGGGAAGCCAATAATTGACCCCATTTAAAATTACATGGGATTTCCTATGTCCCGCTCGACGCACAAACCCGGTTTATCAATCGAAGTATGGATTTAGACATAAATGAAATTATCAACCGGTTTGCAAGCAAAAAGAGACGGCTTGATTTTGTCATTTAAATCGATCTTTGAATTTTTTTAATACTTACAAAATGGTATCAAAACCTTAGAGAGAATTTTTTGATTCGTCTGTTATTTTTTGTCTACTCTTAAAAAAGCATTGTTTTGCTTATTTCCGTATTTTATTTTTCAATTATGTCTTAGTACTTATTATTTTTTTGTATTTACCTTTTTTTTTTCGGTACAAAAGAGTTCTTTGTAATAAATAAATAATACCGAAAAAAGCTCCCTCTCCTTTTAAATTTTATTCCACAATAAAGTCTCGTAAATAATAGGAATGTAAAGGTTGTATCTACAAATACTGAAATACACCTTTAATCGTGATTTTGAATGCAAAAAATAGAATGGCTGTGCAGTTATAGAATTAAAAAGTTTTGTTTTTCCTGTTACTACTAAATTTGGTTAATTCTTGGCAAAATTAGGGCGTTGAACCGCATTGCCTGCGGCGCTTTTACTTTTTTGCAACACTTTTATTTTGCGCCCCCCCCCCCCTAGACTAAATCCTAAATCCGCCACTGGTCAATAGTAAGTGTGAAGGTGGAGAAAATTAATTTCTAAGGTTAATATTAGGTCAATAATTTCGGTTTTATAGGGTTAGCAGTGGAAAAACAAAAATATAAGCAGGACTCCTGTAATTGTGACGATTGTCTTTACAGGTGATTTCCTCTTAACATTTCTCTTATTTCTATAAGTTTGCTAGAGGTGCTGTTATGCTCAAGAGTGTCTAACAACGACACAGATGTCGATCCTTGCAACGTCTAAAGCTTGGCGCGCACTTATGCGCGGCAAAGCGAAAAACGGTGCATTGGGATTTATCGCATGTGGTACAATGTAAGTCCGCGGACGCTAGCGAAGCGCGGCGCGTCGAATTTAATGCTATTATAATCCCTATCCTAATATTTTGGCGCGAACACTGCTTAAGCAGATTTAAGTTATTCTTTTCTCTCGTCGGATCCTAGCTCTATTGATGAGCCATGATATGGCGAAACGCGTCTAGGGATGGATCTGACATTTTTATTTGTTTTAAAAATATTGTTGGCGTTTAAGATGATTTATAATTTTCAGAAATTCCATGAAAGACAGAAGGACAATAGGAGCAGTTACTTATAACTTGGAACGAAAAAATTTTACGCAAAATATTAGAGATTATGCGATAAGTACTCCAGATGTGTGGAGGAGTGTCAAGGAAATAACTAGTGGGATTCAGACACAGCCGGTATGTTAATTTTTTCAAGTGTTAGTTGCTCACTTGTTTATATAAACAAATTGCACTTTAAACTATGCCGTAAATAGAAACCAATTTGCTACCAAATTGGTGTAAATATACTTGAGGTTTTTTTTATAGTCTTCCTAAGTACCGTTATAGGAGCAATGGTAAAAACGTTCTACAAAAAGGCTTGCAAGTATCAGTATCTTTCTTAATTTATTAGTATTATATATATGTCATTGTATTTTCTCCAATTAATTATTAATCAAATAAATCGTTTTAATGATTATTCTAATGAAATTTTGATCGAAACTAATAAAATGTCACATCCGTATTCACTAATGGGTTCTAAATTTAAAACGGCCCTAAATTGACAGTTCTAGGTTTAAAATAACATAATAAGTCAACTAAATTTTGTATTGTATACAGGGTGTCCCAGATAAGGATGCACTCTACAGGAATCTTGTAAACTATAGAAGATACAGAGATGGTTAAATTAGAAAAAAGTTGTGCGCTACTGAATTCTGCAAAATTGTGTTTTAAAATTTAAAAAACTACGAATCCGAAGATATTTACAAGACCTCATTTTCGCGATTTCGTTTTTTTCTGACTCTATTTGAAGAGATTTGTTAAAATAAAGTTTAGATTCCCATTATCATTTTTTTCTCTACAAGCTAATGTAATTAGATTTTTAATCCGACGTTTCGTTTTTTTCAGAACCATCATCAACTTTGCTTTTTTAAATAGTCAAGAAATTTTATTTTTAGAGTTCCCCTCCTTCTTTATAATTCAATGACGTATCACACCTAGTATTAACAACACGTTTCGGACTTAAAAATCCACCATCAGAGTCTATCTGACTATAAAATTTAGCATCTGAATCAATGCTAAAATGACTGTTAATTGGGTGGGACATGGTTCCTCGTGTCAAGAGGTTGTAGATTGCGGAAATGGAAACTATCAGATCTCCCATGGCGACTGCTTGATATTCTTATACTTTTATTATATAATTTTAATATTTTCAGAGAGAAGGTAAAAAGGGTTGTGTAGAATTGACTTTGCAATATGCCGTTAGTGAAGACGGAACAAATGATGTAGTAGAGGTTACTGTTACGAAGTTTCGATGTAGTGTTCAAACAATGCAGGACCATGAAAAAGTTGGTGGTAAGTATGGAAAAAAAACATTGATCCCTTATTGTTATTGGACCTAACCCTACGACACATCATCAGCGCGTGGTCGGAGCGTGATAATTTTAAACAAATGTTAAAAACCTTATTGCCCAACAGATTTTTTTTAACCAAATGCTTTCCTTTAAGACCCACTAAACTACATTTTTGATAGTTGTAGTATTTTACTAGCGTCCCGCTCTTTTCTCATTGACGAGACGAGACGGGACGAGTTTTTGTTTACAATCATTTACGTTTGTTGTACATTAAATAGTATACCTAGTAGGAAAATCTGAACATTCCCGGACGACCGTAAAGATTGTATGTCGAGGCGCAAGCCGAGACTGGCAATACGGAGTCCGGGAATGTAGCTTTTTCTACGAGGATACATACTATTTTTCCGTAAATCAAAAATTATTAAAATGACATTATGACAATGACAAATGACACATGACTTATTACAAGCAACTTGTTAAAATTTTGAAATAAATAATACTAACTTTGTTCGCAAATAAAGGATGCTATTAAATATTTGTGTTGTAACTATGGAAACACAATAATATTGAATTATCAAGCTTAACATATTTTAGTTTACAAGTAGCCTTACAGAAATAACATTTCCTTACAGTACAATAATAAATATTTCCTAACAGTTATTTTCCGTTGCCTAGCAACGACTAATTGTAAGGAAATATTGACTTTTTCTTTCAAAAATATTATCAAAATATTATCAAATTTCCTATCGATTTTCGGAAAAACATTTTAACCGTCTTAAAAAGGATAAGAGCTTCTCAGCTCGGATAAATGTATGTTTGGAACAGGCACGCCCCATTTAAGGAACTGAAGGGGGACGGGCCCAGAAAAATACAGGGGTCATCCAGAAAAAGGGAACGAGGGGCTAATTTAATTGTCATTAATTGGTTTAAGACGGCACGTAAGCCTAAAGATCAAAAAAGTTTTAAAAATCTCGATGTTTTTGTCATACGTATGATTCTTTTTGGTTAGTTTAAATCTACACGCATATACGGGGCTAAAGCAACAGGGAGTTGTTGGCTCCGTACAGTGGCGTAGCCAGAAAATATGCTAGGGGGGGGGGCTGAATGGGCGTAAATAGGACATAGAGAAAGGGATAGTTGGGACTACATGTATTTAATGAAATTGTACCTCAGAAAAAAGGCGGAAAAGCGCCGCAGGCGAAACATTTTCTGGGCCACGCCCAAAGTTTCTTTAAAATTCACCTAACTACTAACAAATTTCATCAAAATTATTAAAATTTGTTTTTGTAAAAAATGTTTTTTATTACTTTTTTTTTTGATTTTCCTAGCTGGCTCTATATTAAAAAAAAACATTTTTTATATTTGTGAAAAATATGAATATTGGTGTCAAACCAAAATTTTAACATAAGAGTACATATATGTATGACTCTAACCAGCGTTTTGCGGGCTCGGTTTTTCATGATTAAAAATAAAATAAATATCGCTCACCACGCCAAAATTTATGATTTTTTCAGAAATCATGTATTTTAGGAGCGTAGATCTAAGAGCAGTTTTTGGTGCAAATGCTTAGGTTTTGAAATACTCCTTTTTAAGTGCCGTTTTGTTTATTCTTAATAAAGCATTCTCGTTTCTTCCCGCACTATTTTTTTTATATTCAATAAAAAATGTTTCAATTAAAATTTTTACTTTAGTAATATTTCTCTTTAAAAATAAATACCTACCTAATTGTTTTTTGTTTTTGTTATAAAAATATTTTATTGCATTGGGTTATATTTTTTTTGATCTAAAATAGCTCTAAAAAAGGGAAAACGGAACAGACAAGTATATAATAGGAAAATACTATGAAATATTATTTTGTTTACTCATTTTCGTTTAAAATTGCAACACAAATCAAACTCAAAATGATATGCATCCGAAACCATAATCTCTATATAAAACAGGACTTTTAGAAGGAAAAGTTTAAAAACTAAACGTTTTCTACAAGACCTTTGTAATCTAAGCCAAGAATACATTATTTAAAGATTTAAAGTAAGAGTCCAAGCGTGAGACGAAAAATTAGGTTTCAATTAGACCTTTAGAGCGTTTTCACACGGCACCATATATCGCGCGCGATAAATGGTCGCAATATTGCTTTACACCAAATTATGTGTTCTCTAATATCGCTTCTGTGTGAAAATGGCTCATTAGAAAACACATAATTTGGTGTAAAAGCAATATTGCGACCATTTGTCGCGCGCGATATATGGTGCCGTGTGAAAACGCTCTTAGACCCCGAGCTCCTAGGCTCGGGGGGGGGGAGGGGGCTGCAGCTCGGCAGCCCCCCCCCCCCCCATAAATACGCCACTGGCTCCGTACAATTACTGGCTGGATGCACATCACCGCTTCTGACGAATTTTTGTTTCGAGTCATGTTATTGATGATCTTCTTTTGGGGTCTGACGTGTAATTTACACATCATAGGCTATTTTAAAGGCAATATATTTTTTAAATAAATTATAATACAGTTTATGTAACAATTTACCAACTAGGTTGTAAAATTAAGAAACATTTTAGTATTTTATAAAATTACTTTATTTTTGTCTGTAGGTCAACTCTACATTAAGATAACAGCCTTTGAAAGTAATGACATCATCCAGAAGAAAAAAAGTGATCGATTCGAACCGACCATAAGTCTGAAACTTGAAGCCAATACAGCCACCTTAAGAGCTTGCGTCAACAGTTATATGTTAAATCACGTTAAAATTGTCATTCGGCTTTTATCAAAAAATATGTTAGGAAAAAAGGTTTTGTTAGGTATTATTGAAATTGATAAGAATGACTCATTTTGGAAAGAAATTGTTGCCACGCCAGGGGTACCATTAACCAAAATGGTTAATTTTGAGTAACTATGCTTAATCTGAACAATAACGGTTAGAAAAAACGGTCTAGGTTCAACTATTTGTCCGGCCATTTACCGTTTAGACAGTTTTTTTTCCGATAACTGGACTAAAGTTTCAAACTTAATTGCCATTTCCTGGACTTTTTTAAAAAAATTCCACATTATTACATAATGATGCACTCTACAGGGATCTCCTAAAAGTTGCGTCCTACTGAATTTTGCAACTTGGCGTTTTTAAATTGAAAAACTCGGAATCCTTTCGAAGATTTTTGTGCTAAACCAAATTTTTACGACTTTGTTTTTATTATTTTCTGACTCTATTTAAAGATATATTAAACCAAAGTTTACCACTTTCTCTTCTTTATAAGTGGGTGTAATGATATTTTTAATCCAACAATTTGTTTTTTCAAAACCATCCCCAACTTTGCTTTTTTAAATAGCCGGGAGAAGAATTTTAAAATAATAAAATAACATTTCCGGACTATTTAAAAAAGCAAAGTTGATGATGGTTTTAAAAACACGAAACGTCGAATTAAAAATCTAATGACACCAACTTGTAGAGGAGAAAAAGTGATAACGAGAATGTAAACTTTATTTTAACATATCTCTTCAAATTGAGTCAGAAAAAAATAAAAACTAAATCGCGAAATTTCGGTTTTGCTAAGATATGTATCTTCGGAGGGGTTCGGGGTTTTTTAAATTTTAAAATATAATGTTGCAGATTTTAGTACAGCGCAACTTTTTTCTAATTTAACCATCTCTACAGGGTGATTTCCAAGTTGATACTTCTTTTTTAGCTGCGTATACAAGGCATTAAAATAAACAACTTTTTCAAGTATCTACCTTTTTTCAAAAAACTTAAAAATAGCCGAGTTACAGAAGTAAAAATCTAAGTGCGGGTATGGTAATCAAAACGTTGCCCTTTACTTTATATTGTTTTTCTCAGTTTTTTTTTTGTGAGTCATGCATTTTACGGATCGGTCGTCACTTATTTATTTTGGCAATTCACGGCGCGATGTGGTTTTCTGAAGCAAATTAATTTGAATAAATTGGTAAAAATGGTAAAATTTGAAAACAATGAACTAATTATAGTGCTAATTTATTGCGTATGTTTCTTCTCGACACTGAGAAGTTTTCCTAATGTTATTTAACGGGCAAGTTAGGCAGAACCGTATTTGATTTGTAGTGTAATAAATGAATGTAAGTACTTTATTTTTGGGTTATTTGAAAAAAGGTATTTAAAAATGTTGTTTATTTTAATGCCTTCTATACGCAGCTAAAAAAGAAGTATCAACTTAGGAATCACCCTGTATATTTTATATGGGTCACAAGATCCTTGTAGAGTGCATCCTTACCTGGGATACCCTGTGCAATTCGAGGTTTATTGTAACATATTTTGTACACAGATAAAAGAGCTATATTAGTCCGTTGTCAAAAATATAGATTATATCACACAACGCTAATAATTATAGATAAATTGCACCAACAACATGACTAATCTGTAAAATCTAGAAATTTTCATTCAAATATCTGACCAATATTTATAATTTCTCCTGCAAGGTTATCAGCTCCGTGCGAAATTATATCGTTCTCTTGGCCCGAATCCTGGTTATGTTTGTTAATGGATTTTCAAAAACTTTTTAAATTATTAGTCTACAGATGGCGAATGTCAGAGAGTTACTTTTATTTAAAAAAAATAATTTTTAATATTTTTTACAATATACAGGGTATCCCATAACTTATGGGCCGTAGAGTAACTGGAGATACTAGACATCAAACTAAGCCGATTAGGTCATATAAGTTTTTTTGAATTGTTACTCGTTCTAGAGATACAGGGTGTTGAAAGTAAGAGTTTATTCTCGAGAATAAGCTATAATTTTAAAACGGTTTAATGAATCGAATTGAAAGTTGGCAATATTATGTTTTTATGAGCAAGAAATACGAATTTGTAGAAATTTTTAAGTTTCAAACTAGAGGGCGCTAGTTGTATACACTGGGCTTTATAAATCTACGATTTTTTTTCTTACCTGTGATATTAGGTGTTTTTCAATTATATTTTCTTGAAGAAGGACATTTTCTGAGTCAAAAAGGTGTACTTGATTGATCTTAATATCTTTAACGGTTTTCGAGATATTTCCCTTAAACATCCCAAAGCATAAAAAAAACATAGTACCGGGTGATTCATTAAGGGTGTCTAGCGGCCATATCTCGGAAACTACTGGGCATAGAAATTTAGGAAAAAAAAATTATAACTAAAGTGGCCATTTGAAAATCCTGGAAATAATTTTTAAGTTCCGCATTTTGCCGCAAGAGGGCGTAATTGAAAAGTAAATTATAAAAGTTTACATATCTCAGAAAATTCCTCATTAAGGTATATCTTTGATAACATCATTAAAAAGCTTGGACAATTATGCATCATTTTGGTTCTATGTTTATTGGCGCACTGACCTTAATTGAAAGTGTAATCAGTTAAATCGCTGTAACTTATAAACGACTCATCCGATTTTAGCAAACTAAAGACTATTTAGAAGAGAAATGTATGCACTTTCACCAGTCGTATTTAGTTGTCCATAATAGTTCTAAAAAAATGCTAGAGGGCGCAATTTGTAATAATAACACATTTTTTGATTTTACTCCGAAAAAATTAATCATACGGTATAATTATGATACCATAATTGAAAAGTAGATAAAATTTGCTAGAAAAAATATTAAAACTGCAGCTTGATATCTCCGTTTGTTTCAGCGTTATCGCAAATAGAATTTTTAAAATTTTAAATAAAGAATATTTTTTAGAAAAAAAGTGGGACGCCACTGATATTTTTCCATGTGGATATTATTTCGGATTAGCCTGGTCAATTCTGCATAAAAATGTTCTATTGCATTTTTCTCCTCAGGCACACCGTTCTTAATTAAAATAATTAAATTAAATTAGCTCTACTATTTATTATTTTTATTAATATTGATAATAAAAAATTTTGCTTTATAAAAATTGTTGGAAATAACCACCCCGCCCGTCTAATTAGTCCAATTAGGCCCGTATTATTAATCTCCTGGTAACTTTATCAGCAAGATAATTTCCAAAGAAACCATTGTTAAGACAATTGTCTCCATAGAAATTATCTGACTGGTAAAGTTACCAGGAAATGAATAATACGGGCCTTAGTAGTTTCCACGATATGGCCGCTCGTCACCCTTAATGAATCACCCGGTACAAAATTAAATTAATATTTTAATTATCAAAAAAAAACTTATATGACATAATCGGCTTAGTTTGATGTCTAGTATTTCCAGTTACTCTATGGCCTATAAGCTATGGGACACCCTGTATACAATGAATTTTCATTGGCTTATATCTTTTTCCTCAATTTTTTTTTGCTTGAAAATAACTTCTCCACGCTCACATAAATATACCACCTTTCCATTGATGAAACACAAAACTAAATAATTTGCTTAGTTTTTTTGTAATTCGGGCCAAGAAGAACTGCAATTTAACACGGCAAATTTTAGCGCAGTCGGATGCAATTAATTTTATTAATCGTTGTGATGTACTTCAGTTATATTTAAATTATTTATGTCGGGTTGTACAAAGAATTTTAATAATAATTATTTAACCGACAAGTTTGACTGTGACAGACGTAACATTGACAAAAATAATTTTCTTCCAATCATACTGGCCCGGTTACCTTAATTTTTAATTTACTAATCACAGTAAATAATGCCTGTCAAAGTCATTTATGTCACAGTCACTTGCCGGTTAAATAATAATAATTATGTTAAAATTCTTTGTGCAACCCGACATTAAAGTCGTAATAAATCATATAAAATATTTATTGTATTTTAGTTTCACATTAAAACTGGTTCCGTCATCTTATTGTTATTTGATTATTGATGTTTTTTTTAGTTTTAAAAAATTGGTAATGATATTTCAATTATTCTAGTAATGTATGGCATATCATGTAGTAACCTTTAATACAATCTTCAGGATAAAACAATCATGGTAAAAAATAAAAAGAGTTTCTCTGTGACTATAAAGGGTGATTCCTAAGTTCATACTTCTTTTTTAGCTGTGTATAGAAAGCATTAAAATAAACAACATTTTCAAATTAATTTTTTCAAAAAACTTAATAATAGCCGAGTTACAGAGGTAAAAAATCTAAGTACGGGCCTGGTAATCAAAACGTAGCCCTTTACTTTATATTGTTTTTGTCTTTTTTTGTATTGTTAGTATGTTAGTCATGCATTTTACGAGTCGGTCGTCAGTTCTTTATTTTGGCAATTCGCTGCTGTGTGTTTTTCTGAAGCAAGTTAATTTAAAATTGGTGAAACGTAAAATATGGTAAAATTTGAAAACAATGAACTAAAAAATATGGTGCTAATTTAGAGTGAGTGTCTTCAAAGTGCGGCGCATCATACAACTACAAGAGATATGATACCGCGCAGGTTTTCGTGACGTCACTTGTGCCTAAAAACCGTCATTATTGCGATATTCTTTGTTGTTTAAGTTAGAGATGAAATTATATGTAAAATTTTGATCAAAACGAATTCCTAAATACTCTAATTTTCCTTCCAACATAATCACATCAACAAGTTTGAGTTAAAAGGAAGTTTAGAATAATAAGTTTCAAATCTTGACAATAATCAATCTATCTATATAAAATGTATGTTTTAAGATTTAAGTCACAGTAGAAATTCTAAGGCTAATATGATTTGAAATAAATTTATTAAAAATTTCATATAAATTGCCTTTTAATAACGTAAACTATGCTTTGCCGTATAATTCAATTTAAAAATTCGTCACAATGTGACGTCACGATCCACTTCGCACCTTCTTGATATCACTTTATATAGTTGTATCATGGTGCGGCGTTTGCGTAATGTTATTCAACGGGCAAGTTAGGCAGAACCGTATTTGATCCATAGTGTAATAAATGAATGTAAGTACCTTATTTTTGAGTTTTTTGAAAAAATGTATTTGAAAATATTGTTTATTTTAATGCCTTCTATACACAGCTAAAAAAGAAGTATCAACTTAGGAATCACCTTGTATACAGTGATACTGTAATTTGTAATAAATTCAGTAGGTAAATCAAATACCTATTTAGGGGAACACAATATTTCTGTGATACGTTTGTGGCCTAAAATGAGTAACATTGGAACTAATATAATTGTTTTCTATTATTAATCTAGGTACTTATAAATAAGATTTATACTTAAAATGTCCTATTAACCTACAAAATAATATTAAACTTGACATTGCCCACAAAAACTATTTTAAAAGACAATAAAGAAAAATATGCAACTTAAGTAAATAGTTATTTTATCATTTGACCTTAAGATGTGATTTAAAAAATGGGTTAAGTGGTTATAAAAGTAGTTCGGAACTCGCTAGGTAGTACCTATGATACATGTCTAATGTTGGGTTGCACAAAATTTTTTAACCACAATTAACTAACCAGCAAGTTTGACTGCGACATAAATGATTTACATTCATAATCAAAGGTGCCTGAGTGGTAAATTAAAAATTAAGATAACCGGACCAGTATAATTGGTAGAAAAATCAAACTTGCTGGTTAGTTAATTTTGGTTAAAAAAATATTTAACTCTTATTTTAATAAACATTGTTTTACATACAGTTACAACTAGGCGTAAAGAACAAAAACGCACGACCGTGCGTTATCATGCATAAAAACACACAACTGAGCGTTATGATGCCTAGTATAACAAGCAACTTATCCTTGAACCACTCAAATCGTAACATTTATCTATCTTGCGTTTTAAATATTTGACAGTGACATTGTCATTATTTAAGATGTGAAGTTCAAATCGATACTTTATAGATTATAAACCAATCTTTAATTTTTTATTAGTAACAATCACAGAAAAAGTATAGTACGTATTGCGCTCACTCGTCGCTACGCGGCTCTTTCGCAAGTTTTCTATTCGTGCGTAATATGCTAATTACCACACTAAATACGTAGGTAATATACTTATTATACAACCCGACATAAACGAGGTTTTCACCATACCAATGGCAACAGAAAAAAAGTATATGTTATATAACCACGTTTAAAATAAATCTTTTTTAAATATTGCTGCACTCGGCTGTAATTAAAATGAAATGGATTAATTAAAAATTATTATAGTATGAAGCACTTGTTAATACGCACTTCGGATCATATCTGTGATATGATTAAAATTAATTGAAGATGTGAATAAAAAAAAACTGAATATAATAAAAAATATATTTGGTTTATACTATAAAATGTATTTATGTATATATGTATTAAAATTAATATATTCTGTTAAATAAAACGAATCTTTTATTTATTAAGTTCTTTCCTAGGTAGATATATGTATACACTTGCCATATTATGAAAGCCAGAAGTGAAATAAAAATCATTAGTATAGGAAATGTTGGGAAAACGATATTGTGTTTTTTGACGTGCCCTCTTAAGCATAAATATTAGCATCCTTTATAGGTACCAAAAGTATTTTATCGAATATTCAAACCATTTCCACACTGAACAGTTTTTGAAATATTAGCATTGGTATCACTTTCAGAATACTATGGCAGGTTATATCTATATCTTGACGATACTCCCGTAAAAAAAACCTTCCCTTTTCTCTTAGATTTACTATTTCTTCCTAAAAATTTAACTTTCGATTAAACTTTTAAATGACTGGTGCTTGGATTAAAAAGTTATGACTTTTTAACCGAAATAAGTAAAAAATGATAAGTTGCTTGATATAAATGTGCAAATCAAGGGGTAGTCCTTGCAAATTATAGTGGTTACAAGTGCTACGGGGCGCTTAAAAATAAAGTTCTAGGGGGGAAGTAAGTACCATCTAAACCCCCTCTCTCTCCTATAGCGCTTTTACCGTAGGCCTACAAAATGCCATAAATATCATTTTTTAAAGGCCAAAGGTAAATAATATTTTTCCCTTATAACAGAAAGTGAAAGATAAATGCCAATAACTTAGACTTGAGGGCAGGAAATTAGAAACACTTACACCAAAGGGGTTTAAAATCTACACCATCGAAATATTTAGATCCAGTTATGTTTTTACCGTGGCATTATTTTATAAGTTATATGTAGCTTTTGTATTAATGGTGCTGTTGCAAATACATTTTTAGACGTATTAGAGAACACAGTACGTACTAAAATACATTTTTCTTTATTTTAGGAAAAACCATAAAAAAAATGTATGCAATACAAAACTTAGTTGTCAAATCGCAGGTTACACAAACAATTTCAATAATAATTAACTAACCAGCAAGTTTGACTGTGACATACATGACATTGACAAAAAAAAATTTTCACAATCATACTTGCCCGGTTACCTTAATTTTTAATTTACTAATCAGGCACTAAATTGGTTAGTTAATTATGGTTAAGAATCTTTGTGCAACCCAAGATTATTTTGTTCCTTGTTGTCATTTTAAACTTAGAACTGTCAATGTAGGACGGTTTTAACTTTAGACCCCTTTAGTGAATACGCCTATTAATATTTTAGGATAATATTTTTAATAGTTTTTTGATAAGTTAGCTTGTCGTGAATCATTATAATTGATAGTTTATGTTGAGACATATTTCAAAATTAAAACTAATCTTTTAATTAAAAGAATTCGTTCGTTTTTACTCAAAGTGAAATATTGTTTAATATTTCAGAAGGAAAAAGACATTCACAAACAAACACACAAAAAATTGCATCTTTATTTTAAAATTTTAACTTATAAATATTTATTATATATTGTACTTGTAATATTATCTATCCACAATTCGTAAATATATGAATCGCAGTTTCTTACTTACTGCATACTCTCGCCTAAACCAAATATATATAAGATATTAGTACACAATTTCGTACAACTCTGCTATTTAGTTCCAGTTTTAGCCTGTATCCCCATCTTTCGGATAGGAGGTGAACTAGGAACTTCGTTCGGAAGATATCTAGTGAAAAATATAAGTAGTTGGTGTATTCATTTAGGGATGCCCCTGCCAAACTCAAAATGAATCTAAACGATTGAATCACATTTTTATTTTTAAACCTCTTCAAAAAACAAAAACTAAAATGTAGGTAATAATAATTTATTATGCATTGGTAAGCTTGGGAAAAATTTACACAATATTATTGCATGCTGTAGAGTTACAGCGAACGTGAATTTAAATCAGCTGTGAATCTGAATCCAGGAATAATTTTACGATCTTCTAAAGTACAGGTAGAGTAAGTGCCAAGAATATAACATTGTTGGTTATATTTTTTCTTCTGTCTAAAAACTCCAGCCAAAAAATTGTGAACTATTACATACCCTATAGGTATTTATCTTAACGAATAGTTTTACATAGATCATTTTATGATTGACATCTGGTCGTGTACGGACGCCTTATAATAAAGAGAAAGATTCTTGGATTTTTATATTTGGTACAGCTGTAATCAAATAAAGTAATGATTTCTAATGTAACAATGTTATCTACGTAATGTTTGCCGGCGTGCAGGCAAGATTAAAATTAAAAAATTGAATGCCTCCTCTGGGAACCGAACACAGAACCGTTCAAATAAAGTAATAATTTCTAATGTAATAATTCTATAGATCTAGAATGTATATTGTCTACCTAATTATTATAATAAAAATGATTTTCTAATAACATTTTTTATTACAGAAATTAATAAATAGGTATAATTATTAAAATAGTAGGGAAAATTACCTGTAATAATACCTATATTAAGTAAATAGTAAAATAATAGGCTAGCTACCAGACCCTACTACGGTGTTGTACTATCCCTTTTTTTACCTGAGGTAATACTGTTCATTGGTTGAATTTTGCATGATGATTAATTTGTAACTGATTAAGCCAGTGAGGAGCAGAAAATGGGCTTTAAAGGCCAATAGAATGTTCATTCGAGTAAATTAGATAGGGTTTTCTTGTAGTTCAGGTTGACCTTAACGCTGATTTTACACGAGCCTCTATTGATATACATACATATATTCTCGCATTTATAATTGCGATACGCAAATACGTCTCTAGAACTTTCCGGGCTCTATATGATAAGTGTAAAACGATGGCGATGAAAACTAAAATATTGTTTTTGGGTCATTCTTCAAAAAAGCTTCAATTTGAGGTAACCAGTAAAAAATTACTTTTTTAAAAATATATTAATTTTTTTTTCCTAATAACAAAATTAATACAAATGGTGTTTATACTCCACTTATATTACTTTTACCTAAATATAATTTGTTGTTTCTGTTTTTGTATGAAACTCTCCCAAACGTCATACTCCGTTATCGTAACCTACCATATTTGTGGAAGATGACTTACAAGAAAAAATAATCTACTTGAAAATTCCTGAACTTTACTACTTTCTAATAATTGTTGCATATAGGTTAAATTGTTTACTTCCGATCAATTTATATCAATTTAAGTTCTAGAAACGGAAAAAATATAAATCTTTTTACGTGTAACTAACTACTGGCATCATTACCGTTATCAGATTATAATTTTTCGTATCAAACACTAGAGGCGCTGCAAGTCGGCGCATGCATGCATGTTGATTCTCCCTAACGATGGGTCAACAAAGCTAACAACATAAGGGTACGGTTGCTGCGTGTTTCGTGATAAATACGATGTAAACACGTGCTCAGGCTCAGTAGTTTGTTCGAACCTAAATCGTCATTACCGTGATCAGTTTATTGAGGTAAGTAATATATTTTTCATTGAAATTTTTTATTTATTTTATGCGTCCTATCAGAGATTATGCCTTAACGTAGAAAAAATACATTTTTTTTAACAATATAACATAAATTTAAAACATGCATGGTCATCAATTTCGTTAGATTATTACCGTTATCGATAAATGATAACGGTGATGATCTGAATGATAACGGAGTTTTTTTATATTTTTAGACCTGAAAATATAGAAAAAATGTCTCCGAAAAACAAAAAATCTAGCAGACAAGAACAGGTAAAGCAGAACATGAGAAGAATGAGAGCAAAGATATTATTTAGCTTTAAGATTCATTGATTTATACGTATCTTTTAGTATTTTTGTCTTTGTTTCCAAGAAAGTTTATTAAGCTATTTTTCAATAATCTGTGTGTTTTTTTAATACAAAATAAACGTAGTAAATTAATATATTTTTTAAATATATTTTACCATCTTTTCTTTACTATAAATTGTTGTTTTTAAAGCAATCTCATTTCCGTTATACACACGTCATTCTCGTTATCAACACATATAAATTATTTCAGAAAAAAATCATTAAATAAAATTGACAGGCTACTCTTTTGCAACAAGTGAGACATTTTTAATAACTTGTGGTAATTTTTAACCAACTGATTATATTTTCGAATAAAAAAAAAATGCACCCACTGAAAATTCAGTTTATTTCAAGAACGACCCTTTTACAATAAAAGTACAAAAAATCCTAATTAAAATATTACATTCCTCTTCCTACCTTAGTTTTTTATTTTCTACTCAAAAATATTATATATTTCGGTTTACTGGTTAAACCGGTTTAATAGCGAGATTTGTAGGAGAGTCGGACAGAAAGCCGGAGGCAGTTGATTGTAATAATTAAACACCTAAAGGTCTTATTTTAACCAGAAAAAAGTAAACATGTAACCGAAGCTTTTTACACTTTCGGTTTTACTACCAAACCCTAATCCGGCCTGGTCTATGCCCTCTATCCTACTAAGTTATTTATTACTTAATTCTGGCTATGGGCAGCAGTTTCATATATTCTATCCTCATAAACATTTAAAGCGCCCTTTTTCCTTTTCGTCAATAAAATTTCTACCCACATGAGGCTCGGGAATTTTTTAAATTTTGTTTTATTCATATCGGAATTTTTAGAAAAAATACATTTCAAATGGGATTAATGACATTGATATACTATAAAAATATCCGTGTTGTAAAAAGAAATACAAAAAGATATCTTTCTGTGACAGTTTACCTCCAACCAAAACGTCGATTTCGTCTCGAGTGACAAAATATAAAAAATTCTATAGATCTAGAATGTATATTGTCTACTTTAATTAAGGGTAAAATCACAATAAAGTTGTAGATAACTGATCTATGGTTATAATTAATATTAAAAAATTAAGCTAGTCTCTTATCTAGTTGCCTCATGTTAATTACTCGAATTATTGTAAGCTATTCGTTCGCGTTTACCATGAGTTAGGATTCTAAAAATAACTTCAACTTTATCCATACTTTAGCAGATATTGCAAACATATTTGACGAAACCTGTTCTTTATAATTTAAAATAAGAGTTTCCTTTCATTTCATTAGATCTATCCCTAGACGCGTTTCGACACGACAGTAGGATCTGATGAAAGAAAGGAAGGTGTACGCATCTATTTAAAAAGTTAAAAACGTATCGCTATAGAAAGATGTTGCCAGGGACGAACCCTACTACACTCCAAAATCCACTTATAGATAAAGAAATGTCACTGAAATGGTTAGAAAAAAGGCAGCTTCACGCTGAAACAAAAGGTTTTTTAATCTCTATCGAAGACCGTGTCATTCGAACTCGAGACTATGTACAGGTCATCTTGAAAAAAAGTGGAAGATGTGTACTTAAAATGAAATTGTCCCGGAGAAACGATATATAACATACTATGGCGGGTTGTGGTTCTATGGCACCCAATGCTTATCTGGGGAGACATAATCAGGTGACAAAGATCATCCACCAGAAACTGGTCTATAAACTAGGTCTAAAGGAAAACCTTCCATTATACTATCAATACTCATCCGAGCTAGTCCCTGAATATCTCTTATACTGGGATAGGCCAATAATAATGGCTAGAACAGTAGACCACAACCGTCCGGATATTCTTCTTATCAAAAAGACGACCAAGAAAGCTTTAATAATGGACATAGGTTGCCCACTAACACACAACATTTCTAAAACTAAATCGGAAAAGAAGACCAAGTATTCGAATTTGGCTATAGAGATATGGATATGGAAGTTACATAAAATAGACATAATTCCGATCATAATATCGGTGGAGGGAGCTATGATGAAAAATTTCAAGCCCAACTTGGAAAAACTGGGCCTGTCAGGTTATTTATGCCAACTAATTCAGAAAAGCGTCATCTTCCAAACTTGCCATATAGTACGGAAGTTTCTAAACAGTACAGGTTAAGATGAATTCTCTGTACTCTAAATAATACCAGTAATACCAACAAGAAGCTGTGAAACCTACCATTGGGAACATAATAATAATAATAATAACAATAAACGCATTTTATTTGACAATAGTCTAACAATGGAAATATAACAATAGATAAATAAACAATGTTTACTATACCTACACGCTAATAGTGAAGTTTAGCACTATATAGCTATATAGCTATGGCTACACACACATTATGTCGTTGAAAATTTATTTTCGGGATTCTCATTTGGATTACTTTCCGGGAAATTGTAGTTCTGCAAGTGACAAACACGGTGAGAGGTTCCACCAGGATATTTCAAACATGGACAGAAGGTATCAGGGAAGATAGAACTGTGAGATGTTATCTGACTACTGCTGGACCATTACGAGAGATGCCCCAGAGGCGGCTTTCAAAAGGTAGTCTAACAAGCTCAAAATAAGTGTCTAAACTTTAGATTCAATGATAAAAATATGTTGTTAAATTGGTTTTATTGATTTAACAATATATTGTTATCTGTATTCTTTATGTTCATTGTATATGACTATAAATTATTTTTTTTAAATATGGAGACGTCAAAATCTATCTATATTAAAACATATTTTATGATTGAGAAAAAAGGTATTTCACATGAATATAAATAGCGATGACTTAGTTATTAAATAGATAATCCATATTAAGTGCAAGTATTTCATTAAATTTTGCATAACAACTACATACATCTGGCACTTATAACAATGAATGATTTTCAAATTAATTTGTAGTGTTTATTATAGAAAAGATAACCTTAAGTGGATTGGTATATTTGTTAATTGTTAACATTTAAATTTAAAAATCTTATATTACAGGAAAGTACCTATACAGGCGAAGCCTAGCTTCAATAAGAGTGATATTTAGTCTACCTAATAGCCCTCCATACCAGCGTGAAACTCGGCATCGTTTTCTGGCTTGTTTAATTGAAAATTTAATACAAAAAGTGTACTAAGGAGTTCACAAGAACTTTCAGTTTGGCGGTGATACCTTATTAAGAAAAAACTTAAATTTTATTTTAAAATAAAATAGTAGAATTTAGTGTCCGTTAAAATATATAGAAAGAAAAACTTAGCGGCAAGCGGACATTGTAGTGTGTCTATCTTTTGCATTAAAGTACATAGGGACGCCAAAAGTAATGGGTTCCCTGAGGCACAGGTCGACAATGACAAGCTGTTTCGTCCTTGTTGGGACTTATCAGAAAGCCGTAACCTGTAAGCAATTGCCAATACAGCGAAAATATGTTTTCAAGATATTTTTAAAAATAAATACTAACACACTAAATTCTACTATTTTATTTTATTTAATTTTTTACACGACAGTTTTACGGATTAGTGCTGCACACCAGTGGGCGACTGCAGCGCGATCTAGATTTGAATCTACAAAACCGTAGAGATGTGTAGGGAAGCGCAAAAATGTTTCCTAGACTTTGTAACTAACTTTGTAACGTCAGAGAGTTCATGATTATACTAAATTAATTTACAGATTGTTCTAGACAAAAATGTCTACCATCGAACAATTATATTGTTCGAGTTTTCTATGCAGAATTTTGGTTTGGAGCGATTTGGTTGGAGGTTTCACGTCGTTTGTTCTCGGTTCAGTGAAAGTCAATAATTCATTTAGCTCATTTTTTTCCGTACAAACAGTTTTTCTTCTATTCCTTTTATTATAAGTCACGCTTCCTGTTCTCTCAAACCTCTCCCTTAATTTTTCGAGAGCTCGATTAGTGGGTTGTCATCTGTCTGGATATATTTCATATTAACTTGTTGATAACGATATATATTTGTCACTTGCACCAAAAATGTATATCGTATCCATCATTTCAGTACTTGAAAAATTATTTTTTAAAATATAAAATATGTTAAAATTAATGACAAGCACCTAGATTAGGAAAATACCTCGCCGAAAAAATATTACTCTTATACGTATTTTAATTTGACATTATATTCAATTACATTTGTTTTGACTTTGCTGGTCATGGCTACTAGAAAAATAAAAACTATAGTTTTTTCACGAAAATTTGAATAAAAATCAAAATAATGGCAAAACTAGTTAATTTTGGTATGGGTATGACTTAACAATAATAAAAGATACTTAAAATATCATATTTCAATTGAAAAAACAGAGTCATTGTGGTTTAAAATTGTCTATATTCTTATGTCAACAGAAAACACCCTGTACAAAATTTTAAATACTTGAAGATTTAAGACAGGTTTCAACTCCTAAACTTAAGAGATTACAAGCAATTCTCGATATTCTAGTTGAAAAATACAAATAATCTTTAATAGTAGAGACGGTATATTACTTTTCCTACGATCACCTATGAAAATGAGAAAAAAAGCACGGTTAACTTGGCTCGAAAGCGCCGAATGTAACACGCGTGTTAAAAAAAAATATTTCAACTCTAGAGTTGAAATATAAGGCACACTATTTAATTTAAACATATTATGGTGCCAATTTGACAGACCACCCCTATTTATTAAAAAGGACAAATTTTAAAAAGCAGTTATTGTAAAGTGTTTAACTTATTTATCATGTATTTGTCGACTGATTCAGAATTATAGGGTGTGGAAATACTCCATCTAAAATTTAAAATAATATTAATAATATACTGGAAAATCTATTACCAGAAAAAAGATATCGCGCTGAAGAGAGATTCATATATTAAACAACAAATCTTTATCGGTAGCGATAGCATAGAGAATAGAGCTCTAGCCTACAGATCGCAAGGTCACAGGTTCAAACTCCATCAGGATTATTTGACTTTTTTTTATAAAAACATTAAATAATTTATAGAATTATTTTGAATTGAAATCTTACTTGTTGGGTGGATTTTTTAAATTTATGTTTAATGTGTCTTTTTTTGATTAAATTTAAAATTTTTCATTCTGGTTAATATAGAAATCAATCCAGGATTAGTTCTTCCTATGATATATAAAAAATGAAAAAATTAAAAAGTTAAACTACAAATAAAGGAAAAGCCTATTGACAAATTATGAAACCAGATATTAAGTGGAACATAATCCTAAGTATGCTAATTTCAACACTAGTGTTGATATTTTTTTTTCACAGATCAAAGGCTTTTTCAATAATTCTTTGTGGCCGTAGGAAAAATAGTGTACATTACTCGTGTGAAAATGATTATTCTAAAACTCCGAGAATTTCCGCACTCGGCTGACGCCTCGTGCTAAATATCTTCTCGTTTGAAAAGTATCACTTTCATCACTTGTTATGTAATATACAATTGCCACACAAATGAGCCACCCTGTAGCTGTTTGTTCTTTTTTTCAACAATTTTACTTGTTTAATTTAAACACGTGACTAATATCATTAATTCAACGTCTGCCACAACCAGGTATGCGCTGATTATTTAACTATTTATTTAATTTTATGTTTCACCCAATTTATTCACATACATTTTTACACCTCATTAACTCGCCACGTGTGCCGATATCAAATCCGGTTGCATATGCGGACACACACGGTTTAATAGTGTACTTGACAGCTCATCATAGCCCCGTTCTGTGTAGAAAATGCAAGTTGACGTGCGAATTTAAGCCCATATATGAGTTTAACATGGTTTAGCATATCTATTATAGGGTGTTTATTTTTATAGTTACATTTCTTGATAAGTTATATTTGGTAACTCATTGTAATATTTTAGCAAAAGATGCGCCGTCACCGTCCTTAGGCTGTATTAAGAACTAAAATATGGAAGCGAATCATTTAAAATACTATCAGTTATTCTTTAATATAAAACATTAATTGTATCAAGTTCTCCGTTTGATAGGCCCTAACATAGTCTCTGGAACGTAGTTCCATAGCTACATTATTGCGCCACTTCCCAGTCACCCCTGGGGACAATTGAATGGTGTTATGCAAAACAATTACATATTTTTGAGAAAATTACGTTTTTAACATTATAGGTTATAAAAACGACTTAAAAGATTTACGAAATGACTGTTTATGTTTATACCAAGAACATAGTACGAGGCCTGCGGCGGTGGTTCAGCGGCGAGTCACTAGCATTCGACTCCAAGTTCGAACCTCGGAGTGGACATACGCACAAAAAAAGAATGTCTGAATTTTAGTAGGTTTAAGAATGCAGGGAAAATTGTAAAATTTATCATCTCCCAACCCACCCCATTTACGGCGATAACCAGGCCGGATGAGATCGGATATCTCATGAGGTACGGAAGAAGGTACACACTCCCCAATCGGTATGTCAAGCAATGGCGCAAGAAACCGAGGGTGAGCCCTTGGGGGTGCGGCATGACTGAGGATCGTGGTTCAGAACCCACGATAAGCTGTAGGTCCCTTCGGAATGGCCATAGCATCAACAATCTTCTAGTTTGTTGGATTTCGGGGAGGGGGCCCTGGGCCCCCTGGCTGCATCACTGCTTAACGACGTTTAAGGACGCTTAAGGCAGGTTTACATTGGTTGCAAAAAAATAATCGTTTTATTTTTGATATTTGCCAGCTTTTTATGTCAGGTTAGAACCGTCAGTCGCGTTAAAAGGTTATGCAACCGTGCTCGCACTCTCGTAGTGACGACATGCGCAGCCATGTTAAAAGTTCAACTTGCTTAATAGGTATACTGTATGTATTAGGTGTATCGTGACTGTACTAAGAATTTTACACTTATTTGATAAAGTACACTCATGTCTAAATTGAGATATTGACATTTTGACAGGCTGCAGCATGCAACGTCCAAATGGCGAATAAAAAGAACTGTTTTATATTCCTATCTTCCTTTTTTATTTTCTACCCGAAATATCAATTTTGGATTTAACGGTTAAACCACGGGTTTGTTCCAGACATCATGCTGTTTTATCATTTTTGATAAGTTCTTGGATAAATATGTGATCTTCTAAAATTCGTTGGTAGACCCGGTATAATATCTATCGCCTTGTCGGTGGATATAACTTTAAAGTTTATCATTAATTCAACACTAAAATGTTATATTCATCGGCACGTTATTAAATATTTATAAAACGTCCAATAACATTCATGCCAAATATATTAAACTAGAAAAATAAACGAAAATCTACTTTTATATTCAATAATAATTATTTTGCAGGAAAGCTTATAAAAACTGTCCCCAGCAGCAAAGCGGTTTTAACCGCGAAAAGATTAGACCATCGTTCATGTCAGCTAAACGAGGCGGTGTCAGCTCTTCCACAATGCCGAATTTATGACGGCTCATTAACATAACGCGACCTGAAAAGAACAATGAATTTTGTGCAAAAATGTCGGCGTTCAGACCCGGAAAAGCCCGATATTTCATTGATGCACCATCGGTTTGACAAATGCCAGTGCCAATAGCAGTCGGTTTTCGGGGACAGGGTAAAATCACTTCGTATTTTTCACAATTTAGGAGTTTGTTAAAAGTTTCCTGCCGTCGTCGTGCTTAAGGGCCTTTGAGGGAAACATGGCAACAGGAGTTTTAGGGAAAATTGTTTTTTGCCGCGGAATACAAAGAAGTTTTTGACCTATTTGTATGGTTTAATTTTGACAGTTATTTAAATTGGTTATATGGACGTCTGTGTCTCTTCGGAAAACAAGGGATTTTGAGCTGGAATTCCTTTTAGAATACTCTTGTATCTATTAAAAGTTTATAAAGTAGTTCTTTTAATGACCTAATAGCAATTAAATATTTAAAATATAAATAAATATTTGAATATTCTTAAAAGACAATTTCTCTATCAACACTAAGAAAATCTCCAGCAAAAACATTCTTTTTGGCTATCCCAAGTAAATATTTGCCAAAGTGGCAAATTGACTTTTTGGTAGCAGTAAAATAAGGTTTACTCATGTCTCTTTATTGATCTTGATAAGTTCCTTGCTGTCGATAATAAATATTTCTTAAAACCAGTATTCAGATGTTTCCGTGTCGACGTTCGGTATCGCTAAAGAGCCAAATTCGAATATTTCAGCAGTCCGGTGAAATTTCTTATGGCGGGATCGAAGCTAATGACGTCAGACTTCCAGGCTATTCACTCAAGTTAGGACCTGCGTTCTGCCTATCGTTTGTGTCAATATTACACCTACGCAGTTATTTCTACAATGCGAGCGTGTTTATCAAGACAGGCAAACTGTGAACTTGTTCTGAATATATTTGTCTCTTTTTGCTTTAACTGCCGTTAGATTACAGAAAAAGACGGATATATATGTTCCGAGTGGCACGAGCAGTTTATTTTATAATTCTACTTAACTTCCCCGTCTGGAGCCAAATGGAATCGCCCAACGTGGTCCTTTGGTGAAAATGGCTGTTATTTTATCTTCTAAATGTTCATTAAAAAAAATCATCGTCATTTTGCTAATATATATCTCAAACATATTTTCATTAACTTGGATTAATATATTTTATCCTTATAATTATACAAATCATCACATCATATTAGTATCTAAACTAGCTAAAATTTGCAAACACTTGTAATTATGTTTTTATTCTAAATTCGTGAAATAATTTAGCCCTAGAATACGACCCGAAATCATTTTAACCCACTTTGGAACTTTTATTGCAGTGTGTTTCTTATTATGCATTTTGGAGACAGGATTTGGTCATTGCTCTTCTTTTAAACCAGTTTGACTGTGAGTATTGACAATAGATCTTTATTAAACATACGAACATTGCTAAAAAAACTGTATATACGTAGAGAATGAATGAAAAACTAGTAAACAGAGAACCCGATAACCAGATTACGAAGAAGTATAAGACTTAAATATTAACTGCGATATATGTACATACAGGGTGACAATTTGAAAACGAACAGCATTTAATATTGCCTCTACCAATGATAGTATGAAAATTTAGCGAAACACGTCAATTGATATATCGAGGGGGACATTTTTTAAGATATTTGTTGTCGTGTTACTTTCAACCCCCTAACCCCCAGGGCACCTACCCCTAAAATTTTAAATGGCAACCCCTATTTATTTTGCCATTTTTGTGTTCCTTATAAAATTCTACATAAACTGTATCATTTTTTTTTTTCAAAAAATGTAATTATTTTATTTTTTCTAGTGGCGATATCGAAGACGAAATGTAAATAAATAAAGGAATTTGGAATGTATTTCTACATTTCGTGTTCGATATCGCCACTAGAAAAAATAAAATAATTAGGGGAGAGTAAGGCAAAATGACATAGAAGGCAAAACGACATACCGACTGTTTCTCGGCGCTTTTTGGAGGAATATGTTTTCTGTGTATGGCAACACTTCGACTGTAGTATTATCTATGCCTTAAGTTGCGGTAGAGACGTTGGAAGTGTTTTCCGTTGTTGTTATATTAATTAGTTTAAAAAATGCTTTTCAAGATCAAGGTAAGTTGAAATTAGTCATGATACATTTCTTACTAATTCTAGTAGCAAATTGTTTCTCGGTTGTCTACAATACTTAGTATTTTGTGCCTTTCTATTACCATTACATACGACCAACTACTTAAACATTATAACATACAAATTTACATAATCTCGTGCATAAAACATTAAGGCAAAACGACATATGGGGTGTGTCATTTTGCCTTACATGAATATACGGAGTGTGGTGGCTTGTTAATTTCATAACTTTGTGCTTCAGATGATGTCTAATTACAACAAAAAAATCGAATCGATAATCCCGGTCCAGTGAAGACATGCAGAAGGCAATAGAAGCGGAGAAAAAATCGAATCGACAATCCTGGCCCAGTGAAGACATGCAGAAGGCAATAGAAGCGGTAAATGATAAAAGGATGGGATGAAAAAAAGCATCTATTACGTTCAATGTGCCTCAGGCAACATTGCGGAGACGCTCCCAGAGAAAAAATGTCGGTGCCCGTGGTGTAACAAAATGTCTCGGTCGCTTTAAGAAGTCACTCAGTGTTGATCTGGAACAAAGTTTGATCAGACATATATTAGAGGGTCCAAAGGTGTAAGGTCTGGGGATCTGGTAGGCCACTTAATTTCGCCTCTTATTCATATTTACTGATTTAGATGATTTGTTATTTTCGGGATAATTTGGGTTTTAAAAAACACACAAGTCGTTTTATTTAAAATAAAAATGCTAGTATTTTTTCTGACTAACTCAGTACAGGGTTTCAGGGTTCAAAAAATAAAATAAAAAATGCAGGTCCCTGTTTAAAAAACTAAAGTTGATAACAGTTCCACAAAAACGAAACTATGTACTTAAATTTTAAAAGCACGCTAGTATAAAGCTAAGAAAGTTGCTTTACCAATGTTGTATTTGTTTTTCTGTACCGGTTAAAATAGTTAGATAAATTTAAAAAACCAAAACTCAAATTTTAGTTTTTTCGAATATTTGGAAAAGTAAATAATAAAGCTCAAATTTTGTTTTACGATACTGGGTACGAAATTCTGCAACTTTGCTTTCATGTGACCGATGCTGTATCTCTTATAGTCTCCGAGAAACCCATGATTGGCATCGAATTTGGGACACCCTGTACAAGTGTAGAATTACAAAAGCAGTTTCGGCTTTAAAATCATAATCAATAATTTTTAAAATAATTCCAGACTTTTTGACGTACTGTATACAAAAGGCATTGTTTATCCGGAAATGTTCTCCAACTTCTAGATATCGCAGAGGGTTGAAATTTGGTGGGTCATTTTTTAATTCGTTTAACGAGTTAAAATAGTAGAATAAATTTAAAAAATATTTCTTGACACAATACTGATTTTTTTCTTTCTCGGCAGTTTCCTGCCATTGAGCGCACAGGACCCATGCTAGTATTAGACAAAATTAACAAATCAAATCTTTTTAAATCAGTTCTATAAAGAAAATCGTAATACTAGTGAAAGCTGACAGAAGATGTATCTATACATATTATCTTGTTTTCTTAGACGAAACTTTTTCATAGTCACCCATTTATAAATTGCCTAGTTTGTTCGGTATAGAGGGTAAGGATTGATTTGGTCTACAAAGCTGCCACCCTTGGCCGATTTGTTATAGGCGATACACAGGCGGTTGTAGTGTTTTTATCATTCTAGGTTTTGTCAGTGGCGGATCTTAAAAACTATTGAATGAAAGAAGATTTACAGACTTTTTCCAAAGTGACTGTTAGTTAATATACTTTCGTTATAGTTGTATAAAGGACGTAATAAAAAAAATGTTTTTTATTTTTTTAATAGATACACAAGAAATGTCGTTTTCTTGACTCCAATACCTGAAGTTGTGAACATTTGGTTCATGGTTTAACGTAAAGCAAGACTCATCGGAAAAACAGATATTTCTTAAAAAGTATCTCTTATTATTACAGGTTCCGTCATTTCAAAGTTTGATCTTCGTTCTTCATCGCCGTAATTCTGGATGTTTCTCGTACTTGTATAAATTGTATTTGTGCTTTTGTAAAACTTATAATGCAGTACTGTGATGTTTACCTAAGGTTTTTAATATTCTAGTACTAACTAGACCATTATTTTCTTCGATATGAAGTAGTAAATTTACTTCAGTATCATTATCCCCCTCTTGGTCCCTTCTATTTACAGTTTTGCATGGGCATATACTTAGCATGGTACCTTTGGATACAAATTTTTTAATTATTTTTCTTTTTAAAGTGAAAAGAGTGTTGTTTCCCTTCCTTCATCGGACTTCATCCCTAGACGCGTTTCGTCATATCATGACTCATCAGTAGGGCTAGAAGTCGTTGAGTGAAGGGAAACGGTCTACTGTATACAGTCTTCAAAGTACGTAAAATTTCACTTCTTTGATACTTTGAAGACTGTATACAGTAGACCGTTTCCCTTCACTCATCGACTTCTAGCCCTACTGATGAGTCATGATATGACGAAACGCGTCTAGGGATGAAGTCCGATGAAGGAAGGGAAACAAAACTCTTTTCACTTTAAAATTGCTTCGGAGCTTTGTACCGACGACTACGGTAGCGCGTACCTAGCGGTAACACTTGGAATTGTGACGAATGTCTTTGCAAGTGATCTTCTATGGCAATTGTGCTTATTTCTATAGGCTTTGTTAGAGGTGCAGGTACTTTATCGAACATTGACTAGATGTCGCTACTCGTAAAATTTCACTTCTTTGATTTTTCTTTTTGTTTATCTACCTGGAATGGGTCGATTAGGAATTTCTACTGGGAACAAGTCGGACACCATTCAGTGGCGTGCAAAGCCGTTTGAACAGGGTAGGCAAATATTTAATTTTCACAATTGACTTTAAAAATTTTCAACATAGTTGACAACGCCATTACCTTAATTACATGTACTTGAAAGGGGACATTCTACATTTTTTTTTCTACAACCGACGGCGACGCGCAACCTTTATAGCAAAAGCAAGCACGGGGCGAAAACACTAATATGTATTATAATTATGAATAAATTTAATCCACATTAGTTTTATATTCAGATTTTAAATCTAACATCCACTTGAGTGAACCCCAAGTTAATTATTATGTAAATTATAATTTAAGATACTTATTAGCAAATATTATTATTTTAAATTAATTAAAAGTACTTCTTATTTTACGTTACAAATTAAAATCGTAACTAACCTAATTATTAAACTATATAGGGACATGTTTCATATCGAGAACGCGTTTTATTTTTTGAAACTAAAATTGAAAGATTGGCACCAATGCATATTTTACTAGCGCGGGCGGATTGCTGACGGAGGCTCAGGTTGCGTGTCACGTGTATTTGTTCTCTTTCTAGCTTACTGCCTACTGGCTCTCTAACTCGCTTCCACTCGTATAAAAGCAGTGCTTTTGCTGTTATACGGGATGCTTATACAGCGATCGAATTTACGATTAATTGGCAACGAATGCGTTCGTAGAAATGATCTCAATGTTATACGATTCACTTTTCGATCCTGGTCCTCTACATACACATAAATATTGCCGGATATTACACGGATAAACATTTAAATATAAAGAAATAATTTTGGTTGAAGTTTGTTTTATTGGTCCCAGGGTAGGCATTGCTTTTTGTCTACATTATATGCACGCCACTGATACCATTTGATAACTATTTCCACCGTAGTACTATTTAATCATAACTTTTTCCTCAACTTAATAGCTCATGGCGATTAGAAATATGCAACGCGAGAACTAGTTTAAAAATTAAAAACGCTGTCAAATATTGACAAGTGTCAGCCTAATTATAAAGGTAATTGCTCATGCTCATATTTTCATTTTAACCTGAATGAAAATTAAACAGAATTGTTCTCCAGATTTAAGCTAGTTTGATGACAGAATTTTCTTAATATCTCAAAAATGGTATGTGTAATATAGTTTAAAATTCGCAGATATTTTACTCGCACTAAGCTCTTTAAGAAATCTTAATAAAAGTTTTTTTAAGATTCTTTTTTTCACCTCGAAATTTACATAGGAAATCGCATGTGTCCTGTTCGTGTGCACCACCTGGTATATAAAACATGCATCAAACATGTGTTTTTTTGTTTTTTGTATAAAATCAATTACTTTGTGTGATATTCTACCCGCCGCTGCTACTGATTCAAAAAATCTGCAGGAAACTATTCTTGGAAAGGGCAATCAGAATCGTAAACGTCCTGGAAACTGCGGGGGAGGCATAGTTATGGATGAATTTATAGTAAATATAACGCAATCACGGCGCAGTAAAACGGCAGTGACTGTTGCAATGGGCCCATAAAATAGATTTCAGTGCGATTTTTGGGTTATGGACTGTAAAACTTGTTGTTAAATATCATAAAAGTTTTGACTTGAATATATTAGGGGGCAGGAATCAAAGGATTGAAGTAAAAAACATAACTTCTGAGATGTTAAAATATCTGTGTATTTTACTAATTTATATTTAATATTTTAAGAACGTCCCATACCAGCGTGAAACGAGGCATCGTTTCCTGGCTTATCTAATTGAAAATTTATTACACAAATTCAACTAACGGGTTCACAAGAACTTCTAGTTTTGCGGATGATACTTTATTATTATTTTTTTAAAATAGAAAATGTATTTTAAAGTTTCAATTATTTAGATTTAAATTATATCTTCCGCCATGCAGAATATACAAATAGAAATATTGCGGCTATTTATGTTAATTTCTTATTTTCCATTAAAATTACGATGCCCCGATATTATCTTAAAAATCTCCACTGACGCCGCGGCACTTAATTCTCGTGAAAATGGTTTTTATAATATTTTATATATTTTTTATTTACTTAAGGCCTGAGCCCCAATCAAAATATGTCAGAAAATAGTAGAACAATCGCGGTTAAAAAATATTTGCATCGCAAAAATCAACAAAGGGAAATATAAACATCCAATTTATAGCTTTGCTGATGACAGCACACTTGTCTCATCTTTTACCTTGACTCCCCAAACATCCGCTGTCGACGCACATCTTCGCAGGCAGCATGAAGTATTGCGCCTCAACGATGACCTCGAAGAAATTTTGGCTTGGGGTGACAGTAACCAAGTCGAATTTAATGCTAAGAAAACCCAGGCAGCAGTCTTCTCCAAAAAGGTTAACATTGCAGAACCTGTATAGTCATGGCAGGACACGCAATTCCCCTGGCACCGTCTATTAATTTGCTGGGGGTCAATCTGGGAGGTAATATGTCTTGGCATGATCACGTTGCCGCAATTGCCAAGGCAGCTGCACAGAAACTTGGTGTACTTTTCCGCACCACACCTCATCAATTTTTAACACTCTACAAAGCCCAGATTCGACCATCATTAGAATATTGCTCTCATGTCTGGAGCTCTGCACCCAAGCACACCCTTCGGCTACTGGATTCCATTCAAAGGAGAGCCGTTCGTCTGATCGGCGACCCCGAGCTGACCAAGACCCTCGATAGCCTGGAGCATCGAAGACAGGTTGGTGATTTGGCTCTCTTTTACAGATATTTCCATGGCAGGTGTTCGACTGACATTGCCCACTTGATTTCACCTAGAGCAATGCAAAACAGAAATACACGGCGAACCACTGCCGCTCATCCATATGTTGTTCAGCTTAGGACTCCTCGAACTTCATTGTTCAATAATTCTTTCATCTGGAGAACGTCATCTTTGTGGAATGATCTTCCTGAGGTCATGTTTCCCAATGAATACAATCTTCAACGTTTCAAGACCAACAAAAAAAAAATATTTTCTATAGGTATACATACATTGTCTAAAACAGAGCGGAAAATTGGAAATATTTGAAATAAGAAAGTGCATTTATGCACAAATCTTTAGTTCAGTTAGAAAATAACAATAGTTCCGTAAAATGATATTTTAGTTTTACATCTTCAATTTTCGCATCATTTCGTGCACTCCTTGGGATCTGGGATATATGTTTTAATTCAAATAACAAAAAATCTAATTTGATCTGACGGATTTGCAACCTCACTTTTGTTAAGTGTCATAAAATGACGTGTAAAATTTACAACGTAGTTTCTTTGTGATTGATAAGTTGCAGTTCCTAACTAGGATGGATATGATACTATATCCGTTCAGTTAATCGAAATAACTCACTTATCTAATCACTTTAGTGTAAAAGAAACAGCAAATATCCATGTGTTTAGTAAGCGCCTATTTGCTCACAATGTGGAAATGATGTGAGGATTTTAACTAAAATGTTGTTCTCGAAAATTTTATACCCAACATTAATAAAAAAAACATACATATGTTGTTTTGCAGGGAAAATAGAAATTTTAATTAGACAATTTTTCAAAACAAGCCATAACCATTTACGTGCAATCATGGCGCCTTTTCTGATATAATTTTTTTTAGTCGACAAACTTGTAATTTTTATGTAGCATTTTCCCTGATCACGAAAGTGATATAGAAACCTAGTACGACAAAAATAAGATTTTATTAATTGATTGAAAAAGGATGTGAAGTACATTCAGTCATAGATTGCCAAGAAATTATATAAATACCTCTCTTTATCTCAAATAAAGTACTAAGGCGCGAGATGATAAAAACATCAATTATGATTGCGATACCGTTTTAAAAAACGACTATCCAATCTACTACTACACCTACTACTAAATAGTAATTAACATTTTTTACAGTGACCACTTTTTCAAAGATCAAAAATATTTTGAATTGTTTCAATATTTTATTAATTAAATAAAATTTAAACAAAAAAATTTTTTTGAATTGCTTGAAGAAAATTAAAATAAAAGAAAGTCAGGTTTTTTAAAAACGGGTGTAATCGAAAAAGAAAATAATTAAATAAAAAATTGGAAAATTTAAAAATAATTGCGAAAATTCACAATCACTTCACTTTTACAAAAATAGGATTTTTTTTTTAATGATAAAACACCTGCACTGTAGGAAAAATCCTTTAAGGCGCTCTGGGAGCGGTGCGTGTGCGAAGAAAGCGATTAACGTTGGTCTTGAAACGTTGAAGATTGTATTCATTGGGAAACACGACCTCAGGAAGATCATTCCACAAAGAAGACGTTCTCCAGATGAAAGAATTCTTGAACAATGAAGTTCGAGGAGTACTAAGCTGAACAACATATGGATGAGCGGCAGCGGTTCGCCGTGTATTTCTGTTTTGCATTGCTCTAGGTGGAATCAAGTGGGCAATGTCAGTCGAACACCTGCCATGGAAATATCTGTAAAAGAGAGCCAAATCACCAACCTGTCTTCGATGCTCCAGGCTATCGAGGGTCTTGGTCAGCTCGGGGTCGCCGATCAGACGAACGGCTCTCCTTTGAATGGAATCCAGTAGCCGAAGGGTGTGCTTGGGTGCAGAGCTCCAGACATGAGAGCAATATTCTAATGATGGTCGAATCTGGGCTTTGTAGAGTGTCAAAAGTTGATGAGGTGTGTACAACCTTTTGGTGCGGAAAAGTACACCAAGTTTCTATGCAGCTGCCCTGGCAATTGCGGCAACGTGATCATGCCAAGACATATTACCTCCCAGATTGACCCCCAGCAAATTAATAGACGGTGCCAGGGGAATTGCGTGTCCTGCCATGACTATATCCGGTTGTGCAATGTTAACCTTTTTGGAGAAGACTGCTGCCTGGGTTTTCTTAGCATTAAATTCGACTTGGTTACTGTCACCCCAAGCCAAAATTTCTTCCAGGTCATTGTTGAGGCGCAATACTTCATGCTGCCTGCGAAGATGTGCGTCGGCAGCGGATGTTTGGGGAGTCAAGGTAAAAGATGAGACAAGTGTGCTGTCATCAGCAAAGCTATAAATTGGATTTTGGGTTTTCACTAGAAGGTCGTTAATATACAGTAAAAAGAGGGTAGGCGACAATATGGACCCTTGAGGAACACCGGCATTGATGGTGAAGGTGTCTGAGAGAAACCCGTTAATCGCCACTTGCAGAGAACGGTTCTTAAGGAAGCTGGTTAACCATAAACAAAATCCATTAGGCATATCAAAGGACCCCGCACAAAGCTTATGGGAAATGGTTTTCGGCTAATTTTTCTAAATTTTTAGCATTTTTCGTCCTGATTAAAAGTGTCCAGGGCCGTAATCCAATCCTATGACTAGTTTTTTGGTTATGGCGTTGTAAAAATGGTAATTTCTTACTTTGAGATTTTATGCATTGTCTGGTGCTTTTACTATTTTCTTAAAAACTATTATCTTTTTTATTTTTTTTTTATTGGTGGAAAAGTAGGCCTTAAGTGTAATTAAATATGTACAGGATGTTCAATACTTTATAAGCGGATTAAATAAATACTAATATTAAAAAATTATAAAAAAAAAAATGTATCTACCTACTTATTTTTTTAATTTTTAAAACAAACGGCTAAATTTTGTTTATATTTTAATATTTTGTAGTACCAAGCTATGGATAACAAAAAATGGGTATAGGATGACGAAGAATATATTGCCGGGTATTTAATATTTTTTTTAAATTTTAAATCATTGTAACTGGTTCTCCCTGTATATCTAACCTAAGAATGTGTTAGTTAGTTAATTATTTTAAAAGAAAATTATTACAGATTGACATAAAAATTAAATAAATCTATTAAAAGTCGTTTATTACGTTTACAGGTGAATTTTCAATTTTTTTTGAAAAATAAAATACCCGGCAATATATTTTTCGTCAACCTATACCCATTTTTTTTATCCACAGCTTGGCGCTACAAAATTTTAAAATATAAACAAAACCTAGCCGTTTGTTTTCAAAATTCAAACAATAAGTAAATTTTTTTTTTGGTTTTACATAATTTTTTAATATTAGTAGACATTTATTTAATCCGCCTATCAATTATTCAACATCCAGTACATATTTTCTTTCTATATAAGTGAAAAAAAACTTAAGACCTACTTTTCCACCAATAAAAAAGTTGATAGTTTTTAAGTAAAAAGTGAAAACTCCAGACAATGCATAAAATCTCAAAGTAAGAAGTTGCCAACTTTAAAAGGCCATAACTCAAAAACTAGTCATATGATTGGATTATGGAAGTGCCCCGGTTTGCCCCCCCCCCCCCCTTAGATCCGGGGCCATGCATACTTTTAATCAGGACGTCAAGATCTAGAAAATACTAAAAATTCAGAAAAATTAGCCGAAAGCCATTTCCCATAACCTTTGTGCGGGGTCCTTTCAATTTAAAGTTTACATCTTTTAATGATAATAAAATGTCTGTATGTTATTTGATCAAAATATTTTAAAAACGTTTTCAAAAATACATGTGTTTACTAGTTTACTCTCACCGAACACTTGAAACTAAATTGTAAAATTGTTCTTTTCTTGTTTTAATCGGTAAATAAAAACATCTGATTCCATTTAAAAATATTTAAATTTACAAAGTCTCACGTAGGACATGAACCTTGTGAATTCACCTGAAGACAACTGGAGATACTTACTAGTTGAAACGTTGTAATGTAAAAGAAATAAAGACAATGCAAGTCCAAAACTCTTGTATCATTCAAGAAACATAATTGTCTGCAACTTGCAAAAATAACTTTATCACATTTTTCAATATCTGTTCAAATTTTAAAAGTTTTTAAAAATTCATTAATAAACATGGACAGGATTCACTCAAGAGAACGCAATGTTTTTTAAATATATAGTATATATATAAATTCGCATGGAACTGGAAAAGAATTTAAAAATATTGTTCGAATCCACTTACGATAAACTTGTAACGGTCTGGCCATCAATTTTTAAAATTTGCCCTTACACGATCAGTATAACTGTCATCATTAATACTGTCAGTCCAAATGATCGTGTAGAGTCTGCATCCTTATAGTAAAAAAACTTAAAATAATTTTGGCTTGGATCATCAAATTGTTCTTAAATTTTAAAAAGTTGTGAAGTACCTACTTTATGCGGTAAAAGAGATAGCATTTATCTGATTAGATAATATATTATTTTAAGAAGTAAGTCTTGATTTTATTACCTAAATGAATACGCTTGAGTTACTTATAAGTACGTAAAAAATGAGAACGTTTTGGGGGATACTTTTGTGTCTTGGTGCAGTTAATCTACCTTTAACAAGAAGTACGTAGAATAATAATACGGAAATATTTTAGATAGCCCCGAATTTTTGCCTTTATTTTTAACACATTTTAGTGAAATGTCTCAAAAAAACGGTCAATGTTCTGGTTTGGTCCCCATAACTTTTGAGGTTTAGTTTAGGCCCTGCAACTGTTGATGCCACCTTTTCCAGTCTGTCATTGGAAGGGCTTTTAACATAAAACAATTTATTAATTTTACAAAATATTTATTTTAATTTTGATCTTTAGGTGATTCCTGCGGCTGGATATTTGATTCAGTTGTAATTAATGACACTACAATTGATCAAGAAATATATAATTTTACTCTTGATGGAACTTCTGGTAAGTAATGGTTACAAATAATTAAGGCAGGATTATCCGTAATTTAAAATCTGTATTTTATCTATTTTAACAATTTTATTGAGTTTCTATTTTTTAATAATAATGCCTAAATCTGAAACGTTTATATTCAAAACATAGGCGTACCCATTGACAAGTAATATTGCCCTAAGTCTTTGTGAAAATACCTTATAATGCCGTGTAAACCCCTATTTTGTAAAGGAACGTTCAATATTGAATGGTGTTCGCCGCGCGACGCTGTTCCGTAGGTAAGTTACATCTCAATTTAATAAAACCAAACTAACACCGAAATGGTAGACAGCTCGCAAAAATTTCCGGTCGTTCGCAGTAGTTTGAAAGATTCTTATGCTCCTTGTCCTTTGTCGCTTTGCTAATTCTACTTCAACGTTCCAGCTTTAATAATGTTCTAAGTTTAACAAATTTTTTGTAAATATTGAGATAATTATTTTTTATGACAAATTCTGTATTATGTAAACGAAATTTTATTAGGATCAAAAATTCTTAATGCCTTGTTTAACAAAATATTATTGTCTCGATAGATACCAAATATGCTATCCGGTTCTGTGTAAAAGAACAGTGGCATAGTGCCATCTAGCGAGAGTAAGGTTAAGTTTAATGTTTTGCAGTCGGTTTAATGAAGTTCTAAAAATTTAACTTTGACATTTAACAACAAAAACAATCTAAGTAGTTAAATACTTTTTTATTGTATGTATGCCCACTCCGGGAGCCGGGTTCGATTTCCGGAGTGGGCATACGTACAATAAAAAAAGTATGTCCGAAATTTAGTAGATTTAAGAATGCAGGGAAGAGTGTAAAAGGTATCATCTCCCAACCCACCCTATTCACGCCGGTAACCAGGCCGGATGAGATCGGACATCTCGTGGGGTGCGGAAGAAGATACACACTCCCCAATCGGTAGGTCATGCAATGGCAATAAACCAAGGGTTGATGGGGGGTGTCGCATGACTGAGGATCGTGGTTCGGAACCCACGTTAAACTGTCGGTCCCCTCGGGAATGGCCCTGGCAGCGAACGAAGAGGATAAAAGCCTAAGTCGAAAGAAGGGCAGAACGGCAACGGCAAGTAGTTTAAACCGGAGTCTGAATACAGTTAGATTTGTAAGTATAAATAAATACAACCTGGATTTCTAGGATTTTCTCTAGAAAAAAAAATTTAACGTTTATCCCGTAGATGACGTGGGTCGCCACCTGGTGCTACTTGGAGGGGTCACTTGTTGTTTAAAATTTAACATTTTAATTATGAAATCCGAAAATATTACTTAGTTGATGATCTGTTAACTGCAATCACCTTATTGTATTTTTATAATAAGTAGTAGTAAAAGAATGTTGTTACAGTACCCAACAAAAATAAATCATCCAAAACTTTGTAAGTGGATCTGATAATAATACATATGGCTGTGCCTCTACTAATCTGGGTTATTTTTAATTTATTATTTCACGATAACAAAATATTTTTTTGGTGTGGACAAGAATTTTTGTCTTCGGCGCACACTTTTTATTAATTTTCAATGACCAGAGTTAGACTTCTACATGTCTAAACATCTTCTGCGAACTTGTAATAATGCACCCATTATATATATGACCCAAAGCTACGTTTGCCTATAGTTTTTTGGAAAAAGTTAAGTGTAGAAGCTTTAAAGCACAGTCCTGACGTTTGAAAATTCAAAACAACTGATTCATTGGCAAAATGCAACGTAAAATGATCCAGTATCAGAAGAGTCACCAAAAAGAACGAAATGAGACGAGACCAAATAAATACGAGACTACAGTGAAATGCTGTAGTACGATATTTGTCAAAATAAGTAGCCCGATGATTATTATTATCGATATCTTTTAGAAAGCTGTCATTCGGTACGAAAAATGTGTATTTCCGGTTGAACAGAAAACGACAGTCAAATGCATGAGCACTCCAAATCTGCATCTAAAAGACTGTGTGTTTTAAACCACAACATTTTAACTGATACGTATCTCCAGTCATTTTTAGGTAAATACTAAATAAGAATGGTAACTACAGATCTATTCATGCAGAATAAGACAGCGCACGGTTTGAGCACATGACTGCACCCATCTTAGTTATAGCTTCAGTGCACCCAGTTAGTATAAATAAAGCTGTAGTTAACATTTTTATTTAGTATTTACCTGAAGAGGACTGGATATACTTAGCAGTTGAAACGTTGTGATTTAATAAACAACAAAAGACAATGCTTCCAAGGCCAAAACTTCTCTATGATTCTACTTGTAAGTTGAAGCATGTCATCATTCTAATTTTAACGTTACCAAACATAGTTGTCACGTTATTCCAAAACTCTTTTATTATTCAAGAAACATTATTGTTCATCCCTTTAAACAGACACTAAAGAAACAATCATATAACTTAGAAACATTTTAAATCGATATAATAGCTCTGTTCGCACAACAATCTCAAACTGATCAGCGCCAATCATACAACTCAATTATAGTTGGAAACAGTTTGCAAACCAATCGGAAGCGCGCTGACTAGACCGTGATCGCCATATGAACAAAGCAATTATTTCTTTATAAAATAGCGAGCTGGTCAGCAATCTCGTGGTCTTCCGGTATTTATGTAAGAGACAATTCCAAAAAACACTTTGTTGTATAACTTTCATCTGTCATTCGACGAATAAGGGTTGATCCATCAAGAACAATTTTGTCGTGCTATAATTTTTCACAATAATAACTAAACTTTTTTTCGGTAGGTTTTCACTAACAGTTTTTGATTTTTTAGAGTTTAAGAGTTGGAAAGTGACACAGGCTGATGGAAATCTAGATTTTGAAACGGCATTGACATACTTCCAGTATAATGTATCAGGCGATACATTTTATGTATCAACAACTAACGATTTTAAGAATCTTAACAATGATGCATATGATCCTGATTCAGCCAAAAATCAATTGACTATATCCTTCGCCATAACTTTAGTTTGTGATGGAAAAAGTGTAGATTCAGTAAGTATAATAGTAATTTATACCTACACTGTCGGTCATAAACATTACACACTAAATAAAATTTAACATATAAAATTAAAATGAATTTGATTATTAAAATCAACTTCCTAAAGGGCTTTTATTTTAAAGTAAACCACACAAAATATCGCTTGATTTTGAGGGAAATAGAATTTGACAAAATATAAATCACTTTTAATATCGAGAGGTAAGTTAAGTTACATATTTGATAGAGATTTACCATTCACGCGTCATCATTACTTTGATGAATAGTGATGACATCGTTTTAAAATATTCAATCGTGTCCAGAAATATCTAATTGGGTAATGTTGAATCACCCGATAGCTAGTGCAATTTGATATTTCATAGTAAAGTTGGCTGGAGGTGTGGGATTGAATGGTTAAATTCGATCAAATGTGTAACTCAACTTAACCCTAGACATTTAAATTGACATTTTTTTTTGATGATTTTCGCCAAATCTTATCCATAGATAGTGGCGGCTTGTGGACATATGGAGTAATTCTAATTTTAAAACACTAAATTGTAAATGGCACAGCAAACGAACAAAATCTTGTTTTATTAATTTACACTTTAGAATTAGAATTACAAGGTAAACAACACGGTTATCTTATAATAAGGTACCCATTAGTAATGCATTCACTTTATCAGATTAAAATCCGCCATACGGTCTTTTATGAAAATCCATTTCTTCATCACGTTCTCTTTAAACTTATCTAATTTATACAGTAAATTTTTTAAACCTTAGATCGGGCAACGGCCTGCATAATTTTTTTTTTAAATTTTAAATTGGTCTTCCAGGGAAAGGCTTAAAAAATTGGCATGTAATACACTGTTAACACTATTTATATCTGATCCGACCGTCATTGTAACGAGGCTGCAAACATTTGGCAGCTCACAGGAAATTTAGATCTGAAGTGAATTTTTTGGGTAGAAAATGAAAAGCAATAACCTTAAAGACCATGGTACCGCTAAGTAGCTATTTAAAGCTTGCTAATGTTTAATAAATATAATTTTCATCACTAATTATATCAAGGGAACTTTAGATCTTCCTTTTCCAGAAACCTTGTGGTTGTTTGCACTACGAGGGGACACAAATACAAATTTATTTAAATTTACGCCAAAAACCAAATGGATACATATTTTCGTAACAAACCATTACAATGCACTATCGTATTGTCTAATCACAAATTTATTTGCAGACGTTAATGGTCCAGATTCAGAACACCAATCAAAATGGTCCTGAATTTTCTCAAGACCGTTTTAATTACTCAGTGCCCTTGCCGCTAATGCCAAAAATAGATTTTTCATTGTATGGAGATAAAATTATTGCTACGGATACGGATTTCTCTACAAAGCAAATTACATTTTCTATTGATCCAGATCACTTTGAAGTAACTTCATCGGAAATTGGAAATAAAACATTTGAAGCAATATTTAGTGCAAAACATGTTCTGCAATTTAATGAAAGTCAAGTTTATACAATTACTGCCACGGTAAGTATTTGGTATTGCAGGATCGGAATATGTCATTTTTAAATGACTTTAAAAAGAAGGAGGTTATCAATTGCGAACTTATACAGGGTTCTGCACCTCACCTCCCGACTTCTATAGCTCAGTTATTAATTAAGTTAGAATTTTGATTTTTGCAGACTTTACCTGTATCCTAGGGCGCATTTCAATAAATTATTTTTGTTTATACAGGGTGTTTCAAAAAAGTGTTACGTCATAAGGATCTATTTTTTTAGATTACATGCCATAAATATTCTTACTTATTTGGATACCTCATATAGCTACATACATACCCCCAAAATTTTAATGAAATCGGTTCAGTACCATTATTTTAAAAATTAATAAAAAATAAAAATAATGCCTCGTTATTAAAATTATACAAAGGTACTGATTAAATAATATCTAACAGTCTCGTTAGCAAAGTTTGTACAGGGTGTCCAAAGTTTAGTGTCAAACTTGGCAAACTTTAAATCAATTTATTTTTCTTATTTCACATTGGAACCCCTGTATATTATTATGTCATTCGATGCAGAATTAGGAATCTAATATTTGTCCTAATCACAACCCTATCGCAATTGCTAACGCATCTAAACTTATTTGCAGAAAACGCATTTTATCAATTATTCCAACAGTCATTATTATGAATAAATATAAAAGGTGGCTTTGAAAAACAATTTATTGGTATTAACGTTTACTAAAGTGACAAAATAGCTATTTATGCCATCAGTTACGAAATGCCTAATTTTGTGTAACGCGTGAGAGGAACGAACGAAGTGAGTTTCGCAAAAACTCACAAGTTACACAAAATTTCATTTCGTATTGTATTGCATACAAGATTTTTTCTAATTTTGAAGAAAGTAATAAAAAAATAAAATTTAATATAATTGATAAAAATTTGAAAACATAAATTTAGTTTTTCTAATTTTGATATATTTATAACTGATGGCATAAATAGCTATTGTTGCTGTTACTTCATGTTAGTTGTCAGCTTGACATTTTGTAAAAAAGTCTAGACGGAAGGTTTTTAGCGAGATTGATATATTTTTAGTTTTATTTTTTTAAAATGAGTCATTCAAGTTCTGAAGAGCTACCAAGCGATATTGAAGAGGCAGCAGGTAATGCTCTATTATCAGTAATTCCCAAAAAGTCAAAGGCAGTTTATGATTTGGCATACGAAAAATTTGTTACGTGGTGTGATGAGAAGAAAATTAAACATGTTAATGAGAAAGTTTTACTTGCATATTTCAAGGGTAAGAAAGATCTAAAAGTTTCCACATTATGGACACTTTACTCAATGTTAAGGTCTGAACTAAATCTGAAAAGGAATATTGATATTAAAAAATATACAAATTTGGTAGCATATATTAAAAGGCAAGCGGACGGGTACAGTGCTAAAAAGTCAAAAGTTTTTATTAAAAAAGATTTTGCCAAATTTTTATTGGAAGCTGATGACAAAGAATACTTAATGGCTAAGGTTGCAATGATAATTGGAATGGCAGGAGCATACAGAAAAGAAGAATTAACTTTTCTTCCAGTTGAAAATGTTATAGACGAAGGAAGCCATTTTCGTGTTGATATCCCATCTTCAAAAACAAAAGTTTTACGGCAGTGTGCAATTACCACTGGAAACATTGAAAATACGAATCTTGTTGAAATATTAAGAAAATATATTAAGTTGCGTCGCCAAGATTCTTAAACACAACAGATGTTTTGTAAAATATGCGAATGGAACATGTACCAGAAATCCTGTGGGAATTAACAAATTTAGCAGTCTGCCAAAAGTTATTGCACAATTTCTTGGTCTTTCAAATCCTGTTCTATATACTGGCCACTGCTTCAGAAGAAGCTCTGCCCTAGCAGACAGTGGCGCTGATCTTTTAAAATTAAAGAGGCCCGGAGGTTGGAAATCTAGCTCTGTTGCGGAGGGATATGTTGAAAATGCCATGAATAATAAAAAACTTATAGCGCAAGAAATATTTGGCGAAACATCTAATGCAATGTGCGTCGCTTCCCAAATAACAGCAAGTTCGAGCAATGAAAAAAATATGCCGTCGGGAATTAATTTGAATAATTACAATAATTGTGTTACCAATATTTATAATAATTAATTAATTTATAATTTATGTTTTTAACTTATATTATAACAGTTTAATAAATAGAATAATTCTTTTTGTCACTAATTTTGAAATACATTTTTCGTCACCAATTGCATAAAATTTTACTTTATGCAACTAGTTACAAAACGTAAGACGTTTTATAATGTCAATCAGTTTTAAAAAGTGTCACTTTATATGTCAAAATTAGAAAAAATATTTTTTTCGGATGCTCCTAATATGAAAATCATATCTACGTCTACGAGCCCTTCTTGCTTGTATTCCATCACAAAAATAATATTGCTTAATTAATAAATAATAATCTAACAATATTTGAAACTATATAATAACTTAAGTCAAAATGGGCTTTTGTCACTTTAATAAACTTTAATACAAATAGATTGTATTGTAAAGCCACCTTCGATATTTATTTATAATAATGACTGGCGAAAAAGTTGATAAAATGAGTTTTTTATAAATAAGTCTTGATGCGTTAGAAATTGCGATATGGTTGTAATTAGACCAAATATTTCATTTTTAATTCTGCATCGAATGGCATAATAATATACACAAGTTCCAATTTGAAATAAGAAAAATAAATTGCTTTAAATGTTTTATTAATTTTTAAAACCAGTGGTGCAAAACTGATTTTTGTAAGTTTTTTTTTTACCTATAATACTAAACCGATTTCATTAAAATTTCAGGGGTATGAAGGCAACTATAAGAGGTATCCATCCAAATAAGTAAAAATATATTTAGCATGTAATCTAAAAAAATAGGTCCTTATGACGTCACACTTTTTTGGAACACCCTGTATAAACAAAAATATTTAATTACTTAATTAATAAATGAGCTATTGAAGACGGGAGGTAAGCGTAAGGTGCAGGACCCTGTATACCAGACGGATTTTAAAAAAAATTCTCTAAATCAATGTTTTGAAAAAATTGTCATCTCTGTCTTATTCTGGTTTAAAATTTTAGGATTCAGGATCTCCAGCAAAGTCAAGTGAAGCTAAGATAACTCTTAATGTTGACCCAACATCAAGTCTTGATATTCCATCTTTTTCCAGTCCGTTCTATACTTACAACTACACTGCTGGAGTATCACCTACATTGATACGAACTAGTGAACTAATAGCTATCCAAACAAAAAAATCTGATGCTACATTTACTCTCAGTGGAGGTAAAAACAAGGGCATTATTTAGAGTATTTAGGTGTGTTTTATCATATACTGGATGTCATGGAATTGACGTTAAAATTTAAACCTGTATCTAAATACTGATATAAAAACAAGTTAAAGAAATATATTTTTAAATAATGCTTTGCTATAAAAAGCGAAAAAATTCACCAAAATAACTTAACGCAGGCATAGCGGAATGATGCTTCCCGTTTTTTACCAAATATCTGATCTTCTCCTAAAGATAAAAAAGAAAAATAAAACATTTAAAAAATAGTATTATTAACTCATAAAAAAAGATTTCATGAAAACTTTATCTACGATACTGAAAACCATGACAAAAATTCCCGATTGGTGAAGTAGAGAGGATTAGCGACGCTGACGACTGGAATACGCTTATTAAACTGTTCATGGTTGGTTTACTTTAAAAACATGTTTATTAGTTGAAAGTTTATCTTAAAATGAATCTAAATTTTTTCTTTTTTGAAATCATGGAGTTTTACGAACTTTTAACCAATATTTTAACAATAAACCGAGTCTTGTCAATTTAACTTTGACTAAAGAGTCCAGGACATTACTCATCTCCCCAATCACCACGTCTGAAAACTCTGTTTATATCTTCACTTATATCGTGGATGGCCACGCTGAAAACTGAAAACTGTAGTTAAATTATCATTAAATAGAAGGAAAGTTTTAAAAACACGGCTTTGTATACGGATTGATGCAGCACCCAGTGGGCTACTGCAGCGCGATCTATATTTAAATCTACAAACTCGTAGAGAAAGTGTAGGGATGCGAAAAACGTTTCCTATACTGGTGTTTGTTAGCCAACGTACTTGGTTTATTTAGTTCTATGTTTTCACGTTTGATGGCTATCTTTTGCATTGAGTTGATTCCTACCGATGGCGATACTAGGTTTTCATCACATTTTTATTCTTAAAAATGTCTTGAAAGCGTTTTCTAATGAGTCCCAACAAGGACGAAACAATCTGTCATTGTCTACCTGTGCCCCAGGGAACCCATTACTTTTGGTGTCCCTGTGTACTTCAATGCAAAAGATAGATGCACCACTTTGTCCGCCTGAAGCTAGAAACCTTTCCTTCTATTTACTTATACGGACACTAAACTCTACTACTTTTATTAATAATAAAGTACCCCCTTATTGTTTTAGATAACAGTGACCAGTTTCATTTACTATATTCTGCCAATAAAATTGTGATTAGCCTTAAACTGGGCGCTTCCTTACCAGAAGACGTTGTTAGCCCAGTTCTTATAACATTGAGCTGTACAACAGATATGATTGTAAGCACCATCATTTGGATAACTGTGGTCAAAGACGTACCTGTGTTTACCAGAGATTACTACGTTGGAACTTATAATAATGAGAGTAATGTAATTTCTTGGAATGAACCCATTAACGTTACTAATGCTAGTACTGTAGTAGTATCAGAAGGTAAGTACATTTTTTTAAATTAAAATTATAATAATAAAATTAATAAATGATCTAAATAAGGGTTAAGGAGATACTACGGGCGATTCGGCATTTCTAATAAAACAAAAAATGTATGAAAATGTTGCAAATACAATCCATATATTTTATAATAAGTTTTTCTCTGTCTAACGCCAAGTTTTGATTGCGATAGCATGCATGATTCACGAAGATATTAAACTTTGTTTCCATAAATGCCTATTGAACGTAATTGAACCAGTGACCGACTGAACGCGACGTCCGGATTTGTCTCATTTCCGTCTCTTTTTAACTTCCGAGAACGCGTATGTCTGTTGCGCTCTTAGTTCAATTCATTTATGTAATATTCTAATTTAATATAAACCCACAGGGTCAACCGTAAGCTAGAGTAATATGCGACCGAGCGAAGTGCCACGATAGTTATTGGGGAGTTTTCTCATGACACATTTTGGAATATTTGAATTTTTTGAAGGATAATCATTTTTATATGTTTTAAAAAATAAGTTTTAAAAAATAAATTAATTAGGTGGGTCATTGACCTATTGACCTTATTTACATTTTATTTAAAATTTATTTTCCTTTATCATTTTAAAGAAATAATGCATCCAACTCTACATCATAAGATTTATCTTTTAAGGAACTACTTGATTATTCAATAATATACAGATCGTTCCATTTAAAATAAGAAAGCTAGTATTTTTTCTAATTATTGTGCCAGTAAAAAAAATTTGAAAGCTTTTTTGACACTCTGAATGAATTATTTCAGGCAGTAAAAATGTATTTTACTAACAATATCTGCTGCTTGTTACGTCTGCTTTGTAAAGAAGACCTAATAAAGAGCATCTCTATTGGAAAAAGCGAATGGACACTTTTATAAAGATAAAAAGCATAAATAATAAATTATTTTATCATTCTAGTTGACTTCGTATCTCTCAAGTCCTGCCTTACTTTGCCCATGATGTAGTTGTTGGTACATTATAGGAGAACTCTTTGATAACTGTGTGAACTGCTCTTTTAATGTTGCTTTAGATGTCGTTACATGACATCAAAAAAATAATGTACTTACTTATTACTCTAGCTAATATCATACAATTTTTCTGTTCTAGATAAAGCCGATTTGTTTCAATTTGATTTGAAGACCTGTGAATTGACTGCAAAAAGTACTCTTTCTTCATCCGATTTTGATGAAAACTCAAACTTGTTTTTGACATTAATAGCCTCATCTGCTAGTAATGTTCAGGCTCATACCGTAATAGCGATTTCCTTGCCAATCTCAGATAAGCTAAAAATCGATGGTACATATGAAAATGGAGGTGTTACTATGAAAAAAGGTATTCGATTGCCTAGTGGTACTGATTTTAATGGAACAAAAATTGTAGTGGATGATTTTATACATTAAAAACAATTTTTAAGTTAGCGTTAAGACATGAATTTTCGAGAATCTTATAGAGGTTAAACGTTCTTTACCGTCTAAATTAAAGCGTTTACCTTACAAGAACTTGGTATTTCTTGTGAAAATTTTGCCTGATACAATTTATAGTCCTTATAAAATAAAAAATACCCCTATAAAGTATGTCTTACTTATGTAAAAGCTGATATCTGGACCTCGGACAATGACCCATTTCATCAGAAAATCTATGGTCGTCTTAGTTATCTACAGCAAGCGTTAGCATCAGGTCTGTTCTCACAAGCAATTACAGACAAGTTACCGACAGTTTGACAGTTTTTTTACCAATATAAACATCCAGAAATCCGCGTCAGAGTCTATTATGATTGTCACAGACTGTCCGTGGCTGCGGGAACAAACACATAAATGTTTATATTCAGTGGCGGCTCGTGAAGGGGGTCTCTGGAAGTTTGATCTCCCAAGATTTTATACAGAATTTGCAAAATTTCTCTTTTGTCTTTAACCAATTACGCCTAAAACAATTTTTTTGCTCGCCTTTAAAGACTTTAAATGAATTTATGAATACATTTATTCAATGAATACTTGGTGCCTAAACCATATAGTATGCTCCAGCTTATATTATTAAATAAACTACACAGTATGCTCTAAGCTCCAACCAGTGTTGACTTTATAGAACGGACATAAAAATATAGCGTTTCTTTTGGGCGCAGCACGGCGTGCGAGAGTTGCAAACAATTCCGCTGCCAAATTCGACGCAATTGGAAATAAGTTTATTAGAAAAAAGGTTAAAAACTTTTTAAATTTATTCCTTCAAAACCTACCTGAAACGGAAACATTATTTCTTTTGTCTTTAAGTCGATCGGGCAAAACCCTTATTACGTCTTAAACAACTACAGTATCCTCAGGTTCTATTTCTGGCCAAACAAAGGCATTTTTCTTGCATTTTAGGAATATTCGTTTTCTTCTCTACCTTTAATCTGTCCAATAATATGTTTTATAACAAATAAAAAGCTTTCTATCATTTCGTCAGATCCATCTCTCGACGCGTTTTGCCATATCATGCTTATCAGTAGAGCTAAGATCCGACTGTAGAAAAAGGTTTTATAGTTTTTTTAGTTTTGTATTCTACTATAACCCATCTTCCTACTGAGAGTGTATTGTGAGATTATTACGTTTTTAATAATATTTATTTTGGGGATTCATTATCTCAACATAACACCAGAGTATATTGACATATATAAATAAGGCAAAAAATATAATCTCAAATTAGGAGATTACTTTTATGTGTGTACCTTCTGTATTAAATTCCAATAACAAAGGAGTTACGCCCGGTATCTTTAAGGCAGAAGCCAGTGGCGTAGCCAGAGTTTTATTTCGGGCCCAAATGGGTAGGAAAAGCGACGAGCGCCACGCCCAAAAAACCCTTTTTTTGAACAATCAAAAAAAATACATATATTTAAAGAAACTTGTAGTGAGTTATACAAATACACTAATATAGTTAATATTGTCGCGTATCAAAATGATAGGCGACGGTAACGTGTAGCTTAGATGATTTGAAATTACGTTTTAATTTATTTAATTTGTTGTACCCTATTTAGTTACTAAAACACCAACGATTATTAATAGTTTTATTTAAGCAAAGCAAAGCAAATCAATTGACGATTACATAATAATGAATAAGATAGAAGTCTTTAGAAATAAAAATAAAGTTCTTAAATTAGTAAATTTAGAGAGTTTTCTCTAAAGAAGAGTTGTTTCCTTAAACCTCACATACGACGGTATTTGTTCTAAGTTCAAGAAAAACAACTTCCGCTTTATAGTCAACTCAGGCCAAAAGAGAAATAAACAATTTAACAATTTAAATAAACATTATCAAGATCACTTACTCACTGGCTGGAAACTGCTCTGATCTGAGAATATATTTCTACATCTTTACTTGAATGACCAAATGGGCAGAGGTTACCCTTACACTTGAAAATGTTAAACAACTCCACTGAGTAAGTGTCTGTTTGAGTTTTTATAATGTTTTGTAACCCTTACCAGATGGGAGAAGGGGTTCCTTTTTGCTATGTCAGCAATTTATTAAAAGAGGGGATTTCTCTGGATGGACTATTCAAAATGGAACCCTTTATCCCAACCAATTCAGACAACTATGTTTATCAACTTTCGTCTACAAACTCCTCCTACAAAACTAGGAATGTCCTTGTCCTTTGTCTACACACTATCTTTTCACTACACCTATTCTTATCAGCAGACTCAACACCTATTAAGAGTCTTAGCACCACAGCGAAGTATGAACCTCATCCTTAAGGATACCAATCCATATCCGACAATATAAAACAGATAATAAACTTCTTCATGAAATAAGCATAATTGAGCAAAAAATTTTCAGAATTAATGTATATTTTTAATTTATTAAAAAAAAAATTAACCATAAACTATAAACAACATATTTTTTAAAGAGTCGGGTTTGTATTACGTGTAAAAATTTTTATTATGTTAAAATCCTAGCAGAGCGCTTTCGGCTTTCGCCATCTTCAGTGCTATCTGAAAGCGAGAATTGAAAATTTTAATAACGGTAGGTTAAATAATAGAATTCTTTGGAAAGAATTTGTGGAATGCAAAGAATTTAAAAAACCCTTTCATTGATTTAAAATATGATTTTCAATACTCACTCGTCAGCATACAATGATATCCTCAAGGTGGAATGGCATTTCGTCCACACAATGTTTCAAAAACAATATTAAAATTGTAAAAAGACAACACGAAACAAAACATAAAACATATTTGATTTAAAAAGACATGTTGACAATGGTAAAGGTAACGAATAAGTAAACCGACGAAATCGAAAATTCGAGATGAGGTTACAGAATTGAAAATCTATCCTTTTATTTTTACATGAGAAAAAAAGGATGTAATGAGTTTTAAGGTGCTTTACTGTAAACAACGAATGCCCATCCTTGACGTGTTTTGGCGGGATTCTTTTGAATTTAAATAGCGTTTCGTGGAAAGCGTGAACTGACTTATGAAGAAAAGATCGAAAATAAAAGAAGAAAAATGTGAGGTAAGTAGAAGAAGTCACGACATGATGCAAAATGTTAAATATAAAGGGGGGGAGGGGGGGGGGGGGGGGGGGGAGAAAGAGTTTTGAATAAACGAACGTTATAGTGAATGTAGAGTAATTATGGTTGCCTATAGTGTATGCAAATTGAAGTTTGAAAACTGAATGTTGACGAATAAATGGTGAAGGAGTATTAAATGATAAACAATTTGTCAATTAAAAGTTGAAAAAAAATTTTTTTTTTTTTTTTCTTTTCCTTCCTTTAAAATATCAGTACATGTTGAAACAGTAAACATTCTTTTGATTTATACACTTTCCATTCTTCAAACACTACTATGGTAAAAAAAAAAAAAAAAAAGGGGGGGGGGATTCTATGAAAATAAAATGGATCTGTAGAGAAAGGGAGAAACTAATTATGTCAAAAAGTGGCTTATTCCAGGAGACGTCTATGAAGAGGTGTAAATTGTCTGTTGAGATTTACCTGTGTATTAAGGCACAAATTATTATTTTTGAGTTCTCTATTGATTTCAATGTCTTCAAGGAAATCCAATCTATTAAAGTTCTTAGAAGAAATATTGTGTATTAATTTTGAATTGTTCTGAGGACTGAAGTTGTGTTTAAAATCCTTTAGGTGCGTGCCAAAGGCAGAAGAAGATCTATTAAGATGTTCATAAATGCGTGTCTTTAGAGCTCTGCAAGTCCTGCCTATGTAGGAACTATCACAGGAACCGCATTCTAATTTATAAATACCACTCTTTGACAGTTTCTCTATTTTGTCCTTAGAATTGACCAACTGAGAACCTATTTGATTTTTTGTTTTGTAGAAAACTTTTATGTCTTTGCAATGTTCTCTAAAACATTTAGTGACCTCTTTGCAGACAGTGTCATTAATGTATGGAATGGCGATAAATTTGCATGGGGTGTTTTGTGAAGGGAATAATTCTTTTTTCATTTTTTTGAGTTTTGTTTTTTGGATAAGTTTAGGGATAATATTGGGGTCATAGTTATTGTTGTAAGCTATCTGTTTTAGAATATTTATTTCATTGTAATAATCGGTTTGTGACATGGGGATATTGATTACACGGTTGACGTAGCAGTGGAAGGCTGCCATTTTGTGTTGTACAGGGTGGTGAGAAAGTTCTGAAATAGTGTGGTCAGTTACTGTTGGTTTTCTGTATATAGAGAAGGATAGATCATTGATGGTCTTTGTTATTGTTATGTCTAGAAAATTTAATTTATTGTTGGATTCGGTTTCCAATGTGAAAGATATCCTTGGGTGAATATTATTAATCTTATCTAGAAGTCCTTGGGCACCAGTTTCATTACAGTCTAAAAAGCACAAACAATCGTCAACGTATCTAAACCAATGTAGAATTTCACGGTTCTTATCTGTGACTATATGTGAGACTTCAAGATGATCCATGAAAAAATCAGCTAAAAAGGGTGATAGGCAGTTTCCCATCGCTAAACCATCAGGTTGTTGATAGTATTTATTGTTGAAGGAAAAAAAGTCTTGAGAGAGGCAGAGGTCAAGTAAGGCTTTAATGTTAATTAATTTTGTTTGATCTATATTTTTTGATTTTAAAAAATCTGTTAAAATTGTTACTGTTTCGTCTTTCGGTACTGTTGTAAAAAGGTTGGTTACGTCAAAAGAAACCATTAGACAATGGGGTGGTAAGTCAATATGTTTCAATTTGTTAACCAAATCCAAGGTATTGCTTACTCCATGTGTTGGTTTAAAGTCAGTTGTTTCTTTAATAAAATTGTAGATAAATGAAGCTAATTTAGAAGATGGTGTATTAGTAAAACTTACTACTGGTGTGATTGGAATGTTGATCTTATGAATTTTGGGTAGACCGTAAAGTCGTGGCATGTTAGGATTGCTGGAAATAAGAGTTTTAGGAGCCTTGTTTTCCTCCAAGAAGTCACTAAAATGTTTCAAAAGATTGTTAGTTCGTCGTATGTAGGTTTGAAAAGGGTTCTTATTAAGTAATTTAAAGTTATTGTCAATCAAAAAGGTTTCGACCTTTTCGACATAATCAGCTCCTTTCAGAATTACTAAACAGTTACCCTTGTCCGCTTTTGATATGATTAGATCTGCATTCTTTATTTTACGTTTTAAACAATTTAATATTTTGAGAAGTGAATCAGAAGAAGTATGGTTGATTTTTTTAATGTTTTTCTTAAAATTGTGTAGAATAATGTGTAAATCGCTGCGTAAAGATTGTTTATTATGAAAAATATCAGAGAGTTGTTCAATGATTACATCTAGTTCTACTGCATATTCTAGAATATCATTTTCAGAAAGAGAAGATCTCAAACAATGTTTCAAGCCTAACCGTAAGAGATCCATCTCTTCATCACTGAAAAGAGTATCTGAAAGATTTTTTACCCTATCATGAAATTTAAAGTCAGAAAATTTGTTAGAATTTATAAGGCGGAATCTGTGATATTGATTTTTTTGTTTTATAAGATTTTCCAATTTAGATTTAAGCTTGTTGAATTTTAGTTGTTTGTTATAATTGACCTCATCTGAAAGATCGTTCATAAAAGAAACGGCCTGCTCGTTACCCAGATTACCTGACAAGTTGTTATAAAATTGAATAAGTTTGCAATTGATAAAATCTATCCTGGCGTATTGTTTACAAATTTATTTCTTAATGATGCTTATCTGAAGGTCATCTATTTGTTTTTTTGGGATGTTCTTGGATGTCTTAACTCTTGCAAAAGTGGGTGTAACCTGTTCCTTTATGCAATTATGTAGAAACCAAACGTCAACCTATATGGTGGCTCTTCTTTAAAAAAAAATAAAAATTTTTTCAACTTTTAATTGACAAATTGTTTATCACCCCCCCCCTTTATATTTAACATCTTGCATCATGTCGTGACTTCTTCTACTTACCTCACATTTTTCTTCTTTTATTTTCGATCTTTTCTTCATAAGTCAGTTCACGCTTTCCACGAAACGCTATTTAAATTCAAAAGAATCCCGCCAAAACACGTCAAGGATGTGCATTCGTTGTTTACAGTAAAGCACCTTAAAACTCATTACATCCTTTTTTTCTCATGTACAAATAAAAGGATAGATTTTCAATTCTGTAACCTCATCTCGAATTTTCGATTTCGTCGGTTTACTTGTTCGTTACCTTTACCATTGTCAACATGTCTTTTTAAATCAAATATGTTTTATGTTTTGTTTCGTGTTGTCTTTTTACAATTTTAATATTGTTTTTGAAACATTGTGTGGACGAAATGCCATTCCACCTTGAGGATATCATTGTATGCTGACGAGTGAGTATCGAAAATCATATTTTAAATCAATGAAAGGGTTTTTTAAATTCTTTGCATTCCACAAATTCTTTCCAAAGAATTCTATTATTTAACCTACCGTTATTAAAATTTTCAATTCTCGCTTTCAGATAGCACTGAAGATGGCGAAAGCCGAAAGCGCTCTGCTAGGATTTTAACATAATAAAAATTTTTACACGTAATACAAACCTGACTCTCTTCTTTTCTTTAATTTTACCCTACGTGTACACAGCCACAACGAATTTTCTATAATACTGCAGTATGGCAGATTTGGCTGAAAAATACAGAAGACTATCCTCACGAAGAGCCACCATACAGGTTGACATTTGGTTTCTACATAATTGCATAAAGGAACAGGTTACACCCACTTTTGCAAGAGTTAAGACATCCAAGAACGTCCCCAAAAAAACAAATAGATGACCTTCAGATAAGCAGCATTAAGAAAGAAATTTGTAAACACTACGCCAGGATAGATTTTATCAATTGCAAACTTATTCAATTGTATAACAACTTGTCAGGTAATCTGGGTAACGAGCAGGCCGTTTCTTTTATGAACGATCTTTCAGATGAGGTCAATTATAACAAATAACTAAAATTCAACAAGCTTAAATCTAAATTGGAGAATCTTATAAAACAAAAAAATCAATATCACAGATCCTGCCTTATAAATTCTAACAAATTTTCTGACTTTAAATTTCATGATAGGGTAAAAAATCTTTCAGATACTCTTTTCAGTGATGAAGAGATGGATCTCTTACGGTTAGGCTTGAAACATTGTTTGAGATCTTCTCTTTCTGAAAATGATATTCTAGAATATGCAGTAGAACTAGATGTAATCATTGAACAACTCTCTGATATTTTTCATAATAAACAATCTTTACGCAGCGATTTACACATTATTCTACACAATTTTAAGAAAAACATTAAAAAAATCAACCATACTTCTTCTGATTCACTTCTCAAAATATTAAATTGTTTAAAACGTAAAATAAAGAATGCAGATCTAATCATATCAAAAGCGGACAAGGGTAACTGTTTAGTAATTCTGAAAGGAGCTGATTATGTCGAAAAGGTCGAAACCTTTTTGATTGACAATAACTTTAAATTACTTAATAAGAACCCTTTTCAAACCTACATACGACGAACTAACAATCTTTTGAAACATTTTAGTGACTTCTTGGAGGAAAACAAGGCTCCTAAAACTCTTATTTCCAGCAATCCTAACATGCCACGACTTTACGGTCTACCCGAAATTCATAAGATCAACATTCCAATCAGACCAGTAGTAAGTTTTACTAATACACCATCTTCTAAATTAGCTTCATTTATCTACAATTTTATTAAAGAAACAACTGACTTTAAACCAACACATGGAGTAAGCAATACCTTGGATTTGGTTAACAAATTGAAACATATTGACTTACCACCCCATTGTCTAATGGTTTCTTTTGACGTAACCAACCTTTTTACAACAGTACCGAAAGACGAAACAGTAACAATTTTAACAGATTTTTTAAAATCAAAAAATATAGATCAAACAAAATTAATTAACATTAAAGCCTTACTTGACCTCTGCCTCTCTCAAGACTTTTTTTCCTTCAACAATAAATACTATCAACAACCTGATGGTTTAGCGATGGGAAACTGCCTATCACCCTTTTTAGCTGATTTTTTCATGGATCATCTTGAAGTCTCACATATAGTCACAGATAAGAACCGTGAAATTCTACATTGGTTTAGATACGTTGACGATTGTTTGTGCTTTTTAGACTGTAATGAAACTGGTGCCCAAGGACTTCTAGATAAGATTAATAATATTCACCCAAGGATATCTTTCACATTGGAAACCGAATCCAACAATAAATTAAATTTTCTAGACATAACAATAACAAAGACCATCAATGATCTATCCTTCTCTATATACAGAAAACCAACAGTAACTGACCACACTATTTCAGAACTTTCTCACCACCCTGTACAACACAAAATGGCAGCCTTCCACTGCTACGTCAACCGTGTAATCAATATCCCCATGTCACAAACCGATTATTACAATGAAATAAATATTCTAAAACAGATAGCTTACAACAATAACTATGACCCCAATATTATCCCTAAACTTATCCAAAAAACAAAACTCAAAAAAATGAAAAAAGAATTATTCCCTTCACAAAACACCCCATGCAAATTTATCGCCATTCCATACATTAATGACACTGTCTGCAAAGAGGTCACTAAATGTTTTAGAGAACATTGCAAAGACATAAAAGTTTCCTACAAAACAAAAAATCAAATAGGTTCTCAGTTGGTCAATTCTAAGGACAAAATAGAGAAACTGTCAAAGAGTGGTATTTATAAATTAGAATGCGGTTCCTGTGATAGTTCCTACATAGGCAGGACTTGCAGAGCTTTAAAGACACGCATTTATGAACATCTTAATAGATCTTCTTCTGCCTTTGGCACGCACCTAAAGGATTTTAAACACAACTTCAGTCCTCAGAACAATTCAAAATTAATACACAATATTTCTTCTAAGAACTTTAATAGATTGGATTTCCTTGAAGACATTGAAATCAATAGAGAACTCAAAAATAATAATTTGTGCCTTAATACACAGGTAAATCTCAACAGACAATTTACACCTCTTCATAGACGTCTCCTGGAATAAGCCACTTTTTACATAATTAGTTTCTCCCTTTCTCTACAGATCCATTTTATTTTCATAGAATCCCCCCCCCCTTTTTTTTTTTTTTTTTTTTTTTACCATAGTAGTGTTTGAAGAATGGAAAGTGTATAAATCAAAAGAATGTTTACTGTTTCAACATGTACTGATATTTTAAAGGAAGGAAAAGAAAAAAAAAAAAAAAATTTTTTAACTTTTAATTGACAAGTTGTTTATCATTTAATACTCCTTCACCATTTATTCGTCAACATTCAGTTTTCAAACTTCAATTTGCATACACTATAGGCAACCATAATTACTCTACATTCACTATAACGTTCGTTTATTCAAAACTCTTTCTCCCCCCCCCCCCCCCCCCCCCTTTATATTTAACATTTTGCATCATGTCGTGACTTCTTCTACTTACCTCACATTTTTCTTCTTTTATTTTCGATCTTTTCTTCATAAGTCAGTTCACGCTTTCCACGAAACGCTATTTAAATTCAAAAGAATCCCGCCAAAACACGTCAAGGATGTGCATTCGTTGTTTACAGTAAAGCACCTTAAAACTCATTACATCCTTTTTTTCTCATGTAAAAATAAAAGTATAGATTTTCAATTCTGTAACCTCATCTCGAATTTTCGATTTCGTCGGTTTACTTGTTCGTTACCTTTACCATTGTCAACATGTTTTTTTAAATCGAATATGTTTTATGTTTTGTTTCGTGTTGTCTTTTTACAATTTTAATATTGTTTTTGAAACATTGTGTGGACGAAATGCCATTCCACCTTGAGGATATCATTGTATGCTGACGAGTGAGTATTGAAAATCATATTTTAAATCAATGAAAGGGTTTTTTAAATTCTTTGCATTCCACAAATTCTTTCCAAAGAATTCTATTATTTAACCTACCGTTATTAAAATTTTCAATTCTCACTTTCAGATAGCACTGAAGATGGCGAAAGCCGAAAGCGCTCTACTAGGATTTTAACATAATAAAAATTTTTACACGTAATACAAACCCGACTCTCTTCTTTTCTTTAATTTTACCCTACGTGTACACAGCCACAACGAATTTCCAACATATTTTTTGCCTAAAACTAAACCGTAATTCGTCGCCTTTTTTGACAAAATATATTGATTATTTCATATATCAATGTGGATTTTTTGATGAATACTTATTAAAGCTAAACTTGTTGTACGCTCTTCGCCTGAAACTTCTTTTTGCTGAAGCTGTAGTTTCTGGGAGGAAATTTCATTTGTTCTCCTGAAGATGAATGTTTGCACATTCGAAATATGTTGAATAATTTTTTTATAAATATAACAGAGGGTCTTATTTATTTCCATTTAAATATCCACTCCACGTCAAATATGGAGCAGTAATTATTTTATTATTATAAATTAAAAGTTAAGTATAATTTAAGAATGACAAAAAAAATAAATTCATCAGTAAGAAAACAAATATAAAGGGGATCAACTAAGAAAAATAATTTAATGAGAAACTAATATACAATACACAATTTTTTCTTAATTTGACGGTTATTTTTTCTTCGTCAAACAACTTCTTTTGATTTTCGGATGTATTTTATGCAGTGGCTACTAGATAGGAGAAACATTTTGTTATTATCAGCATATTGGGCAATCTAGTTCCGAGATTATGCGTTTCGGTCCTAAATTTTGGCCTTTGACGCAGCTAATGAGATCGCCCAATATTCATGATCCTGTGTAGCTCAAAAAATATATTTTTCTTCGGCTGGCCATTTCAACGATCCTAGCTTAGATATTCAAGAGGATACGTGATCTCATCTAAGAAGATCAAAAACATTGTTTAAGAAATGGCCATATATATAACCACAATATTTAAACAAGGACAACACCAGAGTCTCTGATAGTAATATTCTCAAGTCTTCTGACTTAAAACGCGCGATTGGTATACAACACTAATTTTATATTGATAAAATAGTTTTAAATAAGACAATTCGTGAAATTGTTTAGTGTTTATTCAAAATCCAAATATAACCCGAGCAACTTAAAACAATCTCTTGCAATTAGAGGAATCTTACCAATTACTTTATGAATTAGTGTGTTAACGATGCTTCTTGTCTTTAAACTATGTTATTAAGTATTAATGAATTTTTGAAAATATGCTTTACAGATATATTTGACAATGTGATTAGATCTTGTTTTACTTTATATTCAGTTATATGATGTTCATACCATAGAAAACTAAACTAAGGTTATATGCATTATGATTATGCTGTTGGCAGCAGTATCTTGAGGCCTTCCGGGGTTGTTAAGTATCTGGGAGTTTTTCTTACTTCCAATTTGAGTTGAGAATATCATGTAAATAAGACGGTCGCGCATGCGTACCAAACTCTTAATTTCGTAATGAGAAACTTAAAGAATGCCAGGCCGGAGGCGAGAATAAGGGGATTATTGGACTCTGATAAGACCTCTCCTGGAATACTGTTGTATTGTTTGGCACCCATGGCAAGTTGGCCTTATTGCCGAGGTTGAACGAGTTCAAAGAAGGGCTGCTAGGTGGGTCTATTTAAATTTTGGTAGGGACTTTAGTCCGACTCAGGCAATAGCGGCCCTGGGCTGGAACTCTCTTCTAAAACGCAGAGAATACTTTATTGGGATCGCCATGTATAAAATTTATAACGGAAATTCAGCGTATGTTAAGATCAAAAACTCTCTTCAACCACCATCATATAGAAGCAGAAATGATCATCACTTTAAAATTAAGGTGCCTAAATGTAGGACAAATATTGGTCTTAACTCGCTGGTTGGGGTCGGTGTCAGAATTTGGAATTCCCTCCCTGATAATGTTTTTCTTCAGGGCATGCCCTCCTTAGTCCGTTTTAAAAAATTAATTAAAGTGTGATTAAATTGTTATTTTTTTGTTATTATTGTTGTTACTTATTATGATATATTTTTAGCGTGTATATTATAAAATACTTATTGTAATGTGTATTTTGAAGTACTTTGTATTGATTTTGTAAACCACAAGCCTTTTGACTGCTATGGTGATTTGAATAAATAAATAAATAAAAATAGTTTTTTGAAAATTGACACATCTGTAAGAACGGCACATCTAGCTACAATGAGTCGCAAAAAAACGTTTTTTTTTATAAAAAAGTTTCGTATATTCTTTAAGAATAAAATAGTCCCTTTAAAGACAAATTTAAGAGCATAAGGTTTGATGGGTTTTTTCTTCAAAAAGAAAACATAAGAAAACAAATTTTAAATAAATTAACAAGACCACAATTTAAATATATATTCATTAATACTTAAAAATTAAACATTAAAACATGATTTAATTTGATTTGTTAAAGGTATTCCATCGGATTTCAAGTTTTTCGTTTCTAATAATTTAAATCTTTGATAATTATTGGTTCATTTTTATAAACGATGATTTATCAAAAATACGCCTTTTTTTGTTCGTATGTTCCCGATTAGCAATTTTCAAACAGCTCATTTTGAAATATTGAAATTGCGGGGTTAAATTAACCGTTAAAAAGCCTTTAAATTTAAATATCACTAGACCTCTTTTTTCCATTTAATAATATTTTCCAAAATGGCGGATTATCGTTAACAACATTATTAAAGAATAAGAAAGAAATAATTTTTTGTTCAAAAATTATTTAGTTATTATTTATGTCTTCAGAATTTACCTAATATATGTATTACAAGCTATATTTTTTTTAGTAAAATCTCGCAAAAACCGTTTGTTTATAAATAAAACGCCAAAATATTGCAAGGTTGAATCACGCGTGAAGGCGCAGAGTACAAATCGTCAAACTGTCATTACAATTTCTTACGGCTTGGAAATTGTGCTTATTTCAAATTAATATTCTCTTAAACCGTTTAATATTTTCGGATAAGAAAGCTTGTAAGTTTGTGAAATATTTCAGTAGGCACAAAAAAAGTTATACTTTCTTAATCTGCGCTAAAACAGATTTTTTACTCTTTACAAAAATGAATAGTTTGAATATTTATTTCCAGCAAAATCAACTACAGCCAAGATGACCCTTAAGGTTGACCCAGATCTTGATATTCCATCCTTTTCCAGTTCGTATTATACTTACAACTATACTGGTGGCAATGCACCTGCTTTGATCCTAACTAGTGACAAAGTTTTTATCCAAACGAATAAAACTAGTGAAGTTAAATATGCCCTGAGTGGAGGTAAAAATAAACCTTTTTCAAAAACTTATTAAAAACCAGATTTTGATAATACTTACCATATTTATTGTGTTTAAATTATTTCGAGGTCATTGTCCAAGTTTTGGAAAAATTTTCTAAATATATTTATAGTATGATTCGTGTATAAATAACTAGTATGTAAAATAATACAAAGCGTAGCCAAAAAGAAGTTAAAATGGTACCCTTATCATCATTGTTTTTTTTTTAAGTTTTTTGAATTTAGGCTGGGGCTCAATTAACAAACTACCCTCAATTTTTAGATTACAGTGAAACGTTCAAAATATTATATAATAGCGATAATGTTCAAGTGCTACTCAAACTAGGCCAGTCCTTACCAGAAGATGTTGTTAGCCCAGTTATTTTAACGTTTAGTTTTACAACAGATATAACTGTAAGCGCTGTCCTTATAATATCTGTAGTAAACAGTGAATCAGTAGGTCCTTCGTTTACGGAAGATTACTATGTTGGAACTTATAATATTGATACAAATGAAATAATTTGGAATGAAGCTATTATTGTTAGCAGTGCTAGTACTGTAACAGTATCAGGAGGTAAGTAAAAAATACTTAAAACGTTGCAAAATTTCAATGCAAAGTATTTTTTAAGTACAACTGGATTTATCATATTCAGCACTGACATCTTGAATAAGAATTTATTTAAAATATATTACAATAATTAAAAACCTTCCCTAAGGCCCGTATTATTCATCTCCTGGTAACTTTATCAGCAAGATAATTTCCAAAGAAACCATTGTTAAGACAATTGTCTCCATAGAAATTATCTGGCTGGTAAAGTTACCAGGAGATTAATAATACGGGCCTAAGGGTCAAAAAACTTTTTAATAAATAACTTAAGAACGAAAGGTCGATTTAAATTTTTTCTTTGTTTCAATAACTTAAAAAAAAGAACAATTTAGAAACAAGAAACAAGACTCGAGGCATCTTATAGAGTGTTTCTCTAGGACATCCAAGGATTCACCAATTTTAATATTTTAATTTCATACCACCCTTTTTTTCTAAAAATCGGAAATAATTAAAAAAATTAGGATAAACTGGATCTTTTAAATTTTTTTCTAACCCGTTCGGTTTTTACCAAAACAAACCTAAACAATTTAATTTATAATATATTTATTTATCAATGGGATTTTGAATTACTTTTAAAATATAAACTGTCCTCAAAGTCTAAATTTTCCTAGATTCATTAATTAAAAAAAAGCCCATATAATGCGGATTTACCTTTACGTTTTATATGGATAAAAATCAAAATTTATTGTTGATTCAGAAAAAAAATTTAATATTTTTCGATTGCAGTTATTAGTTTTCAATCTACAGATTCACAAAAGGTCTATAATTAAAGTTAATTAGTTATCAAATAAATAAACTCTTGGAGTGATTTTTTTCGGAATGAAAATGTATTTTACAGTATATCTTACAATTTTACATAATCACCACGAAATTCAACCTGTGAATTTAACACATTCATGTCTTAACGCATTTCCATTTTCTAGATCACTTTATGAAAGTTTATTTTGAGACTTGCAAAATAATCTAACCATTTGTGCATCCTTCTTCTCCTACTAAAAAGTAGTATATACTTTAATATTTTAATTATTACACCCCTTGTGAAATAAAGAAATAATTTAAGCAGCATTTCAAATCAGTAATAATATTCTGAGTATTATATTAAAAAAATATATAAATATGATATTTTTTTAAGTAACCATGTTTTTAAACCACCCAATATTGTAAGATTTGGACATAGAGGCATCGCCGCTTGGTATATTTCTCCACCAATTAATATTTTCAAATTTTAAAAAATAGCAGAAAATATAAATTTAAGATATTGTTTTCTGCCAATAAAAGAAAATTTATTATTAGAACCGGTAAGAAAAAAGAATAATGATAAAGTTGTTAAAAATTAATTGGGGTTTTGAAAATAAGATTTTTATTTATTTATTTAATCTTTATTTCAAAATTACATTGTAATATACAAATAAGTAACAAACAAAGTAAAAAGAAATGTCGTCAAAAAAAAAAACAGAAACAAAGCAACAATAGTTACAATTCACAAAATCTTAAGTGTCTAAGTAATCGCTTAACTTATAGGGTTCTAAATCAATTAGAAAATTTTTGAGTTTCTTCTTAATTAGGCGTTCGTTTGATGCGTCCTTGATTCTAACATTCAATTTATTAAACATTTTAATACACATGTAATATGGATTGTTTTCGGACAATGTTAATCTGTGTATTGGATAATTTATATCTCTCGTTCTTGTATTATAGTTGTGGTAAATAATTGTATTAAACCTATCTTTGTTTTTATAAAAAAATAAAATGGCTTCGTAAATGTACAATGCATAAATAGTTTACATTTTTTTTGACCTAAAAATGCCTCTACATGACTGTAAATAGGACATTTTATATAATATTCTTAAAACACGTTTCTGAATAACAAAATTTTTTTCTAGTTTTGAATTACTTCCCCAAAAAATAATTCCAAACCTTGCTGTGGCTTCAAAATTTGCAAAATAGAGAGTTCTTTTTGCCATATCGTTCAAATATTTTGTTATGATACGTAAGCTGTAGCATACCTTATTTAATTTGTTACTTAGATAGTCAATATGGTGTGACCAATCCAAAAATTCATCAATGTGAATGCCTAAGAATTTGGTATTATTTTCTGTTATTACTTGATTCTGACCAAGTTCAATCATATCTGGTCGTTCTTTTTTACTTAATTTAGTTTTAAAAATGACAATACTTGTTTTATCCTTATTCAAAAGCAATTTGTTCCCCTGAAACCAAACCTCGGTGTCCTGGAAAATTTTTGTTGCATTAGCTACTATTTCTAAAACATCCTTACCACCTACCAAAATGTTAGTATCATCAGCATACTCTGTGAGATTGTAAATTGGAATTACATTTTTTTTTTCAAAATTTAAATCATTTATAAATATAATAAATAATATTGGCCCTAATATGCTCCCTTGTGGTATTCCTATTGTATTTTGCAAGATTGCTGATTTATATTTACAGTTTTCTTTTTCCAGAGTAACTCTCTGGGTTCGGTTTTCTAAATATGATAAAATCCATTTCAGAGCACAATTCCTAATGCCATATAATTTAAGTTTATTTAAAAGAATATTTCTATCTAAACAATCGAAAGCTTTTGACAGATCCAGAAATATACGCATAGCCATCCCACCATTCTCAAGATATTCCAAAATCAAACAAGTAAATTGAAAAATGTCGGTTTGCGTTGATCTTCCGTTAAGGTAACCATGCTGGTTTTCCGAGAAAAGATTACATTCATTCATAAAATTGATTATTCGATTACACATAACCAACTCGAATAACTTTGAAAAGCTTGGAAGAAGGCTTATAGGTCTATAACTATCCATGCTTTCTGAATCTCCCTTATTTTTATAAAGTGGTTTAATCAATGCTAATTTCAGCTGGTCTGGAAAAACACCCGACTTAAGTGAAAGATAATGTACAGGTTGTTCTATCTAAAATATCAAAGTTGGTACTACTTTTTAGTAAAAGTAGCAACATTTTATCATCAAAAATATTTGTAACAGACAGACAGCAGTTTGTCTATGCATTAACTACCAAATTTTTATATCGATTGATAGTTGACTGGTCCTCCAGCTAGTTCCAATATATTATCCACCATGAATTACCCTGTATAATAGGAAAACCCTTGATTAAAATAAATAATCAAATGGGCTAGTCAAATGTGAGAAATACAATTTATAACTATTTTTAAAATTAATTAAATTTTTTCTTTTAGATAAAGCAGATTTGTTTAAATTCGATTTGACAACATTAGAGTTGAAACTCACAAGTAAACTTTCTGTAACCGATTTTGATGAAAACTTCAATATGTTCTTGACATTAATAGCCTCATCGACCAGCAATTTGAAGGCTCGTGCCACAGTAGCGATTTCTCTACCCACCTCAAATGACTTTAAATTTGACAGAGTGTATTATTTTGGTTCATACATTATTGAAAATGAAAAAGAATTTGTTATTCTGGAAGATGATATTGGTTTTATTAATGTTACTGATTTCAGTGATATAATAATTGTAGTGGATGATTGTAAGTATTTCATTTCATCTGATAGAAAATAGCTGCAGTTTCGTAGTACTCCCAACTAGCATTTTCAGGACCTATGACTAAATATGAACTAAATCTGACGTCAGAATTGGTGCAACTTTGAGTAATACAGTTACTTTAGATGTTAAGTTAGTATTTATCGGCTAAAGTACGTCGTGTAGACGTCACTGAGTTTTTTTCGGATTGAGGTCGCAAATAGCCATTGACTCTTACGTCGTTTAAACGTAGTCATGTGACCTTTAATGTCAAGGTAATAACTATGATGCTAAAAGTAGTCACACAGACGTCGCAATATGACTCCATTTCTGAAGGTCCTTAAAAGACTACATTTAGACGTCCAATGTTGACCTAAAGATTGACGTTACGTATTGGTAGTTCAATAAACGTATAAAGGACGTCGACGACAGACTTGGTGGAAATTGGTGGTAATCGGACGTAATGATGACTTTATGAATCATGACGTCTAAAACTGTATTTTTCGGTGTAACTTAAGTGACTTTAGTTTTTGGAAAAATTTAACGTTAAAGTTAACACAAACTCCTTGGTGTTTTTAGTTTGATTATCAATAAAGAACTGTGCTATTAAAAAATGTTTAGGAAACGTGACTATAAATTTAATATAGTACATCGTATTATCGAAAACTCAAAACCAAAATAATATCCAATGAAACTACTGCAGAAACATTTAATCGAGAGCGGAAAGCAAGGAATCCAATTGGCCGGCACTGGCTCAACTTCATTTAATTCCTTTATGAATACAACACTAAACATTTTAATCAAAAAATACCCCTACAGAAAAAAATATTTAACAATTACCCACAGCAAAAAAAAAAACGGGAACTCGATCTTCTTTTGGATAGACAGTTGCCGACTGTCACTTGCCAAAAAGGACGTGTTTAATGGTCGGCCGGACGTACAAATATTACTAAGTGTACACGGAAAGTACATTTTATGACTTGAAGTAATAATGAGTGAAAAATTTTGCACTTTTTATTACCTATGCACGATATAAGTATACTTATTTTGACTAAATCTGTCTATACGTCATTTGTATTAGACTATTTCTTCCTTAAGGCGTGGTTTACACCCTTTTAGGTAAAGACGTGACTCCGCCATGTTTTACTGACGGGAATAAATTTTAGGGTTTCGTTTTTTGCAAAATAGTTGTGGAAAACATGAAACCAAATACTGGAAACTCCCCTATTTGACCTATAATAACCTACTTTACGTATTTTGAGTATTTAGATGCTAGTTTAATTTAAGTTAGTTTTTTTCTTAATCCAAGATATAGTATTATTATTTCAATTTTTGATCAAATTAATGATCAATTAAGTGGGGCTTCGTTTTTAAGGCGCTGACTTGCCAACTTTTAACAGTAAAGTGTCTTGCGTTTCAATTTTAAGCAATCGAAACACTCCAAATAAGTTTATTCTAGTAAAGAGACTCAATATGCTCTTGTCTAAAGCAGCCATTAATTATATTTTACAAACTGTCAAATGGTCATATTTGTTAGTAATCTAGTATGTTAATCTGTGCAAAAGTCAAATAAAGTTATTTTTAAAACTACGCGACATTTTAGGTGCAGGATAACTGTAACAGATATACGTAAACAGCTGACTAAAATACGACGTCATATTTGTCTACCAATGATGACGTCAATCTTTACTGCAATTCGTTACTTATAATGTGCAGAAGTCATAATACTGACGTCCTTACAACCCTTATATTGTCCACCAAACTAGTGCAAATCCGAGTCGTCGCGAGGTCAGATCGACGTAAGTTTCCAACGTCAGGTTCAAAAAAATAACGTCGGCGCGACGTAATATTGTTTGTTGGGCTACTACATTATCAAACTGAATTCAGTTTAATAATGTAGTAGTACTACGAAACTGCAATTTAGAAAGCGACTGGACTTAAAACAAAAGAACAATGGAACATCCTGTTTATTTTTTTATTTTAATGAAAGGTCTTTTCTTCCTAATTCAAAAACTATATCATTTGTTTATATTAGCTTAAACCGTTCTTTAAGCTTTGGACTTTGTGTTTCTTTAAGTTTTTTTTTAACTAGAACATATTTCTTGAATAATAACTAAAACCAGATAAAACACACAGAATTATAAACTTTTTAGAAAAAAAATCTACTTTTTAGGATTGTTATTTTATTCTGGATTACTAATGGTTTTAAGGTTATATTTTTTAACTTGAAGAAATAGTCCATACTTAAAGTGGAGTGGAAATTCAGAAGGAAAGAAATAAGAACACAAAGTCTTCCTCCACTATTATATTAAATTAAAGAATCTCGTATGTACAGAGAAACTTTTTATCTCTACATGTTTCGAATGCAGAAGCATTCATATCAGGAGAATGAATGGAAAAAGAAGAAACTAATAGATATTACCTTAACGGAGCATCAAAATAGTAAGTTCACTAAATAGAACTGTGAGAAAACTAATACACACGTGGTATTGTAACAATAAAAATATATGGGATTCAGGCTCATGGCACTGTAAAAGTTTATATTATGCAGAATAAAAAATATAACATCTCTGTCTGAGAAGAATGGTTGGAAAAATGTGGAAAAGAAAAGTTAATAAATAATTAATCGAGAAATTGAAGGTTGGTCATAACAGAAAACTGAAGTATGAGGAAGATGAAATTATTAAATTATGTTAAAATTTGAGGGTTATTGTTTAATGTGGCAGTTCTGACAAGGTTCGTCAGATGAATACCTGAAAAAGAGAGATTTCTTTTAGGTTACATCGAATGGACAAAAATTGTGAAAACTTACCACATGTCGATTTATTAGTTAAGAATAAAAAAATTGGAAAAAGTAGATTTTGCTAAGTTTATTTAGCATTTTGTAGAATAAACGAACTTTTTTTTTTCAAAAAATCTTATGGATTAAATAAATCCATAAGATTTTTTGAAAAAAAAAAAAAAAAAAAGTTCATTTATTCTACAAAATGCTAAATAAACTTAGCAAAATCTACTTTTTCCAATTTTTTTATTCTTAACTAATAAATCGACATGTGGTAAGTTTTCACAATTTTTGTCCATTCGATGTAACCTAAAAGAAATCTCTCTTTTTCAGGTATTCATCTGACGAACCTTGTCAGAACTGCCACTTTAAACAATAACCCTCAAATTTTAACATAATTTAATAATTTCATCTTCCTCATACTTCAGTTTTCTGTTATGACCAACCTTCAATTTCTCGATTAATTATTAACTTTTCTTTTCCACATTTTTCCAACCATTCTTCTCAGACAGAGATGTTATATTTTTTATTCTGCATATTATAAACTTTTACAGTGCCATGAGCCTGAATCCCATATATTTTTATTGTTACAATACCACGTGTGTATTAGTTTTCTCACAGTTCTATTTACTGAACTTACTATTTTGATGCTCCGATAAGGTGATATCTATTAGTTTCTTCTTTTTTCATTCATTCTCCTGAAGATGAATGCTTCTGCATTCGAAACATGTAGAGATAAAAAGTTTCTCTGAACATACGAGATTCTTTAATTTAATATAATAGTGGAGGAAGACTTTGTGTTCTTATTTCTTTCCTTCTTATATTTTTTAGTTTTGTTTTGCACGAAAAAAAAAGAGTTTATTACGCAAGGAGGTAAGGGCTACGGTTTAGAAAAAGAAATTGTCCATTTTTATTAATAAATATATCGCTCTTTGTCTGTTATTCTGCAAAAGGCCGAATGTGAGAAAGATACATATATTCAAAGTGATTCTTGTAAATATAAGAAATTATCTAAATTGATAAAAATGTTACAGTGGTATTTTGTCCATGGAGTTGCCAACGAAATAAGTCTTTTTCAATTGTTTTTGTTATCTTTCTCACAAGTTATGATGCCTGATTTAAATAATTTAAAAATTTTTTTTAGTATTAAGTTCGGAAATTGAGTCGTAGAAAAAATATACTGTACAACTCAAGTAGATTGTCCATATTATGCTCGGAAGTTTGAGCACTCTGCCTACATCGTCGTGTTCAATTTACTTTCTCGTGCAATATGAACAGCATATCCACTCTTATTATACAAACTTCCATTATATTTCCTCTTTCAGCGTACAGTGACAATTTCGAATTAAATTTTGATAAGTCAAAATGGAAAATAACTGTTGTTAATCCACTTAATGCTACCACACTTGATGTCAATAGTGAACTAGCTATTCTCATAACTGCTTCTAAAATAGACGATGCCTCAAAATCCACAGCTATTGTGATCTTAAAATTACCTGCTAAAACTGAAATAAATTTTACCGATTCTTATTACACTGCTAAGTATATCAAAGGATCAGGAGCCGATTTGGATACTGTTAGTTTAGACCAAAACATTTTTATTGAAGGAGCAGATTCCAGTAAGGTTATTGTGACAATTCAACCAAGTAAGTAATTAATTGGATAGTCTTTATTACAATTATGAAAATCAAAAAAAAATTTTTTGTTAACTATGAAAATGAGAAAAAAACAGTTAACTTGACTAGAAAGTGATTTATATCACAAGCGTCGTGAAAACATTTTTCAATGCGATACGTGTGTTGATGTGTACTTTTTATGGCCCTCCAGGATGTTTAAGTAGCTCAAAAATTCTGTCCTTATTTATCTCTTTTCAATGATACCATTTATTTTAAACAGTGGGTGCCAAATTGACAGTAAAGCTATTTATTAAAAATAATAATTTTTCGTGATACGTCAAGGGAATTGGGGTGCTAGGTGGGATAAAACGTATGTACAGGGTGTCCCAAATTCGATGCTCATCATGGGTATCTCGAAAACTATAAGAGATACAGCATCGGTCAAATGGGGGCAAAGTTGCAGAATGTTGTGCTCAGTAATATTGTAAAAAAAATTGAGCCTTATTTTTTACTTTTTAGAACATTCGAAAAAAACTAAAATTTTGAGTTTTTGTTTTTTAAATTTATCTGACTTCTTTCACCACTACAGAAAAACAATAACAACATTGTTAAAGCAACTTCCTTAGCTTTAAATACTACCATGTTTTTAGAATTTCGGTACAATGTTTCGTTTTTGTGGAACTGTTATCAACTTTAATTTTTTAAATATGGACCTGCATTATCGTTAATTGGTAATTGAAGATACTTAAAAAAAGTGCTGGGTAACTGGTAATAATTGAATTTCGCATTTCAAGTCATTTAAAGTGTTTGCAAGCACTCAAAATCATTGAATTTTGCATTTCAAGCCATTTAAAGTGTTTGCGAGCACTCAAAATCATTTAAAATTACTTGCCTTGGTAATTGGTAATTGCAAGCACCTAGAGTTTTTAAGTGCTTGATGCTGGTAATTACTTTTTCAAAGGGCTTGGTTCTTGGTACTCGAAGCCCTTTTTTCAAGTGTTTTATCCGTTTGCAGCATAACATATTGTTTAAAATAATAATAATAACCTACGTCATTTTGTTATTCTGGTATATAAAATAGTATAAATTAATAAACAAAATTATAGTTTTTTAAAATATTTTGTAAATATGAATTGCTCAAATGTGAACTTTGCAAGACCAATACCTACGTTTACACAGTAATTTAAAATATGTTCATTCATCATACATAATATTTGAAAGAGGGGGAAACTACACCACACTTAGACCACCTTAAGAAAATAGAAATAAACAACTGCTTACTGCCTAAAGATAAACAATCAAGTAAGTCATCAGGAGAAAGTAATAATTATGACATGAATATAACATCGGTAAACATCACGGAACATCTCGCGAGGTTCTGTTCTATCTGGGCTGGCATTATTAAATTTAAGTGCGCACTTCACATAACGCAGTTGGTCTTTAATATCATAAACGATTGCTACCTATGAGGTACCAAAAATTATGATTTTAATTTAAGAGAAAATTATTTTATTTCAATATCAATTTATATCAACAACTTCTAATCAGGAATTTCTTTTGGGAATTAAAACAATAAAAACATTTTTTGTAATTTTTTCTAACACTACTATGATTCTAACACCAAATTGTTGATTGTCTGGTTCGGTAGCAGGCAATTAAAAAAATCGGATTATGCTAACTAAATTATTTTTAGTTTATAACACCAATTTTAAATTGGAATATGATGAGGCATCGTTTTCGTACACGATAAACGTTATAAGGAATCTAGATTCCTGGACCGTTTCTGCAAAACAGCTTATAATTACAATAACTGCATATATTGCTACTGATACCAGTGTTTCAGCCAGCACAGTATTAGTGCTTGCATTGCCAGAATCGTCACTTAGTTTTGAAGATGATTATTATACGGCTAAATATATTCTTGATACCTCATCCATAACAACTGTTGAATTTACTTCCAGAAGCATACAAGTAACTGGCGCAGAATCAAGTGAAATAGAATTCAACTTTAAAGGTGCGTACAAAAAAACAAAAAGGTAAGTAAAACAAAAGCTATTCTAAATTATGTTTTAGATTATGACACCAACTTCATGATGGATTATGATGATGCTTCTGCCTCGTACCAGATCAAGGTTATAAATAATTTAAATTCCAGTTCTCTCTCTGCAAAGGAGCTCATAATTACGATAACTGCAACCGATATTGATACAAGCGATTCTGCAAATACAATGTTAGTGCTTACATTGCCACAATCATCACTTAGCTTTGAAGACGATTATTATACAGCTCAATATACCATGGATACTTCAACCACAGCAACTGTCAAAATAACATCTGGTAGTATAAACCTAACGGGAGCGATATCAAGTGAAATAAACTTCACCTTTAAAGGTATGTAAATATGACTAAATAACCGTTGAAACTCCAACCACAGCATCTGTCGAAATAACATCTAGTAGTATAAACCTAACGGGTGCAAAATTAAGTGATATAAACTCCGCCTTTAAGGGTTTGTTAAAACATAAACCAAAAAATAGGTAAAACAAAAATGATTGTAAATTATGTTGTAGATTATGACGCTAATTTTAAAATGGATTATGATGCCGCTTCTGACTCATATCAGATAAAGGTGACAAAAATTTTGGATCTAAGCTCTTTCCCTGCAAAGGAGCTTATAATAACCATTACTGCATCCAAGATTGCTGATACAAGCGTTTCTGCAAATACAGTGTTGGTGCTGAAAATGCCACAACAATCGCTTAGTTTTGTAAATGATTATTATACAGCTAAATATATCGCTGATACTCCAACTACAGCATCTGTCGAAATAACATCTGGTAGTATAAACCTATCTGGTGCAAACTCAAATGAAATAACTTTCACGTTTAAAGGTATGTTAAAATCGAAATCAAAAAGTAGGTAAACCAAAAATGATTGTAAATTATGTTTTAGACTATGACTCTAATTTTAAAATGGATTATGATGACGCTTCTGACTCATACCAGATAATGGTGACAAATAATTTGGATTTAAGCTATCTCCCTGCAAAGGAGCTTATAATAACCATTACTGCATTCGAGATTGCTGATACAAGCGTTTCTGCAAATACAGTGTTGGTGCTTACATTACCACAACAGTCGCTTAACTTTGTAGATGATTATTATACAGCTAAATATACCGCTGATACTTCAACTACAGCATCTGTCGAAATAACATCTGGTAGTATAAACCTAACTGGTGCAAACTCAAGTGAAATAATCTTCACCTTTAAAGGTACGTTAAAACATAAATCAAAAAGTAGGTAAAACAAAAATGATTATAAATTATGTTTTCAATTATGACGCTAATTTTGAAATGGAGTATGATGACGCTTCTGACTCATACTATATAATATATAAGTAAGTAGGTACCTACTGTTTAAAAAGATATTCTACCTAATCATAAAAAATAAAAATCAATAGTAAAAATGTATTCAATTTCTTGCCAAATTATTTTCGCCCAGTTAATAAGTTTGTTTGTATTTAAAGTATTGGGTGATTTTTTGACTTATTAAACAAATAGGTGACTACAATGGAAATAAAAGACAAAATTATTTTCTAACTGTGTATTAATTAAACTTAAAAATTTGAACCACAACTTTGTTCTAATTATATTTTTTAGGAACTTTTTCCAATAAAGTTGCTATAATATGATAAAATAGGAACAATAACTTAAATTATTAATTTACCTGTAAAAAGAAAACTTTCACTCATTATGACAGTCAAATATTAAATAAGAAACAAAATCTTTAATATAGAAATAAAAATATTTGTAGTCTGAAAGTTTCGGTGGCTATATTTTGAATTGTCGTTGAACCTGCTTTGTTGAAATTTAGAATAAATAAATTATTTTATTTCCTCCAGGACTAAAAATAACAGGCCAGTTTGTTTTTAAGTTTAACATTAAGATATAATTTAAAAAGGTGTTTTTTTTAATTTTTAAGCACGAGAATGGCTAAAATAGGAGATGTATTGTTAGTTAGCCCTGAAGAAGGTGAAACATGTAGCCACAGAAACATTGGCATGACAAATATTTTTGTTTCTATGTTTTCTTGGCTGGTCCCAGAAACATTTCCTAGCAGATAAGACTCAAAGATTAACAAATTTTGACATACACTACATTAAACTTGTATTTTACACTGCGAAATGTTAATGGGAACACAGTAATGTTATATATATATATAGGTAAAAAACTTAAATCCTTATTAAATAATAAAGAAAAAACATAAACTTAACATAAACTTTTAAATCATATAACAACAAACTATGCTAGCCACGTCTTACACTAACAACTCATTTCTGAAAAGGCAAGTATTAAAATTAAATCCTAAAACTAACATTGTAATACGAAGATACGGTAATAAAAAATTTATTATTGTGGGAAACAAAAATCTAAAAATAAGTACGTATACCTACCAAAACCATATTATATTAATAATAAGATTTATGAACAAGAATAAAGAGCTTATAGGCATCGACATTTTAACTTGCATACAAACAATATAAATATCTAATGGTAACCTCCGGTATTTTATTTGTCTCTATTAGATCCACCATAATACATAATATTTCGGGGGTAGTCAAGAAAGAATAATACATATATTATATAACTTTATTAATTAGATTATCCTACTTTCTACTAACTTACCTGATCATCATATCACAAAAACAGTATTTTATATTATGATTAAAATAAAAACAGATACCTTACCTCCAAGCCACAGAACTCAAACTAACTCCCACACTAACTCCTAGCAAGATAAAACACAAACAATAAATGAAGCCGATAAAATACCATGAAATTGGTAATGTGACTAGCGGGAACCCACCTGATTGGTCAGTTTAGGCCGTATTTTTAAAATGATTTATTAAGTTGCATGCTGTTATAAATAAGTGGTTGCCTAATATTACTAAGTTGTCAATTTAAACTGAATTATTATTTTAATAAATCATGTGTTATTAGATTCTACTCAATCATATGCTATTTTAAGTAGACATACTAGTAAAATTAAATAGCGATATATTTGATTTCAAGAAGAATTAAATGCTTAGTTACTAAAAATGCACACATTAGTGAAAACAGATCAGTAGCTTATTTACGTCTACTATAAAGTTTTAACAAGATTTCTTTATTTAGTTTTACATGACGAGAATATTAAGATTACTGCGAATTGTTGTTATATTAACTATATTTTTTGTTAAGATAACTAATATTTGCTCAACAAGATAATTTAGTAAAACAATTTTCTCAGTGTACAGTATTAGTGTTTACATTGCCACAATTATCGCTTAGTTTTGTATATGATTATTATTTGGCAGACTATATCGTTAATATCACGACATTCAGAGCAACTGTTGAATTTACATCGGAAAGCATAAAACTAACTGGTGCAGATCCAACTCAAATTATATTGATAGTTAAAGGTATGAAGAAAAAATTAAAAAAATAAATACAGTGAAGATTACTTTAAATTATATTTTAGACTATTAAAATAATTTTGATTTGGTGTATGATGCAAATTCTTCCTCGAACATGATCATAAACGTCCTAGATAATTTGAATTCTTCCACTCGGTCTGCAAAAAAAAAACTTATAATTATAATAATTACATTCGCGACTGCTTAATTACTTTTCAGATTATGACACTAATTTTAACTTGAAGTATGATGCAGCTTATTCTTCGTATCAAATAATGGTCATAAAGCTTTTGGATTCCAGCACTCTCTCTGCAAAAGAGCTTATAATTACAGTTACCGCATCCATGACTACTGATCCTAGCGTTTCAGCTAATACAATATTAGTGCTTACATTGCCAGAACAATCACTTAGTTTTAAAAATAATTATTATAATGCTAAATACATCGTTGATATGTCATCCACAGCAACAGTTGAACTGATATCTGAAAACATAACACTACCTGGTACAGAATCAGGTCAAATAGACTTCACGTTTAAGGGTAAGTATAATAACTTAAAAATAACTTAAAAGGAGGGTTATTTTCGATTTTTATTTTTAGATTATGATAGCAATTTTAAATTAGAGTATAATACAGGTTCTTCATCTTACCAGATAAAGGTCATAGGAAATTTAGACTCCAACACCCTTACTCAAAAAGAACTTATAATTACAATAAATGCCTACGAGATTGCTGATCCAAGCATCTCAGCTACTACAGTATTAGTGCTTACCTTGCCAGAACAATCACTTAGTTTTAAAGACGATTATTATAGAGCTTACTACATCGTTGATACGTCATTTACAGCGACAGTTGAACTGATATCTGAAAACATAACACTACCTGGTACAGAATCAGGTCAAATAGACTTCACGTTTAAGGGTAAGTATAATAACTTAAAAAGATCTTAAAAGGAGGGTTATTTTCGATTTTTATTTTTAGATTATGATAGCAATTTTAAATTAGAGTATGATACAGGTTCTTCATCTTACCAGATAAAGGTCATAGGAAATTTAGACTCCAACACCCTTACTCAAAAAGAACTTATAATTACAATAAATGCCTACAAGATTGCTGATCCAAGCATCTCAGCTACTACAGTATTAGTGCTTACCTTGCCAGAACAATCACTTAGTTTTAAAGACGATTATTATAGAGCTAACTACATCGTTGATACGTCATCCATAGCAACAGTTAAACTGATATCTGATAACATAACAGTAGCTGGTACAGAATCAAGTCAAATAGATTTCACGTTTAAAGGCAAGTATAATAACCTAAAAAGGTGGGTATAATAAGAGTAATTCCTAATTATTTTTTAGATTATGACACCAATTTTAAAATGGAGTATGATGCAGATTCTTTATCGTACAAGATAAACGTCATAGGAAATTTGGACTTAAGCATCTTCTCTGAAAAAGAACTTATAATTAAAATAACTGCTTACGAGATTGCTGATGCAAACGTCTTAGCAACTACAGTATTAGTGCTTACATTGCCAGAACAATCACTTAGTTTTAAAGACGATTATTATAGAGCTAACTACATCGTTGATACGTCATTTACAGCGACAGTTGAACTGATATCTGAAAACATAACACTACCTGGTACAGAATCAGGTCAAATAGATTTCACGTTTAAGGGTAAGTGTAATAAACTAAAAAGGTTTGTATAAAAAAGGTAATTCCCAATTTGTTTTTAGATTATGACACCAATTTTAAATTGGAGTATGATATAGCTTCTGCCTCGTACAAGATAAATGTCATAAAGGATTTAGATTTCAACATTCTCTCTGCGAAAGAACTTATATTGACAATTACTGCTTATATGATTACTAATAAAAACGTTTCCGCTAATACTATATTAGTTCTAGAACTGCCAGAACAACCATCATCATTAAGTTTTGAACACGAATATTATACAGCTACATATATTACAAATAGTCCATCCAAAGACGCTGTTGAAATAACATCTGAGAACATAAAAATAACTGGAGCTCAATCTAGTAAATTGCAATTCTCGTTTGCAGGTATGAATAAGGAATTTTAATATTAAATATAATATACAGGGTGTTCCACCGGGAACCGAATCGATCTATATATAAAAAACTATATATAGGAAAATTTTAAAAATTTGACAGTATGCTAATGCTAATGGGGGCGACCGGGCTAAAATATTTTCATAATGGTGGCACTTCCGGTTATACCGGAAGTAAGTGTCAACTTGCTTGTTTTAAATGGGACACCCTATATATTATTACATTTTTGCATTTTACGCAAGATTCTAGGCAGATTTTGTATACCATGTCCTATACCTATGTCTAAATATTTTTGTCATATTTGAATTTTTATGTCAAAAATGACATTTGCACACCTTAGAATAATTATCAATTTTTTCTATAAAGAAGCCCTATTTATTTAATTTAAGTAGGATTCCTTGTTATAAAGGACCTGCTTTAATAGATTTTTCATAATATTTTGATTACCATTAATACAGGGTGTTTAAAAAATAAGATTATAAATGAAATTGAAAAAACTGCAAAAAGTCTAGATTTTCAAATGGAAACACCCAAATTTTATAATTATTTCTTATTTAGCATTTAAAATAAGGGTAAGTTTGTGTAAGGTTGCATATCCCAAACATTTTTAGTTTTCGAAATATTGCCAATTTAGCATTTTTATAAGGCGATTTTGCTGCAGATTTTACGTTCAGTTACTCTTAGTTGGCTATGACGGCGTTGAAAAACAATCAAATGCTAAAAAAATCTATGAAGCTGTCACTTACCATTTGAACATTAATAATAATCATGCATGGGCGTTTAAATTATACAAACGAAGATTATTTAAACTCATTTATTATTTATGGAGCATGATAAAGTTATATCAAGAACATGTGACACATTTGCCATTCGATATCTGCAAAAACAGAAGTCATCACAATGTGCTGTTAATAAAATTATAGAAAATTTCAAGAACTTTGGAACTATTAATACAGGTTACTCAAACAATAGGTATAAAAATTAAATTGAAAAAACTGTAAAAAATCCACATTTTCAAACGGAAACCCCCAAACTGACTGCCTTCAACTTCCAGACATTTTTCGCATCTGAGCAGCACTTGTTCATGGGTCGCTTTTCTTATTGACGCGGGACTTAAATTTGCAAATTCATTCCTCACTCTCTGTATGCAATCTTCCATAGTTGTTATCGGAGTATTATAAACTCGATCTTTAATTGTACCCCAAATAAAAAAATCGAGCACTGTAAGATCTGGGGAGCGGGCTGGCCAAAGGAAGGGACCATTATTGGCAATCCATCGATCATCAAAAGTATTTCTTAAAAAATTGTCGATGAGGTAGGTACCATGTGCAGGTGCGCCATCACGCTGATAAAAGAGGTTTCTATGTACAGCGAGCGTCTAATTGTCTAAATCGTCAGTTTCAAAATTATGGAAAATGTTCAAATAGCCTTCACCTACAAGTAAATAAGTACATTTTATATATAGAAAATTAAAAAACGTCTAACTTACCATTTAAATTTTCTTGATAAAAATGTAGTGCTATGACGCCGTCATTTCGTACCGCATAATAAACATTAAACTGCCAGGAATCTTAAAAATTTAGCTCTCTAAACACATTTAAATTTGAATCACTCCAAAAATATATTATATTCTGAAACAAAGAAAATGAACATTAGACAACTTTACATTTATAATATCTTAATATACATATTTAAAAATAAAAATCTTATACAATTTAAAAACCATAATCATAAAACTCGTCATAAAAATGAAATAACCATAAAACCTAAAATAAATAAGTCCATAGGACAAAAAAATTCAAATATTTATGTTTTTATTTAAACGATTATTTACCAACAAAAATTAAAAAATTTATTTCATTAAAAAAATATAAAGTCGAAATAAAAGCATGGATATTGGAAACGGATAATTTAAAAATATTTTTGGAAATGTTTTAATTGATATTGTTATGAATAATATATTCTTCAAAAAACTGCGTTTATATTTATATACATATACTTAAACGTTTTTTATTTACAATTTAACTTTTATATAATATTAACAAATATTTAAACAAAATATTTTAATATTCTCATATATTTATAATTTAAAATATTAAGATTTGCCCCTAACAAGCACGTCTTCGGGGGATTAAAGAAGAAGTTTATTAAGGAAGATAAATAAACAAATTTATTATATTATAAATATTGAAAATAAACTCTTAATATTATTATTATTTTTCTCAATGTTAGTTTTCACAGCTTTTTGTTGGTATTGCTGGTAATATTTACAGTACAGAGAAGAAATTCATCTTAACCTGTACTGTTTAGAAACTTCCGTACTATATGGCATGTTTGGAGGATGACGCTTTTCTTTTCTTCTAGTTGGTATAAATAACCTGATAGGCCCAGTTTTTCCAAGTTGGGCTTGAAATTTTTCGTCATTGCTCCCTCCACCGATATTATGATCGGAATTATGTCAATTTTATCCAGCTTCCATATATTTTTTATCTCTATAGCCAAATTCGAGTACTTGGTCTTCTTCTCCGATTCGGTTTTAGAGAGGTTGTGTGTTAGTGGGCAACCTATATCGATTATGAAAGCTTTCTTGGTGGTTTTTTCGATGAGAAGAATATCCGGACGGTTGTGGTCTACTGTTCTATCCGTTATTATTGGCCTGTCCCAGTATAAGAGATATTCAGGGGATTCAAGGACTGGCTCGGGTGAGTATTAGTAGTATGGTGGGAGGTTTTCCCTTAGCCCTAGTTTATGGGCCAGTTTCTTGTGGATGATCTTTGCCACCTGATTATGTCTCCCCAGGTAAGCGTTGGGGGCCATAGCACCACATCCCGCCGTGATATGTTCTATCGTTTCTCCGAGGCAATTGCATTTTCTGCACACATCTTCCACATTTCTTTTCAAGATGACTTTTTCATATTTTCGAGTTCGAATGACACGGTCTTGGATAGAGATTATAAAACCTTCTGTTTCAGCGTGAAGCTGCCTTTTCTCTAACCAATTCAGTGACATTTCTCTATCTATGAGTGGATTTTGGAGTGCAGTAGGGTATTTGCCGTGTAGAGCTTTTTCTTGCCAAGTTACAAGCTGTTGACTTGGCGGCGCGCGGATGATGTTAGGTAATCCGTTCTGCTTTAAGTTAAGGGCTGTATATCCAGTGTCTGCTGCTACCACTTTTTTAAGAATTTCCCCATTTGATTCTTGGAAGTATTTTCTCATAGAGGTCTCTTGTGACTTGCACAAGTTATATATATTAATGAGACCTCTTCCTCCCTCCTTTCGTTTTAGGTAAATTCTTTCAAGTGCAGAGCGTGGGTGGTGGAATCTGAATTTTGTTAGCAGCCTGCGCGTAAGCCTATCTAATTCGTGCAAATCCGTGTCTGAATACTTAAGAATTCCGAATGAGTAGGTAAGTATTGGTATTGCCCAGGTGTTGATGGCAGTAGTAAGGTTACCAGCATTCAGGTGAGTATTAAAAAGCTTTGTTAGTCTGCTTTTGTATTTGTTTTTAAACTCCCTTTTTAGGCTTGTGTGGTTTATTTGTTGGTTTTGGGAGATGCCTAAGTATTTATATGTTTTGCCCTCATCTAGTATATCTATGCCTTCAAGCAGTCCACGATTTTGTTCAGTCTTTCCGCGTACGACATTCAAGATTGCGCACTTGTCTAATCCAAACGACATTTTGATGTCATCGCTAAATGTCTTGGTTATTTGAATTAGGGACTGTAGGTGGGTTTTGCTTTCAGCGTAGAGTTTGATATCGTCCATAAATAGAAGGTGGTTTATTCTAAAATTTTCAGTTAAGTTGGGACGATATCCGTAGGATGATGATTTTAGTAGTGAGGACAGTGGGTTCATGGCCAAAATGAACCAGAGGGGGCTTAAAGAGTCGCCTTGAAATATACCTTTTGATATATTTATATTGCCAAGCTTCTCTTGTCCAATATGGAGATTGGTGTTCCATTGCTCCATTAGGGTGCCTAACATGTTGCGTATTAGGGGGTGTACTTTGTATATTTGTAATATTTTCTTTAGCCAGTCGTGAGAAACAGAATCGAATGCTTTACTATAGTCAATGTAGCACATATTTAGATTTCGCCTTTTAACTTCAGCCTGTTTTATAATAACGGCATCGATTGTAAGCTGTTCCTTGCAACCCAAAGCTTTCCTAATACAGCCCTTTTGCTCATCAGCTATCAGGTTGTTGTTTATGCAGTGTGTGTATATTTTTGAGTACATGACTGATGTTAAAAGTTTATACACCACTGACAGACAGGTGATCGGTCTGTAATTTTTTGGGTCGTTTACCTGCCCTTTTTTAAATAAAAGGAAGGTATTGCCACTGGCAAGATGAGCTGGGAAGTGCTCGGGGTTTAGGAGAGCCTTGCTAAAGCAGTTTGCGATAACAGGGTGTAGGGTGGTGAAAGTTTTGAGCCAGAAATTATGAATTTGGTCAGGTCCCGGTGATTTCTAGTTAGCCAAGTTCTTAGTGGCATCCCTTATATCACTGGATGTTACTTGCGGCTCAGGCATTTCTTGCAAAGTTTCAGCCTCGGCTTCAACTTTTTCGAGCCAGCTTGCTTTTTCGTCGAAATGGGACGCGTCGGACCAAATATTACTCCAAAATGCATTAAATTGGTCTTTATTTATGTCATTAGTTGGAGTAACGTCGTTTTCTTCTTGGCTTAATGTCCTATAGAAGGTTTTTTGGTTACTGGTGAACTGTTGGTTTTGAACCTTCCTCTTTGTGGCTTTGTCGTATCGTCTTAGACGAGCTCCTTTAGCCTTAGATTTTTGTCTTGTATTGTCTCTTACGATTGTTAGCAACCGTTTTACATCGGGACTGTCTAAAGGAATGCTCTCTGCTTTTAGTATATCTTTAACCTTTTTAGCAACCTTGCTGCTAGAGTTTCCATTTAGATGTTCTCCAATTATATCACTTTGTGCTCGTAACTGGCTGATTTGTTTTTTAAGTCTCATTTTCCAAGCGGGCACCGCTTGTTTCTTGGTTGGTTTCTTATCAATTCTAAGATATAATGCCTGACCATTGAGTTCAATTACAGTTACTGCTGCTGCATATAACCCACTGTGTAATGTCTCGAGGTCCTCAGTTCTATTTAAGGACGTCCCTGCTGCTAGGTTTACTCTTGCTAGTATTTCGTGGGTTCCTTTCTTGAATCTTAGCTTAGGGATACTCGGTCTCAAGGTCGGGTCACTATTTTCAAATAAGGACAAATTTTCCAAATATTTTTGGTTCGTATTGTCCGTATAAGCCTGTATAGTTTGATCTTGTTCATGTATTACTTCCTGCTGTGCTGTTAGTTCTTCCACATGCTGAAGGTTGTGCAACGTTCTGTCAACTTCACGCCGTATTTGATCTATTTCAGCTTGGTGTAGCAGGTGGTTAGCATATATAGCTCTTTGACGGCTCGCTACATTTTGTTCGGTCATTTTTAATTCCGGGTGTAGTTTGGTTATTTCTCGGTGGAGTTTTATTCTCCAGTCAGGGCGGGGGTTATCTTCACAGTCGTTAATCAAGAGGAATGCTTTGATAAGACTTCTATTCATGTCTCGAGTCCACTTGATTCGACCGGTTTCTGTTCTTCTGGGTAGACCAGCGGCAGTTCTATCGACTCCAGGGTCGGGCTGCAAGCTAGTCTCCATTAAGATGTTTTCCTCGCCGGTGTTATGTTCACTAATAGTTCGGTTGTCGGCAGGGGTTTGTCCTAGCATCCTGCCGTTAGTTACATTAGTACTAATCGAATTAGTGCCTCCCCCAGAATCCGTGAGGCTGACTGCTTGCGCAGCGTGGGATTGCAAACTTTCGTTTCCACCCACCTGGGGTATATCTTCTTCTAAATTCGATATCATATTTGTTAAAGTCCAAATTTACTCATTTCGTCAGAAATGGTTTGCATTTATACCTTCTGCCAGGTTACTGATACAGCCGCCCTTAACATAGGGAACAGACGCTGTTGAGAAACCGCCCCTAACATGAAGTAAGCCGTTTCTTCACTACATCAGTTCCTACGCCTACCTGCGGTAGCCGGTGACCAATGTAGGCCCCTTTAAGGCAAGGACCACCAACCTTTTAGCCGCCTTTTATGGCAGGCAGGTTCTACCCTGGGCCTAGATTCGTAAACCGGAACCCAGACGGCTTATTATTATTATTATTATTATTATTATTATTATTAAAGGAACCATTTTTTGTAAATTTAGCTTCGTCTGTCCAAATGATATTGTCCAAAAAACCAATGTTTCCTTGCGTCCAAGTTAAGATGAATTCACAGAATGCCATTCGTCTTGAAAAATCAGCTTCTTTTAAATGATGGACTTTGGTAAATTTGTATGGATGCCATTTACGCTTGCATAATATTCTAATAATTGTCGACTTGGATAATCCTGACTCTAACACAGCTTGTCTTACTGACATTGTTGTATATGCCGCAAAATATCCCAAAATAGCAATTTCAATATTGTCATCATTAACAAGAGGTTTATTTCTTTGCACTATTACCTTGACGGTTCCAAAGTTCTTGAAATTTTCTATAATTTTTTTAACATCACATTGTGATGACTTCTGTTTTTGCAGATATCGAATGGTTAATGTGTCACATGTTCTTGATATAACTTTATCACATGCTCCATAAATAATAAATAAGTTTAAATAATCTTCGTTTGTATAATTTAAACGCCCATGCATGATTATTATTAATGTTCAAATGGCAACTGGCATTGGCTTCATAGATTTTCTTAGCATTTGATTGTTTTTCAACGCCGTCATAGCCAACTAAGAGTAACTGAACTTAAAATCTGCAGCAAAATCGCCTTATAAAAATACTAAATTGGCAATATTTCGAAAACTAAACATTTTTGGGATATGCAACCTTACACAAACTTACCCTTATTTTTAATGCTAAATAAGAAATAATTATAAAATTTGGGTGTTTCCATTTGAAAATCTAGACTTTTTGCAGTTTTTTCAATTTCATTTTTAATCTTATTTTTTAAACACCCTGTATTAATAGTTATCAAAATATTATAAAAAATCTATTAAAGCAGGTTCTTTATAACAAGGAATCCCACTTAAATTAAATAAATAAGGCTTCTTTATAGAAAAAATTATTCTAAGGCTTGCAAACGTCATTTTTGACATAAAAATTCAAATAGGTCAAAAACGTTTAGACATAGGTATAGGACATGGTATACAAAATCTGCCTAGAATCTTGCGTAGAATGCAAAAATGTAATAATATATAGGGTGTCCCATTTAAAATAAGCAAGTTGACACTTACTTCCGGTATAACCGGAAGTTCCACCATTATGAAAATATTTTAGCCCGGTCGCCCCCATCAGCATACTGTCAAATTTTCAAAATTTTCCTATGTATAGTTTTCTATATTATATAGATCGATTCGGTTCCCGGTAGGTTATTAACTAAATTATTTTGCAGATTATGACACGAATTTTAAATTAGATTATGATGAAGCTTCTTCCTCGTACAAGATAAACGTCATAAAGAATTTGGATCCCACAACGTCCTCGGGACGAGAGCTTATAATTACAATAACTGCATCCATCACTTGTGATACAAGCATTTCAGCTAATGCAATATTAGTTCTAGCGATGCCAGGACAAGCATCATCACTAAGTTTTGACCACGATTATTATACAGCTACATATATTTCAAATATCTCAGCCACAGACTATGTCGTTTTTACATCTGAAAATATAAAACTAACTGGGACCCAACCTAGTCAAATAGAATTCACGTTTAAAGGTACGAGTAGGGAATTATAAAGTTTAATATAAATCTAATCCAATTTATTTTTAGAATATGACGCTAATTTTAAATTGGTTTATAATGATGATTCTTCTTCTTACCAGATTAAAGTCATAAATAATTTGGATTTAAGCCTCCTTTCTGAAAATGAACTAACAATTACAATAACTGCATCCATGACTACTGATACTAGTATTATAGCTAATACAGAGTTAGTCCTTAATTTGCCATCATTTCGGTTTCACAACGATTTTTATACTAATAAACATGTGGTTAATACATCATCCAATGGTACTGTACAATTTTCGCCTGATTCCATATATTTGACTAATGCCGAGTCTCCTCGAATTAAATTTGAAGCTCAAGGTAAGTATAAAGTGAATTAAGAATCTAAGGGAACACATTTTAGGAAATCTAAAATTTACAATGATTGGTTTAACTTCAACTTGGTTCAATATAGTTTGAACATAATATTTATTGAGATTCATAGAGCTTTCAGTCGTAAGGATAAATTTTTATATTATAGGTAGGTCCACACTGTACCAACTACTTACATGATGGAGTGTATTTCTACTTCTTATAATTAAAACTTTTCTTCTACAAGTGCAGAAGTACGAATACCAAGCTTTTTTCTTAGTATAGCAGCTGTAGATCATATAACCTTGCAAGGAAGGAGATGGTGCAATTTTTTTTTATGTGAAGCAGCACAAGTTGGACATATTCTATTTTGGTTCTATAAATAAATTTCGAGTCAATTACATACTAAACTACATATTATTTGGGGTTTCACTAAATAAATAAAAGAGCTTGGTGGGACCTTAGCCACAAATTAGATACGGCGTTGGCAAACTTCTGGCTTGAAGAAAACTTTCATAGAGAGAAATAAAATTTGTTGAAATAACCATAGAATATTTAAGAAATATATATATACTACCAAATATTGAAGGAAAAATGTTGTGAAAGAAAATCAGTCAACAAAAAAAGTACCTTTTAGTGACGAGAGACAAAAATGTTAAAAGCAAAATGGTTAAAAATTGAAAAAACACAGCGGTAATTGACGCGACTCACACCGCTGCGGTGGTTTTCGGCTGTGACAGTGTTTTATTTTGACAATGACGTCTGCACGGTTTTTGCCGCTCACCGGCACATCAGCTACGGTTTTGTATTAGCTGTTCGATGGGTGGGATCACCTCGACTGTTGTTTTGACATATTTTTGGAGGTTATATTCACAGAATAATAGAAATCGCACCTCGCCGGTGTGAATAGCAAAAAAAAAGGAGGAAGGCGGTTTACCGCTCGGTGTCCATCCGCGGGGATACTTAAAGCAATTATTATTATTAGAGTTGTTTAGTTGTTAGATATGAAATTTCTATAAAATACATACTAGGCAGGAAAAACTTTTTACATAATAAAATACGTTTTCATAGAAATAATTTTCGTATTTTTTTATTTTTAATTTCAGGACTCAAGAACTCCAGCGAAGTCAACTAAAGTAACCCTAATTCTTAATGTTGACCCAATATCAGATCTTCCATCTTTTTCCCATACGAATACTTAGAACTTTACTGGTGGAGATGCATCTACTTTAATGCTAACTAATGATGAAATAGTTTTATCCAAAATATTTTACCTATTTTTTTTAAATTGTCATTATGCAAATTTTAATACTGCATGCAACAAACAGTATAGTCCGGTGTATAGGCTTGTATATCAGTTTCACAGTCTGGTATACAGGGTGTCAAAACGTATTGCAAATATGTCAAAAGTCACTGAATACAATTTTAAAAAAATTAGTGCATCCATATACTTTAAAACGGCATACTTAAGAAAGACAAAACCGTTTTTGTGATTGTACAGGGTTATAGTCTATTTTAGCAAGGTGTAGAGTAATAAAAGCTCAATAGGTATGCAAAGAGACTTACAGAGTAACCCAACGAATATTTAAGCTACTTTCATAATTTGGCAATGACTTCATTGCAAAATTCTTTTTTTCATCAAGTTCAGGTAGTACCAACCGGGCTTGGGTCAATTTATGGGTTTTGCCTATTGTTATCCATTCACAAACACTGAAAATGGTGTGACAAAGGCGTACATTATGTACATACTATTCGATACACTTATTTTTTACTAAACATTTTAAAAAAATACAAAATACAAAATACAAAACATACATTATACAGAAATTAAATTATAAAAAATCATATTCTTCGTCATCTGAGGAATTGTCGTCTCCTCTTGACGTTATAATTAATGGGTCGACGGTCCGATCGACCAGAAAACATACCTTTCCTAATCCTCTTACCCAATTACTTGAAATTTTAATATCACAAACAATACTATTTTATCTTAATAACCGGTAACCAAATTCTCTATAATTTTTGGTTAGTTATCATAAGTAATTTAATACACATAATTTACCTGCGCCTATGGCCGACACCGAAATTGAGCCGAACTGGATGGAATTTCCCATTTTATTACTATACACCTTTCTGAAATAGACTATAGTAAAATGCAGTAATTTAAATAATATTTTTATATGAATAATTTGTTAATAGTTTTTAATCATATCTGTTATAGGGTTAAAATTAAATGAATAAAATAAAAAAATATTGTTTTAATTATTTATCAAAATCCATATCCTAATAAATAATACTAGGTACTGTTATTCAGTGATGTAAATTTTCGTTACTTTTAAGGACTTGGACCGATTCGTTACTTTGGGTATTAGGATTCGTTACTCAGGACTTGTTGTTTCATGTAAATCGTTACTTTTAAAAATAAAAAATTGTATTCTTGTTATAGTTTTGATCGCGTGCCAAATACTCTTGTTTTGTAGTATATAAATATATTAAATCTAGGTATAATGGTCATCAATTCTCAAATATATGATGAAAAAACACATAAAAATATATAAATTGAATATTGAAATAAAAAATTTAAATATTTATTTGTTTTCAATTTACAAATTATTATTTAAAATATAAACAAATAACACTTCGTTTCTGCTTTTTGGCTTCTGATTCTTGGGATCGAAGCTCCATAATTCTCTAAATACCAAAGTGTGCAGAACAAACTTGACTTAACACAATTTGTTTACGCTATACAATCTAAGAAACAGAATACTAATTTTATATTATTTTTATAAAATAAGTGTCTGTTAAAATTAAAAAGAAATATGAATTAAAAAGAAATAAGAATAAACATTGCTTTCGTATCTCAATGGTAACATCCAGTCCTGTGTTTCCCCAAACCAACAGAATTAAAACTCGATAGATAATACAATAGAAATGGATTTCGGATCAAAAGTTCTTTCTGAATGGCTTCCCGACAACAAATTAAACAAATTATTAATATGCCATCTCTCCGACGTACATGCAAACGACACGCCGCGCCGCCGTTTCGGCGTCGCATCAATCGCCCGACGTGGTAAAAACCGCCGTCCATTATTGGCTATCAATTTTTTTATGTTATTTGTTTAGTTTAACTATTTATATTATTTTATTATATATTTAATAATCATTTTTGTGAGACTGTCAAGTTTTAGACAAAAGAAAATTATAAAAACACAGAATCTCTTACTAGTCAGGTGGAAGCAAACATTTAAGAAAACATGAAAAATAAATTTTCAAACCACCTGAAAGTGCCTTATACTATAAGGTGTATTTTATCTAACACTGTTAGATAATAAAATACAAATCGGATTGCATAGTTCTACCAAGACCTCTTCTACCAAGACATCCTACCAATGTAAAGTTTTTATTTCTTGGTAGAACTATGCAATCCGATTTGTATTTTATTATCTAACAGTGTTAGATAAAATACACCTTATAGTATAAGGCACTTTCAGGTGGTTTGAAAATTTATTTTTCATGTTTTCTTAAAAGAAAATTAGTAATTCTTTAGCAAATGCTATTCATACTAAAAGTCCTTAAACTTAAAGACAACTTACAAAAGTTTTAAACATGGTATGATTTTGAAAAGGAAGATTTTAAAAAATATCGCAAGAGTAATATACTTTCTTTTTCTAAATGAAATACAATGTAATTATTATTTTACCTAATATTTAGGCTAGATGCAGAAAAATGTTTTTTCGGCATTCCCTTCTGGATATTTGTTTAAATTTAAAGTAAACAGATATTTTTTAATAAGATATGTTTTAACCACTCAAAGAAAAAAGCAGTAAAATATCAGTGTTTTTTTAAGCAGCTAAAACTGAAACTATTTTTAGGTTATGAAGTGTTGTTTTCTGTTGTATTAAATAATAAAGAGAAAAATATTTTTTTTTTAGTTCCAAATCCTTGACAACCTAGTCAGACGTGGGGAGTTGCATGATGTAAAATATGATGGAGTTACCTGAAAAATAAGCTTTATACTATATTAAATTTTTGATATAGCATGGAAAATATTATTTTTAATAACACAATTTTAAATGAATTCAAATTTTTTGAAACTTACGTACCCAAAGTGAAAAAACTTGGTTTATATAAATAAAAGACTTTGTGTTCTTATTTTTACCTTTTATATAAATGTGTTATTAAGCATAATAAGTTCTTTAGAGTATATTAAAAATTCAACAAAATATACGGCTTGTTTTTTGGGCCACCCCACATATTAGAGCAAATAAGTGGTGCTGTCATAATAAACCCCTTTACAATTATAGCAATGCTTAGTTGCTACCTTAGCTAAAAAAGAGTTCCTGAAGTAAATAGGTACATTCTGACCCAGCAAAGTAACTTTCTTAAAGTAAATAAAAAAATCTTTCCAATATAGCAAAATGTTATACTGATATTGAAAAAAAAATCTTGTTTCGAAAACGACGCGGATGGCGTAGAAAAGTATCTTTATTGTTCTAGCAAAGTCTCTTTATAACCGATGGTCAGTTACTTTGCTAATACAACATTTTTGTTTACTTGAGCTTAGTAATCATTCTTTATAAAGTGACTTTATTACGACAGCAAAGAAATTACAGCCAAATGGATTTTACTATTTCAAGTAGTTTTTCTTTTGTCCCCTATGTTAGCATTTTTCTTTATAAGCGCTATAAAGATTTTTATAAGGACAGCAAGAATCTTCTCTCAGTGTGAGTATAGGATGGTGCAAATCTAGGTCCGCAAAATTGAGTGGATATTTTTACTTATTTTTGAGGAAATGTCTAAAATGCATGACTTACAAATTCATACCGGAAACATTAGCTAGGAAAATTGGCCACAATGTGATTTACGTTTCTTTATTTTTTTCAGAGCATCCAAACAATATTTCTAAATTCTTCTCCAAAGTTACCGCACCATGCCTAATTGTATATATAATATTAAAAACGTTGGGTTCTCTTGACCCGAATCCTGGCTAAGGTTTTTCAATGAACTTTTGAAATTTTTTTAAATTTGGACTCAGCTATACATATTTATATTGATTAGTGTAAGAAAGTTATTTTTATTTAAAAAAAATATTTTTAAAAATACAATAAATGAACAATAATTTTAATAGTTTTCATTGGTTTATTTTTTTCTTAATATTTTTGGATGAACAGAACTTTATCACATCCATATAAAGGCCTTTCCTTTGGTAATAATAGAAATTCAATATCCTGTTTATTTTTTTCGTAATTTGGGTAAAAAATCCGTTATTTTACATGGAAAATTTTAACGCAATCATGATCACATACCGTGTGAAGTCGGCACTGTTGCTTACTATCTTATTATAAGAGATACGACTTTGGTTGAATTAGTAAAGAGTTGTAGTTTTATGTGGTGGTTATTATGGTGATGTCAAGAAAACAATTGATCATCAGAATTATGTTTAACCTAATAATGTTTTAAATGGAAAGTGCCATTTCTGTTAAAATTGTTTAATAGAGAGTGAAATTCTAAGTAAAATTTGTTTTACCACATATCGCTAATCTCAATAATAACGGACATATTAACATTTAAACGCATTTCCATTAAAAATCGCTAAATTTTTTTGTTAATATCACGTGATTCTGATGTGCAATTGTTTTTTGACGTTAATATAATACAGCCCATGAAATTGAATCTCTTACTAATTTAAGCGACGTCGTATCTCTTATAATAAAAAAATTAGCAATAATGCCGACTTCATTTTAAACGCACGGTATAGTCGAATCCACTCGCCGCATCTCCCGCTTTACGTCGGCGTCGGTGCTTTGCCGAAAGCCGCGAGATTTTCGCGGAAAATTTAACGATATTTTAACCTATTTTCACTTACACAGCGGGTGGAATATGGCCTTCCGGAAGTCGCTGATTTTACATGTTCGTATGAAAGTCGATGCCGCAGAGAATTTGGTACCGCGTCACAACCAAGCGGAGCGCATTACATGATGGCGCGTGGCGCGTGGATTTCAAGAAAACGAAGGAGGTAAAAAAGTTGCAAGCAGTGTTGCCAATCCTTCTGAATTAAAGTGGCGGTTCATCAGGTGAAGTTGGTGAAGGGGCTCTTCACCAAAAAAATCGATTATAGTGAAAAATAAAAACGGAATTAGTTATTTAAAAAAGACACGAATAATGGTCATAACAGACATTTGGCCTGGAACATTATTTTGATGAGTTATTAATGTAAAAAGAAATTCCCGAGATGTCACGGTCTCTCTGCATATGAAAATCCTATTTTATTAGTGAACAAATAGGTATTTCACAGAGTCATGTATATAAATAGCGATGATTTATTATCAATTATTAAGTATGATAATTCATACTAAATATACTTTTTTTTTTAAATCAGCATAACTACAACCGGTATTAAAATTTCTAGCACTTATAATATTAATTTTAAAATGTATTTGTAAATGCGAAATTATAAAAGATAACATTAAGTACGTCGGTATCTTTGTTAATTAATATCTACTTAAAGTAGCGCTTGACGCGCTCATACATTGAGTTAAAATTTTTAAAATATCGTTTGTTATTTCTTCTTTTAGAAGATACTTTTGTAGAACCGATTAACTTTAGCCTCGTGATGTAGCACTCAAAAATGTTATATTCAAATAAAGAATTAAAGTCTCAACTGTAAGATGTTCCCAGTAGTGAGATCTAGTGGCGTTGATAGAAACTTCACAAGCATAGTTGCCCCTGTAACAAAACTTATAAAAATAAATAGAATATAGAAGATCTTTTATAGACATAAGTCACAACATGTCGCTACTGAAGCACTTACTTTTTACGGGGCTGTTTGGCTTTCATCACTTTCCTTGTTTTTATCATTTTTACTATGAACTTCCTGGTCTAAAAAGTTTGTTATGTCACTTTCTATACTTACTGGCTTACTGCTGGCTTATCCTTTAATTTTATTGTGAGTTTTGGAATCTTTTTTTCTTCTTTCCTTGATGACTGACCTGTTTCTTAGTCTTTTTGCTTTTTTGTTGTACTTTCGGTGTCCCTAATTTCTAAGCTATATTCTTTAACGACTTTTTGTTCCATCGTTGGATGAGTGAGCGTGGGATCTGTTATATATTGAATCTCATCAGCACTCTCTTTTTCCTCGTTATTTTCTAAAACCATATTGTTTATCTCATTGCTGTTTTCCGTTTTCTCTGAATATAATCTTTTATCCTGTACATCTTTCCCATTTGTTGGAATGGGTGCCTTTGGAGGTCTTATTTTCGATATCTTATTTCCTAAACGTTTCGGGCAATCCTTACGTTCATGTCCTGGTTCATTACAGATCATGCAGGTTCTTACCTGGTTCTTATACACTACCAACGACCAGTGGCGGACCCAGGATTTTTTGGATAGGTGAGCACAAGTGTGCCCGATCATTTTAGGATATGCACCACCCAAATCAAAAATGACCTAAAAAAAAAGGTCGCCCTCTCCCCCACGCTCTATAACGTCATAAGCAGGGTAAACAAAACTCCCCTCTTGTTCTTGTCCAAACTGATATCTAAAAAAAAGGTTATCATCGTTCTCTTTATCTCTTATTACGTTATTACATCCTTTTATAATACCACTCCTTTTTCTTCAAAAATTTCATAGTAAAATCCCCCTTCCCTCATGGAAATTCCATTACAAGATCGAATCCCTCAATTTGCCAGTGCCCACCCTGGCCCTTCCCTGGCGTCACCGCTGCCAACGACGTATACACGTATCTATGGTTATATTGGACGGAATTATTTTTTTTATGACTATTAAGATTATCCTGATTCCATTGTCCACGGGGTAAAAATCATCTCCAGACCATTTTTTATTTCTAATATTTCTTACCATTCCGTATTGTCCAAGAACGATGTGAATTTTCATGTTACTTAAATCCAGGGGTAGATCATAAATCCGTACGACCGTCTCAGCTTATTCTCCGCTAATTGGAATATTATATTCCATAACATTTTCACCGACAAATAAGACATAACCGTCCGTGAATTTATTAATTGTTGTTTTCACCAATAAATCTGTAATTACATACATGTTCGCCGTTATTAAAAAACATTGGATACCCTCAATTTAATCAACTGTAAACCGAAATATTTTCTTAATCCGTTTATGTATTTCCAACTGGCTGTGTTTTTTCCTAACCATTTTAGAGTCCTATATATTTGTATATTTGCGAATCCCAGTCATTTCGACCGGTGGTGGAGAGATCACTAGTTTTTTCGCGTTTGTTTATTTATCGTGTTATAGTCTATTTCAGAAAGGTGTAGAGAAATAAAATGGGAAATTCCATCCAGTTCGGCTCAATTTGGCCGTAGGCGCAGGTAAATTTTGTGCATTAAATTATTTATGATAACTTACCAAAGAAAAAAAAAGAAGATAACTTGTTGAAGAAGGAACTATTAGCTATAGCAAATTTACACACACATCGTTTTATGAAATATGCATAGTGTAACTGTGCTGCGCACACAGCCATATCATTGCGAACCAAATTCTATAGAACTTATATGGGCGCAAGTGAAAGGATTTGTAGCAAGACACAATACGACATTCAAAATTAAAGACGTTAAGCTACTGTTTGATTAAGCCATTAAGAAAGCGACACCAAAGAACTGGCGAAAAGCAGTCCATCATGTCATTAAAGAAGAGGAGAAAATGTGGGATCTTGACCACCTGATCGACCGGACCGTCGACCCGTTAATTATAACGCCAAGAGGAGACGACAGTTCCTCAGATGACATAGAATATTATGATTTTTTATAATTTAATTTCTGTATAATGTATTTTGTATTTTTTTTATAATGTTTAATACAAAATAAGTCTACCTAATACTATGTACATAATGCACGCCCTTGTCACACAATTTTCAGTGTTTGTAAATGGATTACAATGAGCAAAACCCATAAATTGACCCAAACCCGGGTGGTACTACCTGCACTTAATGAAAATAAAGAATTTTGCAATTAATTTCAATGCCAAATTATGAAAGTGGCTTAAATATTCGGTGGGTCACTTTGTAGTCCCTTTGCATACCTAATCATCGTTTATTACAGTACGCCTTTCTGAAATAGACTAACACTTCGGCTACCGCAGGTAAACTGTCTACTCTCAACATCTTATAGTTGGGTTTTGATTTGGCTGTTGGTCTAACAGTTGACTGCATGCTTTTTTTAAATTAAATTCTGAAACTACTGATGAGCCATAATATGGCGAAACGCATCTAGAAATGGATCTGACGAAGAATGTGAAAAAACTGCTATTCAGATTTCATTTCTTCCTACTGAAAATCTACGGGTTTAGCGCTGTCTAGCGGGGACACATATGCAGGGCCCGCTCTAGGGGGCGGCAATCTGGGCCCCTGCCCAGGGCGGCAAGTTGGAAGAGCGGCATGAAAAATCCAAAAAAACACCATAAATCCCCGTTTTGCCTACCTACGTTTCTAGGTATATATGAAGTTTGGACCATTCCAATTCCCAGTTAACAAATTTAATTTCCTTTGTTTTGCCGTGCCGTCTTATTTTTAAAACAGTGACAATTTCGACTGATCCCTTTTTTATTTAATATTATAATAATATCAAGCAATTCCGCGACAAAGCAAGCCGAACAACGCCGGCACCGGTACCGGTACTTTTTTTGGTCATGGCGGCGTCGCAGCAAAGGACAAGCTGGCGAGCCGCGAGAAATAGACAGACAATTTGCTGTTGTGGTAGGTATAAAACGAAGAAGGGATGAAAAAGGCGGCAATTTCTTGTTTTGCCCAGGGCGGCGTTATTGCTAGAGGGGGGAAAAACCTGGGCCCCTGCCCAGGGCGGCAAGTTGGAAGAGCGGCATGATAATTCTAAAAAACATTATAAATCCCTGTTTTGCCTACTTACGTTCCTGCGTATATTTGAAGTTTGAACCATTCCAATTCTCAGTTAACAACATTAATTTCCTTTGTTTTGCTGTTTTATTTTTTAAACAGTGATTATTTCAACCGATCCCTTTTCTTTTTAATATTATTAAAATATCAAGCAATTCCGCGACAAAGCATGCCGAACAACGCCGGCACCGGTGCCTTTTTCGGTCATGACGGCGTCGCAGCAAAGGGCTTAATTTTTTTAAACATATGTTTATAATGTGCAATTAGATTGCCTAAAAATTTTAATGTTTTTTTGTTAATTTTCACTTTGTTAGTATTTACAATTTAATTATGTGCAATAAATACGCAATAAAAAAAAATTCAATATTTTTTTAAAATTAAAAATACCTGGCAAGTGTTTAATTTTTTTAAATTAGGAAAAACACTTTCGAAATTATGTGCGAGACTAGGAAAAAGGCGGCAACATTTTGTTTTGCCCAGGGCGGCGTTATTGCTAGAGCGGGCCCTGCACATATGACTAATGTCTATACACATTTTATTCTATAAGTTTATTTTTGAGGTGCAGGTATACTTTTGAAGTAACTATCTAACGACCACACTAGATATCTTTACTCCCAACATGTTACTGTTGCGTTTGGCTTGGGATCGATTAACATAGACTGTTTCCTATCATTCGCCATCGAATCTTAGGTCTACCGATGAGCCATGATATGGTGAAACGCGTCTCTAGAGACGGATCTGACAAAGAGTGGGAAAAACTCGATATTTAAAGATTTTTGGATACGAGCAAATAACAATGGCGAAGCGTACAAGTAGATAAGGTAGACATTGTCTACCCAAAATTCTTCGTGTATAATTAAATTTTAATTCTTGTATTTCAGTTTTTCCTTGTCTTTTAAATATATATAATTAATTAATATTAACAAAAATAAAAAATTTGTTCCGATTTCCTATATTACTCCCGTATTACTACTACTACGTTTTTTTTTTTGATGTTTTGCCATCGATAATGGTGACATTTTGCCAACCTACAAAATCCCTCTAATCGATTTTTCAGGCGCTAAAATCTCCGCACTGGCTGTTCCTGAAACCGGATTCTCGATTCGCTGGTAATAATTATATTTGCCGCTAAATATGAAACAGGATTTTCCAAAATTGTTTGTGTGGATTTCGAGAAAATCACATTTGAAATAGCGGGATTTTGTTGGTTGGCAAAATGTCACTATTAACCAGTTTTTGCCAACAAACAAAATCCCGCTAAACGATATTTTAAAGGCAAATTTCTCTGAAACTATAAGAACTAGTATCATTCTTTCTAACGAAGTCAAATTCGGGTTTCAGCAATCAGCGGTTACCTATATTTTAGCGTCTGAAAAATCGAATAGCAGGGGGATTTTGTTGGTTTTGCAAAAACTGGCTAACAAGTGTCACAAACAACTATTAAAGAAACCGTAAGACCTCTGATGAGATAATATGATGATAATAAAATAACATCCCCGAAGAAGTTAAAATGATATAGAGACAGCTTTTAAAAGGATAAGTGAAGCTCCATACAAGAATTAAGTGGACCAGCTTGGCATACTCCCAACAGAGAAGTTGTTTTGGGTCTTAGTACGAACGTTTAAGCTGAGTTAAATGTTTAAAAGTTATAAAACATATTGCTCTATTAAAAAACCAATTAGAATTGGAAAACCCATAAAAATTTACGTGCTCATGGAATCATGGCGCCTTTTCTGATATCATTATAAAAATATATCAAGGCGTTTCTTTTGTTGACAAACTTGAAATATAATATATGTCACCTGATCACGATACTGATATAGAAATTTGCTACAATATTTTAGAGTGTATAATTGCAAAATTATGTGAAATACATATTTAGATAAATTGTCAAAAAATTAGGTGTATATCTTTCTCTAAAATGAATATTATAGGTATATTCTTTTTTTCACCAGTAATTTCAACCAGTGGTGGAACTTATGATTGGCGGCTTGATGTTGATTGAAATCAACAGAAAACCACCACGAATTAAAGAACACGATTTATGTCCAATCGGTAATACAATAGGCAACTTTAAGAACGCGATTCGGCTTAACCAGTGACACCGGTGAAAAATAAAAATATACCTTATTATAAAAAAAAAACATGGGGGCATGATCACGAGACATGTCAATTATTTTGTACTCCTTTCCGATGCTGTTCTAAAGAATCACTGACACAAACTAGACAACCATGTCCTGCATACTACTAATAGTGTTTAACGTTTTTGACGTTTTTCATATGCCTTGGTAAAAAGTTGTAACTCCGAGCATCTAAAATTAATAGAGAGAATGTACCTTTTTCCTTTTTGGCGATTATTTTATCATACCATTTTTTTTTTCGAATAAGTTCAATGAGCAAGAAACATTTTAAACAGTTTCATCATTTAAAAGTTTGCACATTATACTCACATAGGCACGATGATTGGATGACAGTTTGCTCCGTTCGCATCCTGCTGGGGCCGACCAAGTTTCTTATATTTTGTAAAAATTGTCCATCTCTCAGTGGAGTAATATTATGAGTAGGGGAATAATACACACAGTCTGCTCCACTAGTTTATTATAAGGATTTCTTATTTAGAAAACCTTAGTGTCTTATCGTACATGTTCCGAAGGTAAAAACCTTTATCATCAGCGAAATGAAGTTAAAGTGCTACAAGAAGAGAGACCCTCAACATTGCATGTTAAACTGAGGAACAGAAAAAAGAAGAAAAAGTTTTGAATTTAATTTTACATAATGTAATTAATGTTAAAATTGAATATTTTTTAAAAACTTTTTAAATTAAGAAGTAGAAAGTGACCATTACGATGGATCTTTCGAAAACATTTTTAGTTTGATTATTAGAATCATATCAACTAAAATCAAAAATCGAAAATTCAAAAAACGTGCAAACTGCTAAAAATTAGAGCACTGTGCTCTGATTTTCCAAAATTATAAGCGCTGGACCTGTCAAATATAAATAAACCGCAATTTTATAGTTTTTAATCCGAAATTTACAAACTAAAACAATCTTGGCAGATAAAAATGTCGCCACTATTTTTCTTTGTTTTTGCCTGTTCCTTCTTCGACTGTGAGTTTAAGTCCATATTATTTATATGCTTCGACGTTCCGTCTAAACGTCGAGGATTGGTATGGCGCCTACTTGGTAAGAGACACATAGCACCCTTCCATAGTTTTCAATGCATTAGGTGGCTTAAGCAATCCTTATTCAACCCCCAAGCCTTGAACATTTAGATTTTTGTGTAATCGTATTATATTTTTGTCCTATTTCGGATGACATTCGTTCATAATTTATTTATTTATTTAAGATACAAACAGAAAATCCCATAAACAGTATCCACTAATTCAATAATAAGTAAAATAGGTCTACCTTACAAAAACATCAGTACTTATGAGCTTATAATATTAATGATTAGATGATAACACAAAAAAAGAACGTATTAACTATAGGCAATAATAACAACATTAGTGATACTTGTTATTCAAAAAGTCTTAGTTTTAGAGCCTTTGTAATTCTGTCCATAGATGTTAAAAAGAAATTCAGATCTAGGCCCGAAAAATAGCGATTCGACTTTCATATCATTCGACTTTTAATAATGTTACGTTTGGACGTCGGCAAATTATTTTAGGGTACCATATTATCGTATATTATCATTAATTTACAATGAATATTGTTAGCACATTTCACTTACATTATGTGGTACTGCGTAGAAACTGTTTATAAAATCGCGTTATACAAGCTTCATGCCTGTGTTTGCCTTTATATTTGTAATTTATTTAAACTGGGGTAACATAGACTTAGTTACACCCAGTGCATTGTTTGCGAATGTCATCTTAACTATATAAATATTACTTATATACTTATTTTTAAAACTTATTAGATTCTTAATTTTGACTTTAATTTAATATAGACCAGTCAGAATCCATATTTTAAATTTTCCCTTTCATTAAACTTGCTGGTATCTGAAAAAGTCTTGAGCTTTCGTAAGAGTTAGTCCTAAATATCTGATAGCATCTGATTCCGCCAAGGAGGCTTCTCGGGTGTTTCCAGTTTCGGGTTAAGCCAACTTTACGAGTTTAGTATTTTTAAGTCTAGGCTTTCTGAGGTACAGACTGATCCGTTATTGATCCACTGCCGTATTTAACGTAAAATCATGGTAATTGATAATAATGCTGATTTTATTAGTTGCTTTTAAAGTTTTTGGTTATTTGGTAGTTTATATGTTTTTTGTATGATCATTGATCAATCACTGTCTTGGTCTTAAGGGCCCCATAGCAGGTTACGTTTTAATATTTTTTTACACTACTCTTTGATGAGAAGGTGCTAGGTATCACTCTAATTTAATTAATTATAAGGAAATAACATTATTAATATATAAATAATATAAATCCAATAACAAAATGACCAAAAAAGGTTAGTATTTCCTATATTTAAAATTGCTTCATCGATGACATGCATTGGACTCCGTTTTAGGAAAGATCCCATTACTTTTAAGTTTTTTTAGTTGTTTGGTAAAACCTTTAAGTAGATTTTATATTTTTTTAAATCAGTTTGCGTCGGCAGACTTATAGAGGATTATCGAAATTTTTGGGATAGATTATGTATTATCTATAAAAGTCAAGAGAGTCAAATAATATACCACTTTAAAAACAATAATATACATATAATACTCTATTGCTTTAAGCTCTTTAATCTGACAAGTGTACCGACAAAACGGAGCCTCTACAATTCTTGGTAATAATATAAACGACACTATTTTTTTTTTAAATGCCGATATTTATATTAAGAGAGTACAAATTCATCTTTATTCTAAATAATACAGTAGAATGATATTTGTATAACCTTATATCTAAATTGCCCTGGCCTCACAAGACGAAGGTTCAACCTGGGTGAATTCAATAATCTGAAAAAAGTAAGCAGCTTGGCCGACTAACCAGGTTTATAAATAGTAGTGGATGGAGTGAATGAGCTATCAAGAGCCTTTAACACTGAAGGTGGGTTTTATGAAACATGTGGTATCACAACGGGCCTTATAGCACAATGTGAGACTATTTGGCTAATACCAAAGGTCCGCCCCTCTAACCCATCCTCATATCTAGATTCTAATAACACAACATCAATATCTTGCATCGCAGGTATTGTACAGCCAGCGAGAGAATGCATGGGACGAATGGAGAATTTTTGGCATAAAAAGCGTTATATTTCATATACACTGGTCAAACCATAGAGGCGTCCACAAAAGAACGAACATATTTTAAATAAAATTATGATATTTTAAGATAAAGATTTTAAAAAAATCACCTACTACTAGAAAAATGAATATTTACTATTAATTATGTCTTCAATTAAAATGTTAATTATATAATAAAAAATTGCTCAATGCAACATATATTTATTGGTAATTTATATAACGAGCATATAATGGTGGCTGTTAATTACACGTATAAAGTTTATGAGACGAGTCGTAGGTGAGTTTCACAAACTTTATTCAAATGAATAACGACTTGGTCCACGACAATGAATTAATTGTAGCTAGATTTACTAAACATCTTTGGTGAAATTGGTATCCATCATTGAAATCAATATATAAATAATAATTTCTTGATTCCCTAATAAAATCACTAGCTACCATTGAAATCAGCCCGTCAAACGATTATTTATAGTAATTTTTGGTGTGAAAAAATACCGAAAAAGTTCCTCTGATTAGTCAAAATCTTAAATGTGAAGCTTTCCTTTAATTTAGTTAGAGTATTTTTGGCTGGTTTCCGAGATTAAGCTTAATTTAGTGACTGATAATTATAATCCCTCTATATTAGTAGCTGTTTCCATGAACAAAAATATGTTAGGTTAAATAATATTAATCCAGGTTTTATCCAAGTATATGATATGGTGCTATTTATCCCCTTTTCATATTTATTATAATCTTGTTTTGCGGATGTAGAATATGTGGTTTTTCCAATAAGTTTTTTTTCATTTTGACATTTTCACCAGTAAAATCCATTAGCTTTTAAAAATTTTCTTAACGAATTATTACAATTTAAGAAATTCATCTCACCGTTAAGCTTGACCAAAAATTTAGTTGGTACAACTTTATTGTCGCGACTAAAATATTCCATTAATTGCCTCATAATTGAAAGATCAGCCTGATGAACTTTTTAAATGATAAAGGGCACAGACGTTTCGTATCAGGAGAAAGTAAAGGTTTTCCTGGGCTCTTTTTATTTCGTTCTTCTTTCTTATTTCGCACACTATTCTTTGGCTAACTCCTGTATACAAAGCAACCCTAACAGAACTAGATGTAGGAGGCAGTTTGACATATTTATTTCTAGCATATCGATTTTTTTTTGTTCTTAATGTCCAGGTGGACTTTTCTTGCATTTCACTTAGCTTTTTACGGTGTTCTGTAGACGACGGTAATTATTTTCCTTTCTCATTAGATGACTTAAGAAATTGCTACCTACACCACCCGTTTCTTTACTCCCATCCAAAGTGACTGCCCAAGGGTGTGGTTTTCATCCCCGGCATTCCCAGAAAACCCCTCTCGGTACGCCACTTTACAAGACATAGGGAGGCTGACCCCCCCCCCCCCCTTATGCCACTGACGTCGGACAAACTAAGCAATACCGTTTTTACAAAGTAAATGAATGTAAAGGTAGCACACATTTAGTGTAACTGATTTATTTTCCTGTATCAAAACATAAGCAATAATTTACATAAATTTACCTTTTACTTTTTGTAGTAAAAATTTTAAATTACGAAACAATCGATAAAAAATGTAATATACAACAACTGATTTAAATAAAAAAAAAACTAATTTTAAAACTGATACAAATAACCTAAATGACATCAATACTTAATAACCTAATTCTGCTTTAAAATTTAAATTTTAGACGTTGTAATTATATTAAAATTTTATTTTTCAGTCCCAAAAAAGAATTATCTTCTATATTAGTACTGATGATGGTATAATAATAAGCCGAAACGTCAACAAAAGAAAGTTTTGCATTTATTTATTTTAAACCAAAGGAAAATAAAATTATTATTGAAACATGTGGTAGAGATATTTTGAAAACCTAATTAAATAAATAAAGTTACAACTTGGATACAATGCATATTTATGGTTTCAAGGCAAAATAAAATAATCATGGCAAATATACCAATATTATTTATAAATATTGCAGTAGCGGACTAAACACACATTGCCAGCATAATCAGTAGATTCCCTTTTGTTAACCCAGATACAGCCGAAACTATTTTTTTTATGAAAATGGAATTTTTTGTCTTAAGTAGACTTTTTACACATAGCTGAACATTATTAATATATATTTATTAAGTTTTTTTTTTGTTTTTTCTAACGGTTTTTTTTGTAATGAGCGTCCTTTATAAAGGACAGTGGCCTAATACAATGACAAATTCTGAAGATGACCTAATAGTACTTGATTAGTTTACAAATGTATTATGAAAAAAAAGCTGATAATTTTTTAGGTATATGAAGTTTATTTTAATTTCATTATGCTAACATAAAAAAACTACATTCTATGGTATTGGAGAAACCAGTGTTTTGGGTGTGACCTATATTGCATTTGTTACACCGAAATTGAACTTTGTTGTGACATTGCCTACATATTATCTGGTTCTCTTGTTAAATAACTAAATGATCTCGTCCATCGTACCTTAAAAGTTCTTTATCATGAGCGCTTGGACGCACAGGCCCAAGTTTTGTAGTTTTCTTATGAGTTTCTAATATACCCATTGCAAGCGCTCGACGAAAATTATACTGATCATGTTTACCACCATTCAGACGATGAAGATTCCATGAGTTATTTATTGCCATATCCAATCCTTGACTAACACATGGAAAATACTATTTTTTCCCCTTACGCTTACTCGGCACAAGCTTAAATTCTGATCAGCTCGATCAACTCCCCCCATGTTTTGATTATATTTTTTTATAAGCTGTGGCTGAGGTACGGCAACTTTCTTTTTTTCTTTTTGTGAAAACCTAGATACATTTACTGTTGGTAAAACGGTTTCACTATTTGAACATATGGTCACAATGTTATTGTCATTCCAACGACAAACGACGATGTTCTCACTTTTTTCTGTAGCAAATTCAAAAGTTCGCCTTTCTGTTTTTTTTTTAAATCTTGTCCTTTCTTTATAATAGGTACAGATATCCTATTCTCCCCGACAGTATCAGTTGCCTTTATTCCTCTGTCCCGAAGTATGGTGATCAAATCTCAGGAAGTAAAAAAATTGTCAAAATATAAGTGAAACTGTAATCGTTCTTTTTCTGAAATAATTTTATCTGAAAAAGTAAGAACAACGCTTGCACTCAATCCCAAATCCTTGTATCTCTCCCCCAAAATAGTGTGCGCACCTTGATATGGTTCAAACCATTCGATATAACCTTTATGGTTGGTACCCATCCAAAATTTATAACCCCATCTAATTGGTTTCCCCTAATAAACTGCTCCGATCCATGTCTTCTAAAATATGGGATCATCGATTCGTCTACACTGTGGTTTTCGTGCATCGGGGCATGTTCTATAAATTTTTTTTTTTTTAGATGTGTCAAAAGGGGTCGAATTTTTGAAAATTTGTCATTTGTCATACCACATTATGCCACTGGCCTTTAAAAAGGACACTAGATTTTGTAAGGTTATTTTTAATTCCACAACCATCGTTAACTTTTTTCGGTCTTCATATCCTGAAGTGAGGATATTACTAATTAGTTTTTATATAATGAAGTCATAGTAATTTTGTGAAACGTAAAAAATATCTTACCTTGGATAACTCATCGTCTTATAAAATAAAACACTCAAATTTAAACACCAACTGCATCTGAATGAAAACAAATATAAAAGACCACGTGTACCGGAAATATAATGGTGAATAGGCCACAAACAAGTACTCGTAGTGCCATCTGGAATTCCGAGGTAAAAGTGATGAATAATTACAGATTTTTATGGCAACCTTTTAAAAGGACGGTGGCCGTATCTGGGTTAAACAGGTGTCATTTTTTGGAAATAAATAAAATGTTTGATTTAATTTTCTAAGTTGCAATTTACGGCTGACTTTGCTAAACTGTTTTAACAATCCAGTGTAATTTATAGGTAGATATTATTAAAATCCTTTCCTTGGCTGGAATTTGCGGAAGTGTTTTTATTATTTAGGATGGAACTAGTTAAGTTCTAAGAGATAATTACTACAAACTTGATCAGATTGGAGAAAATATGTCATTTTTAAAACTCCAACGGGCAAAATTAATTTATTAAGAATTCGAAAGGTTCTAATCTTTGAAAAAGTTTTTGATGAAAAAACTTTGTATTTTTCTTTTCCACAAAATGGCTGCCATTTGTTATAACTGAGTTATTAACTCAACTTTTTTTTTTAATGGAACCTGGCTTTTTAAATTTTTTTTAAAGTAAGTTATACCTCAAATACAATGAGGTATCACTCAACCCTCTTTACTCATGTTTTGGAAAAAATTACATTATCAAAAAAAAATCCAGCTCTAAAGGCCTTTTTACTTTTGGTGCAATTTCAAAAAATAATTGCTTGAAAGCATGCGCTTTGACGATGTTTCAATCAGCTGATGCAAGTTTTCCCATTTAAAAGCAAACAGTAGTTGATGAGTTATCACGAACAAATATTGAATTTCCACCATATCGTGCATACTATACCTGCTTCTGGCGATGTCAATAAAATTTCTTTTTTTATATAAAAAATATTATAAAAACGAAGAATTAAGGGGCACTGCGTCAGTGGAGATTTTAAAAATAATATCGGGGCATCGTTTGTAATTTTAATGGAAAATAAGAAATTACCATGCATAGCCGTAATATTTCTATTTTTACGTTCTGCATGGGGGATGATATAAGTTAAACCTATATACAGTAGACTCCCGATTATCCGAAAAAATGTGGACCAGACCGATTTCGAATAATGTGAAGATTGAGGAAATTCATTAACTATAGGAAAAGTAACTATGTACTTTTATAGATGTACCGGGTGGCCAAATAAGCGAGGTAAGCGGCTGTATCTCAGGATCTGTACATCTGACAACAATGGAAAGTGGCCATGAGAAAATTCTGGAAATTATTTTCAAGTTCCGTATTTCACCGCTAGAGGGCGTAACTAAAAATTAAATAAGAAAAACGTCTTTTTTTTTGAAAACCTATATATTAACCTATACTTTTGATAAAACTGTTAGAAAGCCTAGAAAATTCTCTATCATTTTGGTTTAAGGCTCATTGGCGTACAGACCCGAACGATAGTAGGGGCGGGGGAAGCTATTGAAAGTGTAAACATTAAAATCACTGTAACTTATAAACGACTTATCCGATTTAAGCAATTCAAAATTTGTTTGCAAGATAAATGTAGCTGTTTTAAATGTCCGATCTTCTTACTACTCTATAGTTCCTAATAAAAGAGCTAGAGGGCGCAATTTGTAATAATTCAATTTTTTTTTTATTTTACTCCAAAAATTCAAATAGAACGGTATATTTTTGACATCATATTTGAAAAGTAGATAAAATTTGCAAAAATACTGTGAAAACCGGACGATGATATCTTTGCTCGTTTTAAAGTTATAGCGAATTAAAGTTTTTTTTACGCGCCGAGTCAAAACTTTTGTACCGCCATCTAGTGTTCGGCCTTAGAATGTCTAATTAACGTATAGTAGGCGGCAAAAACAAGAGAAACTTTTAAATAATATTGTATGGAAACGTCAAATATTCATTAGAGCCAGTTCAATTATTGTCAATTTGGTTTCTGAATATCTCTTGCTCGATTTTTTGTAAAGTGCCTTTTACAAATAATGAAGCTGTTGATATGATTGCGGTTTTCTTTAAGTGCTTTCAAAATGCAGCAATAGCTGAATGACAGTATGCCATTCGGTATCCAGATCGCCGTCATTATGGCAGAAGAATGTTTCCACGCTTGGTACAGCGACTACGCGATACTGGGAGTTTTAGTCGGCCCAGATTTAGAAGGCGTCGCACTGGAAGAACGGAAGAAAACATTATTGGTGAGAAACTGTCGAGCCTCTTACATATTCAAAGAAGGGTGGCTAGTTGTTTCTACAACATCGCCTGAAACAGACTGTAAAATGCCAAGGGTGGTTCAAGTTGAATAAAAACGAACTTTAAATTTGTGTTAACAAATTATTTTTATTTACTGTATCTTCCGTTATTTACGAAATCTACAATAAGTAAAATCAAATACAATTTGACATTGTCTGAAATCAATCTTAAATTTAAATACCGGATCAGTAACGATTGAAATAAAATATTGTTTTAAGATCAAAACAATACAACTAACTATATACAGTAATACTACTAAAAAATACTAAATCAAAAATACAATAACCTTTGATCATGAAATAAATATAAATCTCAACAACCTATGAACAGTTGTTCAAAATCTATAAATCAAAAATGGTTTTTACATTTAAAACTTAAAAGAGCCCGAACATAATAATGCTCAATATTAACCTTTTATTCGAAAAGATTCACTTAATGTCAAGTCACTTTTCTATTTTTTATAATCACGAAACAGTGGTTTTTATAAATTGTTTATTAATTACAAAACGGGTAAATCAATGTCGAATGATTTTTAAAAACTATGAAAGATTTTTACATTTACATACAGAGATAACTTGGATGCAACCAATTTTCTTTTGATTGCAAATATTTGCAAAACTGCTCGTACTTTCATTTGACTGACAACAAATAGTTTAGATCCTACCTTGATCTACAGCAAGTCTTCTATTTTTAAATAATCTAACATTTCACAAATACAAATACATCACAAAACTGTTTTTCTTATATCACATACTGAGGTCAGAGTGTAGACCTTCAGAGTGGAATTATTTTACGGGAACTTCAGAATACAATCAACTGCGAGTATAACCACGAGATAATAACACGAGTTTTGTAAGAACACGAGTTATTTTTAATCTATTTTGAACCTGAGAAACGGGAGTGTTTGACAGGAAATTCACAATGAGAAATGCAGTTGATGTCTTGCTTCACCTTATTGGAGACTGCCAAAACGAGAATGTTTGACAGGAATTTGCCGTAAGCCGAGTGTGACTTGGCGCGATACGTTCAGTTGCTGACGTACAGAACGGGGGTGTCTTGCCAGCGAGATTTTATTAAAACTCCGAAAAAACAAAGCGTGACTGAACAATGTGAGATACTATTTCTATCTTCTTTAGAGACCGACCGACGGGGGTGTCGGAAACGGCGAGAGATTTACGTCAAAATCGAGCGTGTCTTGACAGCGAGATATCTACTTCGTATCTGGCTTCTGACCGACGGGTCGCGGGGCAGCAAGAAGCCTGTGACCTCCAGAAGGGCCAATGATTGATTAGTGACGCGAAATAGGGACCAATAGAAATCTATATTTTAGATTAGGGGTGAGAGAAGACAAACGAGAAATGCAAACCGTCTGTCTGTGTTCTATAAATAGAAATTTCTGGGAATGTTATCGAGTTGAGACGTGTAAATTTGTCTATTTGAGAGTTTTAAACTGAGGAAATTTTATGATTTATTCTGTTTTCGATGCATTGATTTTTAGAAAGGGCAAATTAAAGATATTTTAATGAGAGTAATAATTATTGAAAATTTAATAATTCCAGTGTTGGAACTAGTTTTCCAACAATTATTAATGTGTTGGCCTACATAGAATTTAATAGGCATATTGGAACTCGGGCGTACATGTATGTATGCATACATAATAAACTCTAATACTTAATTAATACTATACTTATGTATGCACATTAGTAGTATGTATTCATATACGTAAATTTAAGAAAGAGGTAATTGGTACTTGTTTTAATTTTAAAGTCTGTCGATTTGATTAATATCTTAGGAATTTCGGATAATACGGAGGCATAGCAAGAATCCTTTCGGATAATTCGGTTCATGGGTCGCATAATCAGGTTTCGGATAATCAGGAGTCTACTGTAATTGAAACTTTTAAATTCAATTTTTTTTTTGAAAAAAAAAATGAGGTATCAACCGCCTAACTAGAAGTTCTTGTGAAGCTCCTAGTAAAATTTTTGTATTAAATTTTCAATTAGACAAGCCAGGAAACGATGCCGCGTTTCACGCTGGTATGAAACGCTCTTAAAACCTGCATCAGCTGATTAAAACGTCGTCAAAGCGCATGCGTTCAATCAATTTTTCTTGAAATTGCACCTAATGTAAATAGGCCTTTAGGCTTTCTGACTAACCGAAGAGAACATAGTAGTTTGAAAGCTTGGAGCGCTATTGCACTAGGGTGAAAGATATCCTTGTATTTTAAAAAGTGTCTCCTAGTCGAATACAATAACCGAAAAACGAAATGGGAAAAGATATTCGCTCTCTTTACTCGTTACCAAATTTACATCAACAGTACCTGAAATACTAACTACAAAGCTTTTCGAAAATTTTCGCTAACTTCGCGACGCGTTGGTAGCACAAATTCGCCAATATCTTGGTCCAAGATTAAAGATATCTTCAACCCCAGTGCGATAACGCGCCAAGCTTTCGAACTACTCAGGTTCCCATCGATAAAGCAAGAAAGTCTAAGGGCTGGATTTGATCATTTATTTGGATAATTTAGCAACACATAACAGTGAGTCATCAAGCAAAGTTTGCTCAAATTATTAAATGCTTAGGCTGTACCAAGCTCGAGTTCCGCAGAGGTTTTCACAGCTACATTGAAAGGGGTTTGCACACTTTGTTTGATTTTGTAATATAAAAGAACTGATTCAAATAAACACCTTTAATTTTAGAACTGATACAGATAATCTAAGTGATATCTATACTTAAGAACTTAATTAAGCATTAAACTTCAATTATAATTATTATTCATCGAGATAATTTACAAAATAATTATATGACAATAAAATTTTGTTTTTCAATCTAAATATTCAATGCAAAATGAAAGAGTCATAGCGAATATAACAACATTATCTATAAATAATGCAGTAGCGGACTAAGACTATCCGAAGTGATATATAAATGTGGGCCCTCCTGCACCAGTGGCTCAAGCAGGACTTCTTTGTTCATGAATTTACCGTGTATCGATAATATTATAAGACTTTGTTGCTCACAACTCACAACTTTCCTTGAATGTTACTGGCCATTTAATTTCTCTCACCAAGTTGTTTATATGAAAACATGAATACAAAAAATCATAGTACTAGTTGGTAAAAGAGTGCCTCAACATTTTTATTAATACTGGTAATAATTACAGAATTCAGAAAAATGTTTTTATTGAAAAATCTTTTAGATATATTTCAGCTCCAGATCAGAAATAATATTTGAATTGCTATATGAAAAATTAATATAAATTTGCAATTTTTAGTTATAATTAGTGTATTTGACATTATTTTTGAGAACTTTAAAATAATTTCAATTGTGTATTTTTTTGTAACCCATGGTGACTTTTCTCTGAGCCTCCCCACCCCTTTCCGCCATCGCATACCGAATATTAAATAAATTTCATTTCATCATGTTTAATTTATTAGACTATAAATAAATTCGGTAGATATGCCGAAAACTCGAAAGAACTGTCAACGCTGCCTCCGGCTTTCTTTTCAAATTTTCTTCAAGATAATTGCCCAAAATCTATGGACCGCAAAATGATTTGCGGCCTCGTTGCCATTACGATCGGGTAAGATCGACTTGATAAAGGCTCAAATATTGCTGCTGGAGGACTCAATTTTTTCGCGGTAATCGGCAATGCATTAATTAATTGTTTAGCTGTTATTGGAATTAAAAATTGGGGAATTGGGCAGGCTGTTGCCAGATCTAAAGTTGATACAAGATAGTAAATGGAAAGAAAAACAGAACTTTAACCCGCCATTTTTCTAAAAATATTTATGGAAATTAATACTGGATATATGAAAATTACTGCCAAAAATAGACTAATTTTGACGCAAAATTATACGTTATAACTAAATCTGAAATATTTGTTTTCGAACCATAGGCGTACCCATTATTACAAATGTAAATTAAAAGTGAAAAACAAAAAGTTTTACTTTTTTGCCCAAAATCCTTTCGAAAATACCTTATGATGTATATTTTTAAAGTGAATGCTCTACATAAAACGTTGTACGCCGCGCGATACCTGTTCCGTAGGCAAGTTGCGTGCCAATTTAATAAAACCAACCCAACACCGCAATGGTAGACAGCTCACAAAAATTTCCGACCGTTCGCAGCGAATTTGCGTTGGTTTGGGGAATCCTTACTCAAATTTTAGTATTGCATAACTGTGTTGTTTACTTTTGTAGGCTTAAGCTAATGTGTGACATATGTACTTACCTTCTTACCTCACCTCACATAAAATGTTTGATACATACCGTGCGATCAATAATTTTTATAATCTAGAAAACACACACACAATAACAGGTATTTACTGACAGCCAATAGGTATTCAGCTCAACCACTCAGAAATACGTTATCGAAATCAGAGCCTTCTCGATTATATAGTACTTTTTGCTCGCACAGTATTTTCGCCGCGTTGCTGTTTTCAAAGTAATTTTAATTAGTAAATGTTATATGCTCTATTTTGGAAAAAATATTCATTATAACATAACTTTCCAAACCCACAAAGCTGCAACCAAAACAAATTACATATTTAATAGCTTTTATGTTAGTTTTCTTACAGTTTGTTACCGATATTAATAAAAACTTGTGTTTTTTTAAGTTTCTTAATTGTTAATTACGTTTTTGGATTTTTTTATTTACGACGTAGTTTTTAACCCCTCCGCCCGCCCTGTATAACTGTGTGTTGTTGTAATGTTTTTTGTTTTCGTATATGAAAAAAACTTTGATACTGATACCTTTGATTTGCTAAACAAACATATTTCGAATTCCCCAAAATGGCGAAGCACTTAATGTGGTAAAACAGATAATATTTGTCTGATTAGATATTATATTATTTTAAGGGGTCAGTCTAGATTTTGTTACTCAAATGTGAAATAGGTGACAAAATGGGAACGTTTTGGGGGATACTATTGTGTCTTGGTGCCGTTCTATCTTTTACAAGAAGTAAGTAGAACAGTATAAAAAAGGCTGGTGTACTAGTTTAGGTGACCTGAAATTCTTGTTATAATTTTTGACACTGTACATTAATACATTTTACAGTTTTTTTTAACGATTTTTCCACCAAGCAAATTATATTTTCTATTGATTCAGATCACTTTGAAGTAACTTCATCCGAAATTGGAAATAAAACCTTTCAAGCCATATTGAGTGCAAACCAAGATCTGCTATTTAATGAAAGCCAAGTTTATACACTTACTGCTGCGGTAAGTATTTGGTATTTCAGGACAGAAATAGGTTAATTTTAAATGAACGATGTGACAAAGATCTAGAATAATAATAAGCTAACCAGGAAAATTTTCCTATGACATTGGCAGACATCAAAGTTGCCTGATTAGTAAACCAAGAATGAAGTTAATCAGGTCCCTTTGATTTTCGAAAATGTATTTCAATGTTATCTGTTGAATAAAATCCAGATGCAACTCGACATAAGTTTATCAATTCGATCAGGGGTTCCATATGAAACCTAATAAAATAATACACTGTTTTAAAAGTACGCTAATAAATAAGACGTTTTTTTTTAAATGCTATATTTTTTTTGTTTAACTGATTTTGTCAATCCAAATTTATACATGGAAGAGTAGGTTACTGGCCTATTTTAAGGAAAATTTAATGATCAGTTGTCAATCCAGTTAATTTTTGACCAATAACATCCATAATTTAGGTTCCACTACGTCGGCGTTTTATGCCTTTGCAATTATCATCTAAATTTAAGTTTTTTGCAATTATTTCGTGTTTCCGCTCCGTTAAAGGACGTTTCTTTTCCCGAAAATCCATTTTATATAGAAATTAGAAAAATAATTATTTTTAATGAATCTTCAAAATTTGTTGCCAATTAATACTCGATCGGAGTCCTTGGGTCCACTTACCTAATTAGTAGTTTTTTCAAACCTATCCCACGGAAACCTCAAGAAAAACTGAGAGAGTCCGTGACAAGTCACTTTTAACCAGGATTGCGACAATTGAAATCAAATGATTTAAATCAACTAATTTTTTCAATTTTATTTTTGATTTAAATCAAATTATAAATTGCTGTAAAAACAAGTCGCCAAAGCAAATAACTCATCAGGAAATTTAAAAAGAAAGGAAGATAGGTTATTCAAAACGAAGTGTTTAGATACATTATGTAAGTGTGAAAACATAACTTATCGTCATCAGTCCAGCGTAAAAAATATTCATAAATTACGCTGCACGGTGCCGAATATTTTCATGTCAATACAAGTTATTTTGTATGTCGCCGAGGAGATTTTCTAACTGTAAATCTGGACAACAAATATTTTTTGGGGAATAGAGACAAAATAATAAAAACAAGCGATTTTAAAGTTCATTTTTGCCATATTAAAGAAACAAATCAGTATAAATTGATAAAAATAAAAAAAATCACGATTTAATCAAAAAAATCAGATTTATTGATTTTTTCAAAAAAATCGTTATTTATTGCAACCCTGCTTTTAACACATAGTTGAACGCCACCTTTCTAATATCTTCAAATTATCTAAAAATTACATGATTTCTAAGTCTAGTGGTGTAAGTCTAGTCCAGGTCTAAGATACCCTAAATGGAGGTTTAAGTGGATTCGAACCCGCAAAAATTTCCAATGATAAATTGAGGTTTTTTTTGTTTTTACCAATGGAAAGGTGATCTCAGCCAATAAAAACATTTTAAAAAATTAGTTTTTAAATTTATTAAAAATAACTTTCTGACATTCTACAATATCTGCAGAGTCTGAATTTAAAAGGTTTTTATAAAAATTCCGTAAGTAAACATGACCAGGATTCGGGTTAAGAGAACGCAATGTTTTTAATATACCGTGTTGTGCATCGTGGTTGGAAACAGAAAATCCTATGCAAGTTTTAGACTTTCCAAATATTTGCTTCCCTGTTGACTTTAAAGCGGGGTTGTAGGGAGGCTTTTTAGGGTCTCTGTGTAGGGAACGCACGTGCGGAGTTTGAACAACCCGATCATAACATATTTGAATAGGATTGCGGTTGATTTTTCATTGGAATTCAATAGGTTATGCAGCGGACACCAGTATTGATTGATTGGACTTTTTAACCTGTGATTTGTCATTGTCTAATGTAATTTTCAAATGGTAGGCTCTTTAAAAATCCTTAACAGATACATTTCATACTGTATTTAACTAATATTTTCAAATAAAACGAACAATAAAAAACGGCACATGGCATTTACGGAATAGTGCTGCAAACCAGTGGGCGACTGCAGCGTGATCTAGATCTAAATCCACAAAGCGTGAAGATGTATAGAGAAGCGAAAAAATGTTTCCTATACTAGTCAAGTGGCCGTTCCGTGCTTGATTTAATTAGATTTATTTATATTTCTACGTTTTCACGTTAGATGGCTATCTTTTAAATTGAGTTGATTCCTTCTGATGGCGTTACTGGGGTTTCATCGCGTTTTTATTTCTCAAAAACGCCTTGAAAGAACAGGCTCGCTGTACTGGGGGTCGCTTACGGCCCTTACGGGTTATGACTTTCTGATGAGTTCTAACAAGAACGAAACAGCCTGTCATTGTCTACCTGTGCCCCAGGGATTCCATTATCTTTGGCGTCCCTGTGTACTTTAATGCAAAAGATAGACGCACTACTCTGTCCGCTTGCCGCTAAGCTTCTTTTCTTTATATATTTTAACGGACATTAAATTCCACTATTTTATTTAAAACGAACAATATTTTCAAAACGGATTTATAAATCGAAAACAAATTACTTTACTTACAATAAATATTTTTAAAAACATCAAGAATTGCTAAAAATGGAAGAAAATAAGAGGGTGTTTACAAATAAACAATTGTTTATAAAAAAACCTAATAACTTTATTTTAAGAAAACTGTACAATCGTTTGTAATAATGTTCATTTTTAATTAAATATTCAAATAAACAGCCATTTGCTTGCTACCTATGGCCGCAAAATTAATGATTAAGATTAGGTAGCACACTCTGCTAGCTCTGACGAAGCCGGTGAGGGTTGCAGGTGAGTTCTTCATTACCTAAAGGGTGCCAGAATATTTTGTGGTTAAAATAAAACAAAAATGTTTAGTAAAATTGAGGAAGTTGATTATTTATTTACTATTATTGAAAGAAAGTATAAAAAAATATATGATCGTGATCAAGTGGTTATATCAAGAAATATAATATTAATGCTACTATGTATTCTAACTTTCATATTTACTCATATACGTTCTTGAAAGACCTACCTAAAAGCTAGCATTGAGGAGGAGTGAGGCAATTTAGCTCACGTTAAAATACCTGTTGTTGAAATGAATTTTGACCCTTGGCCCGCGTGCAAACTTATGAAAAATCACCGTAATATTTAGGACTCTATTTTCAAATTGTCGTACCTTGCAATACGTGGTGAGAAATGCACCTTATTACACCAAATTCAGTACATTTACTTAATAAAAAAAACGTATACGACCTTAATTCGACTTTAGACGATGACTAGCACTGGACAAAACGGCACATACGTGGAGGGATGTAGGCGACATCAATTTAGTTGCACTCGAGATGGGCTCCCATTTAAATTTGTAGGATTCCATGGGCCCACTACTTTGGGTTTCCTTGGATGGAAGAATTCGTCCATTTTCGATATCTGGCCATAAATAAAACTGTACCTTGAATCCCCGGTTGTGGCTGGGTGTTTTAGCCAACCATGCTGGCTAAGCTATTTTTTGGCAAAATACAAATCCTATGGACAAAAACGTTGGTGACCTTTAATGACCTTCAGTACAAAAACGTGGCGGTTACTTACAATTTGTTAATCCCGTAATAGGGTAAATCCTCGGGCTTCAGTCGAAATCGATGGGGACTTAATCTTGCCTTTTGGCACCATTTTTTCCACTCTATGTGGCAAGACTTTCTTCTTTCTTATTCACGGGCCAAAAAGATGTAAAAATTGCTGTATGTCGCTTCGTTCTTGAACTTGGAAAAGGAGCAAGTTCACCGTCCACCTACCTTTTTTGGCTAAAACCGACGTTGTCACGTCTCCTTCATAAATTTTCCTGGTCGGCGATATCGAGTCTACCTACATCCAACTACCTGTTTCTATGCCTTCCCTACATCTTGTATGTACCCCCGAATAATTTCCATTCTGCCCAAATCGGCGATTCTATGACCACCTTTGCTCGGTACCACGGTACCCCCTTTTACTTCGACGCTTTTTGTTTTGCGCAGCATCTACTGCGTTGACTGACAAACTACCAAGAAATCATGCCCCAGCCGGCAACACTGGATTATCCTATCAGCTTGTTTCGCGATCTCTTCAAAAATTCGCCTAGCAACCTGTAATTGGCGGTACCTTAATGTGAAAAACTCCCCATAGATGCCGCTACCTACATGAAAACCCATTTCTTTTATGCACGCAAAATACCCAGTTCGTCGAAATTCGATGCCGTATCGGTATGGCGTAGATATCGGTAGTAACGACCGCTTGAAACTATAACATGCTGCTAAAAAATATCCTAAACGATCGTGAAATTCTCTACGAATATTAGTGAATTGGTACTGGGTAAATCTTTCTAATTGCATTAAAATTGAATTTTTTAACTGCTCTAAACTTTCAAACCTTACACTTTTATAAGGACATTTTTTTAAATGCCTCCAGAGGAAGAAGTCGTTTGGTGAGAGGTCAGGAAACCTAGCTGGCCAATTAATTGTTGAGTTTGGATCGACAACGTGCCCATTAAAGGCATTATTTAGATATTCGCATATCACACGCGAATTGTGGGTCGGACAACCATCCATTTGAAACCAAATCTTCTGATTTTCATTAGCGACTTCCTTCAGTGCGGATCCAATTTCATTTTAAAGAAGATCTAACTATGTTGGACCCGTCGTAAGATTTCCGTCAATAAAAAATGGTTTAATGATACGATGTCCAAAATTCCTACCCAAACATTCACTTTCTGAGGGTAATGAGTTATTTTTTAAGCTCCGGTACCGATCATTTTGTATATTCGGCTCATTATTTAATGTAAACTTGCATTCATCTAAAAAGCTGTAAAAAATATGTTGTTGTTAGCTTGCTCCATCGTTTTAAAACAAAAAGTGATCTTCGCTCTTGATATATTTCTAGCAATTCTGAATGGTTTTGATACTTATATAAATGTGATTTATGCTTTTTCAAAGTTCGCAGTATTTTGGTATGATGTTTTTCTACTCCTTGCCCGTGAGTTCTAGTGCTGATAATTTTATTTTCTTCGACGTGAAGTAAATTATTAAGATCTCTATCATTGTTTTGTTCAGCTCTATCATGATTCTCTGCTGTGCATTTGCAGTTTTCTATTACAGTGCCTTTCGCTTCGAACTATTTGTATTGCCGACTTGGTAGGAATGGGCCTATCAGGGAAATAAACGGAAAATATATCAGATACAATACTTAAGCTTTTCCCCATATAGTATAATGTTATCATAGTGAATTTTTCTTCTATTGTGTAACTCATGATAATTACCTAGATAAAAAAGTTATTACCAATAAAAAAGTTCAAATTTCATTTGACAATGACAAATCACAGGTTGACAAGTTCAATCAATTCTGGTGTCAGCAGCATCACCTGTTGAATTCCAATAAAAAAACCAACCGCAGTCCTATTCAAATAAGTTAAGATTGGGTTGTCCAAAATTGTTCAAACTGCGCATGTGCACTCAACACACAGAGACCCTAAAAAAGTCTACTTACAACCCTTCTCTAAAGTCAACAGGGGAGCAAATAATTGGACAGTCTAAAAGTTGCATAGGATTTCCTATACCGGGTGTTGCATCGTCGAGCGGGTCATAGGAAATCCCATGTAATTTTAAATGGGGTCAATTATTGGCTTCCCTAATTATTTTAGAGAAAATTTCTATTTAGGTTTATTAAAGAGCACTAAAACCCACATTCAAAAGAATAACTTTAGATATTTTTGATGAGCCCGTTTTGAAATGTGTGCTTTATTGTTATAAAAACTCGTATATCGAAAATATTAAAGGTGTATTTATAAGTACAAATTAATCTGAATAAAACTAAAATAAAGTATCCAATTACAAGATTAATTATGACATTTTACATGTTTCAATATTTTACTAATTAATAGGTGGGTACTATTAAATTGTTAGAACTTAAGGATTTAAGAAGATGTTCAAATATTCCTCCATTGACTGCTAGACAATAACCGAGGCGATCATAAAATTCTCTTCTTACATTCGCTAGTTGGTAAACTGAAATTCTATTGCATTCGTCAGAAATAGCATTTTTTGACTCGTCTAGATTTGGGTATTTTTATCTTTTTTTTTTTTTTTTTTTACGGTTCGCCGACTACGTAGGCCATCTTGAACCGGTCATCGACCACAAATGTGATCTACCGACTGGGGAGTGTGAAACGGCACCTTCATCCTACGAGATATCCGATCTCATCCGGCCTGTCCGGCGTGAATAGGATGGCTAGGTGTCGATTCATTTTACACTCTTCCCTGAGGCAAGAGCACGCCGTGTTTCCAAGCGGTCACCCGCCCAAGTACTAACCGTGCTCGACACCGCTTAACTTCGGTGATCTGCGGGAACCGGTGCTTAATATGTCGACAGGCCCTTGCCCATTTTTTTTTTTTTTTTTTTTTTTAAATCTTTGTATATCCTGTTTTTAAATGGCCCCAGAGAAGAAAATCATTTGGCGATAAATCAGGAGACCTGGCTGGCCAATTTACTGTATAATTTAAGCCAATAACATTGCCATTAAAAGCACGGTTTAAATATTCCCGGACGGACAGCTAGGGTACTATGTGCCGAGCAGCCATCCATTTGGTACCAAACTTCCTGATTTTCCCTGGCGGCATCATGTAAAGTAGGTAAAATATGATCTTTAAGTAGTTCCAAAAAATATTCTGCATTTAAATTTCGTGTAAGAAATAATGGCCTGATAATATTTTCTCCGAAAATCCCAGCCCAAACATTAACTTTTTGTGGATATTGCGTCCTTGTTTCGACAAACCTGTGTTGGTTTTCTTTGCTCCAACATCGATAATTTTGAACATTGGGTTCATTGTTTAAGGTAAATGTGCATTCGTCAGTGAAACAAATGTTTTTCAAAAATTCCCTATCTATGTTTGCCCTTTCAATCATACCAAAACAAAACTCCTGTCGTCGTATTTCGTCCCTATCTCTTAGCTCTTGGTGCTTTTTATATTTGTATGAATAATATTTATGTTGTTTCAAAGCTCGTAACGCTGTGGTGTGATCTAATCCTATGTCATCCTGAAGTTTCCTTGTGCTGATCTTCCCATCATTTTTTTCCACGCACAATAAAACTTGCAAGTCCCTATCATTTTTTGCATCTCTTCTTTGTTCCTGCCTTTCTTCACATCTGCAGTTATTTATTACAGTGCCTTTTGTCTCAAATTTCTTGATAGTCCTTTCGACTGTAGATTTTGCAGTTATCGGTCTATTCGGATACAGAGCAGCAAACATGTCTGACACATTTTGATAACTATTTCCTTGATAATACCATTTAATCATCAATATTTTTTCTTCAGAAGTGTAATTTATGGCTAATATTTTCGATGTACCTACGAGTTTTTATAACAATAAAGCACACATTTCAAAATGACAACTTTATTTGACAGTCATCTTTTACCTTGACAGGGGCCCGCAAATACGGGGCCATAAAAAGGAGAAATAGTTAAAAAGAAATCGGCGATAACTCGTAAACGGGCTCATCAAAAATATCTAAATTTATTCTTTTCAATGTGGGTTTTAGTGCTCTTTAATAAACCTAAATAGAATTTTTGTCTAAAATAATTAGGGAAGCCAATAATTGACCCCACTTAAAATTACATGGGATTTCCTATGTCCCGCTCGACGATGCAACACCCGGTATGTGTCCAACCGTGACCTGGCACCCGGTATATAGATACAATCTCGCATGGAGCTGATAACTTTGGAGAATAATTTGAAATATTGTTCGGATCCACCAAAAGTTTGTTGTATGCTTTAAAAAAAAATGTATTAAACAAATTATCTCTATCTTACTCTGGTTTATAATTTTAGGATTCAGGATCTCCAGCAAAATCAACTACGGCTAAGATAATTCTTAATGTTGAACCAGATATTGATGTTCCAACTTTTTCTAGTTCGTATTATACTTACAACTACACTGGCGGAAATACACCTGCTTTAATCCTAACTAGTAACAAAATAGCTATCAAAACGAACAAAACTGATGAAGCCAAGTATGCCCTAAGTGGAGGTAGAAAGTAAACCGTTTTAAAGGTTTTTTTAGATAACTTTATTTATTATAATCAATTTTTGAAACCTACTGAATGTGAGAAGTAGTATCTACAAGCCTGAAGTGTGCGCCCGATGAAAGTTTTTAGGGAGAATTTTTTTGAACGGCAGTAGAGTTTTGGACTTGCATTGTCTTTATTTGTTTAGAATCACTACGTTTCAACTGGTAAGTATCTCCAGTCGTCTTCAGGTGAATACTGAATAAGTACGGTAACTACAGCTCTATTTATACTAGGCAGGTGCTGTGACGCATGACTAGTGGGCGGAGTCATGCGTGTTGCTAGGTGATGACGCATAACTGGATGAGTCATGCTTGATGAGTCATGCTCGATGACGTCATGCTCGGTGAATCATGCGTTTAACTCTTGGGTGGTCTTATTCTAAGATTACATTTACTTAACAAGGGTTTCCAGACGTTTCTCATGTCTAATGAAGGCTTACTAAAGCAACCTGGATTTTGGTGTATGGTAGCAGCTTCCTTAAACTTCCTCTTCCTCCAGTGCGGTTCTTTTTGCAGGATTTCCGCTTTTGTCCACATGATATGATGGCCGTGCGTCCAGGCGTGGTCAGCTGCACCTGATTTTTCGGTCTCTCCTTTTCGGGTATTATTCCGATGTTCTTTAATCCTTACTTCTAGTGGTCTTAGTGTCTCACCAATGTAAGACTGGCCGCATTCGCATGGGATCTGATAAACACAATTTTTCTTGTCTTTCTGGCTTACTGGTCTCGTCTTCGTTAGGTGGCTTCTTAAAGTGTCTCTAGAGCTGAATACTGTTTCGATGTTGTATCGTTTTCCTAGTCTTCTTATTTTCTCAGATACTCCTTTGACATACGGAATATTGAGTATTGGTTGTATCTCTTTCTCTGCTTTACGTGTGTTTGGCCGATTCTTGCGATTTTCCAATATTGTGTCAATCAGTTTCATGGGATAGCCATTCTTGTTGAGGTCGGTCTTGATGTGGTTAGTTTCTCTTTTGAGAGCTTCGTTTGAGTTACAGAGAGTAATTGCTCTATCCACAAGGTTTCTTACTATGCCATGTTTTGTGTTGTTTGAGTGGTTTGATGTATAATTGAGATATTGCCCTGTATGTGTAGGTTTTCTGTACACTGAGGTTAGGAAGGTGTTGCCATTTTTCTCTACATTGACGTCTAGAAAAGGTAATTGGTTGTTCTCTTCTTTTTCCATGGTGAATTTAATTGTCGGTGCAAAGTTATTAATGTGATGTAAGAATTCTCTGAGTTCGTCCTCGTTTCCGTTCCAAATAATGAAGGTGTCATCCACATATCTAAGCCATATTTTTGGTTTCTTCTTTGCTTGTTTTATTGCTTCGGATTCGAACCATTCCATATAAATGTTGGCGATTATGGGCGAGAGAGATGAGCCCATTGGTAGTCCGTCCTCTTGGCTAAAGAATCTATCTTTTTCTTGAAAATAAGAATTGTTAAGGCAGCATTCCAATAGTTCCATGATGGCATTTGTAGGTAGCGGTGTTCTTTCTTGTAGGGTCAAGTCTTCCTCAAGTCTGCTCCTGATGACCTTAAGTGCGTCTTTTATAGGGACGTTGGTGTAAAGACTTTCGACGTCAAAGCTGACCAGTTGGTCTCCTGGTTGTACTTCCTTTTCTCCTATTATTTGTGCAAAGTGTTGCGAGTTCTTTACAAATGACGTGCTGTTTCCTTGAAGTGGTTGGAGTAGGGGAAGTAAAAATTTACCTAGTTCATATGTAGGGGAGTTACGGGAGCTTGTAATTGGTCTTAGAGGCATATTATGTTTGTGTATTTTTGGCAGGCCATAGAGGTGTGGTGGTTTACTGTGGTGTGGTGTCAGGCGTCTCCGCGTCTTTTCTGGAATGTACCGCTCAAATTTCTTAAGTGTTCGGTAGACTCTTCCCTCGATTGTGCCGGTCGGATCTTTGGAAATAAGGGTGTAGTTTCCTTTTTGCACAACTTCCTCGATTTTTTGGTCGTATGTCTGAACATCCATGATGACAGTTGCGTTTCCTTTGTCGGCTGGTTATTTTCAAGAAAAAGATAGATTCTTTAGCCAAGAGGACGGACTACCAATGGGCTCATCTCTCTCGCCCATAATCGCCAACATTTATATGGAATGGTTCGAATCCGAAGCAATAAAACAAGCAAAGAAGAAACCAAAAATATGGCTTAGATATGTGGATGACACCTTCATTATTTGGAACGGAAACGAGGACGAACTCAGAGAATTCTTACATCACATTAATAACTTTGCACCGACAATTAAATTCACCATGGAAAAAGAAGAGAACAACCAATTACCTTTTCTAGACGTCAATGTAGAGAAAAATGGCAACACCTTCCTAACCTCAGTGTACAGAAAACCTACACATACAGGGCAATATCTCAATTATACATCAAACCACTCAAACAACACAAAACATGGCATAGTAAGAAACCTTGTGGATAGAGCAATTACTCTCTGTAACTCAAACGAAGCTCTCAAAAGAGAAACTAACCACATCAAGACCGACCTCAACAAGAATGGCTATCCCATGAAACTGATTGACACAATATTGGAAAATCGCAAGAATCGGCCAAACACACGTAAAGCAGAGAAAGAGATACAACCAATACTCAATATTCCGTATGTCAAAGGAGTATCTGAGAAAATAAGAAGACTAGGAAAACGATACAACATCGAAACAGTATTCAGCTCTAGAGACACTTTAAGAAGCCACCTAACGAAGACGAGACCAGTAAGCCAGAAAGACAAGAAAAATTGTGTTTATCAGATCCCATGCGAATGCGGCCAGTCTTACATTGGTGAGACACTAAGACCACTAGAAGTAAGGATTAAAGAACATCGGAATAATACCCGAAAAGGAGAGACCGAAAAATCAGGTGCAGCTGACCACGCCTGGACGCACGGCCATCATATCATGTGGACAAAAGCGGAAATCCTGCAAAAAGAACCGCACTGGAGGAAGAGGAAGTTTAAGGAAGCTGCTACCATACACCAAAATCCAGGTTGCTTTAGTAAGCCTTCATTAGACATGAGAAACGTCTGGAAACCCTTGTTAAGTAAATGTAATCTTAGAATAAGACCACCCAAGAGTTAAACGCATGATTCACCGAGCATGACGTCATCGAGCATGACTCATCAAGCATGACTCATCCAGTTATGCGTCATCACCTAGCAACACGCATGACTCCGCCCACTAGTCATGCGTCACAGCACCTGCCTAGTATAAATAGAGCTGTAGTTACCGTACTTATTCAGTATTCACCTGAAGACGACTGGAGATACTTACCAGTTGAAACGTAGTGATTCTAAACAAATAAAGACAATGCAAGTCCAAAACTCTACTGCCGTTCAAGAAACGTCATTGTCTCCAACCTTTAAACAGACACGAGAATTTTTTTGTTGTATGGTAAAATTATTTTCTAGGTTAAAATGACTATATGAAAATATTATGATTTTTTCTCAAAAACCTATTGATACCTATTTGATATTCACTTTCAATTAGAATGCTTCGATCGCGTGTTCTAAAGAATGGAAGGTGGGAGGTAAAGAATAGCGTGTTCTCTGTTTAACATGTTAAAAGCTACTAATTATCTCTGTCTGATGCGTCTATATCGGCACCCTAGATTCGAGTTTGCCAATAGGGTATAAGGTATAACTTAAATACAATTTTTTCCGGTCCCGTGGATAGGCAGAGAATAAAGTGGCCACACAGATTGTTCGATGTTAACTCACTTGATTTTTTTTTATCGTCAAATATTTAGTCTATGAATCTAACCCAACTCGATAGATACGCTTCAGGGGCCCAGTCGACGAGTTATATGAAAAATTAGTAGTACAAAATGTACAACAGGATTTTTTTGGGTAGAGATCTTACAAAATAGTTTTATTTCATACTTTGTTGATTGTCTATTTTGATTTTAAAGTTAATATCTCTTAAATGGTCGAAGATAGGTATAGCATGCTTTATGAAAAATGTCTGGAATTGATTGTAGAATGTAAAAATATATAATTGATGTTTCATTAAAAAAATTTAGTTTATACATGTGCATTTCTATGATCCAACCTGTATAATATCTTTTCTCTAAAAAATTGCATTTAAAAAAATTAATTTGATGGGTCTGAGCGAATATTGATTAAGTGGGCGGTATTCGTTATAAAAGGCTGATTGATTTCTTTATCATAACCCTATATATTATTTAAAGTTGCTATAACAATAATAATAAAATACAAATTTTTCTGATTTTAACAACTTCATGACAATATTTAAAACAAAATTATAGAGTTAGGTATGTACAAATCATATAAGAAAGTCAGTACTTTTTCAAGAGAATTCAGTTGTACCGAAATATTACGTCTATTTCACAACTAATGAATAGTTGTTGTGTATATAAAATGTTGGTAACTAATTTAAGTTGTTTTAAGTTAAATTAACAAATCATATAATATTTAATGTTTTAGATTACAGTGAAACGTTCAAAATATTTTATAATAGCGATGATGTTCAAGTGCTACTCAAACTAGGCCAGTCCTTACCAGAAGATGTTGTTAGCCCAGTTATTTTAACGTTTAGTTTTACAACAGATATAACTGTAAGCGCTGTCCTTATAATATCTGTAGTAAACAGTGAATCAGTAGGTCCTTCGTTTACGGAAGATTACTATGTTGGAACTTATGATATTGATACAAATGAAATAATTTGGAATGAAGCTATTAATGTTAACAGTGCTAGTACTGTAACAGTATCAGGAGGTAAGCAAAAACATTTAAAACGTTGCAGGGTAACAATGCAATAAATTTTTTCACCACAACTGAATTTATCACATTCAGCCCTCACATTCCCAAGTAGTATTTGTAGTAGATAAAACCATAGATAACTAGAATGTAGCGACCTCGATATTAGTAACTGTGTATATTGCCAAATTCATAACCACGTCATAGTCACGGTTCTCTTACATGGTGGTGACCAATATCGGGATCACTTTTTGGTGGCAGCAACGCGGCGTTCCAACCACGTTTTTGTATTTTGTATAATTACGTTTAAGCGACGTTGTGGGGCGTGGTGGCCTACACTGATAGCGAAACTTTGCTGTCCATTGGTTAAAAATTTATATAGGTCGGTCTCTGTTCGCGCCGTTGGAAAATTTTATATTAAAAAAAGTACAAAGTTTGCAATTTTCGTTGACTCAAAAACTATGCATAGGTACATGTTTCTTAAATGAATTTCTATCAACCTAGTTACCTGGAATCAATAATTTTATAAACATCCACGAAATTTGACAAGAAATACATCTTTTTTTAATGGCATGTACATAATGACGATCTTAAACGTGTTTTTGAAATGGCTTCTTTGGGAAATAAGAATTTTAAAAATGTTATATGTCCAAAATATATTTTTAAATTGACAGAAACCAAAAACATTCCACTCTATAGTTACATTTATTAAACAAATTGCCAAATAACCTATTAACTTTTCGATTATTTTTTTTTAACGGTTCGCCGACTACGTAGGCCATCTTGAACCGGTCATCGACCACAAATGTGATCTACCGACTGGGGAGTGTGAAACGGCACCTTCATCCTACGAGATATCCGATCTCATCCGGCCTGTCCGGCGTGAATAGGATGGCTAGGTGTCGATTCATTTTACACTCTTCCCTGAGGCAAGAGCACGCCGTGTTCCCAAGCGGTCACCCGCCCAAGTACTAACTACGCTCGACACCGCTTAACTTCGGTGATCTGCGGAAACCGGTGCTTAATATGTCGACAGGCCCTTGCCTTCCGATTACTTAAAAGTGGGGTAATGCTAGTAATAATTAGTAACCTCTAATAACCTCTTAAAGGTGGTAGTTTATTTACATTAAAAGTCATTGTAACTGATAATGGTGTCACTATACCAGAAAATACATTAAGCAAGCAGTTTTCTATTCCAATATACCAATGTACATTGCCAATTGTTATAATATTCCCCCATTCTGAAGATTTTAAGAAAGTTCCGCCATCAGTTTCCAAACCTTTTGATGTTAAAATATGGAATAGGTTATCAAGTGGACCAGGAGTTACTTACATAACACCAAGTTATAAATTATTCTGATGGTTAAATCAGAAAAATAAGACGTTCTTCTTCATCGCAGATTCCGGAAAGTCTTTAGTATAAATAAATTACCCAATGTCATTAGTGATATCCTTACTATGTTCTTAGATGAATCCGGAACATGTGAGTTGTATAATTTTGGGCTCATCGCGGCTTGCTTGCATTTTTGCACTTCTGCGAACCATAAAAATACCCTAACTTGTTACTAAAGACACTAGAGATAATACCGGGTGACATCAAAAAGTTTATGTTTTGGTTTCACGTGCACAATATCTCAAACTGGTATAACAGGAAATAAGACTCACGGCATCATTTAGGTTGCATATTTCCCTGCCCCTGGAACACTATTCATATGGCCATAGCTGACACATAAGGCACTGAACCTAAAATTCTCCCTACTCCTTGTCGAAAAATTGTCGATTACAAATAATACATCTAGCTTACATTTTATCCAGGAAAGTACTCTCCAGTGGGCATCTAATAAACTCAAGGGGCCCATTAAACATTTCGTGTACGTTAAAAGAACATTTTCGGTTATAAACAAACTATCTTTTTCGTAAATGAACTCAAGAGTAAAACATATTTTTAACCATTTCACAACTAACAAGGTTAACAAAAAATACTATGAGTAAAGCTGAAACATTTGTATTTGAACCATAGGAGTATCCATTTTTACAAATCTAAACTCTGCAAATGCAACAAAACTGCAAAACAAAAAATTTACATGTAATATTTCCCAAAATCCTTGTAAAAATACCTTATGATGCCGTGCTAACTCCTATTTTAAAACGTTCATATATTGAACGTAGTCCACCGCGCGATACTGTTCCGTAGGTAAGTAGTAGGCATACTTGGCTGCTTTTCCTTCTGCCCGGTTTGTTATTTCAACTCTAACGTTGCAACTTTAATTATGAGAAAATATGAAATTCATGCTATTTATTCTTACCTGGATAGATCTTTGATAACAAGTTGATACAATAACGGGTCCCTTGAAATAAATAAAAAGTGAAAGGTGGAAATTGCACACTAATAAATTATGCCGACTTTTTCAAAACATTATTTTTGAAACCGTATTCGTACACTTTATGATTGTTCGATTTGTATCCTTGCAATGTGTTTAAGTTGTTTATAATTCATTTTCTTTTAGAACTCTTTTATAATTGCTTTTCTCAATTTTTGCTGAAATTAAGTAATGGCGGTTACCACTGGCATACAAATATATTTTTTTGGAAAACGTCGTCCTTCTGGTCAAGGCGAATCGAGTTAGTAAAAAGTATGAAAACGATTCATTAAAAAGTGCCCTATTAATTTAGAGGGTGCGTACCATTAGTATCGAAGAATCGAACCCTGTTTTCTCTTTTTATCCTGCTAACCTTGATAAAAATTAAAAGCTTTATTCAAAATATGTCATTAAATTGTCTAGTTTTATGTCGAAAGTATAGCCAGCACTAATTCTAGTTAAATTAATCTATTTTTCTTTTCCAGATAAAGCAGATTTGTTTAAATTTGATATAACAACAGATGAATTAAATCTCACAAGTAAACTTTCTTCATCCGATTTTGATGCAAACTCGAATTTGTTTTTGACATTAATAGCCTCATCCACTAGTAATTCTAAGGCCCATGCAACGATAGCAATTTCGTTACCAACCTTTAAATTTGATAGTGTATATTATCAAGCTACATACACCATTGAAAATGAAAAAGAAAGTGTTATCCTGGAAGATGACATTGGTTTTATTAATTATACTGATTTAAATGAAATAAGAATTTTGGCGGACGATCGTAAGTATATGTATATATTAAAATTATACCGAAAGTGGTCAGAAAAAAGGGATTAACTATATTGCAGGTCAATATTATTTTCCTTACTTATTACTTACTTATTTATAATTATAGTAATCTCTATTAAGAAAAAAACGATTAAGCAAATTTCATTACTCCAAGTATTATAATATGTATTTCTAAGGATATAATATAATAACCTAAACTACGAACACTTAAGAAAAAATCCCCCAAAAAAATTTGAATATTTTGTACACATCAACTACTTTGTACGGGTATGTGTAGCTTTATTAAGGTGATAATACCAAATCAGGTTTTGCGAACAGTTTCTAAATAGGCGCCGAATTGGACTGGCGCCGAATCGGCTGGGGCCGAATTGTTCTTGGTGCTGATTCGGCCGCTCCGAATCGGCGGCGCCAAGTTAGCCGCGCCGATATGTACTAGACCCCTAATAAGGAATAACGAAGCATACATTTATTCTTTTATCATATACAGTTTGTATTTTCAAAATATATCTGGATTCCCCACACGTAAAAGAATCACCTATGGTCAAATATTAACTTCTTTTTCCTAATCGTCGCTTTTCTTGTTTTGATCCTAATTTGTCTGGCCGTAGCGCAACGAAACCGACGACAACTAGTTGATTAAAATGGAATTATTACATTATGAACATGTTAAGAAAAGGGTGCTCTTTCTTTATTTTTAAAATAATATATAAAAATATAAGCGAAATTATTATTTGAAACTGAACGAATTTTATAATGTATTTATATTTATACAATACATATTTTTTTCAATAACTTCAGATAACTAAAGTGTTTACAATTCCTGTTGGAATATCGTACAAATATACAGGGTGATTCCTAAGTTGCTACTTCTTTTTTAGCTGTGTATAGAAGGCATTAAAATAAACAACATTTTCAAATACCTTTTTTCAAAAAACTGAAAATAAGCGAGATACAGAAGTAAAAAATCTAAGTGCGGCCTGGTCATCAAAACGTAGCCTGTTATACTTTATGTGGTTTGTCTTATCCCTCATTAGTCATGCAATTTACGGGTCGGCAGTGAGTTATTACACTATGGATCAAATACGGTTCTGCCTAACTTGCCCGTTGAATAACATTAAGAAAACTTCTTGGTAAAAGATGAGCCCGCAAGTCTGTGTATAATCTCGAAGCAGCAGCCGCACTTTGACGACACTTACCGTAAATTAGCACCATATCTACCAGTTCATTGTTTTCAAATTTTACCATTTTTACGTGTCACCAATTTAAAATTAACTTGCTTCAGAAAACACACCGCATTGGGTTACTCAACACCACCCGTATGACTAATAAGAGATAAGAAAAACAATATTCAGTATAGCGGGCTACGTTTTGATGACCAGGCCCGCGTTTACTTCTGTATCTCACCTATTTTTAAGTGTTTTGAAAAAAGGTATTTGAAAATGTTGTTTATTTTAATGCCTCCTATACACAGATAAAAAGGAAGTATCAATCACCGTGTATAATCATTTATAGTTGTTTCTTTGCAGCGTACAGGGACAATTTCGAATTTAATCTTGATAAGTTGCAATGGAAAATAACTGTTGTTATTCCACTTAATGCTACCACACTTGATACCAACAGTGAACTAGCTATTCCCATAACTGCTTCTAGAACAAATGATGCTTCAAGGTCCGCAGCAATTCTGATTTTAAAATTACCTGCTAAAGCTGAAATTAAGTTCACCGATTCTTATTACACTGCTAAGTATGTCAAAGGATCAGCCGATTTGGATACTGTTAGTTTAGACAAAAACATTACTATCGAGGGAGCAGATGCGAGAAAGCTTACTGTGACGATTCAAGAAGGTATGTAATTAAATAAATGATGCTATTAAAACTAAAAACATGCTTTAATAGTAGTTTGTACAACAAGAGTGGATATGATGTCCATATCATATGAGGAAGTAAATTCCGAGCGCAATATGGACAATCCACTCGATTTTTAAAGTATATTTTTATATGACTCAACTTTCGAACTTCATTCTAAAAATTAAAAAAAAATATGTTTCATTCAGGCATTATAAATTATCTATTTGGTTGGCCGTGAACTTGTGCGAAAGATAATAAAAAACAATTGAATAAAAATTAATTGGCAAATCCATGGACCAAATTACATAGTTGTCGATTTGGGTCAATTCTTATGTTTACACAAAATCCCTTTAAATATAACTAACTTTCTCACTTTCGTGTTTTATTTGGTTTTATGAACTTAAATTCATTTTATTTAAGGAAGATTTACCAGTTATTTTTCTATATCTGTTGCGTACAATAAAGGTTTTAAGGTCGATTGGGGTTGGATCCCCGTTCAAAATACATCAGAAAAAATCGCGGTGGACAAATACTTACAATGCAAAATCCAACCAAGACAACACATACATTGATTAAATCTTGTAGTAATTGTCTAGAAATGAGTGGAAAACTGAAAATGTTTGAAAAGAATTAAAATTTTTATTAAACTCTTTAAGTAAAAGCATATAACTAATACTTCAAACTTTAATACCTTTACGCACAAATCATTAGCGGTCAGAAAAAACTTAAGAATAGTTCGTTAAAAATATAGTTCGGTTTGATATCTTCAAGTTTCGCACTATTTTGTGCACTCTTTGGGATAAATTGGTGTATGGATGGGATAAAGGTTTTGATTCAAATATAAAAAATTATAACTTTAAAGTATATTCTTAATTCCACTTCTGTTATGGGACAAAAAACGACTAGTAAAATTTCCAACGGGTAAATTTTGGTTTCTTTTTAATTGACAACTGTGATTGGTCAGTGCATTACTCTCCAGTTACCATTTGTGTTTATAAATGCACAGTAACATTTTTAACATAACAAAAGCCTGCGCCTTAATTTAAACACTAATTATTCTTTTATAGTATTCTTCTTAAAATCTTCGTATACCTGGTCCGTAAACGAAGCGGTTACGAAAGATTACACCTTTATTGAAGAACTTATCAAATATTAAAACAACTGAATGGGGTTACCAAGCCACCAAACGGCTTGTAAAGCTCTTTCTAAGCAAAATAATTGTGCGTATTATTGAGTCGTAATCTGTTGAAACAATAGTAGTGCGGTCTGGAATGGGAATGTTACAATACACCAAATTAATATGAATCGTTTCATAAAGTATCTACATAAAAAAGTATGGATTTAAAAAATCCCAAAGAAAACAACAACGAAAAAAAATGGTTAGGTAGTAAAGAGATCGACAAATGCAAAAATTATCAAATAAGTATTTAAAAAAAAAGTTATTTAAAAAAAAAAAGTAGTTAAATGTAAAAAACATTACATAACAAGAAGTTTTTATTCCTCCCTATGTGATACCGGGAGGTCCATCGTAGTTGGAAACATAAGAAATTTCATGCAAGTATTAAGCAGTCCAAATATTTGCTCCCCTGTTGACTTTAGAGCGGGGTTGTAGGTAGGGAGACTTGTTTAGGATCTCTGTGTAGTGAGTGCACATGCGGAGTTTCAAAAATTTTGGACAATCCAATCTTAACTTATTTGAATAGGATTGCGGTTGATATTTCATTGGAATTCAACATGTGATGTTGCAGACACCAGCATTGATTGGACTTATCAACCTGGTATTTGTCATTGTCAAATGTAATTTGAAAATATTAAACTTTTTACCAGTTAGTAGGTAGTTATTATGAGCTACACAATAGAAGGAAAATTCACTAAGATAAAATGGTACTATACGAGGAAAATCTTAAGTATTGTATCTGATATGTTTTCCATTTATTTCCCCGATATTACTAAGTTTGAAGCGAAAGGCACTACTGCAAATACAGAATCATGAGAGAGCTGAAGAAAACAATGATAGAGATCTTAATATTTTACTTCAGGTCTAAGAAAATAAAAATATCGGTACTAGAACTCTCGGGCAAGGGGTAGAAAACATTACACCGCAGTATTGCGAACTTTAAAAAAGCATAAATATCATTAATATAAGTATCAAAATCATCAAGGATGGGGATGAAGAGATAATATCATTTTTTTTAAATGATAGAGCGAACTATTTTTTATAAAATATTTGCCTCTCAGACGAATGCAGGTTTACTTTAAATAATGAGCCGAAAAAACAATTGTTTATTTTTTTCTTATTTTCTTCCTCTTTTAGTAATTCTTGATGATTTTAGTACTATTTAATAGGCTTTATTGTAAGTAAAACAATTCGTTTTCTATTAAAAGAGCCCGTTTAAAAATAATGTTAGTTTTATTTAAAAATACTAGTTAAATCCAGTGTAAAATGTATCTGTGATTTTTGATATGATTTTTAAAAAGCCTTCCGTTTGAAAATTACATTTGACAATGACAAATCACAGGTTGACAATTAATGCTGGTGTCCACAGCATCACCTGTTAAATTCCAATAAAAAACCAACCGTAATCCCATTCAAATAAGTAAAGATCGGATTGTTCAAACTTATTCAAACTCCGCATGTGCACTCACCACACAGAGACCCTAAAAAAGTCAACAACACCAACTTTATCAGGGGAGCAACCATTTGGACAGTCTAAAACTTAAATGGGATTCCCTATATTTCCAACCACGATGTATATAAATAATATAATAATATATAAATATCGCATTATAATTAGATATCGATAAGAAAATATCAGTTACCGAAACTTCAAAATATCGATTTATAAAAAAATAACAATTACCCGATCCTTTTGTGGCATGACCAGTTAAAAAAAAGATCTTGAAGACGTCTACACATCGATCATAAGGTCGTGAAGACATTAAAACATCAATCATCTCATGCACAATATCGATAATTATCGCACCCCCCTTGAACGCGACGCATTTATTACGTTCATATTATTCATTTGATATTAGCGTTTTTCATTAGATCTACCGTTTTGATGATAAACTACCGTTTTACCGCTAAGGTACCAATTTACACCACCAAAGACAACACTAAAGTGTATTTATTTTTAACTGGCACCGATAGTAAATAAGAACCTAACCACAAACCGCTGGAAACATTCGCTGCAGGACTGTATTTAGCTTTCGCATTTGAATAAACACGCTTTCCGATTATATTGTAGCTTTGTTTTACACCACAAGACAAGCCCTACACTATGCGAAATCAAAATGCCAAAATTAAAATAAATTTTAATATAATAGAACTATGTACAAAATAAAGCTACAATATAATCGGAAAACGTGTTTATTCAAATGCGAAATCTGAATGTAGTCCTGCACCGGTCGTATCTAGAGCTTTGTCATTAGGTTATTGTTTAATGTCGGTGCCAGTTGATACTTATATACATAAGTAGCTTCGAGTTTCCTTTTCTTTTCTTTTCGTCGGATCCTAGCTCTACTGATGAGTCATGATATGACGAAACGCGTCTAGAGATGGATCTGGCGAAACGAAAGGGAAAATCTTCTTCTTTACTTATATACATATTTTTACTTTACGCTTTCTAAATAATTTTGTTAAAAAACACTAAATAATCCCTTCTCCTATTAGGTTTGACATATCGGTTTTCGTAAATTCCCCAGTTCAAGCAGATTTAGCTTTTTATCGGGGAGGGTGAAAGGGGAGGGGCGGTGGTTTTAGAAAGGTGTTCAATTTATTATCAAAAAATATTTTTGTACTACATCAGGCTGTGGTAACTATTTTGGATCGAAAAGATAAATGGTAAGAACGCGAGACGGAATTTTTTTCACAAAACTTACAGAAGTTAAGAGAATTAATAAAAATATATAGCATTTTATGTCTAATCATAACCCATAAACATAATATTGGGAACAGTAAATTAGAAATGGCAAAGCTCTTCATGTTTAGAGAAGAATTGTCACTGTGAGTTTTCAATTCTTTTTTAAAATGGCTTGGGGTTTCTCTTGTCGATGATTTTGCCAGTAGCAAAAATGTAGGTTTAAAATTATCAACCAAATAACTGTAAATGGTAAGAGGTATTAAATCCTTGTTGTGACTTCGCACACTATTTAAGAATAATTAATAATGATGATAAATGGAAAGGTAGGAAACATTCTAAAATTTAATATTCTAGTTTAGTATTTCATTTAATTGTTTATAGTAATTTGGAAATGGGTATTCAACTTAGTAAGTTTTCAAAATAAAATCATTATTTCTAAATCTCCTACAAAAATAAAACCACATATTATAATACCATATTATAATAAAATTATCATCAGCGTGTCCAATCTTTTGGATCGATACGGTGTTTCATTTAAAAAATTCAAGTTTAGTTCGGGTTTGATCCATCCTGTATAAAAAAAAATATTTTTAAAACATGCCAATTTTAATTCCAGGCCTAATACTGATTTAATATTTTCGATAAATTCATCGATAAAGATCTAATATTTCGTCTCCATATTAACAGTCGAAATTACATTAGGTAGTATAATTCTAAACAGGTATGACATTAAGTAAATTAACTTTACGTTAAAACATAAATAAAAAAGTAGGTAAAATAAAAATGATTGAAAATTATGTTTTAGACTATGACGCTTATTTTAAAATGGATTATGATAACACATCTGACTCATATCAGATAAAGGTGACAAATAATTTGGATTTAAGCTCTCTCCCTGCAAAGGAGCTTATAATAACCATTACTGCATCCGAGATTGCTGATACAAGCGTCTCTGCAAATACAGTGTTGGTGCTTGCATTACCACAACAGTCGCTTAACTTTGTAGATGATTATTATACAGCTAAATATACCGCTGATACTTCAACATCAGCATCTGTCGAAATAACATCTGGTAGTATAAACCTAACTGGTGCAAACTCAAGTGAAATAACCTTCACCTTTAAAGGTACGTTAAAAAATAAATCAAAAAGTAATTTAAAAAAAATGATTGGAAATTATGTTTTAGACTATGACGCTAATTTTAAAATGGATTATGATAACACATCTGACTCATATCAGATAAAGGTGACAAATAATTTGGATTTAAGCTCTCTCCCTGCAAAGGAGCTTATAATAACCATTACTGCATCCGAGATTGCTGATACAAGCGTCTCTGCAAATACAGTGTTGGTGCTTGCATTACCACAACAGTCGCTTAACTTTGTAGATGATTATTATACAGCTAAATATACCGCTGATACTTCAACCACAGCATCTGTCGAAATAACATCTGGTAGTATAAAACTAACTGGTGCAAACTCAAGTGAAATAACCTTCACCTTTAAAGGTACGTTAAAAAATAAATCAAAAAGTAATTTTAAAAAAATGATTCGAAATTATGTTTTAGACTATGACGATAATTTTAAAATGGATTATGATGACACATCTGAATCATATCAAATAAAGGTGACAAATAATTTGGATTTAAGCTCTCTCCCTGCAAAGGACCTTATAATAACCATTACTGCATCCGAGATTGCTGATACAAGCGTCTCTGCAAATACAGTGTTGGTGCTTACATTACCACAACAGTCGCTTAACTTTGTAGATGATTATTATACAGCTAAATATACCGCTGATACTTCAACATCAGCATCTGTCGAAATAACATCTGGTAGTATAAACCTAACTGGTGCAAACTCAAGTGAAATAACCTTCACCTTTAAAGGTACGTTAAAAAATAAATCAAAAAGTAATTTAAAAAAAATGATTGGAAATTATGTTTTAGACTATGACGCTAATTTTAAAATGGATTATGATAACACATCTGACTCATATCAGATAAAGGTGACAAATAATTTGGATTTAAGCTCTCTCCCTGCAAAGGAGCTTATAATAACCATTACTGCATCCGAGATTGCTGATACAAGCGTTTCTGCAAATACAGTGTTGGTGCTTACATTACCACAACAGTCGCTTAACTTTGTAGATGATTATTATACGGCTAAATATATCGTTGATACTCCAACCACAGCATCTGTCGAAATAACATCTGGTAGTATAAACCTAACGGGTGCAAAATCAAGTGAAATAACCTTCGCCTTTAAAGGTACGTTAAAACATAAATAGAAAAGTAGGTTAAACAAAAATCATTGTAAATTATGTTTTAGATTATGACGCTAATTTTAAAATGGATTATGATGACACATCTGAATCATATCAGATAAAGGTGACAAATAATTTGGATTTAAGCTCTCTCCCTGCAAAGGAGCTTATAATAACCATTACTGCATCCGAGATTGCTGATACAAGCGTCTCTGCAAATACAGTGTTGGTGCTTGCATTACCACAACAGTCGCTTAACTTTGTAGATGATTATTATACAGCTAAATATACCGCTGATACTTCAACATCAGCATCTGTCGAAATAACATCTGGTAGTATAAACCTAACTGGTGCAAACTCAAGTGAAATAACCTTCACCTTTAAAGGTACGTTAAAAAATAAATCAAAAAGTAATTTAAAAAAAATGATTGGAAATTATGTTTTAGACTATGACGCTAATTTTAAAATGGATTATGATAACACATCTGACTCATATCAGATAAAGGTGACAAATAATTTGGATTTAAGCTCTCTCCCTGCAAAGGAGCTTATAATAACCATTACTGCATCCGAGATTGCTGATACAAGCGTCTCTGCAAATACAGTGTTGGTGCTTGCATTACCACAACAGTCGCTTAACTTTGTAGATGATTATTATACAGCTAAATATACCGCTGATACTTCAACCACAGCATCTGTCGAAATAACATCTGGTAGTATAAAACTAACTGGTGCAAACTCAAGTGAAATAACCTTCACCTTTAAAGGTACGTTAAAAAATAAATCAAAAAGTAATTTTAAAAAAATGATTCGAAATTATGTTTTAGACTATGACGATAATTTTAAAATGGATTATGATGACACATCTGAATCATATCAAATAAAGGTGACAAATAATTTGGATTTAAGCTCTCTCCCTGCAAAGGACCTTATAATAACCATTACTGCATCCGAGATTGCTGATACAAGCGTCTCTGCAAATACAGTGTTGGTGCTTACATTACCACAACAGTCGCTTAACTTTGTAGATGATTATTATACAGCTAAATATACCGCTGATACTTCAACATCAGCATCTGTCGAAATAACATCTGGTAGTATAAACCTAACTGGTGCAAACTCAAGTGAAATAACCTTCACCTTTAAAGGTACGTTAAAAAATAAATCAAAAAGTAATTTAAAAAAAATGATTGGAAATTATGTTTTAGACTATGACGCTAATTTTAAAATGGATTATGATAACACATCTGACTCATATCAGATAAAGGTGACAAATAATTTGGATTTAAGCTCTCTCCCTGCAAAGGAGCTTATAATAACCATTACTGCATCCGAGATTGCTGATACAAGCGTCTCTGCAAATACAGTGTTGGTGCTTGCATTACCACAACAGTCGCTTAACTTTGTAGATGATTATTATACAGCTAAATATACCGCTGATACTTCAACCACAGCATCTGTCGAAATAACATCTGGTAGTATAAAACTAACTGGTGCAAACTCAAGTGAAATAACCTTCACCTTTAAAGGTACGTTAAAAAATAAATCAAAAAGTAATTTAAAAAAAATGATTGGAAATTATGTTTTAGACTATGACGCTAATTTTAAAATGGATTATGATAACACATCTGACTCATATCAGATAAAGGTGACAAATAATTTGGATTTAAGCTCTCTCCCTGCAAAGGACCTTATAATAACCATTACTGCATCCGAGATTGCTGATACAAGCGTCTCTGCAAATACAGTGTTGGTGCTTACATTACCACAACAGTCGCTTAACTTTGTAGATGATTATTATACGGCTAAATATATCGTTGATACTCCAACCACAGCATCTGTCGAAATAACATCTGGTAGTATAAACCTAACGGGTGCAAAATCAAGTGAAATAAGCTTCACCTTTAAAGGTACGTTAAAACATAAATAGAAAAGTAGGTTAAACAATAATCATTGTAAATTATGTTTTAGATTATGACGCTAATTTTAAAATGGATTATGATGACACATCTAAATCATATCAGATAAAGGTGACAAATAATTTGGATTTAAGCTCTCTCCCTGCCAAGGAGCTTATAATAACCATTACTGCATCCGAGATTGCTGATACAAGCGTTTCTGCAAATACAGTGTTGGTGCTTACATTACCACAACAGTCGCTTAACTTTGTAGATGATTATTATACGGCTAAATATATCGTTGATACTCCAACCACAGCATCTGTCGAAATAACATCTGGTAGTATAAACCTAACGGGTGCAAAATCAAGTGAAATAAGCTTCACCTTTGAAGGTACGTAAAAACATAAATAGAAAAGTAGGTTAAACAATAATCATTGTAAATTATGTTTTAGATTATGACGCTAATTTTAAAATGAATTATGATGACGCTTCTGACTCGTACCAGATAGAGGTAACGGATAACTTGGATTCTAGTACTCTCTCTGTAAATGAACTTGTTATTACAATAACTGCATCCATGATTACTGATACCAGCATTTCAACTAATACAATATTAGTTCTAGAGATGCCAGGTCAAGCACCATCCCTAAGTTTTAACCATGATTATTATACAGCTGCATATATCGCAACTTCGTCAGCCACTGACTCTGTTGAATTTACATCTAGTAGCATAAAACTAAATGAGGAACAATCTAGTAATATTGTATTCACATTTAAAGGTGAATATGACACTAATTTTGACATGGTTTATGATGAATATACTTCCTCCTATAACATTAATGTAACAAATAAATTAAATTTAACTAACCACATTGAAAATGAACTAACAATTGCAATAACTGCATCCATGGCTACTAATACTAGCATCGCAGCTACTACAGTATTAATACTAACATTGCCATCGCTTAGATTTGAGGAAGATTATTATGTCGCTGAATATTCTCTTGATACATCATTCAAAGCAACTGTTGAATTTACGTCTGATACATTAAATCTTACTGGTGAGGATCCTACTGAAATACATTTTGAATTTCAAGGTAAGTTCATAGAAAGTAACAATCTATACTCCAGGTCAAACATTGTGACTCATCGCTTTCATATCGAGAGCTGCGGGTTCTACGAAGTCAGAGAAAATAAATTCCATTCTAATTTTAGAAATACCTAAAAATGATTTTCTCTAACTTCGTACACTTTGATGCACTCATAAGAAAGCGATAAATTACTGACGGTAATTTTTTCATCTTAAAGAACATATTTTAGGAAATGTGAAAATACATGTTAAAATTGAGAAACAAAATATTTTTTTAATTAATGCTTAATGAGCTAATAAAAATTAATTATTGTTATTACTATTAATTAAGTCTTTTTTTCGCTTGCTTAGCAGCGAATTTCGGTTTCAAAATTTGATAACATCGATTTTCTCAAAACTGTAGTTTTGAGAAAATCGATGTTATGCGAAAAGGTTCGTAGATTTTTAATTGGCGATTATTTCACAGGTATTATGAACTATTAAGTGGGAAGCTAGTTTTAAATTTATATTTTTTGGGAAAATTAAAGAAAAAAATTGATTGAGGTGAATTTTTGGAGCTTTATTTGTACATAACACCTTCTTCCACTAAAAATGTCGACAAGAGAAGTTGATTTATCTGGAAAAAGGTGATAAGTGCTGAATAAACGATTTTATTTCACTCTACTTTTAGGCACAATTAAAAACAAATAAAAATGAACAGTTTTATAAATACATCGGTAATTAAATCGTTCTTCTTTGGTTTCTCACTGCATTTTCTGGACCCAAAACTTCTTCATAAAACCATCGGTGTTCATCTTTAACGTACTGTAGCTGTTCTCGTAAATTATCTATTTTCTTTTCAGTCAATTTACCTGTTTTTCCCTGAACTCTTCTGAATTGAACAGTTTCTGGGTCGGGTATTCTTTTTTCATTTTGTAGTATAGACACTTTTTTAAATGGTGTACAAGGGTCGTAATTATCTTTATATAAATATGACCCAAATTCCTCCACTCGTAGCCATTTTATGCCGTCGCGAAATGCTATTTTTTCATTCAGCAGGTTTTTCTTTTTTTGGACTACTTTTAGTTGAGACTGTAGATCATTTATGTCACGAAAGTGATTTGTCATGTCAGTTACGTGATTTTTCTTGGACGCATCTCTAATAATGTCACGGTATTGATCGGGCACGTATATCGCTTCTTGTTTCCTTAAAACTTTTTCTATTCTTCCAAAGTCACGATCTGAATCTAGGTAAGAGTGTCCCACTTCTGGAAATTTGTGGTCTATAATGGAAAATGTCCCTTTAAGAACTAAATATTGATAAAGGCATATTGTTTGAAAATTCTTGTTTTGCCCTGCGCAAGAATCTGTCCAAATGATCAAATGCTTTTTGTCGCTGATCAAATCCTCATTTAATTCAGTAAAAGTGCACAATGCACTAGTAACTTCTCGGGAACCTCTTCCTGCCACATCTTCTGTCCACGTAAAAAAATATCCTCTTTCGCCACTTAATGAAAGTGAGTGAATGCCGAGGTTATAAAACCACATCTGTCGGAGATAGAAAGCCTTAGATGTGATTAACCTTGGCAATGGCATAGTCTGTTGTAAATCGACTGTTATGTAGAGTACTTCTGGATTTTTAGTAGCATATTTTTTGTCGAGTCTTTGAAGCTGAAATGCTGCTTCGTAGTTTTCTTTGTGTTCTTCATTTCCTGTGCCGGAGTCACATGTACTGCAAGTATCACTACGCGGCATTCCAAATGAATAATTGAAAAAAGTTGAAAAAATACTAGTATATGAACATTTTTTTATTTTGTAATTATGCAGTTTCTTCTCCTCGCATTTTTCAAGATATAGGCTATACATTTTAGAAATATTTAGTATGGGTGACAAATATAGCTTGTGCGGATTTTTATGCCGCGAGTAATGAGATTCCTCCGCTGGAAATGATTGAATATGCGCTTTCACAAAGTTTACTACTTCCTGTTCAATCCTGTGAGGTCTGTTATTATGTTTGCCACGCGAATCAGGTGATGGTGCTGAATTTCCCAACTTAATTTGTTTTTGAATTAAATCAACTTTTTTTCTACCAACACCATATAAAAAGCAAAATGCAGTTTTACAAACCTGGTAGGAACTAGCATTACAGGTTACTTTAAATTTGTATGAAGCGGTTTTGTGCGATATTGCATTGATACGTTGACGCTGTACTGTGCACAATTCAATACTTTTGAATAGCAGCGAATTTTTAGCATTTACATCTAAATTATAAAACCTGGAATATATTTCCCTACGAGTGTCAGCATCAAAGTTTTGGCTGCATTTTAACCTGCATGTTTCATTACATAACAGCCCAAGTTGTGGTTTTTTTGCTGGAACCACAGTTCCTTTATAGGAAATATATTCGTCGCCCTTTTCGCGTGCTACAGCTGCTTTCGTTTTTTTCCAACTCTCTTTATTTATTTTCCTTTTTCTCGATTTTTTTTCACTTAACTGAATATTTTCTTCAATGTCTTCATTTTGTACCTTGTCTATTTCTTGTCCATCTAAATAATCTTCATTATCTGCTGTTACATGAACTGAAATCATGCTGCCAGTTGGTACCTCAGTTCTAGTTTTATTTTCATTTAATAAGGATGCCTGTTCTGTCACACACTTTAATTTTGTTTTGTTAGGCTGATCATCTTCACTAGAGCTTGAACAGTCGTTTGAGGGAATGTATTCGTCACAGGTATTGTCTGAAATAAATGATTAAAATACAGATTTTTTTGAGTTCTGGTCAGTTTTTGATACTACTTAAATTTGTTTCGAGGTGTGCAAAAAAATCAATTTAGGAAGAGAAAAATAGAGCCTTTGCGAACCCATGCTTATAAATATTTTGCCTTAAAATCAATCAATCAAAGATAAACTTCTTAAAGTTTATATTACGTAAATCTTAACACCCTGTGTATATATATATATATATATATATATGTATATAAAGGGCTACCAAAAAGACTTACTGTTTGTACAAAAAGAGTGTACCAAAATAATTAAAATATAAAATAATATATTTACCTTTAAACTGTTCAGGTTCAGATTCACTATCTGAGTGCTCAAAAAATGCTGTATTATTTTGTTTTTGGGTGCCACGACCTTGATCATTACACTGTAATACACTTAGAACCATCTTCTGACCTCTGGATAACATTTTACTTAAGTAAATAGGCCAAAACACTTTAAAAATCGCTGCAGTTAATTACAACACTAAACTTTTATTTGCTGAGTTTTGAGGTTATGTTGTAGATATTTCTATGAAATTTCAGAGAATGAAGGTGTTATGTGCACATAACGCCTTCATTCATTGAAAATAAGACAGGGCATTGGGTACATAACTCCTTCATCCACATTTATTTCTGTAAATGATGGTCAAAAAGGTTTGAATAAAATATATATGTTACAACACGGTCTTACCACCTTAATCCATCAATAAAAAGAAAAAATCCAAAAATGTTACATAACACCTTCATCCACTCACCTCTTCAATTTTTAGTTTCTTTATTCGTGAAAAAAATCAAAACTCCTAATTTTAAATACAAAAGAAACTTGTCAGTTGATTGTTTATATAAGGTACTCACTTCTTTGAAAGAATACTGGGTGACCCCAACATTTGTTCCGTAATTATTATAGTAAATAAGAATGAAGTTAATTCGTGTGTAACATTTTTCGGCCAAAACCACTTCCGATTAACCGGAAGTGGAGACAACTTGTAAATTTTGAAATAGAAACCCGCCATTTTTATTCGATGCTTAAATACTATGGGAAATTTCGCACTCACTTTTTGTAACCAATCAGAAGATTTCAATTTGAATCGTTACTATGGCGACGAAAAAAATTCATGCTCTTACAACTTCAGGCACGGCCAAAATATACTGGAAATTTTGTTGTTGTTTTGTTAAATGTCAAAATAATGACACGCAATGACAGAATTAAATTATTTGTCAAGGCAAAAAAGGCATATTTTTTAGTTGCTGAGGGAACAACTAACGTAATTTTATTCTTATTCATGGATCACAATGTTATTTCAAATAAAATAGTGGAATTTAGTGTCCGTTAAAATATATAAAGAAAAGAAGCTTAGCGGCAAGCGGACAGAGTAGTGCGTCTATTTTTTACATTAAAGTACACAGGGACGCCGAAGGTAATGGGTTTCCTGGGGCACAGGTAGACAATGACAGGCTGTTTCGTTCTTGTTAGAACCTACCAGTACAGCGAGACTGCTCTTTCATGGCGTTTTTAAGAAATAAAATCGCGATGAAAACCCAGTAACGCCATCAGTAGGAATCATCTCAATGCAAAAGATAGCCATCTAACGTGAAAACGTAGAGATATAAATAAATCAAGCACGGAACGGCCACTTCACCAGTATAGGAAAAAGTTTTCCATTCTCTATAATACATCTACACGGCTTTGTGGATTCAGTTCTAGATCGCGCTGCAGTCGCCCACCCAATCTACATGTGCCCCAGGGAACCCATTACCTTTGGCCTCCCTGTGTACTTTAATGCAAAAGATAGACGCACTACTCTGTCCGCTTGCCGCTAAGCTTCTTTTCTTTAGTTATTTTAAATGGTTTTCATTCATATTAAAAATTTTAAAGTTATTGTATATTTTACTGGGATCGAAATTTTTTTACCGAATCTCCCTCAAGCTTGAATTATAAATCTGGAAATATTTCCTTAGTCGTAAATTTTTTAACAAAATTTTCCTCGGCTTACGCCACGGAAAATGTTCAAATAATTCGCGACCTCGACACAATTTCCGGAAATAATTTGTGCTCTATGGAGATTATAAGTGACAATAATTTTTTATTTACATATCACAAATTATCATTATTTATTTTTAAAATTACCGTCTAGATGAATTTCCTTTGTTTCTTAAAATGATGAAAAAAATAAAATGGAAATGTTAAAATGTTTATCGTATCATTGAAGATTAAGTCATTTTTATATGATATCTTTATTAATAATTATTAACATCATAAACGTACTAAAACCTACATAACACCTTAGTTACTCATAATACATTAGTCACCATTATTTAATACGTTAGTTACGAAAGCATAATACGTTAGATGCCAAATAATATTAGAACTATTTTTCATGAACATGTAAAACAATATTTTGACAGTTTTCACTTTTGTCTTTAACGTCCACGATCTTAGGTATGCCCTCTGAAGACTGATTAATGACCGAACAAGCACTCCTTTCGATTTCGTGCGGTTCCCCAGTGCTTAATCCACTGCCGGAAACATCGCCGATTTGAATTTTGCGAGCAATGGAAACTTACTTTGTCACACTTTCTTCTAAATACCCTCTAGCAACCTTTGCCGATTCCCATCCACCAAGTTCTTGTAGGTATATCTCCTCCAGCATTAACAAGAAAATTTGCCGAAGATCTTCTAACGCAGTGACCAGTATACAAATTAGGATTTTCAAGTGAGAGATACTTAGCTATTTTTTGAGGTATTTTAGAGAAGAAGTGAATGCCGCAAGGCTGTACCGTACATTTCTCTTTTCTATATGATACAAACAATCTTTGGTGAGTGACATGGTCTGGCCTTATCATTGCGTACTTTTTAAATAAAAGCACAGGATTGACTTCGCCGTCAAATATCACAGCGAAGATACGTTTCTTGTAGGTTTTTGAGTCGGGAATAGTAACAATCAGCTTGTCCTCTAAAACGTCAACATCTTCCGTGGTCATCTTCGCTAATTCATTAGTTCGACAGACTCCTCCAATTCCAATTAAAAAAGCCACTTTCATCATTAAAAATTTCTCGTCTGAGGCAGAACACACAAATTCGTTGACTTGTTCTCTTGTAAATTCTTTTGATTTTTTTGCTCTATATCCAACATTTTTCTTCTTGATGAAACGTATTAAGGCGCCGTATTTGTCGATTCCTTCAGTTCTAAAGTCGCTCGTAACATGGAATATTTCGGCCATAAGGATGAAGCGGAGTATTCCTCAGAGAGTTTTGCGAAATACGCCAGCTATACCGTTTCTTCTGCACCTTGAACATGTACTTTGTTTCGCCACTCACAAAACTGCCGATATTCTTTTTCATAATGGATTTTAGATTTGTCCGGAAGAAAGTTCAACCTTATAGTGTGGGCTGCAGCTAATATATCGCCAGGCATATCAAAATCTTGCATGATTTTAATGATGACTTTTTGAAATGTCAAAATGAAATGGCATAAAACCTTGTTTTTATTTTCGCATCGCCGTTGTCAATGATACGATAAAGCTTTGAACACAACTCGATTATTAGCGATTTAACACCGTCTCGGACATTGCGGGTGACTTGGCTGTTGCCTCGTCACTTAGTAATGTCCTCGACTATTATAAATCGCATATTAATCTCGTTATATTAATAGCTATTTATTTCAACCTACTTTATAATATTACTATTAAATCACCTTGCCCGATAATAATGTATTCGTTAGTTATTTACACCATGCTTAAAAAATAAAACACAAATTTTCTCTATCTTTGTATGTACCGGGTGATTCACGCCGAGCTTGCATTAGAACTTTTGAGGAAACTACTAAAAATATTTTTTTGTAAATCTGTAGGTTCAAGTTTATTGATAACAATATACTCTTTAAAACTAAAATTTTTACATGTTTCTGTCACTTCCGGTTACACCGGAAGAAGCTTCAACTTTTATTTTTTAAATACAATATAGCATTTTTTATTATATTTTTGGTTTTTGCATTAAACTTTAATTACATTTTATGGAACATGTACCTAAGTCTACTAATTTCTGAGATATCTGCATATTTTGTAATTATGTCGTAAATGCATAGCGATGAAATTATACGTATATATTTTTATTCTAGCTCCTGGACTAAATTTTTATTATTACTGTATAGTTAAAAAATCAACCAATATCAAAAAATAATTAAACTTGGCCCAAATTATACAGGGAGGTCACAATTAAGGCTCAATATAATTTTAAATTGTAGCCAAGACTTTAAAGCCTTGACTGTTACCCATCTTTTAAAAGGAACATTGGATAATTTATACGGTATATAGGCATATCTTTGGTTTGTGTGCTTAACAAAATTGAAAGATAGGAACCTTCTGCACTAAGATTAATAACTTGGGCCATAAATATTTTAGGTTATGACGATAACTTCATTCTGGAACTCAATTCAACCTCTTCAGTGTTAACAGTTAATAACACTCTAAATGACAGTGTTCTGTCAACCAACACACATTTGGTTATACCAGTAATCGCAACAGGAGCTTCTGGTTTATCTGCTTCCACCGTTTTGGTATTAAAGCTGCCTTCAGATAAGAATGTACCTGTTTTTGAAATTGATTCCTATGTAGCAGCTTATAATCGTAGCTTTTCCTCAGCCACTGACAAACTAATTACCGATTCACCTATCAGAATAAAAAGTTCTGATTTTGCTGATAGACCATTAAATTTTTCAGGTAAGTAAGTAGTAGGTATAATAAGTTTTTGGTATGTGCATGGTGTTTCATAATTGAATGGTAATCCAAAAGGGCGACACTACTTGGACGATTTTAAGACAAGTTTTTTATATGAACATCCGCAACCATTTTATTTCTAAGATACAGGGTGTTAAAATTAAAAAAAAAATTCCAGATATCTCTAAAACCGCTTAATATTTTTTTTCAATTTTAGTACATGCAAAGTAAGCATGAAAATTATTTTTATCTAGGATAAAGATGTTTTAAATTTTTATCAGTGGCGTCTCTGTTTTCTTCCAGCGGACGGTTCTCGATTTAAAAAATAAAATATAGTAATAATTACGTATTAAAATATATTTTTAATTTTTAAAAACTTGTAACTATTTTAAACAAAAAAAAATTAAATCAACTAGAGAAAAATTAGCGGCAAGCAGACAACTATATTAAATTAACTGTTGAAATACCCGCCCCCTGCAAGTATGCACACTTCAGCCCTCCTTCAGAAGTAATAAATAATTTAATTTTTTTACATAAATCTATTATTTTGCCAGATAAATCCTTAAACCTGGTACCATTTCATTTGTTCTTTAAGGGACTATTTAATTATTATTTTTTCCAAATAACCTGTACGATTACAGAAATGGTTTTGTCTTTCCTAGGTGTACCATTTTTAACTGCATGGATAAAAAAATGTTATTCAGTAGTTTTTGAAATATTTACAATATGCCACACTTTTTGGACACCTTGTATATAAAATGGTTTCTACCTGGCCTTTGTTAGGGAACAATGTCTACTGACTGAATCAATTAGTTATATTATTAATTTTCACTTTTATGTTGGGGTGCACATTTTTTACGATTTTAAAGATAACTAACCAGCAAATTTTACTGTGGTATAAATGACATTGGCAGGCATTATTTACGCACAATCAAAGGTGCTTGATTAGTAAATTAAAAATTAAGATAACCTGGCCACCGGGTGGTAAATTATTTCTGCCAATGTGTTGTATATCACAGTCAAAGTTGCTGGTTAGTTAAATATTGTTAAAAATCTTCATACAACCCGACATTAAACTTCTTAATCTTCAATTAATGCTACTTCCTCTTTTAGAGTATGACGAAAATTTTAACGGAACTTGTAATTCCATTACTTTGGAGTGCCAAATTGATGTTAAAAATAATCTAGACCCAAGTATATTAATTTCACATACGGAATTATTAATAACTGTCACTGCAAGTAATAATGATGGATCACACACAGGAAAAACAATCTTACTAGTAAAACTACATGAAGATAGTTCAACATTTGTATTCGCCAAACAACATTATTCGGCAACTTACCATTTAGAAACAGCAAATGAACATGCTACAGTTGACTTAAAGGAACAATTTTTATTTAATAAAGCTACATCATCTGATCTAACTATAACTATCGATGGAGGTAAGTGTAATATTAATATTGGTAAGCTGAAATTGAAAACCATTCATTATTAAAAGGGTACATTTTAACATTCAGTAACATTTAATATTATATTGAATATTACAAAAAAGAGTTAATAAAAAAAGAGTTAATAATAAAAAAGAGTTAATAAAAAAACAAAAGAAATAAAAAAAAATATTCCAAAATTAAATTTGAAAAAGTAGAAAACAATAGGAAAAAATAAATAAATTAGTTTTATTACAATTAATTAGAATTTAAGTAGACAGATGTAAGTTAGATTGTTATTAGTATATTATTGCTTGTAAATAAGATATAAAATTTCGAAAAATTAAAAAAAAAAGAGAGATGCTGGCCAATTGGTTTAAACCAGTGCCACAAAACAACACACACACAACATTGAATATTACAGTTTGATAAGATGTATAATGTAGATATAATGTACATGTAGTACTAAATTTCAGTATTCCCATTTTTAGTGTACAGGGTGTCCCAAATTTGATTCTCATCATTGGGATCTCGGAAACTACAAAAGATACAACAAAGGTTAAATAGAAGCAAAACTGCATAATTTGAAGCTTACGTTAATGCCGGTGAGAAATTAAAAAAGTTTCGACTACTTTCGGAGATATCTGAATAAAACTTTAAAAAATTTACTTTTCCGTTTTTGTTTCCTTGTCAGGTTACTCATAAATGTATGAGAATTCGGAAAGCACTTTCTGAAGGCACTTTTTGCGATGCATTTAAAGATAGTTTTTTATTTGAAAAATGACGTTTCAGTTTTGCGATATCATCATCAAATCAAAATTTTTAAATACGGACCTAAAATTTCAATATTACTTTTGGCAGTATTTTGTTTTCAAAAAACATAAATTATTAACATCTTGCCATTTCGCCATTTTGAACCGATAATCCATCATCAGTAACATAAAGTTATCTTGCAATGAGATAATGGTTTTTAATATGCTTAAAAAATAACCTTAAAACCTATTTAATTTGTTACCAAAATTTCACTTAGTGAAAATATTTTTATTTGTCATTGTGATTATTTTAGAATCTTTATTTTAATTATAATATTTTCTGTAAAATTTCTTTTGTTACCAAAATACTACTAAATTATTTAACATATTTTTCATACATAATAATTATCAAAGCTTCTTTGCAAAAAAACTTTATGATGGGTTTTCGGTTCGAAACGGTGAACATTAGGCAAAATGTTATTGGTTTACGTTTTTGGGGAACAAAATACTTTAAATAATAATATTTAAAATTCAGGTCAGTATTTAATAATGTTGATTTAATGATGAAATCCGAAAACCTAAACGTCATTTTTTAAATTAGAAACGTTCTTTAAATGTATCGTGAAAGGGTGCCTGCAGAAAGAACTTTTCTTTTTTTATATGTTTATAAGTAACTATAAACAATAACAGAAAATTTAATTTTCGCTTTTTTTGAGATATCTCTGGAAGTAGTCCAATTTTTTTAAATTTCTCAACAGCATTAACTTAAGCTCCAAGTTATGCAACTTTACCCTAATTTAACCTTTGCTTTATCTCTCATAGTCTCCGAGATACGGTGAGTATCGAATTTAGGACACCCTGGACTTATATATTATATCTATATAAATAATGTAAGTCAACTTTATATTACCAATTATAGCCAAGTAATGCATTTATTATCATTAACTTTTTAATACTAATACAATAATTACAAATATCCGTAGGTAGAGGATCATCCAATCCGAACTGGGGCAAAATTATGTTCAAAAAGAAAAGCGATCGATTTTTCGCGACATCGCTTTCGATAGTTATGAATATTCGTACCATGTTCAAGTGTCGATAAATTACTCGGGTGTCATCGGTAGAATCGAAAAATCATTTATGTACCGGGTGATTCATTAAGGGTGACGAGCGGCCATATCTCGGAAACTGCTGGGCATAGATTTTCAGGAAAAAAAAATTATAACTAAAGTGGCCATGAGAAAATCCTGGAAATAATTTTTAAGTTCCGCATTTTGCCGCAAGAGGCCGTAATTGAAAAGTAAATTTTAAAATTTTACATATCTCCGAAAATTCCACATTAAGGTATATCTTTGATAACACCATTAAAAAGCTTGGACAATTATACATCATTTTGATCTTATGCTCATTGGCGTACCGACTTTAATAAGAGGGGGGAAGCTATTGAAAGTGTAGTCATTTAAATCGCTGTATGCACTTTCACCAATCGTATTTAGTTGTCCATAATAGTTCTAAAAAAAATGCTAGAGGGCGCAATTTGTAATAATAACACATTTTATGATTTTACTCCGAAAAAATAAATCATACGGTATAATTATGATACCATAATCGAAAAGTAGATAAAATTTGCTAAAAAAAATATTAAAACCGCAGCTCGATATCTCAGTTCGTTTCAGCGTGATCGGCAATAGAATAATTTTTAATGAAGAAGCGATTATATATTTTTTAGAAAGAAAGTGGGACGCCACTGATATTTTTTCATGTGGATCTTAGTTCTGATTAGCCTGGGTAATTCTACATAAAAATGGTCTCTTGCGTTTTTCTCCTCAGGCACACCGTTCCTAATTAAAATAATTAAATGAAATTAGACGGGCGGAAGCACGCCTATTACGTGAGGTGGTCATTTCCAACAATTTTTATAAAACAAAGTTTTTCATTATCAATAAGTAGAGCTAATTTAATTTAATTATTTTAATTAAGAACGGTGTGCCCGAGGTAAAAAACGCAAGATACCATTTTTATGCTGAATTGACCAGGCTAATCAGAAATAATATCCACATGAAAAAATATCAGTGGCGTCCAACTTTTTTTCTAAAAAATATATAATCGCTTCTTCATTAAAAATTATTCTAGTAACGCTGAAACGAACGGAGATATCGAGCTGCGGTTTTAATATTTTTTCTAGCAAATTTTATCTACTTTTCGAATATGGTATCATAATTATACCGTAGGACTTATTTTTTTGGAGTAAAATCAAAAAATGTGTTATTATTACAAATTGCGCCCTCTAGCATTTTTTTTTTGAGAACTATCATGGACAACTAAATACGATTGGTGAAAGTGCATACATTTCTCTTTCAAACAGTCTTTGGTTTGCTAAAATCGGATAAGTCGTTTAAAAGTTACAGCGATTTAACTGATTACACTTTCAACATTTATTAAAGTCGGTACGCCAATCATAAGACCAAAATGATGAAACCAAGCTTCTTAATGGTGTTATCAAAGATATACCTTAATGTGGAATTTTCGGAGATATGTAAAATTTTAAAATTTACTTTTCAATTAGGTACGCCCTCTTGAGGCAAAATGCGGAACTTAAAAAATTATTTCCAGGATTTTCTCAAGGCCCCTTTAGTTATAATTTTTTTTCCCTGAATTTCTATGCCCAGTAGTTTCCGAGATATGGCCGCTCGTCACTCTTAATGAATCACCCGGTACAATAGTTAATGTAAAATTTTCTGATTTGAATTAACAACTTAGTTTAAACAAACTAATAATTCATTATTTTTAGAATACAATAACAATTTCAATTTCAACTATAATGGCTCCATGTGGGAACTAACTGTCATTGACAATTTAAGCGGCCAAGATTTGAGTAACAATACTGAACTGATTGTAACCATAATAGCAGCAAAAACTGGTACAGATGAATATAGTACAGCTACTTTGGTCATAAAACTACCCGACAAAACCAGTCTGGCGTTTTCAGAAACAGAATATTCCGGAGAATATATTAGTGGCGATAAACCGTCAGTTCAATTAACTGATTCTTTCGAAATTAAAACTACAGATAACAATGTTCAAGTTATACTAGATAGTAAGTATAAAACTGGTAGATTATAATAAATTTGTAAAATAACTTAAGTTTACTAATTATATTCACAGAAAAAAAACCTAGATGAGAAAAAAATTCCTAACAAACTATGTCGCGATAATGCACCAAGTTTTGCAGAGCTTGATAGCTTAAAAAACTTCTAATTCCTTGATTATGTATTGGTTGTCTTTGAGAAAGACACTGATATCTCTTGAATTAACATCGTTTGTAACTTCTAAATGTACACTTGTATCTAGCCTCAGCACGACAACTAATGAACACGGCAGTTGTGTATATCTAACTCTATCCTCCCCCAAGATCTTCATCCTGGTTTTCTCTTAATATCCCCGTATTCTTCAATTTTTTCTTGCATCTTCTACATTAGTCTAGTACAGTGGTCGCCAACCTCTTCAATGTGTTGAGCTACTTTGTTAATTTTGGAATAAACAGCGAGCTACCCACACGGAAGCCACGTAACGCAACGTAAATGAAATAATCCACAGTTAATTTATCATTATACGTATTTATTTTACTATTTAACTGGTAATACATAATACATAGGTACTAATAATAAACTAATAACAAAATAACTAATATTACTAGTACGTACCTACTTGTTCATAGCTACAGGTCATGCAATGTAGCTTGAGCCCTGAGATGCGCAGATGATAGAAAAGAAGAGTCGGTGTACGACAGAGATACCTAATACCGAATTTCAGTAAAGTACAGTCCGCGTAGAAAGTAAAAGTGGGATTTAATTGATAAAAACCTAGTGACTTCAAATTTTGTTTACTAATTGGGCCCTGTTATGCAAAAATCAACGAACCAACAAAATAGTTGTTTTCTTTTAATAACTAACTAACTCTTTCATCTGTGCCCACACTAGTTCAATAGGGTTAAGATCAGGATGGTACGGAGGTAGTCGAACCACGGTGTGCCCCGCACTGGAAAATATTGCATCTATCTTATAACTTTTCTCCCTTGGTTTCCTCATTTTAATTAAACTGTAGTTTTGGTTTTAACATTTTTTCGTCAAATGGAATATTTCTCTCACGTAACCACTTTTCAAGTCTTCTTTTTTTGTTAGGGCACTTATTTATTTGCTTATTATGATATGGTGCATTGTCGATTGCTCGGGCGTAAATTCGGCACTAGGTTGTTTTTCACCCACTTTTCATAATTTTCATGTGTGACTTCCATCTGACGAATGAATTTGGCACAAAACCATCTTCTCCTCCAGCGTTTACGATTATTAGGCGTGTGCCCTTTGATATACAGGTTGTTTTACGCCTTCGTTTATTTCATCGCTCCAAGCTTTTTGGTGTGTATGTGATGAATCTATATTCATCCATATAAACAATTGGCCGTCCTTCTGCACGGAAAACTCTCGGTTTAAGACTTAACTTTTAAAAGGCATTATTACAAATAAATTTAATACAGTCATAACTTTTTTCCAATGAACGTCCTACTTTTCTGACAGACTGTACAGAAGTGTGCGTTTCAAAGATCATCAGATTAATGAGTTCTCGGCTAGCTCCTCCCACCTGTTTACTGCGCACCCAAAAGTCAGAGCTCAAGCTATATTGCACGAGCTGTACATTCCTACCTACCAAACGAAGGTGTTTGAAAACTAAACACAAACTTTTATCCAGCCACAACGGCATGTCACGTAAGATTTAAAAATAGTTAATAATAACAACAAAAAAGTAACGCACTATCATGAACATAAACATTGAAAAATAAAAAAGCACGTTCAATGAGAAGGCAGACACTCAGACTCATCGATAATTTTTTTAATGTTTGCAGTATAATTTGATACAGCCATTCGAATACAATTATCCAAATGTTCATCTGTAAGTCGATTGCGATATTTGTTCTTATTAAACTTCATATTGGAAAAAGAAGATTCACACAAATAGGTTGAACTGAATAATGCTTTCACTTTCAAGGCAACACGGCATAGAACTGAATATTTGTCTTTACTTACAATGGGCCAGATACATTTGGTACTTGAGACTAACGATTTTAAGGCTAAATCATTTTGAAACTCAATTACTTCCATTTCTGTTTTTTAAATTAAAATCGTTGTGAGAGCTACCAGAATTGCCTCCGCGAGCTACCGGTAGCTCGCGATCGACAGGTTGGCGACCACTGGTCTAGTAGATTAAAGCAAATTCTTTATCCCTTTTTTTTTATGACTTCAATGGCACATCAGTAGGCTAGTACATATTCTCATAAGAACATCCAGTTTATATTTAAAAATTCATTCACTGGAATTTTTTAAAGCGCAGCATTTAACTTAATTTGCGAAAGAAAACTATTCTATTCAAAATTTTGTTTTCCAGTAGCTAAACCATTAGAAATGCTTCGATAATAGCCAAAAAACTCCTACAATATTGGGATGCGAAAAACATGTCATGTACATTTTTTTTATATATATTTTAACAGCGACGATAACGAGTTTGTAGGGTCAGCGAGACAGGGGGGCCTTAGCCTCGAGGGAGCTTCATTGAAATATTTTATAGAACTCGCTGTTTGTAGGAGCAAAAGAACGCCAGAGGTAGTGGTAACCTCTTTTTTTAGAATTAAATCTTTTTGAAGAGGTTGTATAGACCTTGACACTACAAAATCTGGCGGCCGCTACTCTGTTACTTTTAGTTTAAAACCTTCCTAAATTGACAGTTCTGAGTTTAAAAATAAGTGTCAGAATAAGTCAAGCCAAGTTTTTATTGCAAATAATTCTTTTGATCCTTTGATAAATTCGAAGAAAATAATTAGTAACGACTGTTTTCTTTAATAGAACTAAAACTATTTTTGCCTCAACATTTTGGTAAATTTCGGTGGTAGCTCAGTAGTTAAGTCACCTTGCATCCTTGGAGTGAACATACGCACAAAAAATCCTACCCCATTCACGCCGGGTGCGATTAAATATCTCATGGGGGTCGGAAGAGGGTAAATACTTTCCAATCGGTAGGTTAAGCAATGGCGCAATAAACCGAGGGTTAATAGACCATGTGAGGGGGGGGGGGGGGTGCGTCGTATGACTAAAAATAGTGGTTTAGAATCCACATTGTAGCTCCTCTCAGCTACTGGACCTCTCAGCGAACGAAGAAAAAAACTCCTAATTCGAAAGAAAGGCAAGATAGGAAAACATCCCAGTAAAATAATTTTTTATCGGTAAAACGATTTAATTGTTAAAAAACTAGTTTTTACGTAGAATAGAACTAATATGTAATATGTTTCACCAATGATAAATTTCATACAATTTCATACAATTAAGTCCTACTTTGCCTATTGCTTCTTTTGTTACTCTTTTGTTACTCATAGCTATCACGTTAAGCTTATTCACTTTATAATGATTGAAGAGTTTTTCTTTTTTCCTTTTTATTGAATGTTCGTTACTTAATAACTTTATATTGTTAAACTTATTTATAATTTTGGGAATAAATCAATCAAAATGTATTAGGTATGTAATGTTGGTGATAATATAGGTACTGTAAATATATAATAGTATAGGTATTCTTTAAAAAACATTGTTACCTACTGTAAGAGTTAAGTGTAAGTATAGCCATAGCTATATAGCTATATTGTACTAAACTTCGCTCTTTGTATTGTATTATTTATATCAAATAAAAGACGTTTATTATTATTATTATTAATGGGGGCTAACATCGCTCAATACCTCCCTAACTACAGCAATGCGAAACACTTTCCTTTCCTAAGTCGGATCCAAACCTTACTGATGAGCCATGTTATAACAAAACCGGTCTAAGCATGAATTTGACAAATTAAAAGAAAATTTCTCTCCTGGCTCATTGTAAATTAACTTGGTTAAAATATAGGAGTTGACACGTTTGAATTTCGTTTTTTTATTAATGATTTTTTTTTTCGTTTTATCTAAATAAATATCTAAATAAAATAAATAAATCAAATATCTAAAAGTTAGAGCTCAATTGTTTTTATTTGTTTTATATGAAAAAAATTTGAATTTATAGAGCAAAAAAAAATAGTAAAAGAAATATTGCTAAATTTGACAAAATTTTCGTTTTTTGCATAAATAAAAAATCAATAAACTGGAAGGTAATTGCTTCCCAACGACGAGTTGGGCCTTATTTATGGAGAGAGCTACTTTTTGGATAAAACAAAAGGGTAATGAAATATCGATAACAAAATAAAATGGCGAAAGCATCGCATCGCATCGCTCCCAAAGATGTTATAATCAGTTTTATATTACTTTTTTTTTTATTTTAGCTTATACAGAAAACTTTGAAGTATACAAAAATAATGTTAATCAATGGAAAATAAATGTCACACAGCCCCTTACAAACGATGTATTCACTAAAAATACGCACCTGAAGCTGTTAATGACAATAACCAAAGTGGACGACGAAAACGTTAAGTATGGAGAAGCTGCTTTAATAGTTACGTTACCAGTTCCCAGTTTAAAAAACGAAATTTATAATACTACTTATTTTAATAATAGTTTTATTGACTCTGATGATATTGAAGTTGTTAATGTTGATGCTGACGAGATTCAACTAACATTATCAGGTATAGTATACTAGTACTAACTAAATTAACTAAATTACTCCATTATATTGAGTGAAGGACTTCCTTATTTGTCAGTTTATTTAATGTATCACACACACTTTATCTTGATAAATTACTTTAACAATATCTTGAGCGGTTTTTCCGTTGCCAAGAACGTTTCAAAGGGGGTATAAGGGTCCTCTCTGGTCCTCACAAATTAAACTGGAGATGTAGTCTGGTGTAGCATCTACAGATATTGGTTTGTTAAAAAAATACTGCATGAAGTTGGAAACTTATTTTATCAATTAAGTTCAACTGATATTATGAGCACAGGCTAAAATACCAACATTGCCAGAAGTTTACTATATTAAATAATTAAAAATGTTGGCATAATATGTCGCTCCTTCTCGCGCCGGGTATTGTGTAACCACGTGCCACGCGATTCTTTTAAAATGTGTAAAGGAGTCTACTTACGCCAGGCGGTCGTCAGTCCGTGGACTGTCCGGTCGCCGGCCGGCAATTATCCGTAGTCACACTACACCATCCGTTTTGTTCGCCGTTAATGGCCGGTCGCTCTGGGCCGGATTCGATTGCGGCCTCCATTTCACTACACACGGACAGTTTTTTTTATCATTAGTTCAAACATGTTATAAGAAGAGAGTGTAGCTTAATTGTTGTTCCATTACACGAGCAGAGAAAAAGGAAAGGAAAACAATTTGGATGCAAGAGTGGTTAAAAAGACGTTCTCCTACTTGGAGCTTATACGAGAACTCAGACAATCGAGTGCAAATAATTTAAAAAACTTCCTTAGAGTGAATTATAATTGTTTCGAGTATTTATTTTATTCTGTTTCTTTGATATATTAACCTATTTAAGTTCTTTTCTAAGTGTACCTCTCATATTATGCATCTTATATTGCACAGACAGTAGCTTCATCATCTACTGTTTTATACACTAAATGTAATTCTTCATAACCCTTCGTTCGCAAAAGCTCACTTAAAATTTTGGAAAACGTTATGAAATGAACGAATTCCATGCGCGTATCGGTGTCGGTTCCTATTGAACTCGCTTAGTATCATATCATATCTTCAGTTTTTGCCAGCCCACAAAATCCCGCTATTCGTTTTTTCAGACGCTAAAATTTCGGCACCCGCTGACTTCTGAAACCCGAATTGAAAGAATTACTTGCCGCTCAATATGAAACAGGTTTTTACTTAATTGTTCTTGAAATTTCAGAGAAATTTGCCTCTCTTAGCGAAATTTTGTTGGTTGGCAAAAACTAGCTATTAATAGGTAACCCTATTAAATTGTTATTACATGTATAATTATTTTTATTTTAGATTACAATGATTGCATAGTCATAGACCTGGTAGAGAGCAGCAACAGCAAATGGAAAATCAGTTTGAACGAATCACTCCCTGCTGAAGTAATAGACGGGACCGATAATCTACTACTGGTATTGAAAGCTACAAGAAAAAGTGATAATAAAATACTAGCAACATCAACTTTATCAATAAAAATACCAGCCATGGATACAAAAATCGTTCCTAAATTTACTGATTTTACATTTTATGGAGATTATACGAATTTAAGTGATATCTCTAGGGTGCAATTAAAGAAATATATTAGCTTTACCAATTTAAACATAATCTCAGTTTCCGACGTGAGTATTGAAGAAAGAAGTAAGTATTATAAACATAATTATGAAGCTAGTATGTTAGAAGAATAGTTTAGTTGACTATAGCATAAACCTTTATTTTGTTTCAAACATTCGCGGGTCCTACTGATGTGTTGGTGTGTATGGATCCAGAAATTAAGAATATCTCATCGTCTTGTCATTGAATGGTTAAGTAAATAAAAGTGACTAATTTTTAACCATTCATATCTTTAGTAACTAAAGGTTTTTTAGTCTATTTCAGAAAGGTATAGAGTAATAAAATAGGACATTTCGTTCAGTTCGGCTCAATTTCGGTGTCGACCATAGGCGTATATGAAAGCGAAGAGGGATTTTTAAAAGAAGGTTTGCTAACCTTTCAGTCATTCAATACGGGAGATTACCACGAGGACGTGAATTCGAATGTTTTTGAGGACCGTTTCGGTGAAATGATAACATATCTTTCAGCTTTCAGTAGTAGTTATGGATAACGCAAGCTATCATTCACGACGCACAGAGAAGACTCCAACTTCATCTTGAAGAAAACAAGAAATTATCGACTGGTTTACCACCAAAAGTATTGAATTTGAAGATAATTTGATAAAGAAGGAACTATTAACTATAGCAAATTTACACAAACATCGTTTTATGAAATATGCTGTGAAAGATATAGCTAAAATATATAGTGTAACTGTGCTGCGCAACACCGCTATATCGTTGCAAACTAAATCCTATAGAACTTATATGGGCGCAAGTGAAAGAATTTGTAGCAAGACATAACACGACATTCAAAATGAAAGACGTTTAGCTACTGTTTGATCAAGCCATTAAGGAAATGACACCAGAAAACTCGCGAAAAGCATTCGATCATGTCATTAAAATGAAGGAGAAAATGTGGGATCTTGTCCGCCTGATCAATCGGACCGTCGACCCGTTAATTATAACGTCAAGAGGAGATTACATTTCCTCAGATGACGAAGAATATTATGATTTTTTATAATTTAATTTCTGTAAAATGTTTTTGTTTGTATTTTTTATAATGTTTAATAAAAAAATAAGTATACATATGTACACTTTTGTCACACCATTGTTTGTGTTTGTGAATGGAAAACAATAGGTAGAACCCTTAAATTGACCCAAACCCGGGTGATACTACCTGCACTTGATGAAAATAAATAATTTTGCAATGAAATCAATGCGAAATCATGAAAGTGGCTTAAATATTCGTTGGGTCACTATTATATACATAATGAGCTTTTATTATTACACCTTTCTAAAATAGACTATATAACTGGTTTTTAAATTCTCTAAAAGAATCCTAGTAAATAAATTCCAGAAGTTGTAAACCAGTTCTAGCCCCTATATTTACTAAAAATATAAATCTTTTAGAATTAGTGACTTAACACCTTTATCCATTTACACCTTCAATTATATTTGTATTAAAGTTCACATGGGACGATTATCTCCGGCTCGCGTCCGTGTCCCCATCTGAATTTACGCAAATTTCACATTTATCCTACCACAAAAAAGTATAAACATTTAAAATTAAATAATATTGTAAAAAAACACTTATAATATTATCCACAAAAAGAAGTGTTAATTGTCTTTTATATCCTTATTATAGAGTTTTCATAAAATACAGTTTAACATTTGAAAATTTAACAGCCGTATTTATTGAAAGGGTTTTATTAGTGAACTTTTATATATATAGTTTAATTGCTTAAAAATATTCAGTAAGAGGTTAAATTGAAGCAAAGTTACGTATCTTGATGGTTAATAACGTGGTAAAAGAAAATTGTAAATATTTCAAATACCTGCGGAGATATCCGAAAGTAACCGAAATTTTTAATTTAGGGTTTTCATTTTGTGCACCGTCATTTTTGACTAGAAAAGAACACTTTCTTATAGCCGTTTTTATGTTCTACATTCTACAAGATGGAGTTATTAGTTTTCAAATTCGACTTTTTCTTTTTTAGATACTAACCTCAAGTCAATTTTCTTAAATACGAACCGGGAATTTAAAAAACCGTTTTTTACGGCCCTGACAATTATTTTTAGGATTACCTATATATTAAAATTACATTACGGGAAGTTAAAGCTTAAGTCCATTTATTATTTCAATAAGATTTACCGTAACAATACTCTAGGAAGTAAGTAAGTTTTTAAGGCATGAGAAGTTATTTTATTTTTTATTAGTATTTTATTTATTTTATTAATATAACATCTGAAGTCCAATGATTTTTACCTTAGACCTAGACCGAAATATTATAAACAGAAAAAAAATTATTCTTCCGAGTGAGAAAGGGTAACTGGAATGTTAGTTTAGTTATGTTACTGTGACGCGCCTATGTAAAAATTTAATAGAGGTCTCTTTGAGTAAAAATGGACGGATTCTTCAAATTAGAAATATCTTTTTTTGTTTGGCTCTTAATGTTCAGGACCGTAATCATAATTTAAAAAAATATGTTAGTAGATGACAAAACGTTGCATTTTTAAAAAGCTTTAAACTGTATTAAATTTTTGAAGCTTAGAAGTATCTAAAACTATATTTAAAATTCCACGTGCGTATTTAAAAAAATTTAATTGACTTTGGTATCTAAACAACGAGACATCGAATTTGAAGCTAATAACGCCATCTTGTAGAACATAAAAAACGCATGTGTAAAAGTGTTTTTTTTTTCCAAGTCAAAAATGAAGGCGCCAAAAATTAACCTAAACTAAAAATTTCGTTTTTTTTTCGGAATATTTACAGTTTTCTTTCACCATATTATTAAGCCCGAAAATAAGCAACTTTACCTTAATTTAACCATCTCGTATCTTTTACCATTTTCGAGATTATATATATCAAATCATTTATTTCTTTAATTAGCTATACTTTTCCAATATTCTGTAATTAATTCTAAACTACTTGTAATAAAATGACTTTTCAAAAACAATTACGTTTTTTTTAGTCTATTTCTAAGCTTAATTATAATCCATCTCAGTTGCCGACTACAAAATCTTTTTTCTAACATCCGTGGACCAAACAACATGAAAACTGTAAATGCAAGTAGCTACCGAATCCAGTTAAGAGAATTATTTACAGAGTTTCTATAATATCCCACATGTTTTTTAATGTTTTTCTACAATTATGCCAATTAAATAGGCCGATAGTACTACCTGTTAACCCAACAAACTGACACATAGAGGTCTTAATAATTTTATTTGTTTTTTTTATAGATTCCCCTTATTCATCAAATTTTAACGTTACTGAAAAAGAGCACGGAACTTATGATATATTAGTTAATGAAAACTTACCAGAAATGGTTTTAGAAACTGAATCAAATGTTGTTTTTACCCTAGTAGCAACGACAAATGATGGTAAGAGAAGTTCATACACTAACAGTTAGTTTACTGCCTCAAGGCGGCATTATTTTGATATAATTTATGGTTTAAACAGAAACTTATGGTCGTGCATATTTAATTAAAATTATTAAGTAGGGTAATTAACTAAAAATACACTTCTTATATGCCAGATGCCTACTTTAACTGCTGCAGTTTTTAATATATATTTTTGTTTTTAGGAGCTCAAAGTTATGCGACTTTAGTTATCAGTCTACCAAAGATAGCTAGAAACATTTCAGTTCATTTTGAAAACGAAGAAATTTTATACAGCGGAACATATGAAAATGGAACATTCACATGTCCACATATTACCCTTGAGACTGATGATAATCAGATTAGTGTGGTGATCACAAATGGTATGTAGGTAGTAATAACATAATACAAGTTTTTTCACAGGTATGGATCACATCTAAAACCCCACATCTGACACCAGTGGTGTATTTATCAAATGAAAAGCGCCCGAGACTATTAGCCAGCCACACACAAACACGCTGGATTGGAACGTGCCGTTTTGCAGTTGCAAGAAAAGTGTTAAGTTAGTGGAGTGTTAAAAAAAGTTTGGCGCTTCGATCGCACGTGTTTGGAATGCTATTCCACACAAACGTGGAGTCTTGTTGTTTTCTGAGCTTTCAAATTTGTTTTAGATATTGGTGATGATTGGAAGTAGTATATTATTTATTAATTAAGGAAATCAAGGCCATTTAAAAAAAATAATTTTGCTTGTGTATAGATTTATTATATTGTCTATTTCTGAACGTTTGTGGGCGAACGTTCCATACATATGCGTGCTCCAGAGTCTTCGTGTAGAGCTAGCTGACGCTTATGAGAGTGCCGTTCCAAGCATCTGACTTCGGAACGTCATATACCTATTAATAAATATAATGTCCGTAGAGAAGAAATATTACAAATATTTGCATAACTAATTTATTTATTATATTATAGGATACAGTAAAACAAAGTTGAACTTGTAAATTTCCACTATATTAAAAAGAAGAAACATAACATGTTTCGCTGCACGGCAGCTTCGTCAGATGACAATATGAAATATTTGATTGACAATATTTCATATTATCAACCGGAAATAATAACAAATCAATTTCTGATAACAAGTTAGAGAAAATAAAAAGTGGCAATAAAAATGTCAAATTAATTTTTAGCCATTTCTTTGAATAAGGCTAGGAAAAAATTAAAACAGGAAAAAGTCCTTATCCGGTTTTACGAACATCTTCGAGAGTAGGTACTCGGAATTTTACAAATATGTCGATGGCTTGTTGGTCGTCTCCAAATTGCGCAACTTTGCCCCTATTTAACCTTAGCTGTATCTTTTACCAGTTACGAGAACCCAATGGATAGTGTCGAATTTGTAACATCATGTATACGGTTACCCTAAAAAGACTTTTAGTATTACTCACTAAAATAATACCATTCATTACTTAGCACGATTAATTAATAACGGTTTTTTTAAATATTGATTCTTGATATTGATCATATTAGGTTACTATAAAAAATGTCAACTAAACAAATTTTCGTCTATTTATTCTTTTTTTTTAGATCTTCAAATAGACAATAAATATTTTAACTATACCTATAAAAATAAAGAACTGTCAGTTGTTGTCCTCAACGAGTTACCAGATGATATTTTGAGGAAGTATGCCGTGATTCCATTGAAACTAGCTATTACTGATAATAATACCGGAGATGTAGTACATGCAGTTCTAAATGTTAATATTAATTGTAAGTATTTCGAATTACGTGTATATTTGTTTAAAGCATTGCTTAGTTATCTGTCCATGTAAGATATTTCTTTAAACTGCGGCGGTAGCTCAGCGGTGAGTCACTGGCATTTGATCGTCTAGTTCCGAGTTCGATGCTGAATTTTAGTAGGTTTAAGAATGTAGGAAAGAATGTAAAATGTATCATCTCCCAACGCACCCCATTCACGGCGGTAAACAGGCCGAATGAGATAGGACATCTTGTGGGGTGCGGAGGAAAGTACACACGCTAGGTCATGTGAACCCACGTTAAGCTGTGGCCTTGGGAATGGCCCTGGATGCGAACGAAGAGGTAAAAGGTCTAATTAGAACGAAGGACATGTCGTTAGGATACCTATTGCTAACACCATAATTCAATATCCCAACTGTGTTTGGCTATTTTTCAAATTAAATATATACCATTATCTATTTTTAAAAAGCTCAAAAAATGCTTGATTTAACTAGTTAAAAATATATAGAGTGTCACATTTATAAATATACATGTTGGCTTCATAACTAAAAATCGGATGAAGCAAGAAAATCCCCAACTACGCCACTGGATTTTACGGAAAAAGTTCTATAAAAATATATTTTCCACTCTCTAATAAGTTAAAAGATAATAGAGATACGGAGGTGTTTTCACCCTATTATCACTCAACCAAGGGACTATGAACATTTTGTTAATGGCAAGTTTGGTTTTACAAGAAAGTAGCACAGTGCTGCGGAGATCGCCACCCTCTATCATTAAATATAAGTGCCCAAAAGGGGACACCCTGTAAAGTGGACGACAGATAAACTCGTACGTTCCCCTGACTTAACTATATTTTATACCATATTTGGTTAAATCTGATTTCTAATTTCCCGGGTTACCAATGACATCAGCCAAAAATTAAGATGTGATGTATAGTGGAATCATGGAAAGGATAAACAAAAAATTCCATGTTTATTTTCCTTTCTGTTCTTATTTAGAACTATGTAAGATCACTCTCCCACGATAACTGGACATCGAACGTGTCACATTGCCAAGCCAGATCACTGACGAGCACCCAGAATCAGAAACAAGGATGACCTCACAATTCATTTTAAGTGAGGCAAGGAATGTTAACATCAAACACATGGACAATCCAGCTTAATAGTCAACAGGATGAGGGATCCCAACCAACCAAGATTGGGACCGAAACCATAGGGCACACCTTATAAGTGACACATTGAAGCTTTGGCGGTTTTTCGCTATTCAGCTTTCTATGGTCAATCGGCTTTGAATACCGATGTCTATCACGATTGAATATCTCACCTTCCCGAACACACAAAGGCTTTATGTCTTTATTGTTCACCCTATGTCATGTCATCCTGTTGACTATTAAGCTGGATTGTCCATGTGTTTGATGTTAACATTCCTTGCCTCACTTAAAATGAATTGTGAGGTCATCCTTGTTTCTGATTCTGGGTGCTCGTCAGTGATCTGGCTTGGCAATGTGACACGTTCGATGTCCAGTTATCATAGTGATCCTCTAGACTCCTTAGCTCATTGTTGTCGGTGATTTATTCGACATATGAGAGGTAGGCAGCTTTGCTGCTCCTGAGTTCTAGTTAAGCCTTCCCTTCGATCAAAATATCACTCGCCCACATTTCGCGATGGCCGGTAGAAATTGAAAGAACTTTACGGCTCTTTCCAATCATATTTCTTGCTATTTTAAATCACATTTTGCGTATTTCTGTTTCACTCTAAAGATGTGATTTCTGTGGTTTGAGAAAAATTTAAGAATCTGGTGATTGAGCCCTCTAGCGGTGACGGATATACCAAAATATAGTCATATCAAATTTTAAATAAATCTTCAATATAATCGGATAAAGTGTTTGGTCAAATGCGAAGATTGCATGCAGTCCTGTACCGATCGAATCAAGCGTCTCTTGATTAGGTTTCTGTTTACTGTCGCTACCAGTTGAAAATAAATACACTTTAAGTCATTAGTTATTACTAGGATACGGATGGACAACGCATTAAACACGTCTGAGTCTTAATCCCTATAATTGTAAAAAACATTCTTATTTTTTAGATAAATCTGATGATGACAATGATGGTGATGGTAAGAAAAATGAAGTTCAGGTGGGATTATTAGTAGCAGTGATCATTTTGGCCATAGCCTTAGTCGCAGTAATTATAACTGGCATCGTTTTGTGGTGTATCTACAAATAGTAATAAAACTTTTAATTAATATTCTTGACTGTTCCTTATAACTAGAGACCGGATCTCAATATTATATGCCAGGGACGGACTCTGAGTCCATCTGATTTTATTGATTATTTGTGTTAAGGTTATTTATAATTGGCTTAGGCAAAATGTATTTAGAAAGAGGGTTATTTATAATTAGAATAAATGGGAAAAGAAATGTATAGTTAAGTTTACAATATCGCCTGATTAGTTGGGGCACAGCTATACATATTGTTATCAGAGCATATATATTTTACATAGCTTTTGTTAAATTTATTTACTTATTGTTTATATTTTATGTAGTGTCTTGTAATTATTGACAACGTGCATCCCGCTACATGTTTGCTTGTATGATAATTTTCATAATTTGTAAGTATAGTATATTTAACGTACTTTTTTAATGCTATTGACGTTTCATTTGTCAAACGCATTGGCCAACATGGGATTTAAAAATCCCTAAATTCCGAAAACGGCTTTTCATCACGAACATTGGCTAGATTCATATATTTATCGTATATGTACACGATAAAGATACATTTACTACAGCTCTATTTATACTAGGTAGACGCAGTGACGCATAACCAGTCGCGTTTAACTCTTACGTGTTCAATTTATACTACTAGGTGTATAAAGCTTAACTGATTATGCGTAACTACGCCAACCTAGTTTAAATAGAGCTGTAGATACCATACTTATTTAGTATTCACCTCAATACTACTGGAGATACTCCAAACCTCTACTTCCATTCAAGAAACGTTATTGTCTCTAACCTTCAAATAAACACTATATTAGGATATACGTTTACCTATTCTTATTCTAAGGTTGCATAGCTCTACATGTATTTCCTTTAGTAACACCCACGTCCCAAAGATGGCTTAAAACAACCGAAACGCGTAGGTAATTTTAATATATTTTATTAAAGAAAATTAATAGGACTTTTTTTCCTCCATTTCGATGAATAACTTTATAATGATCCTTCTAGAGAGCAGCCATACTTCGTTTTGTTAAATTATTTTTGTTACTATAACAATATCCTTTTGCTACTTTTTATTACAATGAGGGCTATCGTTAAGGAAGCTGATTGTCACAATAACTGTTCAAGTTAGTAATTTGTTTCTTCATTTTAACCTATTTTCTTTAATTAATTTAATAAAATGAACAGTTATGCAGTTCTAAGAAGAGTCAGTCATTCCCGTACAGCAAGAGGTTACGCGCCCCCGGTAAAAATACATACAAAATAGCACAATCACTGATATTATAGTTGTAGTTTGTTCCAATAACCAGTAGTTAATGAAGTTAGTGTATTATGTCGCTAATAACTTTGATTTATTCAATACTCGACTATACCACACTAAGTAACTAGGTTTGTTATGGTAAATTTAAAATATAGTTACTTCCATGCTATAGCCATAAAGTATTGTTATAGAAAGAAACTTAGAGGCAAGCGGACAGTGTAGTGCGTCTATCTTTTGCATTAAAGTAGGTACACAGGGACGCTAAATGCAATGGGTTCCCTGGGGCACAGGACTCAGGGACATTAGAAAGCCATTCGCAACTCTGAATGGATGACGATAATAGGTTTTTATCATATTTTTATTCGTAAAAATATCTTGAAAACATATTTTCGCTGTAATGGGAATTATTGCTTACAGGTTATAGCCCTCTGATAAGTCCCAATAAGGACAAAACAGCCTGTCATTGTCTACCTGTGCCGAAGGGAACCTAATACTTTTGGCGTCCCTCTGTACTTTAATGCAAAAGATAGACGCACTACTCTGTCCGCTTGCCGCTAAGTTTCTTTCTATATATTTTAACGGACGCTAAATTCCACTATTTTATTATATTGGCGACATTTTGCAAACTAACAAAATCCCTCTAAACGCTATTTCAAACGTGATTTTCTCAGAATCCACACAAACAATTGTGTAAAAACATATTTCATATTCAGCGGCAAATATAATTATTTCCAGCGAATCGAGAATTTGGTTTCAGGTATCAGCCAGTGCGAAGATTTTAGGGACTAAAAAATCGAATAGCGGAATTTTGTTGGGTTGCAAAATGTCACCAATATTACGATACTTTCCTGTAAGTCTAATAAAACATGTACATTTTTTCCAGAAGGGAGAGACAATATGCCCTTCTTACCTAATATTTCTGACATGTCTACATTACGCGTATTATTTCTCTCGCGGTGACAAATCTTATAAATCATGATTCCTAATAATCCAAGTAACAATGAAACAATGCATATCAACAATGCAACAAAAATATAATCATCACGCAAAACTCCTTGTGCGTGAACTTCTTGTGCGTGAACCGGTTCAAAATAAGGGACCCTTTATCCCAACCAATACAAACAATTATGTTTATCAAATTTCATCTACAAACTCCTCCTACCAAACTAGGACTGTCCTTATCTTTGTTCTACACACTATTTTTCCACTACACCTATTCTTATCAGCAGACTCAACACCTATTAAGTGTCTTAGCACCACAGCGAAGTATGAACTGGTTTATTCATCCTTAAGGGTGCCAATCCATATCCGACATTACGACTACGATAACAATTCCATTTTCTGAAATTTGATAGATATAACAATAAAAATTGTCGGTACAACTATATTTTGCTTCACAATGTTTTATTGTTAACCGATAACAATATAATTTTTAGAGTGCGAACGATTGATACCACTCAGGACTGTCAATGTGAATTATCGTGTATCATAGGAAAACGATTCTTACTCCCATTTTATTATAAGGATTTGATAACTTTGTCTATTTTGATTCCCTTACAGCCGATTATCCTTATTAGCCCAAATTAAGCTAATTGAAATGTTAATAGTACGGTTTAATCGGTAAAAGCGGAGAAACGCTAAAATGTTTTATTACAGTTTCCCTTCTCTAATCCGAAGCTAAAAGCATATGTAGCGGTATTTAAGTAATATTGCAGCTTCAATCTCTTCGACTGTCTAGAACTTTGGGATGTTATATTGGTAGAGGTACTGGGAAATCCAGATGTAAGTCTTTTCTTACTTTTGCGGATAACAAAAAATGTTAGGTATTTGTATATTTGGATGGTAAAATATATAAGTGATAGTAATGAAAAATTAAAAGAGTTCAACGTTTACAAGGATATATTAATAACAACCATTTCCCTCTATCAAACATACGAATTATTATTTTTCTGTGTATTTTTTTTCACGGCATTTTGTTGGTTTTACTGGTGTTATTTACAGTGCAGAGAAGAAATTAATCTTAACCTGTACTGTTGTTTAGAAACTTCCTGGCAAGTTTGGAGGATGACGCTGTTCTGAATTTGTTGTATTAATATTCTGAAAGGCCAAGTTTTTGTTGTTGAGCTTGACATTTTTCGTCATAGCTTCTTCCACCGATTTTATGGTCGGAATGATGTCTCTGTTTTCTAGCTTTCATATATATTTGAGCTCAATCGCCAAATTTGAGTACTTGATTTTCTGCTGCAATATATATATTTCTTGGTGTTCTTTTCGATAAAAATAATATCCGGACGATTGTGGTCTACTGTTCTATCCGTTACTATTGGCCTGTCCCAGTATAACAGATATTCAGGAGATTCAAGAACTGGCTCGGGTGAATATTGATAGTATGTTGGGTGGACATTTCTTTTGATAGTTTCGAGTTCGAATGACACGGTTTTGAATAGAAAATATAAAACTTTCTTGAACGGCAGTAGAGTTTTGGACTTGCATTGTCTTTATTTGTTTAGAATCACTACGTTTCAACTGGTAAGTATCTCCAGTCGTCTTCAGGTAAATACTTTCTATTTGAGCGTGTAGCTTCCTTTTTTCTTACCAATTCAGTCACATTAATTTCTTTAAGTTAAGGGCTGTATATTCAGCGTCTGCTGCTACCGCTTTTTGAAGAATTTCCCTATTCGACTCTAAGAAGTATTTTCTCATAAAGGTCTCTTGTGACACAAGTTATATATTATTATTATCATTTCTCTGTGGTTCAAACGGCAGCCCTTGTATGTACCTATTTTATTTCTCTACGCAAACAAAATACTGTCAACATTTTACTTACGTCACTTAGAGACTTTAAGGGTGTCTCCTCGGTTCGTATATCTGTTATGAACCCAGTTTAAATTACCGTGTCAATCCTTGTCTGATTACAAGTTATTTTAGAGGCCATTAAATAAACATGATTATCTGGAAACAGCAAAGCTGTATCTCTAACTATACTGATAACACACAATGACGTTAACACCACAAAAAATGCTGAAACATGGTCCTACTGTCCGTGAAAGGCCTCCCTACCAATAAGTATGCTATCGAAGGAAGTGGCTGAGACAAAAAATAAACACTTTATATTATATCGTTTGAATTGTGCCCGAAAATTTCGTGCAATCTTAATGTTACTTATTGATTGGTGCTTACTTGTGAGCTTTCAGTATCAGATATGAGACCTATTCCATAAAAGAAGTTAAAGCCATTTCAGCAAGAATCATAAGATGTTTGATCCCAACAAACCAGAAACCAGTACGCCCCAAGAAGTTTCTTTTAATAAATAAATTACTTCGCCTTATGCTAAAAAATCGTCACATGAAGAAACGTTGATATCTTCACCAGAAGAACATAGTTTTTATTAATCAAAATATTAAATATACTGTACTATAAGTAAGAAATTATAACAATAATATTTTTACAAATGCCCTGTATAGTAGCAAATAAAAAAAAATCATTTTTGTCGTGCTCTTGATCGAGACCTTTTCGCCGCTGACAGACTCAATCTTAGTGCCAAAGTTCCTGAAAAGAATTTTGTGAAAAGGTGGAATTTCGTTTATTTCCGGGGAAAACTTCGCACGTACACTCGTATAAAGAAATGTAAGCTGTCAGCTGCACGATTATATTTCCAAATTGCTATATTAGATCGACAAGACGAGACGAAGCTTAGACGATATGGGGTTTATATTTTATACAAAATTATTGCTTGTAATAAGAATTTCTCTTTAGTAAGTTTGTTAAAAAATGTAAAGCCCAACGTACGTCCGATGAAGATAGCGAGCTTTTAGGTCTAGCTCAATAGAATTTATAGATCGTAGTTAAGCTTAAACATTCTCTAATGAAATACGAAGCTTGGTTGAACTGTTTTCAGAATCGCCAACAGATGGCAGTCATTATTTAAGTTGGCCCTTGTAGACAGCAACCTAATAGAACCATGAAAGTTAATAATTAAGTTTCAGAAAGAATTAATTTTATAGCCTCTAAACTGATTCTTTCTGAAACTTTCTTTGTTAATCCTAAACTCTCTCATGGTCCTATAAGGTCACTTTCGGAAAGAACCAACTCATCGACTGTGAAACACACTACTTATACCCAGGGTTGCCATTCGACCCGAGCCGCCTGAATATGCATCAACTTCTTTTTTTTAATTAACAATTATAAAACACAATAAATTTGGTATGTTATTAAAATCGGACTGCTGTGGCGGCATATCTAACTAGACATTTTCTGTAGCATAAAACAAAATATTTAAAAATTTTCAATCACTGGTTATCAATTTCTTTCTTTTGGACTGTTATACCTCAGCGATAGGAATTAAGTTTATAATAAATCTGTTCTCGACGATTTCTTACAACCTTTTTACACTGTAAATTTTGGAACTTTATCAGGTGTTGGGAAAGGGGGGCTTTCCTTATTTCTTGTTATGCAGGTGTACTTTTGGCTAATTTTAACAAGTTACACTTTTATTGTATGGGTAAAATAATAGTTTGTTAGACAAGAGTGGATATGATATCCATATCGCACAAGGAAGTAGATTGAAAACGAATCCGCGGGCGGAGTGCTCAATCTTTCTAGCATAATATGGACAATCCATTGGAATTGTACTGTATGTTGTTTCTACTAGCGAACCCACGAACCTCATACAAAAATTTTAGAAAGAATTATTTAAATCACGTAGCTATTATCTTGTGAGAAAGACGATAAAAACGATTGAAGGAAAATTCATTTTGTAGGCCAATTCATGAATCAAATTACACTGTAACATATTTGTTGATTTCTTATATTTACACAAAATACTTTGAATATCTTTCTTACATTTGACCTTTTACAGAACAACCGACAAAAAGCGATACATTTTTTATTAAAAAGGAACAATTTATTTTTTCTAAACCATAGCCAATTATATTAATTGTTTCGCTGAAGTGTATTCTTGGTTGCCTGCTTACGTAAAAATAATAACGCCGAGAGATCAGCAGAATAGCTGTAAAATTCGCTTTAAACAACACATAACTTTTGTGTATTAATGGTGACATTTTGCAAACCAACAAAATCCGTCTAAACGCTATTTCAAACGTGATTTTCTCGAAATCCACACAAACAAATTTTATTAAAAAGGAAAAATTTATTTTTTCTATACCATAGCCAATTTGATTAATTGTTTCGCTGAAGTGTATTCTTGGTTGCCTGCTTACGTAAAAATAGTAACGCCGAGAGATCAGCAGAATAGCTGTAAAATTGGCTTTAAACAACACATAACTTTTGTGTATTAATGGTGACATTTTGCAAACCAACAAAATCCCTCTAAACGCTATTTCAAACGAGATTTTCTCGGAATCCACATAAACAATTTTTATTAAAAAGGAACTATTTATTTTTTCTATACCATAGCCAATTTGATTAATTGTTTCGCTGAAGTGTATTCCTGGTTGCCTGCTTACGTAAAAATAATAACGCCGAGAGATCAGCATAATAGCTGTATAATTTGCTTGTAATAACACATAACTTTTGTGTATTAATGGTGACATTTTGCAAACCAACAAAATCCCTCTAAACGCTATTTCAAACGTGATTTTCTCGAAATCCACACAAACAATTTTTATTAAAAAGGAACAATTTATTTTTTCTATACCATAGCCAATTTGATTAAGTGTTTCGCTGAAGTGTATTCTTGGTTGCCTGCTTACGTAAAAATAATAACGCCGAGAGATCAGCATAATAGCTGTATAATTTGCTTGTAATAACACATAACTTTTGTGTATTAATGGTGACATTTTGCAAACCAACAAAATCCCTCTAAACGCTATTTCAAACGAGATTTTCTCGGAATCCACATAAACAATTTTTATTAAAAAGGAACTATTTATTTTTTCTATACCATAGCCAATTTGATTAATTGTTTCGCTGAAGTGTATTCTTGGTTGCCTGCTTACGTAAAAATAATAACGCCGAGAGATCAGCATAATAGCTGTATAATTTGCTTGTAATAACACATAACTTTTGTGTATTAATGATGACATTTTGCAAACCAACAAAATCCCTCTAAACGCTATTTCAAACGACATTTTCTCGAAATCCACACAAACAATTTTTATTAAAAAGGAACAATTTATTTTTTCTATACCATAGCCAATTTGATTAATTGTTTCGCTGAAGTGTATTCTTGGTTGCCTGCTTACGTAAAAATAATAACGCCGAGAGATCAGCATAATAGCTGTATAATTTGCTTTAAACAACACATAACTTATGTGTATTAATGGTGACATTTTGCAAACCAACAAAATTCCTCTAAACACTATTTCAAACGTGATTTTCTCGGAATCCACACAAACAATTTTTATTAAAAAGGAACAATTTATTTTTTCTATACCATAGCCAATTTAATTAATTGTTTCGCAGAAGTGTATTCTTGGTTGCCTGCTTACGTAAAAATAATAACGCCGAGAAATCAGCAGAATAGCTGTAAAATTCGCTTTAAACAACACATAACTTTTGTGTATTAATGGTGACATTTTGCAAACCAACAAAATCCTTCTAAACGCTATTTCAAACGTGATTTTCTCGGAATCCACACAAACAATTTTATAAAAACCTGTTTCATAGTTAGCGGCAATTATAATTATTTCCAGCGAATCGAAAATCCTTTTTCAGGTATCAGCCAGTGCGGAGATTTTATTTATTTTTATATCTTCAATTTTCGCATAATTTTGTGCGGCTTTTAGAAAATATTGGTGTTAGCACAGGCTCTAGGATATATGTTTTGATTAAAATAAAAAAATAACAAATTCTGTCTGTAAGATTTGCATCTTTTTAAAGTATATTCTTAATCTCACTTTTGTCGAGTGTAAAACGACGCATAAAATTTACAAAATGTTTGAAATTGACCATTGTCCGAGTTTCATACCCTAAATAGGATGGATATGAAATTATATTCGTTCAGTTAACCAGAATAGCCTACATATCCAATTACTTTAGTGTAAACGAAACAACAAATATTCATGTGGGAGTAAAAAAAATTTACTTGCCATTCCGATTAGCGAGCAGTTCCCATTTTAGTCCTTTTTAAGAGGAACTCTTTTAAATTTACTGAAATGGGGATTATTGTCTATGATTGAGTTTACTGCAAACATATTTAATTTTCCCCAATGATAAAAAGTTAAAGAGAAAGAAAAGTATGTCAATTTTATTCAAAAAATAAATCGCATACTCCAATAAACCTTACTGTGTTCGCGTTCGAACTTTTACTTTTGTTTGGTGTTTACATAATCCAACCAGAACGAGGGGTTTAAGCTTAGTTTACAAGGGTGGTAAACTGATTCGCGGTATATTAATCGCTCAATAGACCGCTATTCATGAATATTACTGACAAATCCCCCTTCTCGTTCCTTTGGTTTCGACTAGACTCTTCATGTAAGTATTGAGTGCGTAAAATTTGCATCTTATTTGTTTTTCGAATTTTGATTTAAATATTTTGTGTAAGTATATTAAAGTACACCCGTTTTGGTACTTTTAATAATACTTAATGAATTCATATGATTCTTGCAATATTATGACTATCTTCGAAACAAAATAGAATAATGTAAATTATTTTCCATGCAACTCTGTTGAACAAACAATAAAGCATTATAATAAGCATCCTTTGTCGAACCTATTTATAATTGTACAACGTAGTTTTAAGTTATTCACATTGATAATGTAGTAGCAGTGGGGCATTTAGGAGAGGGGGGGGGGGGGGGGGAGCTGCCGGGCTTTAAAAGTCTAATTGCAACCTTATTTTCGTCTCTCACTCTTGGACTCTTAATTTAAATCTTTAAATAATGTATTATTTTCTTTAAGGTCTTGTAGAAAACGTTCAGTTTTTAAACTTTTTCTTCTAAAAGTCCTGCTTTATATAGAGATTAAGGTTTCGGAGGCATATCGTTTTAGTTATTGATTTATAATGCAATTTTAAAGGAAAACGAGTAAAAACAATAATATTTTATAGTATTTTTCCAAGATATTTTTGTCTGTTTCGTTTTCCCCTTTTTAGATCAACAAAAATATAACCCAATGCAATAAAATGTTTTTACAAAAAACAATTAGGTATTTATTTTTAAAGAGAAAACTTAAGTAATGTAAAAATTTTAATTGAAACATTTTTTATGGAAGAAGTGTGATAATTTATAATTCAAAAAAATAGTGCTGGAAGAAACGAGAATGCTTTATTATAAATATACAAAACGGCACTTAAGAAGGAGTATTTCAAAACCTAAGCATTTGCACCAAAAACTGCTCTTAGATCTACGCTTCTAAAATACATGATTTCTGAAAAAATATCAATTTTGGCGTGGTGAGCGATATTTACTTTATTTTTAATCATGCAAAACCGAGCACGATAAACGCTGGTTAGAGTCATACATACGTCTTATGTTAAAATTTTGGATTGACACCAATATTCATATTTTTCACAAATATAAAAAATGTTTTTGTTTAATAACGAGCCAGCTAGGAATATCAAAAAAAAGTTAAAAAAAAACATTTACAAAAACAAATTTTAATAATTTTATTTTCGAAATTTGATAGTAGTTAGAGGAATTTTAAACGAACTTGTGGTCCCGAAAATGTTTCGCGCTATTCCGCCTTCTTCCCTGGATACACTATCATCAAATGCATGTAGTCTCGACTGTACCTTTTTCCGTGTGGTAGTACTACGAAAGTGCAGTCACCAATCATCAATTAATAAAGTGATATTATAACAAAGTAAATTACTCATATTGTTTTTGTTAATACGCAATATTACAAAGTAACAGACTACTCAATCCAATTTTAAGATTCAGAGACGATATCGAGAAAATGCGAGATGATATTGAAACACTATATTATATAGGCAGGAGCATTGAAATAAGGAAATCAATAATATTTTGAATTTTACAATACTTTTTATAAAAAAATTGGCTTGCAATGAATATTTTTTCTCTATTTTTAAAATATTATTCTTATTTTATGGTGGTCCGGTCAAGCTAACTGTCAAACCAGCCCGGGATCAAACCGGTGACGACCTTACGGCGGCGGTTTGTAGTTTAGGAACAATTATTTAGTCAATTAAAAAGTGACACTGAAAAATAAATTCGCAAGACAAGATTTTTGATGTTTTTTTTTTATTAGTTTATGTGTATTGATGAGCTCCTTGAACAGTAATTAAATAAATATATATTAGTCATAATTATCGAAAGCTTTAACTTTCTATATAGAAATAAGATTAGATAATTTAAATCAATATGTTAAATGTGCGTTAGTGATTATAATTTATTTCATAGTGCCTTTGAATATAGAACACAACAATGGATGTAAAAGTGTTAATATTTTTATTAGTGACATGTAATTTAACAGGTAAGTTTTCTGGTAATTAATAGGTAGACCTGCAAGTAATTTAAAATATTTCACACACAAAAATAGCCTGGTGAATTTTAAATTTCTCAAGAAGCATTTGCATTAAACGAAACATTTTTTATTTAGATATAAATAAAACATCTGATGATATTTTTTTATTTTTCGTAAGGGTCCAAAGTCCAAGTTTTTGCATGTTTGTCGTAAATTATAACAACTTTTTAAATTCTACCTAGTTGTTTGGATGTAGGATATTTTTTTATGCTGCATTAAATTAAGAAAAGTAGCTATAACCTCTGTAAAGGATTCCCAATCTTCCCAGCAGTTTTTCCAAAATTGGTCTCACCTGGTTAACTACATACATCGTGATCAGTTAAGGGTACGGAGCGGCCATATCTCGGAAACTACTGGGCATAGAAATTCAGGGAAAAACATGATAAATAAAGTGGCCATGAGAAAATCCTGGAAATAATTTTTAAGTTCCGCATTTTGCCGCAAGAGGGCATAATTGACAAGTAAATTTTAAAATTTTACATATCTCCATCCCACATCCCACAAAAAGTTTGGACAATTATCCATCATTTTGATCCTATGCTCATTGGCGTACCGACTTTAATAAGAGGGGGGGAAGCCGTTGAAAGTGTAATCGTTTAAATCGCTGTAACTTATAAACGACTGTACTAGGGTTGATTTATTTGTGTGGGTAGGACAGCAAATAAAAAGGTTGAAACTCTTTCTTGGGGGAAAACAATTTATTTTTGTAGGCAATGCAGCTAAAAATAAATTACAAGTTAGAAATTTTATGGAATTATCCGGAAAACTGACTCAGCCTTAAGTAAAACACCTTAATTATTTCATATGCCTTTAAACTTAACAAATTTTACAAGTTACCACTCACCTAATACCAGGCAATATGCCGAAATTAAAAAATATTTGAATTTGACAACTGACACCACGCGGCTACCAGCCTTGCAAAATACATACTTAACTGAAAACTGCTTCTCGGTGCCAGCGCATGAAATCTTCAGGCGATGAAACTGATTCACAAATAACTAAGCCACTAAAAAATTAACCATTATCAGTAGCGTCGTTCGGATCTTGCTCGATAAATTGAGTTAAACTGTCTCACGACTTATCCGATTTTAGCAAACTAAAGAAGAAAAATGTATGCACTTTCACCAATCGTATTTAGTTGTCCATAATAGTTCTCAAAAAAAATGCTAGAGGGCGCAATTTGTAATGATAACACATTTTTTGATTTTACTCCGAAAAAATAAATCATACGATATAATTATGAGACCATAATCGAAAAGTAGATGAAATTTGGTAGAAAAAATCTTAAAACCGCAGCTCGATATCTCCGTTCGTTTCAGCGTTATCGCCAATAGAATAATTTTTAAAACTTTAAATGAAGAAGTGAGTAAGACGCCACTGATATTTTTCCATGTGGATATTATTTCAGATTAGCCTGGTCAATTCTGCATAAAAATGATCTCTTGAGTTTTTCTCCTCAGGCACACCGTTCTTAATTAAAATTATTAAATTAAATTAGCTCTACTATTTATTATTATTAACATTCATAATGAAAAATTTTGTTTTATAAAAATTGTTGGAAATGACCACCTTCATTTACTAGGCATGCTTGCGCCCATTTAATTATTTTAATTAAGAACGGTGTGCCCGAGGAGGAAAACGCAAGAGACCATTTTTATGCAGAATTGACCAGGCTAATCCCAAATAATATCCACATGGAAAAATATCAGTGGTGTCCCACTTTTTTTCTACAAAATATATAACCGCTTCTTCATTTAAAGTTTTAAAAATTATTCTATTGGCGATAACGCTGAAACGAACGGAGATATCGAGCTGCGATTTTAATATTTTTTCTGGCAAATTTCATCTACTTTTCGATTATGGTATCATAATTACACCATATGATTTAGTTTTTCAGAGTAAAATCAAAAAATGTGTTATTATTACAAATTGCGCCCTCTAGCATTTTTTTTGAGAACTATTATGGACAACTAAATACGATTGGTAAACGTGAATACATTTCTATTCCAAACAGTCTTTAGTTTGCTAAAATCGGATAAGTCGCTTATAAGTTACAGCGATTTAAATAATTACACTTTCAACAGCTTTCCCCCCCTCTTATTAAAGTCGGTACGCCAATGAGCATAAGACCAAAATGATGCATAATTGTCCAAGCTTTTTAATGGTGTTACCAAAGATATACCTTAATGTGGAATTTTCGAAGATATGTAAAATTTTAAAATTTACTTGTCAATTACGCCCTCTTGCGGCAAATGCGGAACTTAAAAATTATTTCCAGGATTTTCTCATGGCCACTTTAGTTATCATTTTTTTTCCTAAGTTTCTATGCCCAGTAGTTTCCGAGATATGGCCGCTCCGTACCCTTAACTGATCACGCTGTATAGTGAAAATAAAAAAAAGGTTTGTTGGAATTCGTTAACAACATTCATTCAGGATATTGTATTTAATATATTTAAACGAACTTTGCACAGTTATTTGTGCAACATAGAGCCCTATAAGAAAACTGAGTTTTTAACTAAATAGTATGTGTCTTTTATAGTGTTTCTTTAATTTTTTGTTATTTGACGTATCGTATATATCAGACTCTGTCATTGTACAAACCTGTTTTAAAATAAATGCTTCTTATCTTATCTTATATCTACCCTTTGTAAAAATTAAAAAATAGTTTTATAACGTCTGATAGATATTCGATAACATTTAAACAAGCTTTGGGTTGAAGTATGTGCCCAAACGCTACCCCATCTATAAGTACGGCATCAACATTGGCTGGTCTATCACTAAAACTGTTATACACTTATCTAAGCATCATATTATTAAATCAGACTTAAGATTTCCCAATAGGTAATTTGCATGAAAATTAAATTTAAAAAATAATACTCTTAAGCGTAAGCTAATATGATCAAAAGACCCGCAGTTCACAAAGAAATGTTCTTTTCTATCCCCTCGATTAAATAAAAACGATTAAAGTTTGCAGTTGTGACGTCAAAGCGTACTACAATACGTATCGCGAGAGCGGGCTATTCATACTACATGACGTCACACGGTTAACTTTAATTATTTATAAAAAATTAAGGAGCGATATTTCAGACGTAATATTTTGCACATGGTATTGTTTCATGTGATCATTTAAACAACTAAAAAATATGGAAAGGTCCCTATTAGGGAAGAGGGGGAGGGTTTGGCAATCGATGTATAATTTTGTTTTGTCTTAGTACAATATCGGCCACTGCAATTTTTTAAGGAGTAATAGGCATTACATGTATTCGTTACGATTGGTTACTCCAAATTACTCCATATGTCTATTTCTTTTCGATTGCGAACGATTACAGAAACCCGTTTTACAATAAAAAAATGCAAGAATTTTCATTTTTGACATGTTGAAAAAGTAAGGTTAGGGATTTACGTCATAACTGACCTTTTGTTGTTTACTGTTTATAGCGGTTAGAATTTTAAATTAACACTTGTTAAGGCCGCTTTGCAGTTTGCAATTTTTCTTTCACGCAAGAAAAGATTGCCCGGGAGTATGCGCAGACCGAGGCTAATGATCAGCTGGCGCAATTTGTATTGCTTGCAAGAAATATAACTCGGACCGTATTTTTATTGCCATTGCAAGCGCAATTCTGAGGATTTTCTGGTGATTTATGAGACACCAAACTAAATATAAAAATCCCTGACATTTATTTATGTTTTTTCTAACCTATAGCGGGTACGTTTTATTTTGGTTGGTTTGCTTTCATGTTCATGATGTTTTGTTAAAATGAATACACAAAAAGCGCCTGTAAGTCCTAACCAAATGTATTTTTATTTTAATGGTTGGCAAGTGGTACATCACCTACGATCTTGGCAAGTCATTGCACGCTGTAAAACGAAGTGAAATTTTTATTGCCGCAATATTAATTGCTGCAAGACAACTTGCGTGAAAGAAAAATTGCAAACTGTAAAGCGGCCTTTAAGAAGATGAATTTTTAGGTTATGTCACAATGTTTGGCATGGCCTTCTATATTTTGTCGATAAATCGGGCATCCTTTTTGCTTCAACACAAAGTAGGCATAGGTTTACTATTTTATGTTGCAGAAAAACGTAAAATTAACCGATTTTATGTACAGAAAGTTAATAGATTGTTTGTTTCGTAATATAACTAGAGCAAAAAGTTATTTTTAATTGCTAAAAGGTTTATAATTAGCATATATTTGCTAGAAATCAATCGAACGGAAATTTCTTATTCTTCTTCTGTGATTTAAAAAAAAGACCTTTAATAAGTTGGCTATGCATTTATGTAGTGTAAATTGGTCCATGATTTAACCAATAAGGTGAATTTTTGTTCAATTTTTTTTTCTGTCATCGTTCGCAATCGAAAAGAAATAGACCATAGTTAAAATAATCAACTCTTAACTTTATTTTTTAGGAGTTTTTGGAATTGACTGTTATCAATATAGCTCCTTTGAGGCGCTAACTCGAAATGTTGGCGGCATAACCTGTGGGGAAGACTATGTTTGTACCAGAGTTTCTTATGTCGTCAGTAAGTATGTTTATCTTTTGTCTGTTTAAAGGTTGGAGATGGAGACAATGACGTTTCTTAAACGGCAGTAGAGTATTCACCTGAAAACGACTGGAGATACTTACCAGTTGAAACGTTGTGATTCAAAACAAATAAAGACATTGCAAGTCCAAAACTCTACTATGTTTATCTTTGGCTTATAAACTATGTTTATTATTTACTAGCTTGTTTAAGTACATACAGTGAATGCCATAGAGTCACATTTGAAATTAATTATATTGATAACACGGTATTGTACAAAATAGGGGCGTGCAGTGAAATTTGGGATATGAGAAGCAGTTTTCAAATAATTACCTATTTATAGTGTGATTGGATTGGATAATTTTTTGCAAACGTCGGAGCCTGCAATTAAAAACCAATCACTAATTCGAGGGCGGCCGATGAGCTCACTGGCTGCTAGGGTTGCCAACTTTTATTTTTTTAAATTATATTATTATATTTCGTCTAATCAAAACTGATTTTCTAAAAAAAAAAGGTCGCGCCCTTCGTTCCCGTTGACCTGGGGTTACTTTACGTTGTGACGTGGCTTTTATTATATTTGTTCCTTCCTACTCCAATCAAAAAAGACTTCTAAAAAAAAAGGTCGCGCGCTCCATTCCCGTTGACTTGAAGTTATTACTTTAGTTGTGAAGTGGCTTTTATATTTGTTCCTTCCTCCTCCAATCAAAGATGACTTCTACAAAAAATGGTCATCTACACGTGTAACCCTTCTCCCCGATACCTGGAGTCAAAGGGTTTCGACCTGGAGCCTCCAAACCAAACCTGGAGACTCCAGTTCAAACCTGAAGGGTTGGCAACCCTACTGGCTACATTGTTATAAGTATGACAAAGATAATGTGTTATCTTTTCTCACATTTTCTGCTGCTATGTATTTATTTAGTGAATTATGAAACAAAGAATTTGAAAGAAAATTATTATTTCGATGGGTCCTTTTTAATTTTGACTATACCACATAGAGCAAGAAAAGAAAATATTGTACTTATTCAGTTATTAAAAAAAACTTGAATTATTAACTAACAAATTAAATACACCACTAAATTTGGCGAAGCATAATTTTATAATCCGTCGCTCGACTTGCAAAAAAAAAGAATAATATAATTATGGGGATAAATTATGTGTCATCCATTTAATTGTTTCCTAATTTACTATATGAAGATTTTTATTATTGAGATATACAGGGTGATTCCTAAGTTGATACTTTTGTTTTAGCTGCATATAATAGGCATTAAAATAAACAACATTTTCAAATACCTTTTGTCAAAAAAACCAAAAATAAAGTACTTACACTCATTTATTACACTACAAATCAAATACGGTTCTGCCTAACTTGCCAGTTGAATAACATTAGGAAAACTTCTGGGTGTAGAAAAGAAACATCCGCACTTTTATGACACTCACAATAAGTTAGTCCCGTTCATTGTTTTGAAATTTTACCATTTTCACCAATTTATTAAAATTAATTTGCTTCATAACAGCACACCGCGCCGCGACTTGCCAAAATAAATAACTGACGACCGATCCGTAAATTGCATTACTCACATACAAAAAACGAAGAAAAACAATATAAATGGCTACGTTTTGATTACCAGGCCCGCACTTAGAATTTTTACTTCTGTAACTCGGCTATTTTAAAGTTTTCTGAAAAAAGGTATTTGAAAAAGTTGTTTATTTTAATGCCTTCTATACACAGCTAAAAAAGAAGTATCAACTTAGGAATCACCCTGTATTTGTAATATGTTCTAATTTAGGATATCTGTGCTAAATATAATAAATTTCCTCTATATTACAACTTAATTAAAACACAAATAAACATTAATTTCATAAAAAAAAAGTTAAAATAGTGTCCAGAGGGATATTCATTTCATCTATTTCATACCCATTAAATAAGCTTTAAAATAACTTACCGACTTACTTTTTACAATATAAATTTCGGCACCAAAATTGTTTTTATTTTTAATACCTACAGTGCTTTCAATATTTTTAAATAAATAATAATAAAAAAAAGAATGTTATAGAACGTTCTAAAAAAACATGAAAAATGTTTTTTTTGCGATTGGCTATAAATAGCAGAGAACACATTACGTCACAACGGGAGTTATCTTTAAGGAAACAATGTTTTGAGAAAAAAGAAGTCAAAAAATGGATGGAACAATATTTATAGCTATTAATATAACGAGATTATTATGCGATTTATATTAGTCGAGGACATTACTAGGTGACGAGGCAACAGCCAAGTCACCCGCAATGTCCGAGACGGTGTTAAATCGCTAAAAATCGAGTTGTATTGTAGCATTCAAAGGGGTGCCACAGTATTCAAAGTTTTATCGTATCATTGACAACGGCGATGCAAAAATAAAAACAAGGTTTTATGTCATTTCATTTTGGCATTTCAAAAAGTCATTAAAATCATGCAAGATTTTGATATTCCTGACGATATATTAGCAGCAGCCAACATTATAAGGTTGAACTTGCTTCCGGACAAATCTAAAATCCATAATGAAAAAGAATATCGGCAGTTTTGTGAGTGGCGAAACAAAGTACATGTTCAAGGTGCAGAAGAAACGCTATTGCTGGCGTATTTCGCAAAACTCTCTGAGGAATACTCTGCTTCATCCTTATGGCCGAAATATTTCATGTTACGAGCGACTTTAGAACTGAAGGAATCGACAAATACGGCGCCTTAATACGTTTCATCAAGAAGAAAAATGTTGGATATAGAGCAAAAAAATCAAAAGTATTTACAAGAGAACAAGTCAACGAATTTGTGTGTTCTGCCTCAGACGAGAAGTTTTTAATGATGAATGTGGCTTTTTTAATTGGAATTGGAGGAGCCTGTCGAACTAATGAATTAGCGAAGATGACCACGGAAGATGTTGACGTTTTAGAGGACAAGCTGATTGTTACTATTCCCGACTCAAAAACCCACAAGAAACGTATTTTCGCTGTGATATTTGACGGCGAAGTCAATCCTGTGCTTTTATTTAAAAAGTACGCAATGTTAAGGCCAGACCATGTCACTCACCAAAGATTGTTTGTATCATATAGAAATGGGAAATGTACGGTACAGCCCTGCGGCATTCACTTCTTCTCTAAAATACCTCAAAAAATAGCTAAGTATCTCTCACTTGAAAATCCTAATTTGTATACTGGTCACTGCGTTAGAAGATCTTCGGCAAATTTTCTTGTTAATGCTGGAGGAGATATACCTACAAGAACTTGGTGGATGGGAATCGGCGAAGGTTGCTAGAGGGTATTTAGAAGAAGGTGTGACAAAGTAAGTTTCCATTGCTCGCAAAATTCAAATCGGCGATGTTTCCGGCAGTGGATTAAGTACTGGGGAACCGCAAGAAATCGAAAGGAGTGCTTGCTCGGTCATTAATCAGTCTTCAGAGGGCATACCTAAGATCGTGGACGTTAAAGACAAAGGTGTATCCATCAAATTTGAAAACTGTCAAAATATTGTTTTACATGTTCATGAAAAATAGTTCTAATATTATTTGGTATCTAACGTATTATGCTTTCGTAACTAACGTATTAAATTATGGTAACTAATGTATTATGAGTAACTAAGGTGTTATGTAGGTTTTAGTACGTTTATGATGTTAACAATTATTTATAAAGATATCATATAAAAATGACTTAATATTCAATGATACGATAAAATATTTTTTATTTTTTCAGGTAAAATATTGGTAACATTAAGATCATGTGATCTAGAAGACAACGCATGCAACAACATAGAAACTACTCTTCGACAAAAGTATGCAGATTTGTCCAATTTCAAATGTTATACCTGCAGTACGCAGTATTGCAATGGAGAAGGAAATTCGGGAGCCACTTTAATTTTCTCCTTAGCAATTATCCTTTGCGGATTGATATTTAACAAAATATTTTAATTGCTGAAACTAAAATATCCGCTATAGCTCACCTATTAATTAAGTTAGAATTTTGATATTTTGCAGACTTTACCTGTATCCTAGGGCGCATTTCAGGAAAATATTTTTGTTTATACAGGGTGTTTTAGAAAAGTGTGACATCATAAGGATTTATTTTTTTAGATTACATGCTATTTACTTATTTAGATGCCTATTATAGTTGCCTACATACCGCCAAAATTTTAATGAAATCGGTTCAGTATTAAAGGCGAAAAAAAAAACCCTAAGAATCCGTTTTGCACCACTGATTTTAAAAATTAATAAAAAATAAAAATAATGCCCCGTTAATAAAATTATACAACGGTACTTAATATATAAGGTCGAACAATCTCGAAAAACGAATTGTACAGGGTGTCCAAAGTTTAGTGTCAAACTTTACAAACTTTAAAGCAAATTATTTTTCTTATTTCAAATTGGAACCTCTGTATATTATTATGTCATTCGATGCAGAATTAAAGATCAAACATTTATTCTAATAACAACCCTATTGCAATTTATAACGTATCAAGACTTATTTGCAGAAAAGTCATTTTATCAACTATTCCATTATTATGAATAAATATCAAAGGTGGCTTTGAAAAACAATTTATTGGTATTAACGTTAACTAAAGTGACAAAAATAAAGGCATAATTTAAAAGTCCCGCCTATTCTATTTAGTTTGATAACTTTGATAGAATGATGGTTCTATTTTATGTTCCTGTTCAGTACACCAAAGAGCATAGAGTATTTACTGTTGTTACTGTATGTTATAGGTTACTCTTTTTCTTTTTACATTGTTTGTATAGTGCAACCAGGTTTTTGTGTTATTTTTATTTAAGTTGATGGTTTATGTTAGTTTTTTTAATATATGTTTATTGACAAATGTAAAAATATTTTCGTGTTTTTTATTTTAAAAAAGTCAACAAGATAATACAGATTGATGAGTTTACATACACCTTCCCAAATTTTGTATTACTTTAATTTAAGAAATGACGAATAATTTACATGACATACACATTGTGTGGAGGGTTATCCAACCAGGACTGAACAGGGGTCTATTTTTTGAGTTACCCTGTAACCATGTATTTATATTAGAACCAATATAGTTTATGTTAGGCCGTAGAATTTAAAACTGCCATTAAAAAAGCGACTTAGCTTAAAACAAAGAAACTGTGGCGTAAAGTTGTTGTTTTTTCAATGAAACATCCAGTATATTTTTTATTTCTATCAAATGTCTATTCCAAAAATATATGATCTGTCTATAAGTATTAGCTCAAACCTTTTTTTAGATTTAAGCCATTAAATTTCTAAAAAACTGTATTCATTCTAGTCTATTATACACGTCTGGTAGAATGCCTTATGTCCTCTAGAAAAATCTCTTGGTAACTGATGGTAACTTTATCAGTCAGATAATTTCTATGGAGACAATTGTCTCAACAATGGTTTCCTTGGAAATTATCTTGTTGGTAAAGTTACCAAGGGATTGATCTAGCGGACCTAAGAAAGTAAAATGTTTAATAATGACCCCCATTAACGCAATCCTAATACTATTTACAAGGTTTTGTTTTCCAAGGTCCATAGACATATCGAAACTTTATTTTTCTACTCCCACATGGAAATTTGCTGTTTCCTTTACACTTAAGTGGCGGGTAAAGTAGGCTATTCCAGTTAACTGTGCGGCCAAATTTTATAACAATCCTAGATAGGTAATGAAACTGACCAATCACAGTAGTCAATTACAGAGAGGCCATTGTTGTTCTTACCAATCACAGTATATTATTTTTACTAAGGCTCCGCCTTCTTTTTCAATACAATAAATTATATAATTTAAATGTATATGGTGCAATATGTTATTAATTTGTTCAATATAACAAAATCTATACGCATTTATAATAGATTTATCAATAATGCAACCTGCTGAATGTGCATAGAAAATTAATTTCATGTAGCATCATTATTTAGTTGGTTTTACGATAATTAATCAAACGCTTCAATAGTCCAGACGTTAGAGCGTTTTACTATGGATCCAATGGTCGTGAGTTCGAGCACGGCAACCTACAAACTTTTTTTTTACATTTTTTAGCATAAGGTCGTAGAAAAAATGTACTGTTCAACTCGAGTGGATTGTCTATATCGCACTCGAAAGTTTAAGCACTCCTCCTAAGGCGTCGTGCTCAATTTACTTTCTCGTGTGATATAGACATCATATCCACTCTTGTTGTGCAAACTACTATTTCCAACACCTTCTAGATACATTGCCATTGCGTAGGTTTTACTTCTCCAAGGCATTCTAGACCTATTAAATTATACTAGAATTGATATAGGTCATAATATCTTAAAAACGGGTTGAGTTAATAAGGCAAATTATATATTTTTGTAATCAGGAAAGAAAGTCCTTTCATAAAAATGAAAAATATACAGGGTGTTTTATAAAAAAAAGCAACAACTTTACGCCACAGTTCATTTATTCTAAGCTAAGTCGCTTTTTAAATGGCAAATTTGGAATCTACGACTAAACATAAACAAGTTGGCTATTTTGGTTTTAATAAAAATATAGGAAAAAATAGGCCCCTGTTTAGTCCTAGTTGGATGATCCTGTATATTCAGAGTAGCCTACACTGTAAAATCATTAGGCAAAATTACATCTGATAATAATAAACGACAGTTTATGTTATTTTAACCATACTGTAACCAGCTGTATCGGATAATGTCTAAGTGTAACTAGTCAGTGGAGTATTTATGGGGGGGGGGGGGGGGGGGTTAACCCAGAAATGTTTTTTCAACATTACATTTATTACAATATTTGTAGTGTAGCGAATATATTAATAAAAAACAAGTTTCGTTTTATTTGGGATAAATATTAAATAAACGTGGCAACTAGGCCGCCATCTGTATTTGAGGCTCTAGTCTCTAGTAATGTCATGTATTTGTTTTTATTGTTAAATTGGGCCAGCAGCGGCGCTAGGATTTTTGAGTGGGCACTACCCACTTACTACCCAAACCGAAAGTGACTTCTAAAAAAAAAAGGTCGTCGCGTCCTTCCACGCTCTATTACGCCATAAGCGGGAGCAAACAAAACTTCCCTCTTGTCGTCTAAAAAAAAATCATCGTTGTCTTGAAAATAACATACGACATCATTCTTTTCTCATCGAGGCTTTCATAGCCAAGTCTCCCCCCCCCTGGAAATTTTATTACAAAACTAAATCCATCAATTTTGCGGGTACCAGGGTGGGCACTCATGTTTCTAGGGTGGGCCAGTGCCAACTGGGCCAGTGCCAACCCTGCCCCCGTAAATACGCCACTGTAACTAGCAGATTCAAATGGGACAGAATTAGTGTTTCACTAGACCAGAATTTTTTCAATTTAAAGGAAACTCTCATTCAGCATCTCACAAACCGAGACGAGATTTTCTTACACATCTTGTCTTAGTCGTCCAGCTAACTTCTCGCAATATGTCGTCATAATAAAACCAAAATTTTAATTGGGTAAAATGGGCGTTCTGTAACATGTGCTTAATTAATAATTATACAGGCTTGTCAGATTTAACGATTTGTCGCCATTTTGGTGATATTCATTGGTTTTAATAGAAATAAACTTAGCGGCGAGCGGACAGAGTAGTGCGTATGTCTGTTGCATTAAAATACACAGAGACGCCAAAGGTAATGGGTTCTCTGGGGCAAAGGTAGATAATGACAGACTGTTTCGTCCTTATTGGGACTCATCGGAAAGTCATAACCTCTAAGCAATTCCCATTACAGAGAAAATATGTTTTCAAGATATTTTTATGAATAGAAACATGATGAAAACCTAGTATCGCCATCTGCTGGAATCAACTCAATGCAAAAGATAGCCATCAAACGTGAAAACATAAAAGTCATAGAACTATAAATAAATTAAGCACGGAACGGCCACCCATCCAGTATAAAAAACATTTTTGCGCTTTCCTACACATATCTACGGTTTTGTAGATTCAGATCTAGATAGCGCTGCAGTCGCCCACTGGTTTTAATAATAATAATAATAATAATAATAATAATAATAATAATAATAATAATAATACATGAAGGCTAACCATTCTGTACCATGCATTAATACGTGGATAAGTCTAAAGATTATAAGATTAGATTATTTAAGCCAATAAGTAAAATGTGCGTTAGTGATTATAGTTTATTTCATAGTTGCTTTGGATATAGAACACAACAATGGAAGTAAAAATGTTAATATTTTTAGTTTTTTGTTTATTAGTGACATGTAATTTACCAGGTAAGTTTAATGATAATTAAAAGATAAACCTGCAAGTAATTCAAAATATTTCACAGACAAAAATAGCCTGGTGAATTTTAAATTTTTTAAGAAGCATTTGTATTTTAAACTAAATATTTTTTATTTAGATATTGATAAAATATCAGATGATATTTTTTCATTTTTCGTAGTGGTCCAAAGTCCAAAGTCCAAGTTTTTGCATGTTTGTCGTAAATCATAACAAATTTTTAAATGCTTTTTGGTTGTTTAGATGTAGAATATTTTGAATGCTGCTTTAAATTAATAAAAGTAGCTGTAACCTGTGTAAACGATTCCCAAGCTTCTCAACAGTTTTTCCATTTTCCAAAAAAAAATTGGTTTCACCCGGTTAACTATAGTGAAAATAAAAATGAGTTTTATTCGAATTCGTGAACAACATCAATACCGGAAATATATCTTATGTTTTACTACCAAACTTAATCATACTTCTAGATTTTGATACCTACTGGTAAATTTGTAAATGCTAACACCCTACTACCGACAGACTTTATGACATTTTTTTTATAGTTGTTTTCAAAGCCAATAGCCAAAGGAAGGGGGGGGGGTGCCAAAATTGGGCACTTCCTACTCCCCACCCCTAGCTTGTATTATTTTTTTTGCCTACAATCCCCGCTGTCCCATATAACTTATCTGTCATTGGTAGAGTAAGCGCCACAAATAAAACATTATTGTTTAAATTTTTTGTCTTCTGCATAAAAACTCCAGCAAAAAATTTCGCCTCTTCTATATCAGACCGTATACAATCATTCAAGCTGACTGTAAATTTCAAGGATTGATGACCGGACTGATATAAATTCTTATTAGAAAGAACACTGATGCGAGAATGACAAAGGATTGATATCATTCAGGACTGTCAGTAAGACTGATCGTGTAGGATTTGCTATAGATATAAGCAAAGTAAAGCCGTAACGACCGTTCGGCTACTAGCGATCGGAAATACTGTTTATTGGTTGAGTTTTGCATGGTAATATTAATTTTTAACTGATTAAACCAAAGAGAACAGAATAATAAGTCTTTAAGGCCAATAGGATATTTTTATTAGAATAAATTAGATAGAATTTTCTTGTAACCCACGTTGACTCTTATTATTTACAGATACGTATTTTTTAAATTCTTATTGGAACATTTTACGTCTTAATGGGTTAGTTTTAATGTTTTGATAAAAGTGATAATTTGTTCATTTATGTAGGAGTGGAAGAAATGGAGGAGTGTTAAAGTAATCTATTTTATTATAAAACATAGGATACAATATGTACCAATATTAAATATATATAATATATAGTTGGTATATTGTTGCTTAATATTTTTTACTGAGGTTTTTTTCGGAAGACAGAAATGTAATCAACAATGTTATATTTGTGGCGGTTACTGTACCCCCCCCCCCCCCCCCCCACAGAGAAAACGTTAGGTAAGACAAGAGAAGATTGAGAAGGAAGAGAGAGGATCTCTCTTTTTAGTCACTTTGGGAAGGAGGAGAGGATGGAGTACGCCATGTTTTTTTTTAGGAACCACTATAGTCATAAAGAGATGGTCTAGTACACCAAGGACCTTCTTTTTCAAAATTACAATTGAACCGATGAGGTTCCAGTAGGCTAGGAACTTTTTTATCTCCCCCCAACCCCCACTCCTTGATTAACGTTTTATGAACGCCGCGTGTACGAAGATTCGTGTGTCTGCAAGTTGAAATTGGTTCTTAACTGTTTATAGGTTTTTATTTGATCGTACATATTATAAAAATAATTTAAAAATTAAATCAATTACCTTCCTCTTGTTTTCTGCGATCATTAAAAATTCGTAACGGTTCTTTTAAATGGTTGTAGTGTTCCTAACTAACTTTTTATTTGCATTTTCCTTGTTTGGTGCTTTAAACTATTTTCTAAACAAATATCCTATATTTTATATATTATATCCTGATAAGTCTCAGGGCGCTATATTTTGAACACAACAGCACAAATAAAAATTTTCTGAAACTATTGCTCTCGGTGAAAGTGATTTATGTGTTGCGAACGAGAGTAAATTTCTAGACGTGTAGACTCATCTTTAAAGTGACATTATCAAGTTAAAGATCCATGTAAACGACTGTCTAAAACTTGGTATTTACTTAGAGTGACAACAAAGTACTTAGATTTCAAGTCCTTTAAAGTGGTTTATTTTAGTAACTTTTTATCGATTTTGAGGTATGGTCTACTATTTTGGGGCCACCAGGTATCTAATCTAGAAAATACCTTTGTGATTCAAAAACGTGCTCCCCGATTGATTTTAAATAAGCAATCTTGTCGCGGGTTGTTTAAAAAGCACAATTTCTTAACCGTTCCGGTAATATTTATATTTGATAGCATAATGTTTATTAACAAACATCCTCAAAAGTTTTCTCGCTTTAAAATTAACCATGCATATAACACAAGATGTAGGAATATTGATTATAATTTTCCTGAACATAGACTAACCTTAAGTGAGAAAAATTTTACATATTCTGCAATTACTTTTTATAATGAATTACCTTATAATATAAACAGTCTCGAAAGATTGGATATATTTAAACAAACTTTGCCCAGTTATTTGTGCAACATAAAGTCCTATAACCTTACTGAGTTTTTAACTAAATAGTATGTGTATTTTATAGTGTTTTTTAATTCGTTGTTATTTGACGTATTTCAAACTTTGTCATTGTACAAACCTGTTTTGAAATAAATGATTTTTATCTTATCTAATCTTAAATCTACACTTTGTGCAAATTTTAAAATACTCAAAAAATAGTCTTATAACGTTGGTTAGATATTCGATAACATTTAAACAAGCTTTGGGTTGAAGTATGTTCCCAAACGCTACCCCATCTATAAGTACGGCATCAACATTGGTTTGGTTTATCACTAAAATTCTTATACACTTATCTAGGCATCATATAAAATCAGACTTAAGATTTCCATGAAAATTAAATTTAAAAAATAATACTCTTAAGCGTAAGCTAATATGATCAAAAGACCCGCAGTTCACAAAGAAATGTTCTATTCTATCCCCTCGATTAAATAGAAGCGATTACAGTTTACAGTTGTGACGTCAAAGCGTATTACAATACATAGCGTGAGAGCGGGCTATTCATACTACATGACGTCACACGGCGAATTTTCATTATTTATAATAAATTAAGGATGTGATATTTTTAAACAAAAAAAAAATATGGAACGGTTCTTATTAGGGAAGAGTGGAATCGGTGTATAATTTTTGTCTTAGTACAACATCGGCCACTGTAATTTTCTACGTAGTAATAGGCATTGTACGTACTTGTTACGATTAGTTACCCCAAATTACTCCATACCTAGTTAAAATAATCAACTCTGAACTTTATTTTTTAGGAGTTTTTGGAATTGATTGTTATGAATGTAACTCTGAAAAAAATTATGGATGTCTTGATCCAATGAGTCCAAATACTGGCGGCTTAAGCTGTGCGAAGGGTTATTTTTGTACCCAAGTTTCGTATGTCACCAGTAAGTATGTTTATCTTTTGTCTGTTTAAAGGTTGGAGATGGAGACAATGACGTTTCTTGAACGGCAGTAGTATTCACCAGTAAAACCGAACTTAGTGTAAAATAACCCATTTTTTTTTAATTGGTCGGCTAAGCTGTTTGCTATACAACGTTCTAAAACACCATAAAAACTCTTTTTTTTTGCAATTGACTATTAATAGAAGAGAACACATGACGTCAAAGCGGGAGTTTAATTTTTTAAAGAAACAATGTTTTGAGAAAAAACAGAAGTAAATAAATGTATCTATTAACTAATTTTTAAATATTTTTTATTTTTTCAGCTCAAATGTTCATGACATCAACATTATGTGATAAAAGATCATGCAACGACCTAGAAACTACTTTTCGACAAAATTTTGCAGATTTGTCCAATTTCAAATGTTTTACCTGCAGTACGCAGTATTGCAATGGAAATTCGGGAGCTACTTTAGTTTTCTCCTTAGTGTTTATCCTTTGCGGAGTGATATTTAACAAAATATTTTAATTACTGTAACTAAAATATCCGTAAATACATATAAGAATACTTTTATTTTTTAATTCGTTTCAATAATTATTGTTATTTTTTTAAATATAAACATTTTTTTACTACTAAATTGTACTATTTACTCCATTTTTTGCACTTTATTGTAACTGAGTTTCTCCAAATAGGGGCCTTAAGGAGTGAAAATCGTATTCAGTCGATCGTCTTCAGTTTTGTTCACCGACAACGACCTGCATTTGTCGCCCAGCTTCTATTACGGCCTCCACTTATCCATCTTATTATTGTTTTCGAACGACATGTAAACGCACATAATCTCGATCGGCACCGGAGTTCGGCTTCTTTCAGGAGCTCAACCACGTCTGTTCCATAGACTCTTGTGCTAAATTTCACTATCACACACATGATACAACTATACAAGGTATCATATTATCAGGGTGTGCAGTGGATCGTGACGTCACATTGTGAGGAATTTTTGAATTGAACGTGCCGAATTATACGGCAACGCGAAGTTTACGCTATTAAAAGGCAATTTTATATAATACTTTTAATAAATTTATGATAAATCATATTAGCATTAGAATTTGTACTGTGACTGAAACATACATTTTAGAGTGATTACTGTTATCATCAAGATTTAAAACTTAATATACTTACCTTCCTTTTAACTCAAACTTGTAGATGTGAATATGTTAGAAGGAACATTAAAGTATTTAGGAATTCGTTTCGACCAAAATTTTACATAGAAATAGTAAACAACGGAGAATATCGCAATATGGCGGTTTTTACACACAAGGTGACGTCACGAAAACCTGCGCGGTATCATATCTTCGTGTAGTTGTATCATGATACACGCACCGTTTTTTATCGTCAGTTCAAATATGTCACAAGAAGAGTGTGCGCTGCAGCAATTGTTATTATATTACAAGAGCAGATAAAAAGAAATTGAAAAACAATTTGGATCTTATACGAAAACTTAGATAATCAAGTGCAAGTAATTTAAAAAAATACAGAAATGTAACAACATTAAGGTTTCAAATCTTCACATAATTTTGTTTATTTTTATATTAAAAATAAGAACAAAAACATGACATGTTTCGTTGCACTGCTACTTCGTCAGATGTCGAAATGGAATTGACAAAGTGTTAGGTATAGAAATATTTACCTGTTAAAACTAAGTAATTCAAAAATTCCCTAAACTACGGGTTCTTGGAAAAACCAGAATCATACAGTATACTTATGATGTAAATTCTGAACAATAGGAAAGATATAAAATGGCTGGAAAATACAATATTTTAAAACAAATTTAATAAGGGTGAATTTTTAACCTCTAATTGATCGTTTAAAATTTTTTTTTGCTTTTTTAAGTTTGTTAATTTCTAGAGATTTCAATAAAGACAACTTTTTACTTTTATTTTCAACATGTAAAATTTTAAAATTATCTTGAAAAGTATGATTTTCTGATAGTAGGTAGATGAGTTGCGTACGCTAAATTTAGTTTTTTATTTAAAATGTCCCTTCTTTGTTTTTGTAGTCTAATTTTAAAGATGCGCCCTGTTTGTTCTATATAACTTTTTTGACAAGAACCACAGTCTAATTGATAAACTCCGCATTTTTGTTCTTTGTCTGTCTTGTCTTTCATGTATTTACTTATATAATTGTTTGTTTTAAAAGCTATATTAATGTTTTGTCTCTTTAAAATGTTGCTAATCTGGTCTGAAGTATTTCCTATATAATACACTGAGGAAAGCTTCAGCAAGAAATTCTTTGCTAAGATTATTTTGGCTATAATATTAAATTTTCAACTTACGATAGCAAAATGAATTTCTTATTGCAAAAGAAACAATTTACCTGAAAACTCTTTATACCCGTTACAAAAACTCTTGCTATTATAGAAAACTTACATTATGATAATACCTATAAGTAAGTATTTATAAAAAATTATTTTCTAGGACTACTATTTGTTTTGCTGAGGAAGTAATGCAGTTTGCTGCATTTGAAAAAAATCTTTATAAAAAGAATCTTTTCTAGCGCTCTAAAGAGTTTTTAAAGGGGTAGCAAAATTTTTTGTTGGAATTGGGAAATTCGTAACTGTTCGGTTCGAATCGGATTATTTCATGGTGACAGTCTAATTGGGCCAATTTTTATATTGCGCACCAGTCGTCCCGTTCCTGTCTCCACATGTCTTCAGGTCTTCATTTTTTCTGATATTTAGATGCTCGTTCCTTCGTAAAGTGAATTCGTCGCATCGGTAGCTGTTGTTGGTGACCATTACGACTCGACATTTGTCTCATTTTTTCCAATAAAAATTGTCTTGACTCAAAAATGTTTCTAGTGACATCAATAACAGTGTAGATTTTTAATATCAGTGTTAAAAGACCAAAGTTATTTTAGTTTTATGTTAATTTTTTTATGTTATGTGTTTATTTTAACTGTTGTTTATTTAATAATAATTTTTGTGTGAGTCAAGTTTTAGAGAAAAGAAAATTAGTAATTCTTTAGCAAATGTTCATAATAAAAGTCCTTAAACTAAAAGCTAACTTACCAAAGTTTTAAACACGGTATGATTTTTAAAAGGTAGATTTTAAGAAATATCGCAAAAGTAAAATACTTTCTTTTTCTAAATAAAATACAATGTAATTATTATTTTACCTAATATTCAGGCTAGATGCAGAAAAATGTTTTTTCGGCATTCCCTTTTGGATATTTGTTTAAATTTAAAGTGAACAGATATTTTTTAATAAGATATGTTTTAACCACTCAAAGAACAAAACAGTAAAACATTATTGTTTTTTTTTAAGCCGCTAAAACTGAAACTATTATGAAGTGTTGTTTTCTGTTGTATTAAATAATAAAAAGAAAAATAATTTTTTTTTAGTTTCAAATCTTTGACAACCTATTCAGACGTGGGGAGTTGCATCATGTAAAATATAATGGAGTTACCTGAAAAATTAGCTTTATACTATGTTAAATTTTTGTTATAGCATGGAAAATATTATTTTAAATAACACAATTTTAAATGAATCAAAATTTTTTGAAACTTACGTACCCAAAGTGAAAAATCTTGGTTTATATAAATATGTTATTAAGCATAATATGTTCTTTAGAGTATATTAAAAATTCAACAAAATTTTTTTTTTACGGTTCGCCGACTACGTAGGCCATCTTGAACCGGTCATCGACCACATATGTGATCTACCGACTGGGGAGTGTGAAACGGCACCTTTATCCTACGAGATATCCGATCTCATCCGGCCTGTCCGGCGTGAATAGGATGGCTAGGTGTCGATTCATTTTACACTCTTACCTGAGGCAAGAGCACGCCGTGTTCCCAAGCGATCACCCGCCCAAGTACTAACCGCGCTCGACACCTCTTAACTTCGGTGATCTGCGGGAACCGGTGCTTAATATGTCGACAGGCCCTTGCTAATTCAACAAAATATACGGCCTCCTTTTTGGGCCACCCCACATATTATAACAATGCTTAGTTGCTACCTTAGCTAAAAAAGAGTTCCTGAAGTAAGTAGGTACATTCTGACCCAGCAAAGTAATTTTCTTGAAATAAATACAAAAATCTTTCCAATATAGCAAAATGTTATTCGGATGCGGATGGCGTAGAAAAGTATCTTTATTGTTCTAGCAAAGTCTCTTTATACCGGTGGTCAGTTACTTTGCTAATACAACATTTTTGTTAACTTGAGCTGTAGTGATTATTCTTTATACAGTGACTTTATTACGACAGCAAAGAAATTACAGCCAAATGGATTTTACTGCCTCAGGTAGTTTTTCCTTTGTCCCCTATGTTAGCATTTTTCTTTATAAGCGGTATAAAGATTTTTATAAGCACAGCAAGAATCTTCTTTCAGTGTAGTACCCTAACATCAATTTTTAATTAGTTAAACTTTTCGCGCACTGGCCGGAAGTTGTAGATCATCGGGACCCGAAAACACCTCACCGGTCATAGTCAAACGAAGCAATAAGTATAAACTACTTGACGATGATATGGCAACCGTCGACATCGGTTCTCGATCACCCGTCCTCATAACATCAAGTAATACCGACACTCTACATTCATTCCGCTGTCGGAGAGGATAGTGCTCCAGTGGTAGGATATTAGAACCGAAACGAATAAGGCGATATTTAAAAATTACGCCGGCTGCCAGTTACTAAGCAAATTACATTTTTATCTTAGGGGCAACTAGAGGGTGGGATGATTATCCCCCTGAATTAAGATTATAGTCATTTCAGAAAGGTGAGTAATAAAAGGTCATTAGGTATGCAAAGGGACTACAGAGTTACCCAACGAATATTTAAGCCACTTTCATATTTTGGCATTGATTTCATTGCAAAATTCTTTATTTTCATCAAGTGCAGGTAGTACCACCCCGGGTATGGGCCAATTTATGGGTTTTGCCTATTGTGATCCATTTACAAACACTGAAAATAGTGTGACAAAGGCATGCATGATATACATAGTATTAGGTACACTTATTTTTTATTAAATATTATACAAAATACAAAAAACATTATACAGAAATTAAATTATAAAAAATCATAATATTCTTCGTCATCTGAGGTTCTGTAATCTCCTCTCGAAGTTATATTTAACGGATCGACGGTCCGATCGATCAGGTGGTCAAGATCCCACGTTTTTTCCTCTTCTTTAATGACATGATGGACTGCTTTTCGCCAGTTCTCTAGTGTCATATGGCTTAGTCAAACAGTAGCTTAACGTCTTTCATTATGAATGCCATGTTGTGTCTTGCTACAAATCCTTTTACTTGCGCCCATATAAGTTTTATAGAATTTAGTTCGTAATGATATGGCGGTGTGCGCACAGTTACACTATGTTTTTCAGTTATATCTTACACGGCATATTTCATAAAACGATGTTTGTGTAAATTTGATATAGCTAATAGTTCCTTCTTTATAAAACTATCTTCTTTTTTTTTTCTTTGGTTAGTAATCATAAATAATTTAATGCACAAAATTTACCTACGCCTATGGCCGAAACCCAAATTGAGCCGAACTGGACGAAATTTCCCATTTTATTACTCTACACCTTTCTGAAATAGACTAGGTATAGTACCCCTGGACCAATTGGTGTTTTTATATCCTTTTCTGTATGGGATGACTATATTTAAGAAGTCATCTTTTGGCAGGGGTCGACCTTTTTTTTAGAATTCATTTAAAAATTAAATTATTGACGGCGTGACTCCAAAGTCAACTGATCACAGCTTTCCTTGTCCCTTGTGGTCCAAGCAACCCTTACTTGCTTTAAAAAGCTATATAAAAATGGTACCTTCCCCCAGTCCTTATTTTAAGCCCCAATTTTTTTTTGTATTTTTTAATTATTATAAAGCATAAAATTGAACTTTCAGGTATCGCATCATTAAATTTTATAACACAAAGGAAGATCAGCTTCATTTTTATAACCACTTAATAGTAAATGTTTTGGTTATTGTTTTCAAGGAATACGGCTTAAAATGAACATTTTTTTTTCTCCGGAAATGATTTTATCTATAAGATTACATGTTGATTAAAAATAGTCGGAAAACATAGATTTACTCATACGTGTAGACATTATGTCAATATTTAATTTAGTAAAATAATCTAAAAATAATGGGTCATTCTTATCATATAATAGTGACATTTTGTCAACCAACACAATCCCGCTAACCATATTTCAAACGTGAATAGCCAGTTTTTGCCAACCAAGAACATCCCGGTATTCGATTTTTCAGACGCTAAAATCTCGGCAACCGCTGACTTCTGAAACCCAAATTTTGCTTTGTTAAAAAGAATGATAGAGGAAAGTCGCCAATTTTCGGATAGTTTCCTAATTTCGGATAGCCAGGTATTTCAGCTATTAGACTGTATCAAGAAACAAAAACCTCTCCCTGTCGAGGGTAAAGGAACCTGTATAGCTGAAAAGTTTTGTATTTCGGTACTTCTATGTAAGATGGTAGCACAATGGTTATAAAGCGTTGCGGCGAGTTTTTAATTGTCTGTCTTTGCTAGTGATTTTTTAGTGCAAAAAAATATTTTTGACTTCTGATTTTTGGACCTGGGTAAGTTAAAATATTACTTAATATGACTGGCTAGTCAAAATTAACCAAATATTAAAATGCAAAAAATATTAAGCGTCTAACCGAAAAAGTGTGAAGTTGCCTAATTTCGGACAGTCAGGGTTTCCATCTCTATCGTTACGTTTTCCAGTAAGCGTAAATAAGGTAGTGAGTGAGTTTCCTTTCCCCTTATAACACCCTCCCCGGTCTGTGAATCACAGGAGATCCCAGACTATTACTACTAACATAAAATTGAATAAGTTATATGACCGAAGTTGGAGAGCGAATTTTAGGTTCCCCGTAGCGCAATTGGCAGCGCGCTTGACATGTAATCGAGAGGTTCTGGGTTCGATTCGAAGCAGAGGCATACAACTTTTTCAATTTTAATCGAGTCTGTACGCCGGCAAAAACATTTTTCAATATAAAAATTATTTACAGGCGCTAACATAACTACTTTAAACTATTTACGGCTAGATGTCACTGTTCAGAGATCTCTTTTTGATTCCGGCTAATAACGCTATATGTCGTCGATGTACGGATAAAAGAAAAATAGATCTTAATGTTCAGTGGTAGTGAGTGAGTTCCCTTTCCCCTTATAACACCCTCCCTGGTCTGTGAATCACAGGAGATTCCAGACTATTACTACTAACATAAAATTGAATAAGTTATATGACCGAAGTTGGTGAGAGAATTTCAGGTCCCCCGTAGCGCAATTGGCAGCGCGCTTGACATGTAAACAATTTTTAATTCCACCTTATATAAAAGTCACTGACAGTATCTCATGCCGAATTTTTATTTTACACAGTGGCTTACACAGGGTGTCCCATAACTAATGGGCCGTAGAGTAACTGGAGATACTAGACATCAAACTAAGCCGATTATGTCATAAGTTTTTTATTGATTTAAAATTTTAATTTAATTATGTATTATGTTTTTTTATGCTTGGGGATGTTTAAAGGGAAATATCTAGAAAACCGTTAAAGATATTAAGATCAATCAGGTACACCTTTTTGACTTAGAAAATGCCTTTCTTTAAGAAACTATAATTGAAAAACCCCTAATATCACAGGAAGGAAAAAAAATCATAGATTTATGAAGCCCAGTGTATGCAACTAGCGCCCTCTAGTTTAAAACTTAAAAATTTCTACAAATTCTTATTTCTTGCTTATAAAAACATAATATTGCCAACTTTCAATTCGATTCATTAAACCGTTTTAAAATGGTTTATTTTCGAGAATAAACTTTTACTTTCAACACCCTGTATCTCTAGAACGAGTAACAACCTAAAAAAACTTATATGACTTAATTGGCTTAGTTTGATGTCTAGTATCTTTAGTTACTCTACGGCCCATAAGTTATGGGACACCCTGTATTAAAATTACAGATTAGATTATTGTCACATTTTTATTTTTTTTTTATTTTTTTGTTCTACTGTACCATAGAGAAATCAAACCAAGAGAAACGGTTGCATGTAAAAATGTTACCGCTCATAAATTGTGGACGACGTTCAAAACGGTAACGGGTTACGTCAAACGCCTGTAATAAACATTAAGAGAGCTCGAGTATCCGTCTAAAGTCATTTCGCTTCTCGGCATTTACGTCGAGTCCTTGAGTCACGCTTCAGACCATTTATGTCTATGACTGTACCTAATTAACACTATTCACTAGAAACTAACTATTAATTTAAATCTGACTAATCTTAACTCTAAGCATACTAATCAACTAGAGTCAATCCATTAATGTCCTCCAGATGCTTCTAAACTATATTTTCATAACGTAGAAAAATGATTTCGCGATGCAAAAGAGTAAGAGATGTCAAAGAATTTATTGTTTTATCTGGTTTTATGTAGTTATATTTATTTTCCACAATTTAAGAAAGATGTATCAGTTATTTTTTTATATCTGTTGCCTATAAATAAGAGTTTAAGGTTGATTGGGTAAAAAACGTAAGGATAAACATCAATTTTGTATATACATTTTATGTATTAAATCTTGTAGCCATTTTCTCGAAATGAGTGAAAAACTGAAGATCTTTGAAATAAGTAAGTGCATTTGGGCACAAATCTTTAGTTCCGTCAGAAAAACTTAAGGATATTTCGGTCAAACTATATTTTTCATTATTCTAACACCATTTTGTGTCGCCTTTGGAAAAAATTATTTATGCATAGACTCTGAGATAAATGTTTTGAGTCAAATATCAAAAATAACCAAATTGATCTGAAATTTGCTTCTTTTTAAAGTATATTCTAAACCTTACTTTTGTTAAGTCTCATAAAACGACTCGTAAAATTTACAACGTGTGAATTTGGTCTCTTTGTAATATACCGCTGTGATTGGTCAGTTGAATGAATTAGAAATTACATATTTAATAAAATATTGCCCCCTTCACTCGCTTTCCCTTTAAAATTGCATCCCAAAAAATTAAATCCGAAGTAAAAACCAAGCGTTTCCGACAAAAACGGTATTTAGATTCGTAACTCACGCCCTAAAATATATCGTTCCTAAAAAATTCATCAATTTTGGCGTAGTCTAGCTACAACAGATTATTACTAACATTTTAATTACGTAAAATGAAACGAATTTGTTTTTTGTATCTTATTAAATTCCAAAAAATCTCATTGCGGTCATTTTGTAGTATGAATATAATACGAAAATTTATTTCGATCAACCGTTTTTCTTTAAATAAGTTTAGTGAGTATGAAAATATCTTGCAAATCACCTCATACATACATAATAAAATTCAGTATTTTTTATTTTAAAAATTTTAATTTAATAATTCTCTAAGAATTTCTTTAGTTGAAATCGATTTAAAAAAATTAATAATTACAAAAAAAAAAGATTAAACCTAAAAAAATTAATTTAAATAAAAAAAGTAAACTACCCAGTCAAGCTAACTGCCAAACCAGCCCGGGAATAAACCGGTGACGACCTTACCGTAGGTTTGTAATTTAGGAACAGTTATTTAGTCAATTAAAAAGTGACACTGAAAAATAACTTTGCGAGACATGATTTTTGCTATTTTTTTTTTAAGTTTATATGTATTGATGGGTTTTGTGAACAATAATTAAATAAATATAAATTAGTCATTATTATTGCAAGCTTTTAACTGTTATTTTCTATATAGAAATAAGATTAGATAATTTAAGCGAATAAGTTAAATGCGCGTTAGTGATTTTAGTTTATTTTATAGTAGCTTTGGATACAGAACACAACAATGGAAGTAAAAGTGTTAATATTTTTGGTTTTTTGTTTATTAGTGACATGTAATTTACCAGGTAAGTTCACAGAGCAAAATTGACTAATTCAACAGAATTGTTAAGAATAGGCTTATACCAGTAGCTACATTTTTAATAATCACTATTAAACAATCTATTACTATAGCAAAAAAGTTTACTAACGAACAGCATACAGAATTGCTACCTCTTTATTTATACGGACAATAAAACGAAATAATTGTGAATATAAGCCCAGAATTGTAAGAATGTATTTTAATAAAATATTCTTTTTGGAAATAAAAATGGTTTTATACAACATAAAGATCATACCCACAATAAAACGTTTTTTTGGGGGTATTAATTAAATTATTATTTGATATTAAACATTTATTAACCCTTATGCAACATACTTTTAATTGGCAAGAGTGGGGGAGACTGCGACGTATTAAGACGTGTTTTACGATGCCATTTGCATTTGTTCGGCTGTGCGGGTTGTTTCAGATGTTTGTTGTTTTTTGTGAACAGTGTTGTGAGGTTATTATTAAGCTTTATTTGTGGTGGTGTAAAATTATCAGTATTTTGTAACCTAAGAGCTGTGTTTATGATCTCAGATTTTTCGTTGTTTCTTGATTAGAAAGTGTTGAGGGTAAATACCCTTATTTGTTTTTTTAAGTTAAATAAATACCTCAAAACCTATTTTTATTATTTACTATTTTTTATATTATCGGCCATTTATCTGTTTATTTTAAATTCTGGATATACGATTGCACATGTTTTAAAGCGAAAAATAGCAGTATTTACATGGTAAAATCAAAAAATAAAATTTGTCAATACCAATATAAATATAGTAAAATATCATTTCTTTACCTTTCTTATTTTTTGGTCTTGAAACATACAATCATCCAAAATTTCGCTTGTTGCTTGGAGTTTGCGTAAAGAGATAATTGATCGATAAATTTATAAAAAAATATTATATTGGGAATGCGCAAGCGCAAAATTTGAATCGGCAAACAGTATAAAAACGTTCTATATTGGCAGCTAAACAATTTTATACCGGTTATAAAACTGGATTATATGGTTATAATTCGTGTCATATAAACAGTATAACATATTTTAGATATCCTTATGCACTGGTCCTAGCAATATCTGGTGTATAACTGGTATTAGCTCGTATTGCTGTCCCAAATAGTATTAAATATTCTTATAATGGCCATTAGAATTCTTATAATGGCTATAATTCATTTTCTCAGTGTTTTCTGGTAATTAATAGATAAACCTTTAGTAGTAATATAAAATATTTCACACAACAACAATATCCTGGTAAATTTTAAATTTTTCAAGAAGCATTTATTTGCACTTTAAACTAAATATTTTTTATTTAGATATTAATAAAATATCAGATGATACTTTTTCAGTTTTCGTAGTGGTCCAAAGTTGCAATCGACAAGCCATGATCGATTAGTTTCTGCATGTTTGTCGTAAATTATAACAAATTTTTAAATGCTACTTAATTGTTTAGATGTAGGATATTTTGAATGCTGCATTAAATTAATGAAAGTTCCTATTAGGAAAGAGGACAAATATTTGTCAATTGATGTATAATTTTATTTTGTCTTAGTACATCATCGGCCACTGTAATTTTCTAGGGAGTAATAGGCTTTTCACGTACTCATTGCGCTTAGTTACCTCAAATTACTCCATACCTAGTTAAAATAATCAACTCTGAACTTTATTTTTTAGGAGTTTTTGGAATTGACTGTTATCAATGTAACTCCTATACGGACGGAAATCCTGGATGTCTTGATCCAATGAGTCGAAATGTTGGCGGCATAACATGTGCGAAGGGTTATGTTTGTACCAAAGTTTCTTACGTCACCAGTAAGTATATTTATCTTTTATCTGTTTAAAGGCTGGAGATAATGAATGACGTTTATTGAACGGCAGTAGAGTATTCACCTGAAGACGACTGGAGATACTTATCAGTTAAAACGTTTTGATTTAAAACAAATAAAGTCAATGCAAGTCCAAAACTCTACTATGTTTTTATCCTTGTCTCATAAACTATGTTTATTATTTACTAGCTTGTTTAAATACCTACATATAGTGAATGCACAATGAATACCATTGATAACACGGTATTGTGCAAGAGAGGGGCGTGCAGTGAAATTTGAAAAATGAGAAGCAATATTCAAATAATTACCTATTTATAGTGTGATTGGATTCTTCTATTATTTTCTGTAAACGCCAAAGCCTACAATTAGAAACATATCACTATTTATTATATTAAATTTTTCAATGAAATTGTTTCCTCAATAAAATAAATAACACACCACGCTACTACTACACAACTGTAATAGGAGTCAAAAAATGTATTGAACAATCTTTCCATATTTTTTATTTTTTCAGGTAAAATATTCGTAACATCAAGATCATGTGATCTAGCAGTCAACACATGCAACAACATACAAACTACTCTTCAACAAACGTACGCAGATTTGTCCAGTTTCAAATGTTATTCCTGCAGTACGCAGTATTGCAATGGAAATTCGGGAGCAACTTTAGTTTTCTCCTTAGCGATTATCCTTTGTGGTGTGATATTTAACAAAATATTTTAATTGTTGTAACTAAAATATCCCTATATAGTATAAGGATACTTTTATTTTTTTATTTCATTTCAATAATTATTGTTAGTTTTTTAAATATAAATATTTTTTTACTACTAGATTGTACTATTTACTTGTGCTATTTTTTTCCCTTTACTGTAACTGGATTTCTTTAAATAGGGGCCGTAAGGAGTAAAAAGTCTAATTTCGTTCAGTCGGTCATCTTCAGTTTTGTTCACCGATAACGGTCTGCATTTGTCGCCCAGTTTCGATTCTGGCCTCCGTTTCACTATGCACGCACCGTGTTTTATCGTCAGTTCTAATAAATATGTCACAAGAAGAGTATGCACTGCGGCAATTATTAATTACACGAGCAGAGAAAAAGGACAAAAAAATAATTTGGAGCTTATACGAGAACTCAGACAATCAAGTGCAAGTTATTGTAAAAACTGTCTTAGGGTGAATGATAATTGTTTCGAGTACTTATTTATAAAATTCTGTTAGTTTTTAATATTTTAAACTTTTTAGGTTCCTTTCTGAATGCACTTATCATTTTATGTACCTTATGTGATCTAAGCACCCCTTACTTGCTTTAAGAAGCTATATAAAAAATGTTACAATCAGTCCTTATTTTAAGCCCCAATTTTTTTTGTATTTTTTAATTATTATAAAGCGTAAAATTGTAGTTCTAGGTGTTGCTTCAATAAATGTTATAACACAAAGAAAGATCAGCTTTATTTTTATAACTACTTAATAGTAAGTGTTTGGGCTATTGTTTTCGAGGAATACACTTTTAAATAAACATATTTTTTTAGGTAGGTAATGATTTTATCTATAATGTTACAAGTTGATTAATAATAGTTGGAAAACATAGATTTAATCATACGGTTTAGACATTAAGTCAATATTTAATTTACCTAGTAAAATAATCTTAAAATATTACCACATGAGCAAACGTACGAGCTTATATTAAAGGTCATATTAAATCTTTGATTAGTGCACACCCTAAAATAAATTGATTATATTCCGTTAAAATAATTAAAATCATTTTTCTTTTTTTTCATGACCAATTGACAACTATAGGAAAAAATTAACAATTTTTAATGCCACCCTATAAAAAAGTCACTGACAGTATCTTATGCAGAATTTTTGTTTTACACAATGGCTTATATTAATTTTATAGATTACATTGTGTTAACACATTTTTATTTATTTTTTGTTCTACTGTACCATAAAGAAACCAAACTAAGAGGAACGGTTCAATGAAAAAATGTTACCTAAATTGTGGACGACGTCCAAAACGGTAACAAGTTACGCCAAACGTTGACTGTAATAAACGTTAGCGAAGATCCGTCTAGAGTCACTTCACTTCTGGGCAGTTACGTCGAGTCCTTGAGTCACGCTTCAAACCATTTATGTGGGATGTCTAGTTTACTTAGTCTATGACTGTACCTAATTAAAACTATTCACATCAGACTAACTATTAATTTAAATCTAACTAATCTTAACTCTAAGTATACTAATCAACTAGAGTCAATCAACTAATGTCCTCCAGATGCTTCTAAACCATGTTTTCATAACGTAGATAAATGATTTCGCGATGCAAAAGAGTAAGAGATGTCAAAAAATTTACTGTTTTATCTGGTTTTATGTAGTTATATTTATTTTCCATCATTTAAGAAAGATGTATTAGTTATTTTTTTATATCTGTTGCATATAAATAAGAGTTTAAGGTCGATTGAGCAAAAAACGTAAGGATAAACATCAATTTTGTATATACATTTTATGTAATAAATCTTGTAGCCATTTTCTTGAAATGAGTGAAAAACTAAAGATCTTTGAAATATGTAAGTGCATTTGGGCACAAATTTTTAGAAGAAAGGAAAAAATGTTGTATTTCAGTGTAACTATTTAATAACACTGAAGCCAAGTGCTTTCGGCCTCATTTACTTAAGGCCATCATCCAGGGCTTAACGTAGTCAAACAGAGTTTTGAAAGCAATGCTTAAAAAGTTTTGATACGACATAATTTATGTTTAAACAATAACCTAAACATGGACATAATTATTGTTTTTTAGGTAAAGCCCTGATGATGGCCTAAAGTAAATAAGGCCGAAAGCGCTTGGCGTCAGTGTTATTAAATAGTTATACTGAAATACAACGTGTATTCCTTTCTTCAGAACACAGTGTACAACCAACTCCCCCTTTACTTACAAATCTTTAGTTCCATCAAAAAAAACTTAAGGATATTTCTTCAAAACTATATTTTGATTTTATATCTTTAATTCTCGCACCATTTCGTGTTCCCTGTGGAAAATTATGCATAGACTTTGGGATAAATGTTTTGACTCAAACATAGAAAACAACCAACATGACAGTATATTCAGAAACCTAATATTCTAAATATTCTAAACCCCACTTTTGTTAAGTGTCATAAGACAATTAGGCAATCCAACGATGTGTCAAAATGGAGCTGGATGGCAAATACTGCTTTGTAATTAGTACTCATAAGACAATTCGTAGAATTTACAACGTGTAAATTTGGTTTCTTTGTAATTTACCGCTGTGATTGGTCAGTTTCATATTCTAACTAGAATGGACTGGAAATTATATTCGTTTAGCTAGCCGGAATAACCCACTTATCCAATCACCTTAGTGTAAAGAAACCAAGAAATATCCATGTTGGAGTAGAAAAAAACTTTAATTGTCATATAAATGATATTGGCGAACTTAATTTACTCGCATCTAAGACGAAAAGTTTTGAATACAAAATGGCGAATGCATTACTTACCCTAAGTCTTAAACGAATCCATTTTACGGAGATTTACGAAACCCATGTTAGCGCAGAATATTTCATGTACCGAACTCTAAGTGGTTTCCTTATTTAAGCTGCTGCAACTGCTTCCATGTTTATATTTTAATGTAAATTACTTTGAGCACTTAGCACCGAAATGCCAAGCTCCCTCAACCCAAACAAAGTTTGAAACTTGTCGAATGTCATCGACGTTTTCAAGCAATTAAACATCGGAATCGTGTAAACTTACAATCATAACAACCATAAATGTCGAGTAAACTACTATTTCTTGGCTTATAATTTAATTACGACATTCGGAAAATCAAGGGTCTCATATTTGAATCCCAGATGACACATGCTACCGCAAATGGTCTCTCTATCTCTTACTTTTAAGCAGCGTTGGACTTTTCGAAAATTTAACTTGTAGAACAATGGTAAGTATTTAAACTTTTTAATAGTATTCAACTTCAGTGGCGGCGCGTGGATATTGAGTATAGGAGGGCGCAGATCTAAATGCGAAAAATTGAGTGAATGCGGATATTTTTTTAATTTTTGAGGAAATGTCTAAAATGCATCACTTACAAATTCATATGGATAACATTAGCTAGGAAAATTGGCCACGATATGATTCACGTTTCTTTATTTTGGGAAAAGCATCCGAACAACATTTCTAAATGATTCTCCAAAGTTACCAGCTCATATACATAATATATTAAAAACATTGGGTTCTCTCAGTGGCGTAGCCACAAAATATGCTCGGGGGCCCAGGGGGAGTAAGTAGGACATTTTTTTTTGGAGAGAGGTTCAGTCGGGACTATATGCATTTCACGATATTATACCTAGCAAAGAAGGCGAGAAAGCTCCGCAGGCGAAATATTTTTGGGGCCACGCCCAAAGTTCGTTTAAAATTCACTTAACTACTATCAAATTTCAAAAATTAAAATATTACCAATGCATGGTTGGATTAAATTTATTTTTTTAAATATTTTTTTCTGGTATTCCTAAACTGCTGGACAATTCAAGCGGACCGAGCTAATTGTTAGGTGAACTTTGGAGTAAAATATTTTACGAACGAATAAAGCTATCGATGCGCGGTTTGCAAAATTTAAAAGAGAATTTAATTCTTAATATGCACATTTTTTCCAATTTTTTTTTACTTCTAACCTTTAACTGTCTACAGGGTTCAAAGAGAAGTATGTTTTTTTTACCAAGGTTTCTAAGTACCAGATTTCTACAAAAATAATTTTAAATTATTTTGGATGGCATTTTCTTTAAAGGCTCATAAGTTAGAAGATAAGAAAAAATGAAATGTTTGCTGCATGGAACATACACATTGGGCAAGGACAGTGGTCAGCTCGGCAGACCCCCTCTTAAATACGCCACTGTGTTCTCTTGACCTGCATCATGGCTAGGGTTTGATAATAGATTTTGGAAAACTTTTTAAATTTGCACTTACAGATACACCGATATTGAGGAGTGTGAGAAAGATATTTTCATTAAAAAAAATAACTCGCTCGATAACTAAATTATTTAACAAAAATATACCATTTTTCTAAAATTTTTTTAACTCACACAAAATTATCCACCTCCTCGAACCCCTACGGTGGCTTTTATCCTTAAAATCCTAAATGGAAAGGTTGGTCGAGTGATACTTTATTGTAAAGGGATTTGCCTTTGGGACAACCATAATACAAAAAATGTAAAAGTACATTGTAAGGTTTAAATTATTAGTTTTTCGTCAAATCTGTTTACTTTTTATAACCTCAAACTTCTATATGCTAGGCCAATTTATCTTTCTACCAGTAGCCCAGTTGCTTGATCCGATACTGCCCTTAAGTCAATGACAACTGAGACTCTGCAATGTGGTAACGCGATGTGCTCTGTTCTGGGTTGTTATTTGAAGTAAATTTATTTGCCTTTAATTAATTAATAGTATTCTCGACGATGCCGTTGGCAGGACCGAACCGAAAACTTTTTAGTTTTCTGTATTTACTTTCGTCACTAAACTATATGAATAAATATTATACTTGAAGAAGGAATAGATAACACGCATTTATTAAAATCCTGTTTTGTATTACTGCACTCGAAAAAATTAGTTGATCGCTCTAAGCTTTAGTTTTTCACACGAATATTAGCTATTATTTGGTTGGTTTAAACAAAATTGTTTAGTTTTGAAAACTAAATATTATTCTTAACGTATTATAGTATTGGCAACCAAGTCGGCATGTGGCAACCACCAGATTAGCTTAGCTAGTTCCCACAACAAGTTTAAATATTTATCTTAACCAAACACACCAGGACTACCAAGAGATGGCGCTAAATGTTTGTATACAACATTAGTTGATAATATTGTAATTTCTAATATCAAGACTATCGTTGAAGGTACATGTCGGGTTGTATAATAGTTATTAATATTGCTAGTACGGTATGAGCTTCATTACAGTAACCTTCGAATTTCAATATTTAAAGAACGACGGATTAGTGCAAAAATGTGACAACCATTTTTAGAGACGAACTAATGTCTCCATTTTCGATCGATTTCAGACACAAGATATTGTATTATTTTGTGCAATAAAAGACGGCGCGCTCCGAAGTCACGTCGGTTCTTACATAGCGAATGAATCATAGTGCGCCTATCTATTCGGCTTTCTTTAAATGTTAAAATTCAAAGCAGTAACGCATGGGGGGTGGTAACCACAAGAGTGCTTCACTTGCATTAAAACTTTGGCAACATTGGCTACTTATAGTATGGACAGTAAATTTGTCAACAGAGTGACCAAAACCTGTATTTTTAGAGTCCTGAGCTGCATGTCCTTCTCGTATTTTAGGCAACTGTTTCTTTTTCATTTACATGATTAGCAGGATTCGCTCAGTCCTGTTATTTTACCGACTAAATCCCGTGTTACTTGGCTTTAGTCTGCAGAGGCATTTATCAAAGACTAAATGGACTTTAGAGATTTGAATACAAGAACAGTGCGGGCCATTCTTTAAATAGTTTGCATATGCGACTGGTATATGCAAAACTATCGTTCTTTAATACTTTATAATATTAAGATTTTCCTAAAAACTCGTTTTATAAGTACCTATAGAAATATCAAATTTTGAAAAATAAGTTGAAATTAAAGTGTCATGCTTTTGAAATGTATCACATTTACCCAAGGCCTTCTAGGATTTGAGGAGGAGTGAGTGTGAAGTAATACAGGGACTAGCAAGATATATAGTAGGGGGGGGGGGTGCTTGCTGCCCGGCAGCCCCCCCTAAATACGCCACTGAGTGCCTTTATTTATAACTAAAGGCAGAAAAAATTATTCTTTTAATAAAATTAAAGGCTCATAATATTTTCATAAATAAAGTTAGAAGAAAAGAAAAAATGTTTGCTACATGCATGAACATACACAGTGGCCAAGGGCAGTGGTCAGCTTCAACATTTCTCTGTGCCTATATATTCGACAACACAATGTGAGAACAACGAGGATTGACAGACAACCTTTGTCGTAACTAGTGATTGGCGATGTTCATCGATGTTTCAAAAAAAAATTCGATGTTTTGTTATTGGTGTTTGATGTTTTGCCATCGATATTTAGGGTCATAAACATAGATGGAGACATCGATGTTTACCCTTCGATGGTTGACTCTAAGTTCGATATTTGACGTCAATAAGAAATTACATTTATTGGATAGGAACATTTTTCTTAAAGTAATTTAGGATTAGGAAAAATTTTTGGAAGCAGGAACGTTTGTTTTAGAAATAACTTTGGATTCTAGAGAAGTTTTGGTGACTGGAACGTTTTTTTTCTTTGAGTCACTTTTGACCGGGTGAACGCCGAGCTTTTTTCTTAGCAGCGATGTCCCTTAACATCGATGTTTTAACAACGATGTTTTGTTGATGGTTGTTTTTGATGTTAACATCGATGTCCCATACTAGGTGTAACCCGTTACCTGTTTTAATTTATGAGGGATAACATTTTTACATCTCCTTTTGGAATGATTTCTGGATAACAGGTCGGGGAGAACGAGGAGGGAGGTGGCAAGTGCTCGCCCTAGCCAATCTAACTGGACGCCACTGTTCCATACACAATTATAAATATGCGCAGGCACAATTTTAACTTCGCAGTTAAATGACAGTGCTTGACATCCCGCTTTCGGCGGTAATTGAAATATATTGTCTGGGTGGTAATTGTTTAGCTTGCATCCCTTCGATCATCGGCTGATTTATGTTAACTGACGATGTCGTTCCGTGGTTCAAAGACCCCTGAAAATTGGAAACCCAAATATTATTTTAAGATTTTGATTGTACACAGAGCAAAATCGATTAATTAAACAGAATTGTTAAGAATAGTCTTATACCAGTAGCAACATTTTTAATAATCACTATTAAACAATCTATTAGTATAGCAAAAAAGTTAATTATGGAACGCATACACAATTGCTACCTCTTTATTTATACGGACAATAAAACGAAATAATTGTGAATATAAGCCCAGAATTGTAAGAATGTATTTTAATAAAACATATTTTTGGAAATAAAAATGGTTTTATACAACATAAAGATTATACCAACAATAAAACGCTTTTTTGGGGGGTATTAGTTAAATTATTATCGATATTAAACGTTTATTTACCCTTATGCAACATACTTTTAATTTGCAAGAGTGGGGGAGACTTCGACGTATCAAGACGTGTTTTACGAGGCCATTTGCATTTATTCGGCTGTGCGGGATGTTTCAGATGTTTGTTGTTTTTTGTGAACAGTGTTGTGAGGTTATGATTAAGCTTTATTTGTGGTGGTGTAAAATTATCAGTATTTTGTAACCTAAGAGCTGTGTTTATGATCTCAGATTTTTCGTTGTTTCTTGATTAGAAAGTGTTAAGGGTAAATACCCTTATTTGTTTTTTTTTAGTTAAATAAATACCTGTTAACCTATTTTTTATATTATCGGCCATTTATCTGTTTATTTTAAATTCTGGATATACGATTGCACATGTTTTAAAGCGAAGAATAGCAGTAGTTACATGGTAAAATCAAAAAAAAAAAAATTTGTCAATACCAATATAAATATTGTAAAATATAATTTCTTTACCTTTATTATGTTTTGGTCTTATAACATACAATCATCCAAAACTTCGCTTGTTGTGCAACGTTTCATATTGGCAGCTAAACAATTTTATACCGGTTATAAAACTGTATTATACTCTTTTCCAACTGTGTGTTTACTGGTTATAAAGCGTTTTATAGTCACTATAGAACAAATCTTTATGGTTATATTCCGTGTCATATAAACAGTATAATCGTTTTTAACTAATGTTTATGTTTTATAGTCGCTATGGAACAAACCTTCATGGTTATCATCCGTGTCAAATAATCAGTATAACATAATTTACTTATCCTTATACATTAGTCCTAGCAAAATCTGGTGTATAACTGGTATTAGCTCGTATTGCTGTCCCAAATAGTATTAAATATTCTTATAATGGCCATAAGAATTCTTATAATGGTTATAATTCATTTTTCTCAGTGTATTTTAAATGAGGGTGGAGGCATACAGAAATTGTTTAAGGAATCATCGGGCCCTTAATAACAGAAAAAAAGAAATTCTGATAGGCAAATGACTTTTAAAATTTCTAGTAAATAAAATTCACCAACAAATACAAAATTTTACTTTAATTCACTAAATCTTTCTTGAAACAATATTTTTTCTACTCCCTCATGGATATTTCCTGTTAAGTGACGAGAAAAATAGGCTATTCTAGTAACTGTACGTCTAAATTTCATATTTATTACTGTCAGTTCTGCACAATGTTGCAACCTTTAAAAATTAAATTTTCCATTTCACGAATGCACATAATACTGAAAAAGTATTTTTTAGCAGATCACAACTACAAGTAATCCTAGAGAATATCCTACGAATATAAAAACTGAGTGTCAATATTTCCTTCTTCCCTTTGGAGACAGCGCTGACCTATCATTCCTCTGTCCTTTGGATCTTTATATTGAGTTGACCACATTGTTTTAAAAATTAAATTTTTCTGTGGCGTCCTTATAACGTACTGACCTATCAACGTTTAATGTATATGAGAGTATGTATTACTAGGCTCCCCTTTCTTTTTCAACACACTAAATTATATAATTTACAATAAGTTATTAATTTTTTTAATATAAACAAATATATAGAGATCATATCGCGATAGAAAACGGCGTTTCGACAGTTGAAAGTCACAGATGACATTCACAGCTGATTCTAGTTCCGCCGAAAAGATACTAGATTTAGTGTGGACCGTAACAAGTTCACATGTCAGTTCGCGTCCTATTATTTTCGTTGTTTTTTGGTGCTTTTTACTATTTTTGTGGCTGTTTTTTATATAGTGTATATAGAGTTTTCTGATTGAAAGTTAGAGTCATAACTAAAATGAAGCATAGTGATTGTTTTGAATACCAATATTTTAACCATATATACCATGTTTTACGTATTCTACCTAGCTGGTGCAGTATTACTGGTATTTATTACATTCTTTAAAGGTGGACTTATAGTCGCCGTAACGTAAGCCGTAACACGTAAGCAGTAGTCCGTAAGACGTAAGAATTGAGCCGCAACGAGAAACCCATTTATAGATCAAATTAGTTAAGAAGTAAGAGAACAAATAGTTAGGTAATAATTTAATGTTTTGCTTTTGGTTAAAAACTCTGTTTCAAAATAGCATCTGTTCTGTCTCAAAGTCGCTCTTTTTTACAAAGTTTCGTACGAGAAAATTAAATTTTAAAACTCAAAACAACTCTAAATCAAAAGAAAATGCCTGACAGTTCATGGCGGTTATGTTCGAGTATGACCGATCCCGGCCGAAGCCGTAAGACGTAGCGTAGAAATGAAAATAAACCATTTCCTTACTGCTTACGGTTTGGGCTTAATTCTTACTGCTTAAGTTTTTTGGACTATAAATGAATTTTTCTTACGGCATACGTTACTTCTTACGGCTTACGTTACGGCGACTATAAATCCACCTTAATATTCACGAGCAAAGGAGAGTAGTGTGTCGATAAGTTAAATTTTTTAAAAGCTTTGTCGATAATATTTATGTTACTAGTACATTACTTTATTGTAAGTAATTCCTATCACAATATCTAGGTAGTATTCAGTGGATACCTAATAGGTTATTGACTTTTGTTCCAATTTGAATAACATCTCTAAAAGTTTCTTGACAACTTTAGTTAAGAACGATGATTTAAATAGAAAAATTTGTAAAGTCTTCTTTGATAAATTAAAATGGGAGATAAGGAACTTAATATTTAAATATTTTTTTATTTTGTTAATGGAACATAAAAATAGTCCGGTCCTGTCTTTTTAGCCAACCTCTAAACGTAAAATAGACCAGACGTCAACAGGGTGCCATAAATGACAAGTGACTTGGCGTTTTCTTTAAAAAATTTGACTATACGCATCTATAATAGTTTCATCAATAATGCAACCTGCTGAGTGTGCATAGAAAATTAATTTCGTGTAGAATTATTATTTAGTTGGTCTTACCACAATTTCTAACCTGATAATTTGGCCAAAACGGTGAACTTTCGATCCAATGGTCGTGAGTTCAAGCTCGGCAGTCTGAAAAATTTTAAAAAATAATAATATCAGGTTCGTAAGATTGGTCGTAGAAAAAATATACTGTTCAACCTTGTGGATTGCCTATATCGTACTCGGAAGTTTCAGCACTTCGCCTACGGCGTTCCTCGTGAGATCATATCATATACACCCTTGTACAAACTAATATATTATGTATTTAAATTTAAACAATTAAGTTATTTGATCGGAGCTGCAATTCCACAACTAATTTACTAATGTCGGGTTACACAAAGAATTTTAATGATAATTAACTAACTTGCAAGTTTGACTGTTACATATATGACATTGGCAGAAATAATTCTCTCAGAATCAATTGGCCCGGTTGTCATAATTTTTAATTTACTAATCAAACACCTTTGATTGCGAGTAAATAATGCCTGTCAAAGTAATTTATGTTACAGTCAAACTTGCTGGTTAAGAATCTTTGTGTAACCCAACGTTAGTATTAAAATAACTGAAAAAAAAACTCACAGTACGATCTTCTGGTTTTAAATAATGAAATTTAACTTGAAAGTAAGGGCACTTAAATCTAACTAAACTGCTGGACAATTGCTTTCGAGCAAGAAAAATTTCGCCTAAATTTAACAGTTAATATTTTCTGAACCAGATATGATATCAACCTACGGTTTTGAATGGTTGATAGACTCATCCCTTGGGATACAATTGTTAATGTTGGATTTTCTTTAACTGTTAGAAAATTTTATATACAGGGTGTTAAAGAAGACGATGATTTTTGCTCTAATTTTAATGGCGTGTAACTTTCACAATAATATTTTTAAATTTTATCACTCTACGTTAATTGAATCACTGGTTCATAGCAAAGAAAATAATTTGTCAAATTTTTGATATCTGCTATATTTTAAGAAATACCGATTTTTCTGGAAAACCTTGCTTCATTTCAACTTATTGGTAGCTAGATCTCACTGTGCGTTGTATCGTGCAAACTTTGCGAGTGATTATTATACCTTATGAAAATCTTGATTATGTTTAGTAGCAATAATATAGGTACAAAATATGTCTATGATTTACGAGTATCTCACAATTTTTCACGATGGGGGGATCCTTAAAATTAAGTAACGCTAGTTTGATTTTGATGGGATTAATACCTTGTAGGCCCTCCTCGGATTGACGGGGTTTGGTTTGACGGCAGCTATAGATATTTAATATCAAAGTCTCTTTCAATGTAAGTTTAATTTTAGGAATAGTGTTAGAAAGTTAGAAATTAATAAATACATTTTTTCCAAAAATATTAAATAAATAAAATTATCTTTGTTAAAATTTTGTAAACACACTGTATAATATAATATATGAAAAACTAAAAAATAAGAAAAAATTTACCTAATCTATCGGCGAGTACTTTCCAATATAAAACAATCGTGAAAAATTGTGAATTACTCGTAAATCATAGACATATAGGTGTTTATAACTACGCCACTGTACATCATAACATTTAGGTACAACTATTGTTACTAAACATAATCAAGCTACTGAGCATAATAATCGCTCGCAAAGTTTGCACGATACAACGCACAGTGAGATCTAGCTACCAATAAGTTGAAATAAAGCAAGGTTTTCCAAAAAAATCGGTATTTCTTAAAATATAGCAGATATCAAAAATTTGACAAATTACTTTCTTTGCTATGAACCAGTGATTCAATTAACGTAGAGTGATAAAATTTAAAAATATTATTGTGAAAGTTACACGCCATTAAAATTAGAACAAAAATCATCGTCTTCTTTAACCCCTGTATATAAAATTTTCTGACAGTTAAAGAAAATCCAACATTGACAATTGTTTTCAAAGGGATAAATCTATCAACCATTCAAAACCGTAGGTCGATATCATCTCTGGTTGCGAAAATATTAACTGTTAAATTTAGGCGAAATTTTTCTTGCTCGAAAGCAATTGTCCAGCAGTTTATTTAATCTTTTAGCATACTTGAGTTCCGAATATAAAATAGTACTTTACACCATTAAATCGTTGATTCCCAAAGGTTAACGTCTCAATTTACGATGCAACAGTGACCAACGTTTCTCGCCAAAAGATCGGCATGTTGGTTATTTGTTCATTGTTTTCCCAGTGCTTGAGTTGTGTGGCGCTATATGTTGATGATGACCGAAAAACAAAATCCTTTAAAACGTTGGTGGCCTTAATCAAACTTGTTAATTAGTTACTTGTTAAAATTTATTATATAGAATAAGATAATTTTTATTACAAAATATAAAGTAGGTAATTAAATTTACTCATTGTTTGATTTTTTTTGTAGAGGGCATGTTGTGTCTGAAATGTTCAAGTCTGTTTTAAGTCCCAGTCCGGGCCTGGATTAGGTCATTTTTAAAACATTTTAAAATTACAAACATTTAAAATATAATTGTAGTCACTCTGAGTTTGCGATTTCTTAAATTTTCACAGCGCTTTCATAAATCAAATAAAAGAAAAATACACATATTTTAAGGCGATCTCTCAGTGTGTTATACAATTTCGTATAGCTCCATATTTAATCACTTGATGATGTAGGCGCCTAGACAATATATTTCAATTAGACCCGAGCGTGGAACGGCAAACACTGTCACTTAACTACTTGTTTGTTATTTACACCCTTGTTCACTTATAATACTAAGCGGGGCGAATTCAGCCCCTATGGAAGGTTTTGTGCCCCAACTTGGATTATGTGGGCTTATGACTTGGATTACAACTTCTCGCCGTGCAGCGAGACTTCGCGATGACGAAGACTAGAGTCTACGTTTTGAGAGTCATAATTTTACATGTTGCCAGGTTTTAAAAAATATTGCGACATTGACGCTTTAATTGCTACAAATTTTGCAAAAAATGATTATTTGTATACAGTTGTTTGTTCCTGAATTTTTAACGAAAGAAAAAATTTGGTAGAATATTTAAAATCCCCTTGAAGATAACTTGATTTATGTCCGCCGTCCGAAATTATGAAAAAATGGCGCACTTTTTAGGTTTTTTTGTAATTTTTTTAAATAATGTACATCCTACCAAAAATCGCTATAAAAGAAAATAATTAAAGAACACATTATTTTGAACAAACTGAGTGAGTAGTAGTTTTTCTAGAATACACAAATTTCAGATCGTTTTATTTAGCTCCTATTTTAACTTACTCTGTTTTAAAAACTCTGTATGATGCTTAAAGTTATAATTTGGAAGGACGTATACTCAGTCATGAGCTCGTGGCTATTGAGTATAGGAGGGCGTCAGTAGCGAATCCGGGGTTTGACCTGAGAGCTATTTTACATGGAAAATTTTACCGCAGTCGGATCCACTTGCCGCGTCTTTCACTTTACGTTGGTGCTTTGCCGTTTGCCGCGATACCTTCGCGGATGAACCGAAGGTATTCCAGTTTGTTTCCAGTTACACAGCGGGTGGAAATAGGACCGTGCGAGGTCGCTGATATTACTCGTTTGTCAGAAAGGAATGGCCGCCGAGAATTCGGTACCAAGCCACAGCCGAGCACATTATATGATGGCGCGTGGATTAGTAATGAAGGTGGCAACAGTGTTGCCGATCCTCCTGAATTATCGGTAGATCTACCAAATGTATTTATTTATTGTTTTCCGATGAATTAAATAATAAACAAGATGAAATAAAATTGTTGTATTTTTGGCAGGCGGCAGGGGGGCGCAGTGCCACGCGGCCTTAAGGAGAAGCCCCTACCGCGTATACTAAAAAACACTATCTTCCGATCTAGTAGTACGCACAGAGAAAAGAGAAATGCTAAATACTACAAATATTTATTATTATTAATTTTTCATTTTATTTTTACTTATCATATACCAACCTCACAAAATCATTATATTTAAAAAACATATTAAACGTATATTTTACCAAACTTGGCCACTAAAAACGCATGTTTTTAAATTAAAGAATTTGCTTTTTTAGACTATAAATATTGTGTTTCTTTAACAATTCTTGTAAAACTCTCGAGTGGTATACAAATCAACCACAAAATTTGCTTCTCGTTATTAGTCACCTATTTCTGTTTTCAGAGGCCTGCTATGAATCCCCATGCAATATTACGGATCTGCGGCCGATAAGCCTGCTCCCTGTTTTATCGAAAATTATTGAAAAGATAGTTTATTCACAGATTAATAAATATGTTACAGACAATGAAATTATTCCCGAAGCGCAATCTGGTTATAGAAAGGGCTATAGTACAGTTACGGCCCTTTCAGGAGTTTTGAACACAATCGGAAAGGATTTGGATTCTGGTAGGGTGTCGACTCTGGTGTTACTAGATTTCTCAAAGGCTTTTGATACTATCAACCATGATCTTCTTTGTTCAAAACTTAAACATTATGGTTTTTTGCAGTCAGCCATAGATTTTGTATTTTGCCTGCGACGAAACTTTTTAGGGTTAGGTTAGACCTTTTTAAATTCATTTACACCTACATTTTCTTCATGAAGTAATTTGACAAAAGTGTAATACGACAACTTGGACGTCAAATAAATTCATGAAGTTCTTCACTAAACAGGATTTTTCATCAATTTTAATTAAATTCAGATATCTAACAGTAAATTATTTAAAAACCTCATAAAGTCCGTGTAATGTATAAATGTTAAAAACCTACAGTTGCCTGATTGTCGTGGATTTCTTAATTTCTAGTATTTTAGAAAAAATATTGTTTTTTCGACCCATTGTCCCCAACCCCAAACCACCCGTCATGGGGGCCCCGTTATCCGCGCCAAACTGAAAACAGATATTTATTAAATATATCATATATTATACTATTATTAAGATTAAATAATATAAACAACAAACAAAAAAAAATTACAAAAGAACAAACAATGGTGTAGTAAAAGTATCATGGAACATTATGTTAAAACAAGTAATAAGTTAGGCAAGTACCTACTGGTTAATTCTTAAATACGAATTGTAATTTGCGAGGTTTTTGCCGAATTTATTTATAACCTTATCAGCAAATTGCGCATCTTTAGCGACATGTTCTCTATGTATGCTTAGCATACACAGTCCATTGAGTCGGTTCTCAGATGTTGTAGCCCTCAACCAAGTTTTAACCCTTCGTAAAGTGGAGAATTTTATAATTTATTACAATATTCTATGCATTACCATTAAAATGTGTTAAAAAGTGTTTGCATCGAAATTACAGGGGGGGCCAAGGCCCCCCCCCCCTTATATACGCCCTTGGGTGTACCTCAGGGTTCTATTCTGGGACCGCTGTTGTTCATTATATACACGGCTGATATATTGATTGGTATTAAAGATTGTTCTTACCAGGCTTACGCTGATGACACTCAAATAGTTTACAGCTTTTTCCCTATTGAACACCATATTGGTGAGTTTATAATAAACGAAGAACTCAATAAAATTTCTGAATGCTCGAAAAAACATAACTTAGTTCTAAATCCAAGCAAGTCAGTGGTTTTGTTTTTTGGTGACCGAAAAATGCCTGACATAGTCAAGACAGTACAACTACAGATTGATGGAGTCAGTAAAAAATGTGGCGAAATCTCTAGACATTATGATTGATTCAAGGCTAAAGTTTAATGAACAAGTAAATAAAACCATCCAAAAAGCCTTTTATCGACTAAAAATATTATATGCAAACAGGCATATTTTGTCCAAAAGTCTTAGGAGGACTTTGTCTGAATCATTGGTGCTATCACATTTTAATTACAGTTCATTTGTTTATGACTCTTTCCTTACCCTTCTAGAGAAGAGAAGGATCCAGAAGGTGCAAAACTCATGTTGTCGCTATGTGTGTTCACTAAGAAAATATGATCATATTTTATATCGAACTCATTACTTGAGCTTAAGTGGCTTAATATGGAAAACAGAAAAAAACTTCATTTTGCAGTGTTCGTCCATAAAATTGTTCTTACTGGGTCTCCTTCTTTTCTATATAACTTGCTCCTGCCTGGAAGCCAAATTCATTAACGAGGTACTCGTTACAGGTTCCCCTTTTTGTATTCCACAACATAGGACAGCCTTGTTACAGAGATGCTTTAGCTATCGGTCGCCACATATTTATAATAGTTTGGAAAGCGAATTAAAACTGTTATACCCCGAGAATTTTAAAAGAAGATATAGGAATGTATTGCTAACTTCTCAGATAACCAACGCTGCTTAGTCCTCAAATATGTTGGCAAATATGTTGGCTTTTTAATACTATAAAATTAACTTGTATCATAATCATTATATCAGTAATTATGTATTTTTATTTATATTTATTTATTTTTATATTCTAATTTTAGTAGTTAAGTACTTCTTATGTAGATAGTATTTTTGTTTTTTGCTCGTTTGTATTTACACAGCCATGCACGGTTCGATGCAAGAGTAGCTATTGCAGCTAAATCTCGCCTTGCTATGGCTGTGCCTTTACCATATATACTTTGAATATATTTGTTATAATTTGCAATTTATCAAGAATAAAAGTCGATTTATTATTATTATTATTATTATTATTATTATTATTATTATTATTAAAATGATTTACTTAATTATTGTTTTGGTTTATTTTTATATAATTTTTTTCTCATTATTTTAATATTAAGTTAGGATTACTACGTAGTCATAGAAAAAGGTATTTACTTCTTCTTCTATCTTAATCTGCACCATCCACGCCGTAGTCGTTATTAAACAAATTTAAAAATATATTGCGAACATTATTTTGCAGGTGATAACAAATAATTAAAAGAGAACATTAATCCCTCTTTAAAGGCCAACATTGTTTTTTACGAATTGAAGTTATTGTGTGTGTACTACAATCCTACATGTTTTCGGGACTTTATGACGATGCCTATACAGATCTTAAATTTTACCATCATCAGTCTCTGTTGCTACTAGTGGTCCCTCTTTGATATTTTCTTCTCTAGAAAATTTTGTTTTCAATGAAAAATGTTTTTCAAATATTTTTCTTGTGAGTTTAGCGAAAAGATGTTTCCTATCTCCAGAGATTTTTTAAATTTAAAAATCCTATTTAAGGAAAATAAACTTTAAAAAAAATCTAGGCGAAACAATAATTTCTTTTGTATTGTCGTTTTTTGCCCCTCTTTCGAATTAGACTTTTTACCTCTTCCTTCGCTGCCAGGGCCATTGCCGAGGGGACCTACAGCTTAACCTTGGTTCCGAACCACAATCCTCGGTCATTCGACACTCCCCCAAGGCCTAACCCTCGGTTTCTTGCGCCATTGCGTAACCTACCGATTGGGGAGTGTGTACATTCTTCGGCACCCCACGAGATATTCGATCTCATCAGGCCTGGTTATCGGCGTGAATGGGGTGGGTTGGGAGATGGTACATTTAATACTCTTCCCTGCATTCTTAAACCTACTAAAATTCGGACATACTTTTTTTTTATTGTGTGTATGCCCACTCCGAGGATCGAACTTGGAACGCCACGGTCGAATGCCAGTATCTCACCACTGAACCACCGCCGCAATTTTATTTTCTTTTAATAATTTTTTACTTACTACACAACTTTTGAATATTTCCTGATTTAAGCCAAGAGGAGCTGACAACGTAGCATGCCTTAAACTTATATTCCTATATAACAAGGCATTAAAATTTGTGTCTATCAACCTTTAGACAAAAGCATCAAGGAGTACTGTTTTCCTAGGAGCTGGCGGTTTAATTTGATAATCCTTGGAATTTCACGCGGTTGTCGCGGTTAAGTTTGTTTTTCTTAGTCGCAAAAACTGGTTCTTAGAAACCAGGGGGTGAAAATTGGTGTTTGCAAGTTGATATAAGACTTATTTCGAAACTAGTTTTGCGGCTGTAGTATTTATAAATGTTCTCATCTCATTGTTTCTAAACTAGTGTGGTTGGATTGCAGGAAAATTTTCAACGAGGATTAACTGGAATAAAAACAAACTTGTATCGTCGTGATGTATCCAAATTTTACTGAAGTGAACGAAAGTGTTTTTAATCCACTATCATAAATAATTACATACAGGGTGACAATTTGAAAACGAACAGCATTTAATATTGCCTCTACCAATGATAGTATGAAAATTTGGCGAAACACGTCAATTGATATATCGAGGGGGACATTTTTTAAGATATTTGTTGTCGTGTTACTTTCAACCCCCTCACCCCCAGGGCACCTACCCCTAAAATTTTAAATGACAACCCCTATTTATTTTTGAAGAAAAGAAGAGAGTCGGGTTTGTATTACGTGTAAATTTTTTTATTTTGTTAAAATCTTAGCAGAGCGCTTTCGGCTTTCGCCATCTTCAGTGCTATTGGTCAGTATACAATGATATCCTCAAGGTGGAATGGCATTTCGTCCACACAATGTTTCAAAAACAATATTAAAATTGTAAAAAGACAACACGAAACAAAACATAAAACATATTTGATTTAAAAAGACATGTTGACAATGGTAAAGGTAACGAACAAGTCTTGTTTTTTTACACGTAATACAGACCCGACTCTCTTCTTTTCTTTAATTTTACCCTACGTGTACACAGCCACAAGGAATTTCCTATTTATTTTGCCATTTTTGTGTTCCTTATAAAATTCTACATAAACGGTATCATTTTTTTTTTAAATGAAATTATTTTATTTTTTCTAGTGGCGATATCGAAGACGAAATGTAAATAAATAAAGGACTTTGGAATGTATGTATTGGTAGGTATAATATTAAAGTACGATATTAAATACATTTCATTAATTTGTGAGGTTAATAATGACAATTTAAAAAAAAAATTATACAGTTTATGTAGAATTTTATAAGAAACACAAAAATGGCAAAATAAATAGGGGTTGCCATTTAAAATTTTAGGGGTAGGTGCCCTGGAGGTCAGGGGGTTGAAAGTAACACGACAACAAATGTCTTAAAAATGTCCCCCTCGATATATCAATTGACGTGTTTCGCCAAATTTTCATACTATCATTGGTAGAGGCAATATTAAATGCTGTTCGTTTTCAAATTGTCACCCTGTATATCAGGCAGTGGTGTGAAATGCTGTTTTAACCAGGGTAAATTGCATTTAAGACAAAAACTTACCTTCCGCAGCATTCAAGTGTTGTCACAAAATATCTTGTTTTTGAGTTTGTGTAAAGAACACTGTGGCAGAAGAAGAATAAAACGACATTATTTGTAAATTAGTTCAACACGGCAACACACAAAATTAGTTTTGCTTTTTAAATCCTGCAAAAGGTCGCTCTTCAGAGAGATTATTGTTAATTCACTTAAGCGTGTCGCTGTCTCTCCCTGTGTGTTTCGTAAATAGATATGAATTATTTTTAATCCAGAGAAGGATCGTTCTGCAGACGCGCTGCTAGCCGGAATAGTAACAATTAACGCCTCCATAATTATTTTTTTTCCGAAAACCGGCGCCGCGAAGTCTAGCAAAAGGGCGAAAACACTAATTATAAATTAAAAATCTATCATCCACCTGATTAAACCAATGTTGCCAAAAACTAAGTCAATGATTATGTGAAATATGACGGTTAGCTTACTGATTATTACATATTATGAACCTATCAGCAAATTTTTTTTAAATTGTCACAAAAGTGATTTTTATTTTACGATCCTTTACCCGTTTTCCCTTTAAAAATATCCAAACTAAACTAATTAATATATATAATAAAACTAATAGAGGCGTGTTTCATATTATATATTGAGAAAGCGAAGTATTTTCAAAACTACTGTAAAACTTGAAGATTTTCACCAAGGCACTTACCAAACGTGTGCTTTCTTGGCGCTAGCTGATAGATGAAGGAAGGTCGAAGGTGGCGACGGGTTTACTTGTTACATCTCATTCTACCCTACTGCCTACCGGCTCTCTCGCTTGCTTCCACTCGTACAAAAACAGTGTGCTTTTGCTTTTGCATAAGTAGCTAATGTACAGCGAGATCTTTGCTTTTAGAACGGTCTTACGGAATACTTATACAGGGACTAGTTTACGATATAATCGGTCCTATATTACCTATTATTTATTATATTAATGTAGAGATAATTTGCCAAATTTGGATTACACGGATAAAAACTAAAATACAAAAAAAGTGTCTGTTTTATGGTTCCTACGGTAGGCAACGCTTATAAGAACACCACAGAGAAATCTAATTTTTATAACAATGTTGTCAAAATGGTAAATTTCCGGATTCGTAAGAACAACGCAGAGAGGAAGCCTTTTTCAGTATTGGGTGCATTCGGGGAATTTTTCTTTAAAAATAGGAAACTTTATTTTTAAAGGTCTCAACACTGTGCAGCACTGAAAAGTAAAAATATGAAAATTTGCCGTACAGTTAACTGGAAAAGCCTACCTTTCTGGTCACTTAAGTGTGAAGGAAACAGCAAATTTCCATGTTAGAGTAGAAAGAATACTTTACAACAACACTTACGGTTACAACAAAAATTAGTGACTTATTCCGACACTTGTGATTTCAAACCCTCATCTGTTATTTTAGGATGGTTTTTAAATTTAGAACTTTTTAGTAAACAATAATAATGAAATTGTTCCAAACTTTTAAACTATATCATTAAATAAATTTAAAAAAGGTATATTTGATATTTTTGTCAAGTTATTTGGAATAGGCAGATTTTTTGGAACATACATATGCGTAGATTATTTTAGTACTCTCGCAAGATGAAGTCAAAGATACGTGAAATCTGATGATAATGGTCCATAACACAATTCACAACGTGACGTGTTGGGCTCACTAAAAATCTGGGGAAATTAGGTATGAAGTCCCGATATCAGCTGATCGATGACAAGTTAATGTTGTAGTGTGTCGGAAAACGAGAGAGTTGGTTACGCAGACTGTAACACTATAATAATATGTAAATAATGCAACACGGCTCATCTTCATCGTTAATTTTTCTAGTGGAAAATTACTCTTAAATATTCTAGTCGGCAAATTATAGCTTGAGGAAAGTTGGTATCAAATTAATTTTTAATATATATATTATTTAATAAACTTTTTTTTATGTCCATGAGACATAAATTCTTCATTATTTAAATAGGATTTTTAAACGAAAATAATTAAAATAACTTAATTAAACCATAAAATATTCTTTCTTTGGTAGTAAATTCGCATTGTAAGATTTAATCTTTTCAGTGGCATGCTGTTATTGTCCTTAATTCGGGAGTATTCTTATTTGTCCAAATCTTCGCGGGTTTACATGTACTATGTATAACGTAAAAAAATAATTTTAGAAAAGAAGGTTTTTTAGCGGCAGGCGGACAAAGTAGTGCATCTATCTTTTGCATTGAGTACACAGGGATGCAAAGGTAATGGGTTCCCTGGGGCACAGGTAGACAATGACAGGCTGTTTCGTTCTTATTAAAACTCATCAGAAAGCCATAACCTGTAAGCGACCCCCAGTACAGCGAAACTAAGCTTTCAAGGCATTTTTAGGAAATAAAAACGCGATAAAAACCCAGTAATGCCATCTATAGGTACTCAATGCAAAAGATAGATGCACTACTTTGTCCGCCTGCCGCTAAAAAAACATATTTTCTATTTAATTATACGGACACTAAACTCTACTACTTTATGTTATAATTTTTTTTTCAGTTTTCAGAAATCTTACCTAAATGGAAAAAGATTACAATATCGAAAATGCACTATCCCAAATTTATGTTCGCTAAATAAAAGACAAAGTAAAGAAATATTATCATAATTATAATTCTAATCTTTCAAATAATTCAAAAGTCTAAAGGAGTGAGGTCTGGAATTCTGATAGGCCACTCAATTTCAAATATTTCTAGGGATATTTAAAAAATAAAATTTATAAAAATAGACCGGTTATATATATACAAACTTACCCTTATTTTTAATGCTAAATAAGAAATAATTATAAAATTTAGGTGTTTCCATTTGAAAATATGGACTTTTGAAAGTTTTTTAATTTTCATTTTTAAACACCCTGTATTAATCGTTATAAAAATATTATAAAAAATCTATTGAAGCAGGTCCTTTATAACAAGGAATCCCACTTAAATTAAATAAATAAAGCTTCTTTATAGAAAAAATTGATAATTATTCTAAGGCTTGAAGCGTCATTTTTGACATAAAAATTCAAATATGTCAAAAGCGTTTAGACATAGGTATAGGACATGCTATACAAAATATGCCTAGAATCTTGCGTAGAATGAAAAAATGTAATAATATATAGGGTGTCCCATTTAAAATAAGCAAGTTGACACTGTGACACTGTGACACCCGGAAGTGCCACCATTAGCCCGGTCGCCCCTATCAGCATCAGCATACTGTCAAATTTTCAAAATTTTCCTATGTATAATTTTCTATATATAGATTGATTCGGTTCCCGGTGAGACACCCTGTATAATTAAACATTTAAAAAACTTTTTAATTTTTTTTTAACAATAACGTATCATCTGCCAAACTAGAAGATCTTGTGAACTCCTTAGTAACATTAACAATTAGATAAGCCAGGAAACGATGCCGCGTTTTACGCTGGTATGGAAGGCTCTTAAGAAATAATTCTCTGAAATATTAGCAAGTCATTGGAATATATTGTATATGATTTCAACATATTCATTCCTTTGTCAGCTGGAGAAGTTTGGATGTATCCAAAAAAAGGGATGAGGCGAAATAATTCACACAAAGCAGTTGACGTCAAATGCAAGAATGGGCATTCGTGCAGACGTGGTCCAGTTTTAATGGGAATACTCTCAACATTAGATTGTCGGATACGATAAGACCGATTACAAAAAGATAGGGTAACATCTGCGGACGGATTCAATCAAAATGAAACCATCAAAATGGAAAGCTTTGTTGTGACATCGAATGTCAATTAAGTAAAGGTACAGAATGTGCTTAATTTTATAACATACATTCAAGAACTTTTTACGATAATTCAGGGTGTTATGAAAGTTCCATTTATATTTGGGGTAACTGCTTAACTGTTATAGAAAAACTCTGTTTTTAAATCCACTCACTAATAAGTTGGGTAATAGTATATAACCTAACAAGTGATGAAAATGATATTTTGCCAACGAGGAGATACTTAGCACGAGGCGTCAGCCGAGTGCGAAAATTCTCCGGGTTTTAGAATAATCACTTTCATACGAGTAATGTACACTATTTTTCCTACGACCACAAAGAATTATTAAAAAAGCCTTTGATTTGTATAAAAAGTTTTTGAACACTAGTGTTGAAAAAATATATCAACACTAGTGTTGAACTTAGCATACTTAGGATTATGAACTGGTTTCATAGTTTGTCAATAGGCTTTGCCTTTATTTGTAGTTTAACTTTTTCATTTTTTCATATTTCATATATATCATAGGAAGAACTGATCCTGGATTGACTTCTAGATTAACCAGAATGAAAAAATTTAAATTTAATCAAGGACAGATGCACAATCATATATTTAAAAAATCCACCCAACAAGGAAGATTTCAATTAAAATAATTCTATAAATTATTTAATGTTTTTACAAAAAAAAGTCAAATAGTCCCGATGAGATTTGAACCTGTGACCTTGCGATCTGTAGGCTAGAGCTCTATTCTCTACGTTACAGGTACCAATAAGGATTTGTTGTTTAATACATGACACTCTCTTCAGCGCGATTTGTTTTTTCTGGTAATAGATTTTCCAGCATATTATTAACATTTTTTATAATTTCAGATGGCGTATTTTCATATTCTAATTCTGAATCACTGAACAAATACATGATAAATAAGTTTTACAGTTACTGTTTTCCAAAATGTATTCTTTGTAATTAATAGTAGTGATCTGTGAAATTGGCACCATATGTTTAAATTAAATAGTGTGCCTTGTATTTCAACTCTAGTGTTGAAATATTTTTTTCAACACGCGTGTGATATACGGCGCTTTCTAGCCAAATTAACCGTGCTTTTTTCTCATTTTCCTAGGTGGTGGTAGGAAAATACTTTAAACCACTTGTGTCCTAAGACGTCAAGAGAAAAACAATATGGATTCGAATATATTTGATATTGCAACGTTGCCAACATTCGTATTTTTAGTCAGCTATTTGACAGTGTCAATAACATCGACGGTACATTAAAAAATATTTGTACCTGGGTATTAAAGGCAGATTCTTGGAATGTTCTTTTCAGTACGTTCACTGAACAAAAATACTGAACATTCAACGATTGGACCTCAAATGAAATATTTTTTAAAAAAATAATACAAATTTATTTATGTGGGACAGTATAAATAGACAAAATACATAGTTCAGCATTAAATTAAAAAACATCCACAACAACAGATGTCCGTTTGACAACGTTTTTTAATTCGTTGTTATATAAAAAAATGTCTCTAATGCCTGTTGTAGTAGTTTATAGCTATTAATATAACGAGATTATTATGCGATTTATAATAGTCGAGGACATTACTAGGTGACGAGGCAACAGCCGAGTCACCCGCAATGTCCGAGACGGTGTTAAATCGCTAATAATCGAGTTGAATTCAAAGCTTTATCGTATCATTGACAACCGCGATGCGAAAATAAAAACAAGGTTGTATGTCGTTTCATTTTGGCATTTCAAAAAGTCATCATTAAAATCATGCAAGATTTTGATATTCCTGACGATATATTAGCTGCAGCCAACATTATAAGGTTGAACTTGCTTCCGGAAAAATCTAAAATCCATTATGAAAAAGAATATCGGCAGTTTTGTGAGTTGCCAAACAAAGTACATGTTCAAGGTGCAGAAGAAACGGTGTTGCTGGCGTATTTCGCAAAACTCTCTGAGGAATACTCTGCTTCATCCTTATGGCCGAAATATTCCATGTTACGAGCGACTTTTGAACTGAAGGAAAGAGTGGAAATCGACAAATACGGCACCTTAATACGTTTCATCAAGAAGAAAAATGTTGGATATAGAGCAAAAAAATCAAAAGTATTTACAAGAGAACAAGAAAACGAATTTGTGTGTTCTGCCTCAGACGAAGTTTTTAATGATGAAAGTGGCTTTTTTAATTAGAATTAGAGGAGACTGTCGAACTAACGAATTAGCGAAGATGACCACGGAAGATGTTGACGTTTTAGAGGACAAGCTGATTGTTACTATTCCTGACTCAAAAACCTACAAGAAACGTATTTTAGCTGTGATATTTGACGGCGAAGTCAATCCTGTGCTTTTATATAAAAAGTACGCAACGTTAAGGCCAGACCATGTCACTCACCAAAGATTGTTTGTATCATATAGAAAAGCGAAATGTACGGTACAGCCCTGCGGCATTCACTTCTTCTCTAAAATACCTCAAAAAATAGCTTAGTATCTCTCACTTGAAAATCCTAATTTGTATACTGGTCACTGCGTTAGAAGATCTTCGGCAAATTTTCTTGTTAATGCTAGAGGAGATATATTAGACCTACAAGAACTTGGTGGATGGAAATCGGCGAAGGTTGCTAGAGGGTATTTAGAAGAAAGTGTGACCAAGAAAGTTTCCATTGCTCGCAAAATTCAAATCGGCGATGTTTCCGGCAGTGGATTAAGCACTGGGGAACCGCACGAAATCGAAAGGAGTGCTTGCTCGGTCATTAATCAGTCTTCAGAGGGCATACCTAAGATCGTGGACGTTAAAGACAAAGGTGTATCCATCAAATTTGATTTCGATTCAAAATATTGTTTTACATGTTCATGAAAAATAGTTCTAATATTATTTGGTATCTAACGTATTATGCTTTCGTAACTAACGTATTAAATTATGGTAACTAATGTATTATGAGTAACTAAGGTGTTATTTAGGTTTTAGTTTATGATGTTAATAATTAATAATAAAGATATCATATAAAAATGACTTAATCTTCAATGATACGATAAATATTTTAACATTTTACCTAACAATTACCATACGAGCAAAACCAAATTGTATAGTTTAACATTTTCTGTCCTCACTATGTATATGCAAATTTTCGTTCAATACGCAATTAATGCAAACCTCATGATATCAGGGGGAATGTTGTGCTCTTAAGGTATAAAATATTAATGCCATACTGAAACCCCCGCGAATTAAAGTTGCAAATTAAATCCCAAAATTCCGGCGAACACAGTACCGGAGTCCTAGGATTAAGTAACAGATATTCACTCGAAAAAAAAGTAATATTTAATTTTTTTCTAGTGATTATAATTTTTTGCCGGATTGGTATGGGTGTCTTAAAGGTAATAAATGTAAAAGCTAGAGTTGCGTTTTTGTGTTAAGTAAAACCAACCGAAGTCTAAACTCGCATGAAAATGTACTGCGCTTTAAGAATATTGGCCCATTTTTATTTCCATGGGGTTTATTCGTATTGTACTACCTTCTATAATTATAAATAAACTGCCCTAAGAGTAATGATTTGTACACAAAATAAATATGTTTTAATTGCACACAGCCTTTGCATACGTATCATTTGGAAACGCTAACATGAAAACAGTGTATAATTAATATAATATTCAGAGGCTGTGGCATCATTGGTATGCAAGAAATAGTTGGGTCATTTTCATTTCATACAATAAATTGTAGAATAAACAGTTTTTATCTACTTTCATTTAGTAATATGAATTTTACAGTTCTGTAAATCGTTTTGTAAGGGCATCTATTACAGCACTAGTGCTGTAATGAAAAAAAACGGTTTTAAAATTTTGCTGTCAAATAAAACCACACTTTTTAGAAGAATGATTTATTATTAACAATTATAAAATTAATTACCAATTATTAATTAAAATATAACGCTTAAGGTTTATTATAAACATTAATAATACACTTTTTACAGTTAGAAATTTGTATACCAAAAGTGGATGTGATGGAGCCTTTTACGTTCGAATTCCCAATCATTAAATCCGCGTCTGACCCCATGATCTTCTTTGCTATTTGTTTCTTATTTTCTAAAGAATTCTCAACGTAGCCTTCTGCCGTAGAAGAGGATTTCCAGCCCACATGAAGCTTTAACATCTGCACCACCATCAACTAGAATGGTGGCTGAGGACCTCCTAAAATAATGTCCACTGTATCCTTCGGGATTATTCAATTGAAGTTTTGTTGCAATCTTTTTTGGTATACTTGCAAAACTATTAATTCCGACAGGCTGGGAGGTGCATTTTCCTTTTCCATAGAATACAAAAAACCGCCTGTAAGTTGCATTAAGAGGACGAAGTTTAGCATACTTTCGAAAAATACTTAAACAGTTGACACCTGTCATATTTTCTTCTGTTATAACAAATACTCGCATAATTTTGGTTTTCGAGAATGGATTCACAATTTTTATATACAAATCATTGTGTTTAATATGATCCAACATTAAATTCGCGCCGACAAGCCCCAAAAATGCCGATTATCATAACAACCTTCATAAGTAAATATGTTTCATCATCTGCAGTACTAAGAAACTTTGGACTCTTTGGCCTTGTAACCCTCTGAACTTCTTTTTAAAAATGCGATTAGTTGAGAGAATCTGCTTATATCTTGATTTTTCTTGACTGAAATCATAGTTCTCAACATTGAGTAGTGAGTCCATAGTGTAGATGGTTTCTGGGAGCGTTGCTTTACGGAAAAATACCCCAAAAGGATTTTCTCAGACAACTCCTTTATTTTGTTAGCTTTGCACCAATCTTCAAACTTCTGATACTCCAACTCATACCGCGCCTTTTGTCGGAACTAAACTTGAGATCGCTTCGTTTGCCGCTGCTTCTATATCAGAGGGTAAATTTCCACCAGAATAGCTCATTTTGAAAAGCGCTTTTTATATTTTTGAATTTGTTAGACAAAGTTTCGACAGTAACCATGCGAAACAGTAACTATGCGAAAGGTAAAATAAAAAACTTGATTAGTAAACTTAATAGCAGGTACATTTTTATTTTTAAAAATGCCCTTTGCCAAATATTTTTATTCATAGATGAAAGTAGATAAAATTTTGTACAATATTCTTGTAAATTCATATTACTACACTCAATGTTTTATTAAACTCGGCTGACGCCTCGTTTGACAACTTTGGCATCTCGTGTTGTAATATGAATCTTTATAACACTTATATCGTAAATAACTATTACATAGTAATCAGCAAGCTAGGCTTGTGAGTCTTTTTACAGATAGGGTAAATTTTGAATGCAGTTTAGTGTATAGTTTAGTCAAGAAATAATTATTTACCTACTGATAAAAATAAAATCCTAAAATTACATTTTTGATATTTTTTTTTTGAAATTATATTAAACAGCTTTACTTTATTATTATTTTTTATAATTCTCTTTCCTGTATGTACATTTGTATTTGTATATCAAATGGACCCTTCTATATCCTTTTATTTGGAAAAATCACTAGGTCATTAAAATTATAAATACTTCTAATAAAAGATTTTTCAAATGTTAACACACTGCTTGTTTTAAACTGTAATATTTCTTGAACTGTTGAAGTCATTGTTCTTTATTACAAGTTACAACACACATAAGTACACGTCACAAACACACATAAACGAACTAAATATTTTGTTGAGACCGAGACTTTGTTGTCTTTCCTTTTTTTCTTGAACTAAATAAGGGTTAAGGGCATACTACGGGCGATTCGGCATTCTACGGGCGATTCGGTATTCTTAATGAGATAAAAATCCGCATATTTTGTAGTAAGTTTTTCTTTGTCCACCGCAAAGTTTTGATGATTGTAATGGCATGCATGATTCATGGAGCTATAGATGTTTCCTTAAGTGCCTATTGAACGTGATTAGAGCACTGACCCAATGAACGCCAAGTCGACGGCCAGATTTGTCTCTTTTTAACTTCCGAGAGCGTGTACGTCTGTTTCGCTCCTAGTTTCCAATTCATTTATGTAATCGTCTAATTTAATATAACCCCAAAAGGTACCTAAACCTTAAGTCTTTGACAATGTCATTATTTACTTTGTATATATGTATATGGCAATAAATAAATAAATAAATAAGTCAAGTTAAAATAGGGCCGAGCTAGTGTGGCCGAGGGGAGCGTTTCGATCTGTATTCGGTCATTTTTGGAATATTTGAATTTTTTGAAGGATAACTATTTTAAATTATTTTAAAAAGTTAATTAATTAGGTGGGTTAAATTTATAAGTGGGTTATTAATAAAATGACTTTATGGACAAGCCGCGCCTGGTAATCAGAAGGTAAGTGCAACGTAAGCACTTGCTCAACGCCTTTTTATTCATTCAGTGTGCCATAGGTTTCCTTGCATCTCTTTCTACCCAACATGATTAATGGAAACCCATAATTGAGGTATTTTTAAACCAAAAAGTTCCATAAGTAGTGGTCCGATTAGATGTCGAGTTAAAAAAAGGATTGGTTAAAAAAGCAAATGAATCCTAATTACATTAACTAAAAAACTGAAAATAATTTTGTGTTTTGAAATGTTTATTTACTTGTAATAAACCCCAAGCCGATCCTGACGACAAGGGCCTTATCCCTCTCGCCAATAAAACAGATTCGTACTTGTCGACATGAAACAATCCACGGCTCGAGTAATGATACTTAAACACATGTTCAGAGCCGCAGATCGCTTAATAATGACCCGGTTGGTCTAACAAAATCATTTTCGAATATCTAGAGTCCCCGAAGGCATACTTAGAGTCGAGTAAGGTCCATTGTTCGGATGCAAACTGAATAAAAATTGCAGGCTGTAGTTAAACGTCTGGCAGCTTTGAAAAATAACAATTAATTTCCTATAATTGAGGTTTTGCAATAATTAATAACCAATAATTAGTCGATTATTGGTTTTCTGATATTAAAAATTGATATCATGCAGATTCGGTTGTTATTGCGATTTCATCAGAAAGAATAAAATACGGGCTTGGGTGTTTTGAAAAATAGATTGGGAACGATTAAGAGCTAAAATATGACTGACTGAAGAGCAGCGGCGGCGCCAGGTTGGGCACTGGCCCACCCTGAAAACATCAGTGCCCACCCTAGTGCCCACCCAAAAGTGACGGTTTTGCAATGGAATTTCCGGGGGAAGGGGGATTTGACTATGAAAGTTTTATTGTATGTTATTTTCAAGAGAACGAGGATGACCCTTTTTTTTAGACGCCACTTTGTACAAGAGGGGGATTTTGGTTTTTTTTACTCATCACTTTTATCGGGCTTTGCCCTTTGCGTAGGTTGTGGAGGTGTAGTGTTGTGGTTGTCGGGATTCGCCATTTATGTAGGGGTAGTTGACCTTTTTTTTGAAGTCATTTTTTTTGGTAGTGCCCACTCTAAAATCATCTTATGCTAACCCATCCCAAAAATCCTGGCGCTGTCACTGTAAGGATGAATCAACAGATTATTGGGTTCTTTGTCTCTCTAATGCACTAAGAAATAAAAGAATCTAAACCGTTTACCCAACAACCAACAAATGAATCATTTTTCCCGATTTTGACAACAATAAAAAGCCGTTCGGTCTAGCCTAGATTTGATAAATTTTTCTCATCTTGCGTTACATCCTGCATCGAGAGCCGTCGGTCTAGCCAAGTTTTGATAAATTTTTCTCATCTTGCGTTACATCTTGCATTGACAGCCGTCGCTCTAGCCAAGTGTTGATACATTTTTCTCATCTTGCGTTACATCTTGCATCGAGAGCCGTCGGCCTAGCCAAGCTTTGATAATTTTTTCTTATCTTGCGTTACAAAATTAGACGGGCAAGGTGGTCATTTCCAACATTTTTTATTAAACAAAATTTTTCATTATCAATGATAATAAGAATAATAAATAGTAGAGCTAATTTAATTTAATTATTTTTATAAAGAACGGTGTGCCCGAGGAGAAAAACGCAATAGACCATTTTTATGCAGAATTGACCAGGCTAATCCGAAATATTATTCACATGAAAAAATATCAGTGGCGTCCCACTTTTTTTCTAAAAAATATTCTTTATTTAAAATTTTAAAAATTATTCTATTCGCGATAACGCTGAAACGAAGAGATATTGAGCTGCGGTTTTAATATTTTTTCTAGCAAATTTCATCTACTTTTCGATTATGGTATCATAATTATACCGTATGATTTATTTTATTTTTCGGAGTAAAATCAAAAAATGTTTTATTATTACAAATTGCGCCCTCTAGCATTTTTTTTGAGAACTATTATGGACAACTTAATACGACTGGTAAAAGTGCATACATTTCTCTTCCAAACAGTCTTTAGTTTGCTAAAATCGGATAAGTCGTTTATAAGATATAGCGATTTAACTGATTACACTTTCAACAGCTTCCCCCCCTCTTATTAAAGTCGGTACGCCAATGAGCATAGGACCAAAATGATGCATAATTGTCCAAGCTTTTTAATGGTGTTATCAAAGATATACCTTAATGTGGAATTTTCGGAGATATGTAAACTTTTATAATTTACTTTTCAATTACGCCCTCTTGCGGCAAAATTCGGAACTTAAAAATTATTTCCAGGATTTTCTCATGGTCACTTTAGTTGTAATTTTTTTTCCTGAATTTCTCTGCCCAGTAGTTTCCGAGATATGGCCGCTCGTCACCCTTAATGAATCACCCGGTACAATAAGAAGTATTTAAAAATCCATTAATAAACATTAGTCAGGATTCGGGTCAAGAGAACGCAATGTTTTTAATATATTCAGGGTGTTTCAAATTCGTATGCTTCGGAGATATCCGAAAAAAACCGAAATTTCCATTTTTGGTTTTTAATTTTTTGCGCTTTTATTTTTGACTTTGAAAAAAATTAAAAACACTTTTTATAGCTGTTTTTATGTTCTACAAGATGGCGTTATTAGTTTTCAAATTCGACGTTTCCATTTTTAGTTACCAACCTCAAGTCAATTTTTTTATATACGGAATTGATATTTTAAATACAGTTTTAGGGATTTCTAAGTTTTAGAAATTTAATACAATGTACAAGTTTTAACGTATTGTCATCTAATAACAAAATTTTCTTTTTCATTTCATTACGGGCCTGAACATTTAAAGCCAAACTAAAAAACAAAATATTTTTTTATTTTAAAAATCCATCAATTCTCAACGGCAGTAGAGTTTTGGACTTGCATTGTCTTTATTTGTTTAGAATCACTACGTTTCAACTGGTAAGCATCTCCAGTCTTCTTCAGGTGAATACTGTATGCATGATGAAACGTAGTGATTCTAAACAAATAAAGACAATGCAAGTCCAAAACTCTACTGCCATTTAAGAAACGTCATTGTCTCCAACCTTTAAACAGACACCACAACTTCCTGTAACGTAATTTTAATATTTAAGTAATCCTAAAAATAATTGCCAGGGCCGTGATAGTAAAGAAAGGATAATTTAAAATACTAGTGATGTGTTATTTGATGACAAAACGTTAAAAACCTTTTAACTTGTATTAAGTTTCCAAAGCTTAGAAGTCCTTAAAAGGGTTTTAGAAATTCCAGGTCCGTATTAAAAAAAAATAATTGAGGTTGGTATCTAGAAAACAAACGTCTAATTTGAAAACGAATAACGCCATCTTGTAGAACATAAAGAACGGCTATGAGAAAGTGTTTTTTGTTTTTCAAAAAAGAAAGCACAAAAAATTAAAAACCAAAACTAAAAATTTCTGTTTTTTCGGATATCTCCGAGGTATTCGGAATATTTACAATTTTTTTTCACCAAATTATTAAGCCACAAAATATGCAACTTTGCCTTAATTTAACCATCTTCATAACGTTTTCGAGATCCCCTTGTACGCACACGAATTAGTAGCACCCTGTATAGATATAATTTCACATGGAGCTGGTAACATTGAAGAAGAATTTTAAAATGTTGTTCGGATGCTCTTAAAAAAATAAAGACACATCGTGGCCAATATTAATAGCTAATGTATTTAATATGAATTTGTAAGTCATGCCTTTTAACCATTTCCTAAGTTTTGCGTACTAGATTCGGGCCATCCCATACTCCATATCCATGAGCCGCTACTGTTTATAATTTTACTCGTAATAACCCTGAACCTGAATTTTTGACTTATTTTTTGAAAAAATTAAATTCGCCCCCAAAAATCGATAAAAAAATAATTTGTTTTTTGATTTACAATAGCAAAACATTATTACCCATTAAAATGTCTTGCCTTCAAAGCAATCGAATCTTGTATTGGATAATTCCATTGAAAGAATTATCCGAGTTAAACTTTTTAACTATGTTAAAACTCCGAAACTTTTTCTTTTAAAAAGGCGAACGTGAAGGGTGGAAGTATTTTAATTCCAATTCAGAAACATTTTTGTCCATCAGCGTGTTGCTTTGTTACAAAGGTAGAAAACGGTTTGCAAATAGTTAAGAATTCTATTGAATTTCGATAAGGGTGAAAAGATTTGTAGAACGTGATGATTGTGGAAATTACTAAACATTTTTAAAATGTTACTTTAAAGTAACGATGCACAATGAGCGAGTAAAGGTTGAATTTACTTGGGTTTGTAGAATAAATAGGACGTGTATTTAGAATTTTCCTGTCAAAAAATAAATATAGGTACCTATACACTGACTGGCACAATTCTAGCTCCATATGGAAAACTTTTTTATTATTAATTTCACAGAAAAACGTATTCCTGATAAAAGTTTTTGCGCCGCCTTAAACTAAAAAGTTGCTCATTAAAATTGAAAAAAGCTATATAGTATATTATGAGGAAGATTCAATTTTTTTTTAAATTTGCTTAAAAGGGGTGTGCGCCAAAAATCAAAGTTTTAGTACAAAAAAATCTAAGAATAACGGTTCAAACCTCGTCATTCTACGACTCACCATTGCTGAGAAATAGCGGGATAAAATTTGCGTGACGTCACGAAAGCTTCGGCTACTATTTTTTCATCAGGCAGTAAGGTTTTCATTATGTTATTTTTAACAACCCGACGAATACTAAGCGCTAAAACTTACGTAAATTCCATGCAATATACTTATTTATGCAGCGGCCAAGCTTTTGTGACGTCACGCGCTGAAATATGACATCTTTGCAGAGGCATATCTCCGTTATTATTTGCGATAGAAGGGTGCGGTTTAGACTATTATTATTAGTTTTTTTTCTTTATTTTTTTAAATAACGTTGTTTTTTTGGCGCACACCCCCTTTAAGAGTAAAATAGTAGGTACTCTTATTTTTTATTAAGTTACAAGTTTTATTTCCAAAAGTTGTTTAGAATAAAAGTTATATTCGAAAACTAAGTTACGGTTTTCTATTTAAAAAACGAAAAAAACATTTTTTTTGTCTTGCCCTGTACTTATAGAAACTAAGTTGAAGAGATCAAATAATTATTAAAAGCTCTTTATGTTTACTTTTAGAATATTTGCCAAACACATTTCTCGTAACATATATTTTAAATTAATAAAATATAAACTTGGTTTAATTATATTTAGCTCTACAATAAGAATACAGCATTAATTTAATGTAAGAATGAACGTTAAGAGAGTTTTGGACTGGCATTATCTTTATTTGTTTTTAAATCACAACGTTTCAACTGGTAATTATCTTCAGTTGAAACGTTTTGTGACTTCAAAACAAATAATGACAATACAATTCCAAAACTCTACTGCCGTTCAAGAAACTTCATTGTCTCAAACCTTCAAACAGACATTAATGTTAGAATAATATACGTTTAAAAATGGGATTTTATATTAAAATAAATAATTTACTATTCTCACTATAAATTATTTTTTAATCTTAAATTCAAGAAACAATAATCTTATTGAATGATAGAAGAGTTTTGGACTTGCAATGTCCTTATTTGTTTTCCATCACAACGTTTCAACTTGTAAATATTGTCAGTCGCCTTCAGGCGAGTACTAAATAAGTACAGTAACTACAGGTCTATCTATACTAGCTAGTTGCACTGGAGCATAACTGAAATGGGTGCAATCATGCGTTCAGTTCGCGAGCTCGAAAACTGCTACCATACATCAGAACCCTGGTTGTTTTTGTAAGCCCTCAGTAGATATAAGAAATATCTGAAAACTTTTATTAAACAGATGTAATCTTAAAATAATATGGCGCAAGAACTGAACGCATGACTGCACCCATCTCAGTCATGCTTCAGTGCATCTAGCTAGTATAAATAGAGCTGTAGTTACTGTATTTACTTATTTAGTATTCACCTGGAAGACGACTGAAGATACTTACAAGTTGAACCGTTGTGATGTAAAACAAATAAAGACAATACAAGTCCAAAATTTTTTAATTTCAATTCATTCCATAAGATTATTAAAGTAGTAGAGTTTAGTGTCCGTATAAGTAAATAGAAAAGAAGGTTTTTTAGCGGCAGGCGGACAAAGTAGAGCATCTATATTTTGCATTAAGTACACACAAGCCAAATGCAATGGGTTTCCTGGGGCACAGGTAGACAATGACAGGCTGTTCCGTTCTTATTAGAACTCACCAGAAAGCCATAACCTGTAAGCGACCCCCAGTTTTTTTATTATTATTATAGTTATATTTTTATATTATTTTTTTTTCTATTTACTTATAGGGACACTAAACTCTACTACTTTATTTTAAAACACGGCATTGTATTACGGATTGGAAGCGCCCAGTGGGTTACTGCAGCGCGATCTATATTTAAATCTACAAATCCGTAGAAAATTTGTAGGGATGCGAAAAAATGTTTGCTATACGGTGTGTTGGCCTAACGTATTTGGTTTATTGTTGCTTTCGTCGACGACTATCTTTTGCATTGGTTGATTCCTATAGATGGCGTTACTGGGTTTTCATCGCATTCTTATTTCTCAAAAATGTCTTGAAAGCATAGCCTCGCTGTACTGGGGGTCGCTTACAGGTTATAACTTCTGATGAGTTCTAATAAGAACGAAACAGCCTGTCATTCAGTATTAACCTGAAGACGACTGGAGATACTTACCAGTTGAAACGTAGTGATTCTAAACAAATAAAGACAATGCAAGTCCAAAACTCTACTGCCGTTCAAGCCTGTCATTGTCTACCTGTGCCCCAGGGAACCCATTGCATTTGGCGTCCCTGTGTACTTAATGCAAAAGATAGATGCGCTAGTTTGTCCGCCTGCCGCTAAAAAACCTTCTTTTCTAATAAGAATATTGTTTCTTAAATCTAAGATTTTGGGCAAGGGCCTGTCGACATATTAAGCACCGGTTCCCGCAGATCACCGAAGTTAAGCTGTGTCGAGCGCGGTTAGTACTTGGGCGGGTGACCGCTTGGGAACACGGCGTGCTCTTGCCTCAGGGAAGAGTGTAAAATGAATCGACACCTAGCCATCCTATTCACGCCGGACAGGCAGGATGAGATCGGATATCTCGTAGGATGAAGGTGCCGTTTCACACTCCCCAGTCGGTAGATTACATTTGTGGTCGATTACCGGTTGAAGATGGCCTACGTAGTCGGCGAACCGTAAAAAAAATCTAAGATTTAAAAATAATTTATTATGAGAATAGTAAACCATTTAATTTAATATAAAATCCCATTTTTAGTGTATAGTTTTCGACTAAGAGATACTTACTAGTTAAAATGGTGTGATTTAAAACAAATAAAGACAATGCAAATCCAACACTTTTTTATCATTCACGATTTGTGTAAGTGACATATATTTTAAATTAATAAAATATAAACTTGGTTTAATAATATTCAGCGCTATAATAAGAATACAGCTTTAATTTAATGTAGTAATGAACGGCAGTAGAGTTTTGCACTTGCATTGTCTTTATTTCTTCTTAAATCACAACGTTTTAACTGGTAAGTATCTCCAGCCGTCTTAAGGTGAATACTATAATTTTTAATAATAAGCTAGTATTGGTAAAATTAGCACATATTTGATTTATGAGTATTATTCTTGATATGGGTATTGATTTTTCTTGTTCTGTGTACCATGTAAATTACGTCCACTTATTTATTAATTGCAAATTGGTTTATAAAAATTCAATTTTTTCTTTATTTTTTTAGCAAGGACTAGAGATATAAAGCTGTTTCTTTTCGCCGCTTCATTACTTGTCCTTTTCAAACTTTTTAATAAATTCTCCTTTCAACTTTTGCCTGACCGTAAAATCCACCCCGCATCGCTCTATTTGGTATTTTGAAGACGTCATCATATTCTTTAATGATGTAAATTTGATTCGCCGCTTACAGGCCGCATTTCGTTGGGGGAGGATTTTTCGGTTTTGTGTACACACAGGAAAACGCTGATTCGGTTTAAAACGTTGTTTGTGTTTGTTTCGGTAAAATTTAGCAATTCCAAACCAGACATCTAGATATCTATTATTTTTTTACTCCCACATGGATATTTATTTGCTGTTTCCTTTACCTATTTTTTGTGTGAGAAAACTGTTGTGAATCAGATCTAGGGGAGTTATTCAAGTGAAGGTATTTTTTAATTTATATATCAAATCTCGATCTGAATCAACGTCTGTACTTGGACTTTTTGAATTAAACGATTTTATTACTATTTCAACACTACTTGGACTTAAACTATTTATTCGAATTAATTTAAAAACCTCTTTGTTCCCTCTAGCTTGCCCTTTGTATATACGAAAAAAATTTTAAGTTTCTTATATTCTTATTTTTCTTGTCTCGAATTTAATTTTGCTTGCTTATATATTTTTGTTTTTAGAAAATTTTGAATAGGTAGGTACTTTGAAAAAAAAATGTAAAATTCCACTTCAGTAAAAATAATAGAGCACCTTAAAAAATACAAAATTTAGGAAAATAACGGAATCGATTATAGAAGAATATTTAGAATAAAAATACACTCGTATAGAAAACGGCGCCTCCACCAAATGTCGCGTATCAAAATGATAGGCGACGGGAATGTGTAGCTTAGATAGTTTAAAATTACGTTCTAATTTATTTAATTTGTTGTGCCCTATTTAGTTACTAAAACACCAAAGATTTTTAATAGTTTTATTTAAGCGAAGCAAAGCAAAGCAATTGACGATTACATAATCATGAATAAGAAAGAAGTCTTTAGAAATAAAAATAAAGTTCTTAAATTAGTAAATTTAGAGAGTTTTCTCTAAAGAAGAGTTGTTTCCTTAAAACTCACATACGAGGCTATTTGTTCTAAGTTTAAGAAAAACAACTTCCGCTTTAGAGTCAACTCAGGCCAAAATAGAAATAAACAATTTAACAATTTAAATAAACATTATCAAGATCACTTACTCACTGGTTGGAAACTGTTCTGATCTGAGATTCTGTTTCTACATCTTTACTTAAATGACCAAATGGGCAGAGGTTACCCTTGCACTTGAAAATGTTAAACAACTCCACTGAGTAAGTGTCTGTTTGAGTTTTTATAATGTTTTCTAACCCTTACCAGATGGGAGAAGGGGTTCCTTTTTGCTATGTCAGCAATTTATTTAAAGTGGGGATTTCCCTGGATGGACTATTCAAAATGGAACCCTTTATCCCAACCAATTAAAACAATTATTCTTATTAACTTTCGTCTACAAACTCCTCCTACAAAACTAGGAATGTCCTTGTCCTTGTTCTACACACTATCTTTTCACTACACCTATTCTTATCAGCAGACTCAACACCTATTAGGAGTCTTAGCACCACAGCGAAGTATGAACCGATTAATTCATCCTTAAGGATACCAATCCATATCCGACACTGGATAAGTAAAGCTTATAATTTCCTATTCATCCTAGTTAGGATATGAAACTGACCATTATAGATAAACCAACTTTACACGTTATTATGCATCGTTTTATAACACTTAACAAAAGTGAGGTTAAAAATATATTTCAACAAGATGACCGAACTAAAGATTTGTGCATAAATGCACTTTGGTTTTTCAAAAATCTACAGTCTTCCACTCATTTCTAGACTATAAGATTTAATGCATAAAATGTACTATACAGGGTAATTCCTAAGTTGATACTTCTTTTTTAGCTGTGTATAGAAGGCATTAAAATAAACAACATTTTCAAATACCTACCTTTTTTCAAAAACCTCAAAAATAATACCTTTATTCATTTATTACACTATGTATCAAATACGGTTCTGCCTAACTTGCCCGTTAAATAACATTAAGAAAACTTCTGGGTGTAGGATGAGCCCGCAAGGGAAAACGTTCTGCGTATAATCTCGAAGTAGCAGCCGCACTTTGACGACACTCACAGTAAATTAGCACCTACCATATTTATTAGTTCATTGTTTTCAAATTTTACCATTTTCACGTGTCACCAATTTAAAATGAACTTTTTGCAGAAAAACACACCGCAGCAGATCTCCAAATAAATAACTAACCATGCAAGACTAATAAGACAAAAACAACATAAAGTATATCAGACTACTTTTTGATGATCAGGCCCGCACTTAGATTTTTTACTTCTGTATCTCGCCTTATTTTAATATTTTTGAAAAAGGTACTTGAAAATTTTGTTTATTATAATGCCTTCTAAACACAGCTAAAAAAGAAGTATCAACTTAGGAATCACACTTTATACCTACAAAATCATGTAGTTACCTTGGTTGGTGCTTTGCCATGTAAATATTTATCCATCGCGATGTTTTCTAATATTTTGAACGGGGATCCAACCCCAATCGACCTTAAAACATTTATTATACACAACAGATATAGAAAATAACTGGTAAATCTTCCTTAAATGGTGGAAAATGAAGTTAAGTACATACATAAAACCAGATAAAACAGACGAACTTATAAGGTTTCTAGAAAAAATTAATTTTATTTTTTAAGGTGGTTTTAAGTTTATGTCTTTTCTACAGTATTGCCACTTTTCTTTTCCATATTTAAAGTGTTGCTAGTAGGTAAATTGGTGATTATTTTGAAAAACTTTACCATAGCAAACGTTAAAATTAATCATAATGCACAAATGTCGCTTTTAACTGTTTCGGCGTTGCAAGCAGGCAACCAAGAATACATTTCAGCAAAATAAATATTTAAATGAGCTATGATTGGGAAAAATAAACTGTTAATTTTTATTAATAAATTTATCGCTTTTTGTCTGTTATTCTGCAAAAGGGCGAATGTGAGAAAGGTAGATATATTCAAAGTGATTTTGTGTAAATATAGAAAATAATACAAATAGGTTACAGTGTAATTCAGTTCGTAGTTGTTTTTTATTATCTTTCTACAAGTTCACAGCCAACTAAAATGATAAGTTATGATGCCAGATTTAAATAATTTTTTTTTATTTTTAGTTTGAAGTTTGAAAGTTCAGTCGCAGAAAAAATATACTGTACAATTCGAGTGGATTGTCCATATTGCGCTCGGACGTTTTAGTAGTCCGTCTACGGTGTCGTGTTCAATTTAGGTACTTCCTCGTGCAATATGTACTATTTCTTTGCATTTTTCAGGAAGTAAACTTACGAGGGCAATATGGACAATCCATTAGAATTGTACAGTATATTTTTTCCACGACACAACTTCCGAACTAAAAATATTTAAAAAACTATTTAAACCAGGTATTATAACTTGTTATTTTATTGAACATCAGTAGAGTTTTGGACTTGCATTGTCTTTATTGGTTTTGAATCACTACGTTTCAACTGATAAGTATCTCCAGTCGTCTTCAAGTGAATACTAAATAAGTCTGGTAACTACAGCTCTATTTATACTAGGCAGATGCGGTGACGCATAACTAGTGGGCGGAGTCTAGCGAGGTGATGACGTCATGCTCGATGAGTCATACTCGATGACTCATGCGTTTAACTGTTGCGTGGTCTTATTCTAAGGTTACATTTACTTAACAAAGGTTTTCAGACGTTTGTCATATCTAATGAAGGCTTACTAAAACAACCTGGATTTTGGTGTATGGTGGCAGCTTCCTTAAACTTCCTCTTCCTCCAGTGCGGTTCTTTTTGCAGGATTTCGGCTTTTGTCCACATGATATGATGGCCGTGTGTCCAGGCGTGGTTAGCTGCACCTGATTTTTCGGTCGCTCCTTTTTGGGTGTGGTTCTTATGTTCTTTGATCCTTACTTCGAGTGGTCTTAGTGTCTGACCAATGTAAGATTGGCCGCACTCGCAGGGGATCTGGTAGACACAATTTTTCTTGTCTATCTGGCTTGTTGGTTTCGTCTTTGTTAGGTGGCTTCTTAAAGTGTCTCTTAAGCTGAATACTGTGTTGATGTTGTATCGTTGTTCTAGTCTTCTTATTTTCTCGGATACTCCTTTGATATACGGAATGTGACGAGTAAAATTTACAATGTGTACATTTTTTTTTATAATTGGCCACTGTGATTGGTCAGTTTCATATCCTAACTAAGAAGGATATGGAATAAAATTCGTTCAGTTAACCGGAATAGCCCACTTCTTCCCAATAACTTTATTGTAAAGGAAACAACAAATATTCATGTGGGAGTAGAAAAATTGAATCGTCTAATCTTCCCAATAAACTATAAGAAAATAGGGCTACAATTTTTCAAACAACCAAAATGAATCGAAATACTTCAAAGGTTCGTATTAAAGCAGCGAAATAATTGTCACCTTCACTTTATAGATTGGCTCAATTTAAGCTAAAGCATGCCCCCATATTGGATTTAAAAGCAATTATTATTAGGCTGCCGAGACGCTGTTACGGGAAAAAGATTATTGTTTTCGTTAATTTGGGAGAAGTGTGAAATGAAAAGTTTTCGAATCACGCTATTTAAATCTCAATTAATCTTTTAATTATTTGAACTTTGTATAGGTTCATAAATTTTGGAATCTACCTTATCAACCTTATGGAAATGGTTAATACTTTTGCATAATAGTTACGGGAGAAAATCTGTGTATTTTTGGAAAAAGTTCCAATATCTGTTGCATATAATAAAAGTTTAAAGGTCGATTGGGGTTGAATCCCCGTCCAAAATATATGAAAAAATATTCGCGGTGGACAGATATTTGCATGGTAAAAACCCAACCAAGGTTAGTAAAAAAACGTTCATAGTGTAGGTATAGGTACCGGGTGTTGCATCGTCGAGCGGGACATCCCATGTAATTTTAAATGGGGTCAATTATTGGCTTCCCTAATTATTTTAGAGAAAAATTCTATTTAGGTTTATTAAAGAGCACTAAAACCCACATTCAAAAGAATAACTTTAGATATTTTTGATGATCCCGTTTACGAGTTATCGCCGATTTCTTTTTAACTATTTCTCCTTTTTATGGCCCCGTATTTGCGGGCACCAGTCAAGGTAAAAGATGACTCAAAAAAAGTTGTAATTTTGAAATGTGTGCTTTATTGTTATAAAAACTCGTACATCGAAAATATTAGCCATGAATTACACTTATGACGAAAAAATATTTATGATTAAATGGTATTATCAAGGAAATAGTTATCAAAATGTGTCAGACATGTTTGCTGCTCTGTATCCGAATAGACCGATACCTGCAAAATCTACAGTCGAAAGAACTATCAAGAAATTTGAGATAAAGGCACTGTAATAAATAACTGCAGATGTGAACAAAGGCAGGAACAAAGAAGAGATGCAAGAAATGATAGGGACTTGCAAGTTTTATTGTGCGTGGAAGAAAATCATGGGAAGATCAGCACAAGGAAACTTAAGGATGACATAGGATTAGATCACACCACAGCGTTACGAGCTTTGAAACAACATAAATATTATTTATACAAATATGAAAAACACCAAGAGCTAAGAGATAGGGACGAAATACGACGACAGGAGTTTTGTTTTGGTATGATTGAAAGAGCAAACATGGATAGGGAATTTTTAAAATACATTTGTTTCACTGACGAATGCACATTTACCTTAAACAATGAACCCAATGTTCAAAATTATCGATATTGGAGCAAAGAAAACCAACACAGGTTTGTCGAAACAAGAACGCAATATCCACAAAAATTTAATGTTTGGGCTGGGATTTTCGGAGAAAATATTATCGGGCCATTATTTCTTACACGAAATTTAAATGCAGAATATTTTTTGGAACTACTTGAAGATCATATTTTACCTACTTTACATGATGCCGCCAGGGAAAATCAGGAAGTTTGGTACCAAATGGATGGCTGCCCGGCACATAGTACCCTGGCTGTCCGGGAATATTTAAACCGTTCTTTTAATGGAAATGTTATTGGCTTAAATCATACAGTAAATTGGCCAGCCAGGTCTCCTGATTTATCGCCAAATGATTTCTTTGTCTGGGGCAATTTTTTTTTTTTTTTTTTTTTTTTTTTACGGTTCGCCGACTACGTAGGCCATCTTGAACCGGTCATCGACCACAAATGTGATCTACCGACTGGGGAGTGTGAAACGGCACCTTCATCCTACGAGATATCCGATCTAATCCGGCCTGTCCGGCGTGAATAGGATGGCTAGGTGTCGATTCATTTTACACTCTTCCCTGAGGCAAGAGCACGCCGTGTTCCCAAGCGGTCACCCGCCCAAGTACTAACCGCGCTCGACACCGCTTAACTTCGGTGATCTGCGGGAACCGGTGCTTAATATGTCGACAGGCCCTTGACATCTGGGGCCATTTAAAAAACAGGATATACAAAGATAAAAAATACCCAAATCTAGACGAGTTAAAAAATGCTATTTCTGCCGAATGCAATAGAATTTCAGTTTACCAACTAGCGAATGTAAGAAGAGAATTTTATGATCGCCTCGGTTATTGTCTAGCAGTCAATGGAGGAATATTTGAACATCTTCTTAAATCCTAAAGTTCTAACAATTTAATAGTACCTACCTATTAATTAGTAAAATATTGAAACATGTAAAATGTCATAATTAACCTTGTAATTGGATACTTTATTTTAGTTTTATTCAGATTAATTTGTACTCATAAATACACCTTTAATATTTTCGATGTACGAGTTTTTATAACAATAAAGCACACATTTCAAAATGACAACTTTATTTGACAGTCATCTTTTACCTTGACTGGTGCCCGCAAATACGGGGCCATAAAAAGGAGAAATAGTTAAAAAGAAATCGGCGATAACCCGTAAACGGGCTTATCAAAAATATCTAAAGTTATTCGTTTGAATGTGGATTTTAGTGCTCTTTAATAAACCTAAATAGAATTTTTCTCTAAAATAGTTAGGGAAGCCAATAATTGACCCCATTTAAAATTACATGGGATTTCCTATGTCCCGCTTGACGATGCAACACTCGGTATAACACATTTTACGCATTACATCTTATGGTACTTGTCTAGAAATGAGTGGAAAACTGGTTAAAAAAATCGAAAGATCTAATATTTTTCGAAATATCCCAACACTAGTTTATATCACCAAAGAGTAAAAATTTTATAAAGTCTCTTTATTCTAATAATAATTCTAAAATCGTAGAAATGTCAGAAATGGTCAATATATTGATAAAATTATTGTGCAAAGTGCTTTTGAACGGTCTATTAAATGTATGGATAACATTGGTTTTGTACTAGACGTAAATTTTTGATTTAAAACTTTAAACAACCCGTACATCGAGACATAAGGCACATCAATTATATTATTAGACTTTGTTTTGACTATTTTATTCGATTTGATTCGTACGATTTTAATGATATCTAAGTTATAACACGCGGGTAATCATTCCCTGAGAACATTGTACAAATTTTTAAATTTTTTTAGGAGCGATTTAGTTAAGTAGCAGAAATTTAATTATATACAGTGTGATCAGTTAAGGGTACGGAGCGGCCATATCCCGGAAACTGCTGAGCATAGAAATTCAGGAAAAAAAATATAACTAAAGTGGCCATGAGAAATCCTGAAAATAATTTTTAAGTTCCGCATTTTGCCGCAAGAGGGCGTAATTGCGTTGCCGCAATTGCCAAGGCAGCTGCACAGAAACTTGGTGTACTTTTCCGCACCAAAAGGTTGTACACACCTCATCAACTTTTGACACTCTACAAAGCCCAGATTCGACCATCATTAGAATATTGCTCTCATGTCTGGAGCTCTGCACCCAAGCACACCCTTCGGCTACTGGATTCCATTCAAAGGAGAGCCATTCGTCTGATCGGCGACCCCGAGCTGACCAAGACCCTCGATAGCCTGGAGCATCGAAGACAGGTTGGTGATTTGGCTCTCTTTTACAGATATTTCCATGGCAGGTGTTCGACTGACATTGCCCACTTGATTCCACCTAGAGCAATGCAAAACAGAAATACACGGCAAACCACTGCCGCTCATCCATATGTTGTTCAGCTTAGTACTACTCGAACTTCATTGTTCAAGAATTCTTTCATCTGGAGAACGTCATCTTTGTGGAATGATCTTCCTGAGGTCGTGTTTCCCAATGAATACAATCTTCAACGTTTCAAGACCAACGTTAATCGCTTTTTTCGCACTCGCACCGCTCCCAGAGCGCCTTAAAGGATTTTTCCTACAGTGCAGGTGTTTTATCATAAAAAAAAAAAAAAAAATTGAGAAGTAAATTTTAAAATTTTATATATCTCCGAAAATTCCACATTAAGGTATATCTTTGATAACACCATTAAAAAGCTTTGATAATTATCCATCATTTTGGTCCTATGCTCATTGGCGTACCGACTTTAATAAGATGGGTGGAAGCTGTTGAAAGTGTAATCATTTAAATCGCTGTAACTTATAAACGACTTATCCGATTTTAGCAAACTAAAGACTGGTTGGAAGAGAAATGTATAAACTTTCACCAATCGGATTTAGTTGTCCATAATAATTCTTAAAATAATGCAATAGGGCGCAATTTGTAATAATACCACATTTTTTGATTTTACTCCAAAAAAATAAATCATACGGTATAATTATGATATTATAATCGAAAAGTAGATGAAGTTTGCTAGAAGAAATATTAAAACCGCAGCTCGATATCTCCGTTCGTTTCAGCGCTATCGCCAATAGAATAATTTTTAAAACTTTAAATGAAGAAGCGAGTGGGACGCCCCTGATATTTTTCCATGTGGATATTATTTCTGATTAGCCTGGTCAATTCTGCATCAAAAAGGTCTCTTGCGTTTTTCTTCTCAGGCGCACCTTTCTTAATTTAAATAATTAAATTAAATTAGCTCTACTATTTATTATTATTAACATTCATAATGAAAAATTTTGTTTTATAAAAATTTGTTGGAAATTAGTGAAATTACCACCTTCATTTAACAGGCATGCTTGCGCCCATTTAATTATTTTAATTAAGAACGGTGTGCCTGAGGAGAAAAACGTAAGAGACCATTGTTATGCAGAATTGACCAGGCTAATCAGAAATAATATACACATGGAAAAATATCAGTAGCGTCTTACTCGCTTCTTCACTTAAAATTTTAAAAATTATTCTATTGGCGATAACGCCTCTGAAAGGAACGGAGATATCGTGCTGCGGTTTTAATATTTCTTCTAGAAAATTTCATCTTCTTTTCGATTATGGTATCCAGGCCCGTTCCTGGGGTGTTTGGCGCCTACGTGCAGGTTTATTTGGTGCGCCTTAGTTAAAAAAAATGGTCCTATTTTTAAAAATATATTTCGGGAAAAACTGGTAATGTTTTCAAATGTATGATAAAAAATAATTAGAAAAATATTTATTAAATTACCAAAACAAACAAAATCACAAAAAATATTTGGTAAGTATATTTACAAGAAAATTAAAGGAGAATAAAATAAACAACAAAATATAAAACAATATTATACCTAGTACTTATATGGTAGGTACCTAACAGCAATATTTTAATGACAAAAAAATAAACTTTTCAAAAATAAAAAAATACTATTTTTGTAATAAACAAAACAAAAAAGGAACGATATACCTAAAATAATACACGTCTGGCTTTCACGGATGCAAGCTCGTTGTACATCTGATTATGATAAAGGATGAAGAGCCTCAGAAATATTATTTTCGATCGAAATAATGGCCAAATCTGATAGGCGTTCTTGACTTATAGATGTCCCTAAATAATTTTTTATTAGTTTTAACTTAGAAAAACTTATTTCACCTGAAGCTACTGAAATGGGTAATGTAAGGTATAAGTATATCCGTAAGACTATGAATAAATTTGGAAAAAGAGACTGTAGATTTTTTTTAGTTATATAATTTAAAATGTCTATGGGAAAAAATGAATCAGTAGTATTTTTAGGATTAAGAATTTCATATGTTTAAATTCATTATGTAAATCTAAGCCATCAATGTCTTCAGATATTACTCTATCAATCTCAACTTGCAATACGGTATCTAAATTTACACATGATTCTTTTATTAAGTCAGATTCTAAATTTTCAAAATTACATAAGAACCCAAATAAATTTTGAAATTTGTTTAAATCCTCAAACCGCCTTGGTAAAGACTGAATGGTTGTATCTAAGATTAGAAAATAATTGCTTTGGATCTGCTACAGATTCATTCTTACTTTCATATGAAAATCGTTGCTTAAATTTTCGTTGCCGTACTATTGGGAATACCTGCTCTACATCGTTTCTTGCTGCTTCTTCTTTAGCTTTATTGATAAGCAAATCAAAATTTTTGTCTGACCGTTTTTCGTCGAAATAAAGATAAAGATTTTTAATTTTTTTTATGGCAGTCATTTAAGTTTCTATTCGGATCTTGTAGTATTTTACTTACTATATTAATTTTTTCTAAAATATGCCAAATTAAAATCGAACAAATAAATTTAAAAGTCTTAAATGTCAAAGCATCCAACAAGGAAACTACAGAGAGAACACATGTTTTGTGCTATTATCAGTGACGGCTCGCGGTCTTATAAAATTTTGAAGTGCGGGTACTTAAACAAACATTGACTAAAAACCCGTGTAACAAAACGTCTCTCTTATCCTCATCTATCCAACGACTAAATGGAGTTTCCAACAAATTACAAACTATGTTATTAATTGGGTTCATTTTTAAAACACACAACTAAGTAGGTACGTACACTACTGAATTAACTGAAAAATAAAAACAAAACTTTTTAATCACACAGTAAATCACGTAAAAACGATACCTATAACCGTAAGTTTCGCGAAGTCTCAAAATAAAAAAAAAGTAATCATAGCAACGGTGAATATCAAAGCCATGTTGGGCTTTGGGTCTTCACTAGCTTTGAGCTAACTGACGCGGTCGACTGGGGCGCGCCAAAATGCACGAGTGTTTATAAATATTGTCCATCGGAGTTAACCGTGGCCCTATTATGCATAGCTACATTACTTTTTTACTACAATTAAATTAATATTATTAATTCGAACATAATTATTTTTTAAGGGCTGAAATGGTAGCTGTATTGGTACATTAATATTTAATATTGTCGAAAAACTTTCCTCCTGGTTTTATTTTTATCTGGTGAAGAGCCCCTTCACCTACTTCATCTGACGAGCCGCCACTGGCTATTATTAAGGCAAACGCTTGGTAAAATTTTTAGACATATTAAAATGATAAAATATATGATTTTTTTAAAAATTTGTAATAAAGAATCCTGAATGACCGTAGATTTTGCGCCCCTAAAAGTTTGCGCCTGCGTGCATGCACGCCCTGCACGCTCGCCAGGAACGGCCCTGATGGTATCATAATGATACCATGATTTATTTTTTCAGAGTAAAATCAAAAAATGCGTTAGCATTACAAATTGCGCCCTCTAGAATTTTTTCTGAGAACTATAATGGACAACTAAATACGATTGGTGAAAGTGCATACATTTCTCTTCCAACCAGTCTTTGGTTTGCTAAAATCGGATAAGTTGTTTGTAAGTTACAGCGATTTAAATGATTACACTTTCAACAGCTTTCCCCCCTCTTATTAAAGTCGGTACGCCAGTGACTATAAGACCAAAATAATGCATAATTGTCCAAGCTTTTTAATGGTGTTATCAAAGATATACCTTAATGTGGAATTTTCGTAGATATGTAAAATTTTAAAATTTACTTCTCAATTACGCCCTCTTGCCGCAAAATGCGGAACTTAAAATATATTTCCAGGATTTTCTCATGGCCACTTTAGTTACAATTTTTTTTTCCTGAATTTCTATGCCTAGTAGTTTCCGAAATATGGTCGCTCCGTACCCTTAACTGATCACGCTGTATAATGTGAAATTAAAAATAAATCTTAATAATATACTGAAACAGGAGTGTTTCTTTAATCATACTGTGGTCATACAGTTGTCTTATATATTTAGACATTAAAACTGAAATTATAATTTTTTTTTCCGAGGGCCCGTCCATGCGCCGGATGTACTTAGGCCAGGTTTGGCCCATTGTGCTCACTCTGTTTGGTTGTTACACCCACTCCGTGATCCTAGTCCCTTGCACTAGTTTGTGTAGGTCAACTGGAGAGAGGGTAAGGATGTTCTCTGGTTTTAGTTTTGGTTGCCTGAGTATTTGTTGCCTCTTTCGATCTAGTGACTCGTCATAGCAAACTATGTGCTGTACAGTTTCCCGGTCTTGTCCGCATAATCTGCTGTCAAGGCCTCCATTGTATAGTTGCATTCTTTGTAGATGGTTTTTGACAGCCATGTGTCCTTTCAGAATTGTTCTCAGCTAATTCCTGTTCATTTAAAACAACTGTTTCGTAAGTCTTAAGTCTGGATCCCAATGAAGCTTTTGCTGTAATGTAATCACTGTCTGTTGCTCCAGTGAATTTTGTGTTTACTCCTGATCCACCGCTTTATGGCATCTCGTACCGTGCACCTTGGCACTCCGAGTGCCGATTCTGGACTAATAAATGTATTTTCGGAGCCTTTCCTTGCAAGTTTATTGGATTTTAATTTCCTCTAATACCTTCGTGTCCTGTTACCCACTGCAGTATTACTTTGTTTACTTTTGCCAGGGCCTCCAGTTCCTCCTGACATTACCATACCAGTTTTGACGTTACCTTGTTGCATATTAGCGATATTACCATACCAGTTTTGACGTTACCTTGTTGCATATTAGCGATCTAAGGGCTGCCTGACTGTCAGAATATATATGGATTCGCTTATTGAGGTAAGCCCTCCTATTGTTTTTGTACGCACATTGCAATATGTCGGAGATTTCTGCTTGGAACACTGTGGGAGACTTTCCCAGAGAAAATAACGCATTTTTCTCCGGTCTTAATCCGTGTATCCCCGCTCCGGTAATAATTGCTTTTACAACCACAATCGTAAAATATAATTTTCAATTTTCGTCGCCCAGATAGGAATTCAAAGCGCGCGGATTTTCCGGAAAACCCTAAAGTTTACAAGAAAACCAGTAATTTTATCGAACTTTGAACGGTGTAATCCCCGTATAAAACCCCACGTTCCTTAATAGGGCTTTACAGTAATATAAAGTAATAGCATTCTTCTTAACAAATTTAACCAGTGTTGTAAGTATTGAGGAATCGATATAACCGCTAAGAAATTTAATTACCGAAGGAATTGCTAAAGTGCTTTTGTTTTGTGGAACAAAGAGTAATAAACTTCTTAGAAATCTAATAGTAGTCGGAGCTGATGACTAAATAAAAGTGTAATGGGTGTAAAATAATTTAGAAACCTTATAATGTTGAATAGAGTCACGTAGATCATTTACGAGTAATTTTTTAATTTATTGTTTAATACAAATTTTATTACAAATGACCATATAGGTGGTCTGTTATGAACGCGCCGTAGAGTATTCACCTAATCTACACATGAAAAAATTGGTTAGGGCTAAATATGCCTTAACATAAAGAAAAGTTTACTCCATTAATTATATTGAACACAATCCGTTTCTGAGATATTTGTATTTTTTAACAACATTGCGTAGAAAATTTCATTTTCGAGAAAATTAATTATAGTCTATTTCGGAAAGGTGTAGAGTAATAAAAACTCATTAGTAGTTATTTTCCTACAAAGGGACTATAGAGTGACCCAACTAATATTTAAGCCACTTTCATAATTTGGCATTGATTTCTTTGCAAAGTTCTTAATTTTCATCAAGTGCAGGTAGTACCACCCGGGTTTGGGTCAATTTATGGGTTATGCCTATTGTTATCCATTCACAAATACTGAAAATGGTGTAACAAAGGCGTGTATTATATACATAGTATTAGGTTCACTTATTGTTAATTAAACATTATAAAAACAATACATTATACAGAAATTAAATTATAAAACATCATAATATTCTTCGTTATCTAAGGAACTGTCATCTCTTCTTGACGTTATAATTAACGGATCGACAGTCCGATCGATCAGGTGGTCAAGAAACCAAATTTTCTCCTCTTCTTTAATGACATGATGGACTGCTTTTCGCCAGTTCTCTGGTGTCACTTCCTTAATGGCTTGATCAAACAGTTACTTAACGTCTTTCATTTGAATGTCGTGTTGTGTCTTGCTACAAATCCTTTCACTTGCGCCCATATAAGTTCCATAGGATTTAGTTTGCAATAATATGGCGGTGTGCGCAGCACAGTTTCACAAAATAACACCTTACGACTTAAAATAACGTTCTTTCTTTATTTTCACTTATAGGACAGAAAATAAGCGCGTTAAAATAAATAGAAAGTTTATAATGAAAAAATGAATATAAAAACATTCTTGAACGTGGTACAGACAGAATATCAAGAAGAAAGTAAAAAAAAAATATTGAAACAACCAATTTAAGAGATTTTATAGTAGTTTGGTAAATTTTTACCGAAATTTGGGCGTGGTCCCGAAAATTTTCCGTCTGCGGCGCTTTTTTCATTCCCCCATCTTTGCTAAACCCCTCACATGGTCAACTCCTAGCTAGGCCCCTGATGTGGCACTCTGTATAAAAAATAGCGACAGCGATCGTACTTATTTAGCACACGTTCGCTATCGCTATTGCTCATACAGAGTGCCTGTCCTGGTCGCCTATCTGGATCTCTACTTTATACACTAAATATTTGATATTATCCCAGAAGAAAAAATCTAAACGGTTAAGGTCAGGGCTAAGGGGTGGCCATGAAAAATTGCTATCACGGTCAAACCATCTATTAGGAAACCACTGGTTAAGACGTAAGTAGGATTTTTTTTCTGGAGAGAGAGACAGGGACATTTCTTTATATGGTACCTAGTGAAGAAGGCGGATAAGCGCCGTAGGCGAAAAAATTTCGGGGCCATAGCCAAAGTTCGTTTAAAATAAACTAAACTAAAAAGTATTAAATTTCGACAAGTAAATAATTTCCTCTCCGCCTCTGCATGGTTGGATTAAATTTGTTTTTGTAAATGTTTTTTTTACTTTTTTTTTTGATATTCCTAGTTGGCTCTTTATTAAAAAAAATAACAATTTTATATATTTTAGTGAAAAATATGAATATTGGTGTCAATCCAAAATTTTAACATAAGACTTATGTATGACTCTAACCAGCATTTTTTGGGCTCAGTTTTTCATGATTAAAAGTAAAGTAAATATCGCTCACCACGCCAAAATTGATGATTTTTTGAGAAATCATGTATTTTGTTCTGTAGATCTAAGAGCAGTTTTTGGTGCAAATGCTTAGGTTTGAAAATACTCCTTTTTGTGCCGTTTTGTATATTTATAATAAAGCATTCTCGTTTCTTCCCACACTATTTTTTTTACTATAAATTATCACACTTCTTCTAGAAAAAATGTTTCAATTAAAATTTTTACTTTAATTTTTTTTTTTAAATAAATACATAATTGTTTTTGTTTTTGTTGTAAAAATATTTTATTACATTGGGTTATATTTTTGTTGATTTAAAATAGCTCTAAAAAATGGAAAACGGAACAGACAAGTATATAATAGAAAAATGTATAAAATATTATTCTTTTTACTCGTTTTCCTTTAAAATGGTGTCATAAATCAATAACTAAAACGATATGCATCTGAAACCTTAATCTCTATATAAAACAGGACTTTTAGAAGGAAGAGTTTAAAAACTAAACGTTTCCTACAAGACCTTTGTAATCGAGGCCAAGAATACATTATTTAAAAATTTAAATTAAGAGTCCAAGGGTGAGACGAAAAATTAGGTTGCAATTAGACTTTAAGCCCCGAGCTCCTAGCCCCCCCCCCCCTTAATACGCCACTGATAGAGATTATGTTTATATTAATTTAAAAGATATTATATTATTTCATTTAAAAAAAATCATTTTTCTAATAGCCCTTGTAATACCATTATTGTTATCGATATTTCCTAGCATCACCCTTAAATCTTAAATCCAGACCAACCAGTCTAACCTGCTGTAACAAATTGATTATCACAATACCCCAGTCACGAAAACCAGTAAACCGCACTTCCACCATTCCATTGCATTCTCCTGCTAACTGCCGTTTTGCAGCAATGACTCCTGCTTCCCGCTTCAGCACTGTGGAGGACATTTTCCTGATATATTATGCCTATGCCCGTGACAGTTGATATATTGGGATGAGTCACTGTAATGTGCGCCTTTGGAAGAAATTTGGGAAAAGATGGGGTTTGGAAATTTAATATTTTTGTAATTTATGGCGGAAGGAGAGAAAAAATAGTAAATAAATGATGACTGGTTGGTAACAAGTTTGGAAATATTTTAAATAAGCGATTAAATATAATGGCAAGGATTATACATAGTTTTCTTTTTAAAAAGTTAGAAAATTATATTAGTTATCTATAAGAATCAGTGATGTAAAATAAATAAGGACTCGTTACAAAGTAAGGGTTACTATGTGATCACTAAAAGTAACGAGTCTTAATGTTATAAAGGACTCGTTACTTTTGGCTTTTCGTTACTCTGAATTTAAATCTAAGTATTCTACCCAGAATTTTACAACGGACGGCTTCGTTCGTGGACTTGATAGCCAATAACGGACGACAGACAAAACGTATCATACAAATTTTTCGTGCTGAATTTTGTCTTTACCTTGTCGGGCGACCGACGCGACGCCGACGACATGTCATTTTGCATGTATTTCGGAGAGATGGCATTTGACTGTGAAGTTTTTGATGAGAATGGAGTGGTATTTTAGAAGGTAATAAAAATGTATTAATATAAAGAGGACGATGAACACTTTTTTTTCTTTTTTAGAAGTTAGTGTGGAGAAAGGGAAGAAGTTTTTGACTTTTTCCTTATGTTCCGATTTAAAAAAATCTAGAATACTGTTACTATATGGGTAAATCTGTAACCTTTTTTAAGAAAATCTGTTAGGACTGAAAAAATAATTGTGGCATTACTGGTACTAATGTACAGCTTGGCCCTAACTTTCTTTCTATTTTTAAAAGCGCAGCCTCTCTGGTTTACAATAAAATCTAGTAAATCTTACAATAAAACTAGTAAATTTTACAATAAAATATAGTATAAGCAAATAAAGAAATAATATTTCTTATTATTTAATAAAATATTTTATAAATCTTAATAGAAACTATTATGAAGATGATTATAAACTATTATAATAATTTATATTATCAAAAATAATATCCGTCACTAAATGAAATATAATAATTTTATTGTAAACGGTATTATAAATGTAATTACAAAACAATAAAATTGACGTAACCGAGCGATTCTTTATAAATGGCCGTTTCTTTATTGCAACCTTGTATTTGGGTGGGCGCCTTTATACCGAACTGGAGGGCGAGCAAAAATAGGGAAGCGCGTAGACTAGTGGGGCGGGGGTAGGCATTCACCCCTGGCCCTTTTTTCTCTTGTAAGGAGTGGTTGGTAAAAAAAATAGTAGGTTTACTTAGGCCTGAGAGGCCCATTTTATCCTTTATAGCATTCAAACCACTAGTATCCACGTAGCCCATTCTTTTGATGTCTCCAGAGGTGTGGGCTAGTCTGCACACGACATTTATTATCCACTAAATTGACAAATATACTTTTTTTAAAGTTACTCGATGTTTGACGCCAGCTTTTTGCACGCAAATTGTTACAACTCCAGCAAACTTATAATTGTGCAATATTAACTGGACGATTTTATTCACGAGTAATTTAATTTTCGTAATTAAAAGTTTTGCTAGTTAAGAGTTTTTACCGACTTTACACTTTTGCCGAATGGCTTTATGCCGATTGTGTTGCCTTCAATGCCATTTTAGTGGCGCCGAATAATGTCGAAAACAAGCTATGTTCAGCAGGGACTTATTATTTGTACGGTTGGATATGATTTTTATTTTGTGGAGTTAAAATTTAATTACCACACAAGGTGGAGTCTCCAGATAATAGTTTTAGTGTACAACCGAAACTTTTACATTTTATCGCTCAATATAACTATACTAAGGAGGCGCCTTAGCAACAGCGGCGCGCCAGGGGGGGGGGCACCGGCCCAACCTAGAAACATGGTGCCCCCCCCAAATTTGAGGGGTTCGGTTTTATAAGGGAATTTCCTAGGGACTTAGTTAGGAAAGCTGTCAGGAGAAAAGAGTGGTAGCATGCGCAAGTTCAAGAGAACGAGGACCTCTTTTTTTTTTACGTGGCTGTGGTTATAAGAGCGTGGGGAAGGCGGCGACCTTTTTTTTTTTAGAAGTCATTTTTCATTGCATACGAGGGTAGTGCCCACTCTAAAATCATTGGGCCTGCTTGTGCCCACCTATCCCAAAAATTGTCCTCGTCAACAATAACTCATTCGTATAAAAACTGATTGTTCTTGTTTTGGTGGTGACATTTGTCCAAGACATAGCCAACATTTAGTCCAGGCGAATAAGTTTTTTGAACCGTTAAATTAAATAATAAAGTAAATGGTTTGCTCAAGAGTATCTAACAACGACACAGATAGGGTTGCCACCTCTTCAGGTCTGACCTGGATTTGATTTAAAGTCTCCAGGTTGATACGCTCTGACTCCAGGTTATTGGTTATTCCACAGTTGAGTATTGTGTAACCAAAGACCATTTTTGATTTTGCATGGAGAAGCTCCTGGTTATTGGTAGATTGGTAGAAGATACTTGAGATCGGGGAGTAGGGTTACACTGTGTAGACCATTTTTTTTAGTCAAGTCACCTTTCATTGGGAAGTACAACGAGAATGCGGGAGGGCGACGTTTTTTCTTAGAAATCACTTTTGATTGGGGGAAATATAAAATTCACAGCATAGACTCCAGGTCAACGACAATAAAAGGGTGGCAACCCTAGACACAGATGGCGCTCTGTGCAACATCGTACCAGTGTGTCTGATTCTAGCTTTACTGATCTGACAAAATGAAAGAAAACATCTTTATTTGTTTTAATAAAAAGTAAATATTTTATTTGTACAAAATTATTGTTTAATGTTTAAATTATAAATGATTTTTTTCAGGCCTGTTGCATGGAAAATTAGAACAATACGACAGTCAAAAAATAATTATTAATTTAATAATGCGCCCTTAAATTCTTTTTTCGGCTGACGACTTTTTGTTGGGTTGTGGCTCGTACCAGGTCAAAACAACGGAGTCATCTTGGCTTGTTTTAATAAATTGGTGTAGCAGACCCTACACTATCAGTCGGACTGACAGTCCTGAATGATATCCTTTATCATTCTCAAATTAGTCCTTTTTCTGATGATAATTTACATCTGTCCGACCATAAGTCCTTGAAGATCAGAATTACTGTCATTTCCTTATCAAGACTGTCAGGCTGACTGATTGTGTAGGGTCTGCATATGATTTAATGTTCACCGTTAAATTTTTAAGTTTTATTTTGTATTTGTATCGTTCGTTGTCAGTTTTTGTCAATTATTGATATTTAAGCATTACTTTTTGGATTTTAGTGTTTTGACCCTTTTTAGTATAAACATTCTTGACTCAAGAACAACCGGTCTAGGGTCAATAGCGACCGCTCTTAGATCATGATAGTAACTTTCAACAAAGAGGAAAAGTATTTATTTCTGAGTCTAATAGGAAATTTATGGCAAAGAAATTGCTATTTTGGACCAAGAGCATTTGGACCTATTTAAATGCGCGAAGCTTTTGAATTAAAGGCATTTCTCCCAAAATATTAGTCTTTTCAGTGTATCTTTGACATCTGTGCCACTAACCGAGATACATAGTTCAAAATTACTTGTAGGGGTTCGACTGTCACCAACTATAACCTCTAATATTTGATAAACTAGTTCAAATTTGGTATCAATAGATAGCTTAGTGTTTAAACTTTATTTGTCTTGTAATAGATTTTAAATTTAGAGCTTTCTTTGGAAGAAAATAATTCTTAAATTTGGTCCAGTTATATCAACACAAATTATGACGTATTTTGATGAGAAACGGGATCAAAGAGTAGAACTTTCGATATATTTAAATTGAGTGACAGCGGACAGCAGAAAGTGGGCTTATTTTACAGGCGATGATGGACTATTAACGACGACATTTCACAAAAAGCAATATTTTTACACTATACAGCCAAACGATCTGTTTATATACATTCTTCTCTAACTCAAAGCGTTCTTTAAATCCTGTAAAATGCACATCATTCTTAAAAGTAATAAAATCTTTAACGGCGGTAGTAGAGTCGTATAATATCGTCTGCAAATCTACAACTACTATTCAAAAGTATTTCAAGAAATAAATTATAGTGGATTCTAAGCACCAAACTTAAATTGATTATAAACGAACGAACAAACCTATAAAATGTTATTTATGTTTGTTGTAGAGACGTATAAAAGCGTAATAATTTGAATAGAAACTATAGTGTAGAAGTACAACAGGTATACTGGGTGACACAAATTGGATGCTTACGATTGGGATCTTGTTACGGCGGCGTGCACTATGTCCAGGATTTTTTCTTTCTGCAATGCTGGATTTTGTCGTTGGATTTATTCATTCCAAAATAAATTTAACCACAAACAGGAACAAACTCGCTATTAAATCTAACCGTCAGGTTATGTTAGGTTAAAGTGGCATACCTTTGGTTCTGACCAAACAGTCTCACGTAGTCCTATTAGGTCCGTTGTGATACCACACGTGAGAACCCACCTTCATTAGATCTCTGATGGTTAGTGCGGCGTACACCACAGAAAGATTTTAACAACTCATTCAAACCAGTCACTACTATTCAGAAACCTGCTTGGTCGACCAAGTTATAAGTTGCTTAGTTCCTCCAGACTATTAAAAAATGATTCACCCAGAGCAGTAAACCTTCTTCTTGCGAGGCTAGGGCATTCACACAGAAAATGTTGAATACTTTCTTCCTCTTCCTCATCTCTGAAACTTCTGCAGAAGTCGTAAGTGAATATTTGCATACGTTCGGCATGTCTACCGAAGAGGCATTGTTCGGTAACAACCGCAGTAATATTTCTCACATCCTTCCGACTATGCTTCAATAATAGCTCTGCGGTTCTCTTTTTATCAAATATGGGTCACAGTTGACTAAATGTGCTACAGGTTGTTAACATGTGTCCATCTGTTTTGTGCAAGCTGCTTGGCCGTGTAATCAATCTCCTCTTTGACTAATCGCAGTGGTCTGTTCACCGTATTATCTGCTAAAGATCCTGCCAGCGCCCTCTCTTGCTAGCGCCTAAACCTAACCGTTACTTTGATAAAAACTGTCACTCCGCACTCTGTATTGAAAATACATATTATTCAAGCCACCAACAACTGTTTCCACTATTTTCGCGCTATTTTTTGAAATCAACCAATCAAAATGGTAGTTCTCTATAATTATCATCAGCATAGGACTGCTGCTGTTTCTTTCTATATATTTTAACGGACACTATTTTATTTATACTTACACAAGGCATCTACGGATTAGTGCTGCACACCAGTGGGCGACTGCAGCGCGATCTAGATCTGAATCTACAAGACCGTAGAGATGTGTAGGAAAGCGGAAAAAATGTTTCCTATAGTGGATGGGTGGCCGTTCCATGCTTGATTTATTTATATCTCTATGTTTCCACGTTAGATGGCTATCTTTTGGATTGAGTTAAGTCCAGCAGATGGCGATACTAGGTTTTCATCACATTTTTATTCGTAAAAACGTCTTGAAAACATATTTTCGCTGTAGTGGGAATTGCTTACAGGTTATGGCTTTCTGATGAGTCCCGACAAGGACGAAACAGCCTGTCATTGTCTACCTGTGCGGCCTGTGCCCCAGGGAACCCATTACCTTTGGCGTTCCTGTGTACTTTAATGCAAAAGATAGACGCACTACTCTGTCGGCTTGCCGCTAAGTTTAAAAATGCATTAATTCTCGGCGCGTTTTATCAAAGCATCGAAATATTTATTTAACAAATAACAACTGTTCAAAAATATGCATTTCGCAAATTTAAAATCATGTTTCTTGTTATTTTCCTAGATAAACTGAGTCTTTGAAAAAAAATTTTTTTTGATTATTAATAAAAATGATTAAGTTTCTAAATATTACGAGTTTCAAATTATTAAACGTTTTAGTTTAATTTAAACAATAATGTACACGTATTATTAAAAAAATTGGCATAAGGGCAGTGGCAGATCCAAGATTTGGCTGAGGGGGGGGGGGGGGGGGGGGGGGAGAGGTCCGGCGACTAAAAAAAAGAGCGTATCCCTGCTCTAAAAACCTTCCTAGTCTAGTAAATTTTTAAGGCTCAAATTAAACAAAATACACGTATTGTAAGGCTCAGGATGGGGGACTGCTTCCTCCCTCTGGATCCGCCCCTGCATGAGGAATAAAAATAAAATTTTAATAAAGTGTTTATTTCTGTCGAACCAATAAAATTAATTAAAAAAATATTGATTGTGACGGTCGGACACCGTGTATAAGAACTTTTTATTAGTACACTCGTAGGAGTTTAATGAAGATGTTTCAACCCGAGGACCGAAATGATTATGTCTCGACGCGATCTATTGTCACATGAATAATGGCAAAGGAGTTCGTCACCAGAAATATTAGTAAGATGGAAGTCGTAAACGTCAAAGTGTATGATTGACAACGTCTTATGTTCAAGATTTATTATTCTTTTAAGCTGGTTACTGAATATACTAATCGGCAGAGAGGCCACCGTGCAGCTTTTGTGTGATGGTGTGCATCACGTCAAGAAATGAAATAATACATTTTTGAAAGAAGAATATTTGTTTCTTTTTACTTCTTTATTTAAAAAAAATATTTGGTATTTTGAAGTCAATGCTTTTTTGAATGATAGAAGAACTTTGGACTTACATTGTCTTTATTTGTTTTTAAATCACAACGTTTCAGCTCGTAAGTATCTCCAGTCGTCTTCAGGTGAATACTAAATCTATTGTTCCTTGAACTTCTTCCAGTATGGTTTTTTATGCAGCATTTGAGCTTCTGTGCACTTTATGTGTTGAACGTGTGTCCAGGCATGATCAACTGCACCTGATTTTACGGTTTCTCCTTTAAGCGTATTGTTTCTGTGTTCCTTGATCCTTTTTTTGTTAAGTAGATGTAAACTTAAAATACCGCACACGAACTGAACGTATGACTGCACCCATCTCAGTTATGCTCCAGTGCATTTAGCTAGTATAAGTAGAGCTGTAGTCACTGTACTGATTTAGTATTCACCTGAAGACGACTGAAGATACTTACCAGTTGAAACGTTCTGATGTAAAACAGACAATGCAAGTCCAAAACTCTTATCTTATTCAAGAAACATCAATATCTAAAGCCTTCAAACAAACACTAACTGAGTTTTGTTTAAAATAATAATTTTTTCCACACCACTTGAAGGTTCCCTATACTATAAGAAGTTTCGTATTTTTTCTAATACAGTAGATATCAAAATACAAATACCACATCACATCGTGCTACCAAGAAGTGGAACTCTTTTGTTTTCGTCAGTACATACTGACGAGGTAGTGGTTTATATCTTAGTACGCGAAAGTCTTAATTTTTTTTTTGACTTCTTGGGCCAGGTGGTCAGATAGTTGCGGCTAAGCTGTTTGATGTCGGCAACCTTTTTATAAATAAATTTTCGATGGTGTCTTCTATATATTTCCAATCAATTTATAACTCATAGCAAATATCTATAACTAGAGATGAAATATTTATATTAGAACCATAGGTGTACCCATTTTTACCTATTGACATGTAATATTTCCCAAAATCCTTATGAAAATACCTGCTGGTGCTGTGCCAATGCCTGTTTTAAAAAGAAATGTTCTATATTGGATGTTATGCACCACCCGACACTGTTTCGTAGATAAGTTAAATCAGAATTTAATAGAACCAAACCAACAACGCAATTGTAGACAGCTCGAAAAAATTTCCAGGGTTCGCAGCAATTTGGGGGATTCCTATGCTTCTTTTCCCTTTGTCCGCATGGTACGATGCTGTTCTAATTCAACTACTTCGTTGCAGCATTACTAATAACGTAATAACACAAGTGGGTCGCATCAAATACTAGTTTTTCTACTCCCACATGGAAATTTGCTGTTTCCTTTACACTTAAGTGGCGAGTAAAGTAGGCTATTCCAGTTAACTACGCGGCAAAATTTTATAACAATCCTAGATAGGTAATGAGACTGACCAATCACATTAGTCAATTACTAGCCATTGTTGTTCTTAAAGGTACTGACCAATCACAGTATATTATTTTTACTGAGGCTCGGCCTTCTTTTTCAAGACACTAAATTATATAATTTAAATGCATATGGTACAATTTGTTATTAATTTGTTCAATATAATAAAATCTAGACGCATTTATAATAGATTTATTAATAATGCTACCTTCTTAATATGCATAGAAAATTAATTTCATGTAGCGTCATTTATCAGTTGGTTTTCCCATAATTAGTTTAACATTTCGATAGTCGAGAAGTAGAGTGTTTTACTATGGATCCAATGGTCGTGAGTTCGAGCCCGGCAACCTGAAAAGAAAACTTTTTTTTACATTTTTTAGCATAAGGTTTGTAAGTTTGATCGTAGAAAAAATATACTGTTCAACTCTAGTGGATTGTCCATATTGCCCTCGGAAATTTGAGCACTCTGCCTACGGCGTCGTGCTCGATTTACTTTCTCGTGCGATATGGACATCATATCCACTCTTGTTGTACAAACTACTATTTTAGATGCCAGAGTATCGGAAAACTTTAAAGTCAAGTCTATTAATTTGTAGCAGATTTAGGTGTTGATTTTGTGTTTTAACTACATCTATTTATGTCAATTAACTCTAGCTAGACTAAACAAGAATATTAGCATTAATTGTTTATGATTATGTAACTAATAACCATTTTGAGCCAGCTTAGACGACCGATGTTTAATATCGATTTAGCCAACATTTTCAGCTTAAAACCCCAACTTTTAGATAATAACCATCTTGATAACACATTACACTTTCTTTGCATTATTTCTCTAAATAATAGCCGGCTAATCTTCGGTAATATTGGACTTTACGAACAAGTCTTCAATCAAACTTTTAAATATTTAAGACATCGCGTCGTCGCGTCGCTGGTAGTAAAACTACATACAGGGAGTAGTCATAAATAAAAATAGTAGTTTGTACAACAAGAGTGGATATGATGTCCATATCGCATGAGGAAGTAAAACTTCCGAGTGTATTATGGACAGTCCACTCAAGTTATATTACTATACAACTATATTTTTTTACGATTCAATGTCCGATCTTCATACTAAAAATTAAAAAAAAATATTTAAATTAGTCATCATAATTTTCTGTTTAGTTTAGCCGTGAACGTGTGGGAATGATAATAAAAACAATTGAAGAAAAACTCATTTCGTTGGCAAATTCAAGGACCAAATTACACTTTCTTACAATCGGCCTTTTGCAGAACACCAGACAAAAAGCGATATATTTATTAATAAAAATAAACAAATTCTTTTTGTCAACCATAGCTAGTTTGACTAAATTGTTCTGCTGAAATGCACAGAAGAAGAAAGGGTTTGTTTGGGTTTTTTCTGCTTGCTAGAATGTTAAAAAAATATATATAAAAATCTTTGTGAAAAGTGCAAAACCACGCCGATTAAGATGTTTTGTGAGCTTCATACTCATAACAAAAGTTTGTATTTTTTACCCTCTAAGGGTGGTTATAGGTGACTTATATTTCACCCAACTTAATTTTTTAACCATAAAAATACATTAAAATTAAAAACAATAGGATAGCCAATTTTCTCTTTAAAAGAGCTGTCCAAAAATGTAGTGGTATCTTCCCATTAAATAAAATTAAGTTGGGTTATGTATCACCTTATACAGGGGATAAAAAAATGTTTGTGTCAAAATGTAGCACATACAAAATCGCAATCGATATATTTTTTCCATTTTTCAAAAATTGAATTGCAGAGAGGTGTAGTCAAGCGCAAGAATGTTCCCTATTCTAGCTGTGTGAAAAACCGTGTCTTATATATTTTAAGTTCTATAATTTCACGTCTATTGGCTTTGTCTCTTGCATTGGAGTTGATTCCCATAGATGGCGTTACTAGATTTCACTTGTTTATTTCAATAGGTAAATGTTGAAAATGTATTTTTGCTATTTTTGGAGTTGCTTACGGGTTTTGGCTTTCTGATGGGTCCTTATAATGCAGAAACCACTATCATTGTCAACCCGTGCCACAAGAAACCCATTATTTCGGGGTCCCTGTGTACTTTATTGCAAAAGATAGATGCACCACTTTGTCCGCTTGCTGCTAACTTTTCTTTCTAAGAAATTTAATGGTCGCAATTAGAATAATAAATTTCTTGTTAAGTTCCCAAAAACGTTTGACTAATATCATTCAATTGTATAATTACATTTTTGTTGTGAATACGCATTATATAAATACAAAATGATTTATCTATATTACAATATATAGGTATAGTTACTATGACGATGTAAATTCACAAACTTTATGTAGCAAATAATACTAAGACATCTGTACTTTAATTATGCGATTTAACAAAACTTTTAAAAGTTTTCTAGTAAAATATATGTACTTAAGCCTGTCTAATCTTAATAATTACCGAGCTGTTTTCCACTTTTTAATGCAAAATGACCCTAAATTTGCAAAACACTTCAAAAATAATTACATTTTACTAAATTCTGTAAAGTCACTGTAAATTGTCCGTGATCAATGTTACGAAATTTGCTTTAAATTACCCAATAAAATTAAAGAGCACATTTAAATTATTGCAACAAGCTCTTCTAAATAATGTTAGTTAGGTCCAGGTTCGTTCTTGACAGCTTTACTTGTAAATTAAAATAGTTTTTATAATGATCAGCCAGTTTTCGAGGGATTGTAGAGTTTTTAGAGAGCTTAAAGCCCTTATCGAGGAAAGACAGGTCTGGTCCAGGGCTTTAAGCAATTAACTTCAATAAAATCCTTTACAAACGTGCTTAGTAACAATAATGGAACAAATACCTTGTAAGGGCTTGAGGCTAGCTGCTTGAAGCTCTTTTTCGAGGAGCTTCCCAAGCTCTGCTTTAAATAATTTACTTTTGTGACTATACCTTATAGGATGCTACGAAATAAATCGGCCAAGTTAACAATGTGAAACCCGTAGAATGTTCTTGAATACATAATCAATTTAATAATTTAATTAATACTTTGGGGGATTTTTCAGACCTTAATCTTGCTTTGGATATAGGCTGTTTGCGAGTAAAATGAATACGCTTTTTTGTCCGTGGTGGTTTTAGTTACAAACAGTATGATTAGTTTAGGGGTTTCTCAAAATTAATTATAAAGTTTTTTTCTCATTGACTAGATTTCTAATAAAATTTTATTATTTTCTTTCAGTAAAACATTTTACTTGAACACCATTTAAATTAGTTGTCCCGTTTTCCCTAATTTTGTTTGAGAATTTTTTTGGCCGCCCTATATCCAAAATGGTCTCGCGTCCATTGGACGTGGAAAATTGGACGCACGACTATTGGTCGCAGTCAATTGGACGCGCGACAATTGGACGCGTGCGAAAATTGGACGTGGGACAATTGGACGCATGTGACAATGGGCTCTTTCACTAAATTTTGATTTTGGTTGTAGTGTATAAAGGAACATAAAATAAAATTTTCTGTGTTTTTACTTTCTGATATTTTTAAGCCATTACTGAGAAAACAAATAAATAAAAAAACTATAGAACAAAAACGCGGACTTTATCGAAACTACGTCATGAAAATGGAACTTGACAATGTTGCCAGTGTTTTTGTAAAATGTTTATATTGTAATACGAATAATGACTGAAAAATAATCCAATAGAAATAATAGTCCAAAACGGACTTATCTGGAATAATAAAAAAATTACCATATCATTTCTCAAGTACTATATTTTGTCTTAAAATAAATTTAATAAACTTCTAAGCACAATATTTTTCTTAGACCGTATGTAACTTATAAAACATTTTACATTTGGCAACACCGAAATTAATCCCAGAAGGCAGCTTGGATGACAGATTAAAAAAATCCTAACCCACTTTATTTGTTGACATTTCAATGGTTTGATATTTTATTTTTGGTTTAAATTAATTTACATGTGTAAATAAAAGTGTCTACCAAAAAACCTAAGCGTTGTGTTGTAAAGTGCTGCTCAAATACCAGCGTCAGCGTTCCAAATAAAATATTCATATCATTTCCAAAAGGAGAGGCGCAACTAATCAGAAGAAAAGAGTGACTGATGGTTAGGATTGCCCCACACGTAACTCTCGAACTCGAACCTTATAATATGGTTTGTGAGGACCATTTTAATGTGAGTATTATTTAAACAGCACAAGACATCTATAGCAATAAAAAATATTTTTTTTAAACGAAAAGAACTAAACTTGTAAGTGTTTTATGAAAAATGAATATAACTTGTGTAAAAGTCTCTTTAAATTAAATTGTATATTACTTATTTATGTTTGTTTTAGCTGCAGGAGGATGCAGCTAAATGGATTCACTATAAAACTATGGGCAATAGAATATTTTTAAAGCCAGATGTTATTCCTTATTTATATTTGAAGCGTCCACCAGCATCTGAACTGAAAAGCCAGCTAACCAGATCTGCCAAAAAAAAGAAAAATGGAGTTTGTTCATGCTAGAAACAAGACTGCACTACTTGTTCTATAGTTGTACCTGAGATTAATAAAAATGTTCCTTTAAAGCTATGTTGTTTATTATATTTTATATTAATAGTATTAACGTATTGAAACCAGATTGTCGGGGTCTTGTGATAAAAATAAATTGGGTATCAACCAAAATGCGTTTTAATTTACTTATTTCTCAAGCTTTCTACATTTTTTGACCAATTATACTTTCTTATATAAATTAAGTAGATTATAGAGTAGATTTTTAATAATAATTAACTTACCAGTAACTTTGACGGTGACATGACATGGGTAGAAATACTTTTCTCACAATTACAATGGCCCGGTTACCTCAATTTTTATTTTACTAATCAGGCAACTTTGATTGTAAGTAAATAATGCCTGCCAATGTCATTTATGTCCAGTGAAAGTTACCGGTGAATTATATATTTTTAAAAATCTTTTTTCGACCCAACATAACTATTCTTTTAATACTAATCATAATCATAAAAATTTTGGTTGAGCTAAGCATAAGCATTAAAAGAAACCTGCCTATAAAAGGTTACCTACAATAAAGTAAAAGATGGCAAATAAACATTTTAAACTGTATTATTATTCTTTTACATGTTTAACATTAATGGGAAAATCTGGCTTTCCCAACACATTTTTGCATAATTTATAATATTTGTACACTTTTCTTCACCTAGAGTAACTTCCATAATATTAACTTGAGGATTCCAAGTTACCAATGTTGGTCCTGCTTTATTTACTAATGAATCCAAGTCCATTTTTGCATCCCCTACCTTGGTTAGTATTGCTTATTTCCAGTAACAAATTACAGAAGTCACTGAAGGCTCTTCACTTCTCCTATGTAGCCATAAAAGAAAGGCAATGCCATGTTTACAGTCTCCTAAAATACAATAAATTGGTATAAATAACAAATAAATGTACAGCAAGCAGTCGTTGAAATGAAATTTTAAGGTTTACCATTACATTTGACAAATTAAAAGATCTTCTTCTTTCGAACCCTACTTAACTTTTACTTTGAAGGTAAAAATGTGTACTTATGGAAAACTTTACGAAGGGTACTTTAGTGTAACCCAATATATCATTGTAAATTTAAATACAGAAATCATAGACTTACCTTCACTGGCAGCACAATCTTTGCATTCACAACTAATAACAACCTCTTATTTTAAATCAATTGTAGCTTCCACATAGTATCCTTTGTTGCGTACCTTATGTTCAGGTGTAATTTTAACATGTACAATACATAAATGATTTTCTCTTTTGACTTGAACATAGCCTACTGCATTGTCACTGTATGATGATTTTTGTGCTCTAAAAGTAAATAAAAATACATTGGTAATAAATGGAAAAGATAGTTTTAACCTCAGATCGAGCCTCAGATTAAATAATCTGACTTTAAAATTTGTTTTAGTTTATGTAAAAGCAAAGGTCGGAAAGACATAAAAAAAGAATATTTTAGATAATGTATACACTGGTTGTTTGTTGTTTAAAGGATAATTTGCAAAAAAGTCTACTTACTTTGTTGTTTTTAACTTCAGCACTGAAAAAGTTTGAGTTTGTAACGAAAAAGTCGTTCACCATTTAGGCATTCACCTTGCGAAGATTATCAGAAGATCCTTTCTCAAACTTGGTTCCATTATAAAGTAAAGAAAAAGACAAAACAAAAATTAATAAAAATTCCACACTGTTTCAGATGTCAACAAAAACATAAAAAGACGAACAGCTGTTTCCCGATCGATACGATCCCTGTAAGTTTTCATGCGCTGGTCCGCGCATGCTCAGTAGCAACGTTCTTTCAAACCTACGTCATAGATCGCGCCTGTTTTGGGTTTTTAAATTTGTTTCAATTTAAGCAGGTTTTTAATGAGCTGAAAAAAACTAATGGTATGACCCAGCAACAGTTTTATTGATCAAAACCACTTATAATAGCACTGACTTAACAATTTAAATGCCAAAACTATCAAATTTGAGAATAGTGAAAGAGCCCATTGGACGCATGCGACAATTGGACGCATGCAAAAATAAAAATAGTTTGTATAAGTATTATTGCAAATACCTGTAGGTATAACAAAGGGATAAATTATTTCAATAATAAATAAAAACCATTTCAAAATATAAGGGATTAAATACTGCCAGCTCTAGCATTTGTCCCACCAAACGATGTAATAACTGCTTTTCAAGAAATTCTCGATAGCAACTTTTATGTGTAGAATGAAGATTTGCTGGTACCTATCATAAATTACTTTGAGGACACTTGGATAGGTCGTACTGATAGACGCCAACGCCGAAGACCGCCACTGTACAGTGTTGAACTATGGAACGTCTATGCACTAGTAGAAAGAGACATTCCCCGAACTAATAATGCCATTGAAGGTTGGCATAATAGTTTCTCGTCCATCGTCAACGCTGTCCATCCATCCATATGGAAATTTATCAATGCCTTAAAAAAAGAAAACAGCCTAAATCGGTTGAAAATAGAGCAACTAATAGCTGGACAAATGCAACCCCAAAAGAAGATATATCGAGAAACTGCTCAAAGAATAAAAACAGTGGTCGCTGATTACAACAACAGACCAGTTTTAGAGTACCTGCGAGGCATTGCACACAATTTTCAATTGCAAGTGTAAGGAATTTTAAATTTAAAAAAATATTTGTATATATACACTTTCTTCTGTTAATAGTCTACATCGTGTAAATATGCTATTTTTTTATTTTGACAAACTTCTGTGCTTTTATTTTACATTTTCATGTGTTATTTTTATTAATAAAATATGACACTTTTATTCCTGTTTTATTATTCTATACTTTGCGACCAGTTGTCCCAGCGTCCAATTGTGGCCGCGTCCAACTGTCGCCGCGTCCAACTGTCACCGCGTCCAATTGTCGTAGCGACCAATTTTCCGCGCCCAATTGACCGCGTCTAATTGTCGGTAATCCTTTCAAAATATTTATACCGCGGGAACGGACATAAATAGGGGGACTCTCTCTCCTGGCGTATATAAGTTAATTTAAAAAAAAACTTAAATCATATCAAATTTAAAAATCAGCAGATAATAATTAACAACACATAGGAAAATATTATAAAAAATGTATTGCCTAAATATTAATACATTGTATTATGTTCTAAAATTATATGGTATTTATAACAAATTTTTTTTACTTATTCTTTCGCTTATTCTTTTGTTCGTTCTTTCACTCGTTATTTCACTGGTTCATTAGCTCATTCATTTCCCCGTTCTTTCGCTCGTTATTACGCCTGTTCTTTCGCTCATTCCTTCGCTCATTATTTTCCTTGTTCTATTGTTGGTTCTTTCGTTCGATTTTTCGCTCATCGCTTGTTCTTTCGTTCGTTGTCTCATTCGCTTTAACGGAAAATCGCAATAAATTTTGTGTATTAGGAATTTCGGAAAAGGATGGAGAAATAAGTTGACGTCGGGGCGTTCTATGGTGAATTAAACTTTACTGTGTGTCCTTTTCCCGAATGTAAGTACTAAGATAAATTAATATAATAAAAATTGAGTTTTTTCTGACAACAATTAATTTTAAAAAACCCAAATATCTTGGTAACAATAAGTTTGGTAAAAAAATATTTTCGATTTCTTCTTCTAATCTCCTTCATTTTGATGCTTCAAAAAAGTTTTTCGAAAAATTTGAGCACTCGTATTCACTAAAGGAGTTTACATTTAGACCATTGAAATATTAGATCTTATAGTGGTTCAGTTGTGTTTTCGTCGTGCTTTATAAAGTTAACGAAAAATCATAAAAATAGCTATTAATATAAGGAGATTATTATACGATTTATAATAGTCGAGGACATTACTAGGTGACGAGGCAACAGCCGAGTCACCCGCAATGTCCAAGACGGTGTTAAATCGCTAATAATCGAGTTGTATTCAAAGCTTTATCGTATCATTGACAACGGCGATGCGAAAATAAAAACAAGGTTTTATGACATTTCATTTTGGCATTTCGAAAAGTCATCATTAAAATCATGCAAAATTTTGATATTCCTGACGATATATTAGCTGCAGCCAACATTATAAGGTTGAATTTGCTTCCGGACAAATCTAAAATCCATTATGAAAAAGAATCGGCAGTTTTGTGAGTGGCGAAGCAAAGTACATGTTCAAGGTGCAGAAGAAACGTCTACTGGCGTATTTCTCAAAACTCTCTGAGGAATACTCTGCTTCATCCTTATGACCAAAATATTCCATGTTACGAGCGACTTTAGAACTAAAGGAAAGAGTGGAAATCGACAAATACGGCGCCTTAATACGTTTCATCAAGAAGAAAAATGTTGGATATAAAGCAAAAAAATCAAAAGTATTTACAAGAAAACAAGTCCAATGAATTTGTGTGTTCTGCCTCAGACGAGAAGTTTTTAATGATGAAAGTGGCTTTTTTAATTGGAATTGGAGGAGCCTGTCGGACTAATAAAATAGCGAAGATGACCACGGAAGATGTTGACGTTTTAGAGGACAAGCTGATTGTTACTATTCCCGACTCAAAAACCCACAAGAAACGTATTTTCGCTGTGATATTTGACGGCGAAGTCAATCCTGTGCTTTTATTCAAAAAGTACGCAATGTTAAGGCCAGACCATGTCACTCACCAAAGATTGTTTGTATCATATAGAAAAGGGAAATATACGGTACAGCCCTGCGGCATTCACTTCTTCTCTAAAATACCTCAAAAAATAGCTAAGTATCTCTCACTTGAAAATCCTAATTTGTTTTTTACTGGTCACTGCGTTAGAAGATCTTCGGCAAATTTTCTTGTTAATGCTGGAGGAGATATATTAGACCTACAAGAACTTGGTGGATGGGAATCGGCGAAGGTTGCTAGAGAATATTTAGAAGAAAGTGTGACCAAGAAAGTTTCTATTGCTCGCAAAATTCAAATCGGCGATGTTTCCGGCAGTGGATTAAGCACTGGGGAACCGCACGAAATCGAAAGGAGTGCTTGCTCGGTCATTAATCAGTCTTCAGAGGGCATACCTAAGATCGTGGACGTTAAAGACAAAGGTGTATCCATCAAATTTGAAAACTGTCAAAATATTGTTTTACATGTTCATGAAAAATAGTTCTAATATTATTTGGTATCTAACGTATTTTGCTTTCGTAACTAACGTATTAAATTATGGTAACTAATGTATTATCATTAACTAAGGTGTTATGTAGGTTTTAGTACGTTTATGATGTTAATAATTATTAATAAAGATATCATATAAAAATGACTTATTCTTCAATGATACGATAATATATATAATACAAAACTTAGTTGACTTATTCTGACACTTGTCATTTTAAAACTAGAACTGTCAATTTAGGACGGTTTTAAATGTAGAACCCTTTAGACCTACTTCTGTTAATTTTATAAATCTAAATTTTTATTTTACACTTTTTGCCCACCTTTTACAACCAAACCACTTTTATTTTTAAAGTGAATCGTAATTAATTATAAAAGGCAAAAAAAAGTATGAAAAATAACTTTTCTTATGATGATTGAAAATAACAAATTTTACAAGTATCCGTGGAGTGTACATGACTAAAAAACCCGTCCCTATCGTGTGCGTTCTCCTGTTCCTCCAAAATGTGAAAAATCAAAAAAAATCTTTGCTACTAAGTGGCGTTCTCCTCTCAAAAAAAAAATGGTGGTGAAGATGAGATTTCATGGACTGTGCGGGACCACTACTCGAACATGGGGCTCCTTCTCGAAGCCGCAAACACCTGCCTCGCGGCCCCTACGAGCCCCTTATCGCTTCCACTGCCACCACGTTAAGACCAGGGCGGATTTAGCTTTTTATCATGGAGGACGGGAATACGCGCGACAAAATTTATCTCACGGAGGCGGACAAGATTTTGTTGAAAAAGTCTGGAAGGGATAATTTTTGGGATAAATTACTACAGGGGGGGGGGTAATTTTAACACTCAAACCTTTAGTACCTCTTTAGTTAAACTATTCCAAACTTACTCTATACATTATTAAATCGCCATTCTGTTTTGAATTTCAAAAAAAATTAGCTCTATAGAACTTCCTAATCCCTTCATATTAATGTAATAATGTAGGTAAGTATAATATGTATTAAAGTAAGTATAATATAGAAATATATACTACTCTTAAAGTCCCTAATATATTAAAAAGTTTCTTCTATATATGTTTCAAACGTAGAAATGTTCATCATCAGGTGAAATATACTTTTTTGAAACAACTGTTAAAAAGAAAATAGGGAGCGACACCTTAATAAAGCGTTTTAAAAGTTACATTAGGTAATAGAGTGTCTTGTATTAATATTATTTTTTAATTATTTTATGTAAATACGATTTTTCACAAAACTAAATATTTTTTTACCAAAAACGTATTTTTTTGACATTTATTATCCAATAAAAATTTTAATAATAACCGCTTCACTTGGCAAACGCTGCCGTTCGATTTCGTAAAGGTCTTGGTGACATTTTCATGTTTTGACATATTATTGAAATCCCTTTCACAGATCAGTAGACAAGCGATAGGGGCCATCGGTTTATAGTAGAAAATATGGCGTGACAGTATTGGATTAACCCTTTCAGTGTAAAGTTGGAATGCGTTAAGCTAATGGATTAAATAGAATTACCATTTACATATATTTAGAGCAAGCAAGCTTTGAAATTATACAGTACACTTTAAAAATACTGTAAAATTATAGTTTGGTTTCATAAGAGATTCATTATTTTTCGCCATATATTATGCTATTTTATTATAGTAAAATAAGTTATGTAAGTTTCATGGGTAAAAAAATCATATATAATCTTTAATGTCTCACAATATAAAATAAATATACAAATTAAAAATATCGTTTATTTTCCGAAATATTTTAACTCGCAAATTAACGTCAATTTGTACTTTATAATATGTTCTGTAAAGCTGTCATACCGCCCCCTCCGAATCACTTTGAAAGGAATTGCATATATAATTAGTTATTGCTGAAAATGACGCGACGAATAAATACAAAGCGGCAAATTTCACAAACAATGTATCTATAATAGAAAACAATAGTAGTTTTTCTAGTCCCACATGGATTTTAGCGTTTCCTTTACACTAAAGTGATTGGATAAGTAGTGGAATATTCCGGTTAACTGAACGGATACCATTTTATATCCATCCTAGTTAGGATATGAAACTGACCAATCACAGTGGTCAATTATAAAGAAACCAAATTTAAGGGTTGTATATTTTACGAGTCGTTTTCTGACACTTGACAGAAGTGAGGTTAAGAATATACTTGAAAAAGATGCAAATCGGTCAGATCGGTAAATGGAAGATGCTGGCCCACCCGGCATCGCCCGGTGAGATACCATTGCATCAGTTTACGCGGCGTGAAGTTGCTCTTTGAGTTAACGTTTCGTCGCTGTGCTGATGTTTCCGGTTTCCAGGGTGGGGCCGTATGAAAGAAGCATGATGGAAGCTCCAAGATCAAAATATTCCGGAGGTAAACTCGCCCCCCGATCGGATCTCCGGGTGGGGGCTGGTCTTGTGGCTTCATCAAGCGAAATTAATGAATTATCCACCATTTCCGACAATTTACTGGGTTCCTCCAACAACACTCAACGAGGAAATGGTGTGGCGCCTGCAGTTGCTAACAGACCCAAAAGTAACAACTTCAAAATTGATTTCTGCAATATTAGAGGGCTTAACACTAACATCTATTCAGTCCACCAGCACTTACAATCTTCCAAGCCTCATGTGCTTGCACTGACCGAGACAAAAGTCAGAGCGTCAACGAACACCGTCAGCTTTTTATATCCTGGATATGATTTTCACTTCCGTTTTAGACGCAACTTTGGGGTCTGTCTGTTCATTCGAGATGATCTTTGCTGCCAACGGGAGGAGATACTGGAACCGAAAGACTTTGATGTAATGTGGTTTAAAATATCTTCACAAAAAATCACTAAGTTTATATGCTGCCTTTACCGTCCTCCAAGCGACATGCATTACAGGGCCCTCTTCTCATCACTAGCCAACACAATCGACTTCTTACAAACCAATCATCCGAATGCCGAAGTTGCTATCTTAGGCGACTTTAACGTCGACAATGTCAACTGGCTTAAATACTCAAACACCAACGATGAGCAAGGCCGCGAGGCCGAATCTTTTGCGATCAGTTCTGGTTTAACTCAACTCGTAGAAGAACCAACGCGGGTTCCAGACCGAGCTGGGGATTTTGCTAGTCTTTTAGATCTCTTTTTAACTTCAAATTCAGACCTATATACGGTCACCGTACAACCACCATTGGGCTCTTCCGATCACAAACTTATTTTAACCCTAAGCGAGCTGCCAATTAGTTCTGAACAACCTCCTAAACCCCGTATAATTTGGCACTATATATCAGCTAAGTGGGAAGACCTAAAGGACCATTTTCGCAACTTTCCCTGGCTAAGCGTATGCTTTTCTTCGGATGATCCATCTGTCTGTGCAAAGGAGGTCTCCGACGTCATTCTAACTAGCATGGAGGCCTTTATTCCTTTCTCCAAAAAGCGCCCTTCCAACGGCAAGCCCTGGTTTAGCAAGAATTGCGAGCGTGCTGTCAGATCTAAAAACCTGGCTTACCGACAGTGGCGTAAAAACCCTACTCCTGAAAATCGCGCCATCTTTGTTACCACCCGAAACCAATGTAAGCAAATGATAGACCAAAGCAAAGAAGCTCATAACGAGAGAATCAAAAACAAACTTCTTGCCAGTCCTAACGGATCAAGGTCCTTTTGGTCAGTCGCTAAGGCGGTCAGCCAAAACTTTACAAAGTCAACTATTCCACCTCTAACACGTTCAGACGGCACAATAGCAACCACAGCCGGGGATAAAGCAAACCTACTTGCTGAACTGTTTTCCTCGCATTCCACTGTAGACTTTCAGGGAAAATCACCACCCAACATTCCCTCAGTTCAATCGCAAATGTCTAAAATCGTGTTCCGTCAGCGTCTTGTTAAAAGGATTCTTAAAGGACTCGACGTCAATAAAGCTTCTGGTCCAGACGAAATTCCTATCATTGTTCTCAAGACATGCGCCGATGAACTTACACCAGTATTTTGTAGACTTTTCAACTTATCCTACAAAAAAGGAATATTTCTATCCTGCTGGAAGTCGGCGCGTGTCCAGCCCATTCGAAAGAAAGGTAAAAAGACCCTGCCAAGCAACTACCGACCCGTCGCATTGCTTTCAGTAATTTCAAAAGTAATGGAGAAAGCTATTAACCAACAACTCCTAAAGTATCTGGAAGGGCTTAACATTATCAGCGACCATTAATGCGGTTTTCGTAAGTCCAGATCAACAGGTGACCTTCTGGCATATGTCACCCATCTTTGGAGCAACACCATCGAACATCATGGAGAATCCCGGGCTGTTGCACTGGACATCTCTAGGGCTTTTGATCGTGTTTGGCACGATGGGCTTCTAAGTAAATTGCGATCCTACGGTATGCCTAATGGATTTTGTTTATGGTTAACCAGCTTCCTTAAGAACCGTTCTCTGCAAGTGGCGATTGACGGGTTTCTCTCAGACACCTTCACCATCAATGCCGGTGTTCCTCAAGGGTCCATATTGTCGCCTACCCTCTTTTTACTGTATATTAACGACCTTCTAGTGAAAACCCAAAATCCAATTTATAGCTTTGCTGATGACAGCACACTTGTCTCATCTTTTACCTTGACTCCCCAAACATCCGCTGCCGACGCACATCTTCGCAGGCAGCATGAAGTATTGCACCTCAACAATGACCTGGAAGAAATTTTGGCTTGGGGTGACAGTAACCAAGTCGAATTTAATGCTAAGAAAACCCAGGCAGGTTGTACACACCTCATCAACTTTTGACACTCTACAAAGCCCAGATTCGACCATCATTAGAATATTGCTCTCATGTCTGGAGCTCTGCACCCAAGCACACCCTTCGGCTACTGGATTCTATTCAAAGGAGAGCCGTTCGTCTGATCGGCGACCCCGAGCTGACCAAGACCCTCGATAGCCTGGAGCATCGAAGACAGGTTGGTGATTTGGCTCTCTTTTACAGATATTTTCATGGCAGGTGTTCGACTGACATTGCCCACTTGATTCCACCTAGAGCAATGCAAAACAGAAATACACGGCGAACCGCTGCCGTTCATCCATATGTTGTTCAGCTTAGTACTCCTCGAACTTCATTGTTCAAGAATTCTTGCATCTGGAGAACGTCATTTTTGTGGAATGATCTTCCTGAGGTCGTGTTTCCCAATGAATACAATCTTCAACGTTTCAAGACCAACGTTAATCGCTTTTTTCGCACTCGCACCGCTCCCAGAGCGCCTTAAAGGATTTTTCCTACAGTGCAGGTGTTTTATCATAAAAAAAAAAGATCAAATTTGTAATTTCTCTATATTTGAATCAAAACCCATGCATACATCAATTGTTCCCAAAGACATTAAACCAAAATGTATTTTTCCCGAATTATTCTTAAATTTTTTCTGACCGAACTAAAGATTTGTGGGTAAATACCCTTTCTCTTCATCTCCAGTTTTCCACTCATTTCTAGACAATTACTACAAGATTTAATCCATAAAATGTATATACCTACAAAATGAACATTTTGTACTTACCTTGGTTGGATTTGCCATGTAAATCAGTCCACCGCAATTTTTTCTGGTATATTTTGAACCGGGATCCAACCCCAATCGACCTTAAAATTTTTAATATACGCAACAGATATAGAAAAATAATTGGTAAACTTTTCTTAAATCGTGGAAAATGAAGTTAAGTACATACAATCAGATAAATTATAACATTTTTAGAAAAAAATTAATTCCAACACATGGCTTAAAGGTTAAATATGTTTTTTCGTTTTTTTTTTGCACTGTAAGGTCACTAGTATGGTGACTGGACTGGCAGGGTCTTATTTTTACCCTACAGCACAAAAAAAGGGTTTGTTCGGACAAGGCCATGGTTTAGAAAAAAAATGTGTCCATTCATCCAATAAATATGTCGATCTTTGAATGTTATTCTACAAAGGCAAATGTGACAAAGATAGATATATTCAAAGTGATTTTGTGTAAATATAAGAAATGCCCAAATAGCCAAATATGTTATAGTGTAATTTAGTCGATTAATTGGCCAACGAAATTAATTTTTCTTCAATTGTCTTTTTTTATCGTTCTATTAAGTTCATAGCCAACTGCCAACTAAAAAGACAATTTGTAATGCCTGATTTATATGTTTCAGCACTCGGCCAACGGTGTCGTGCTCAATTTACTTCTTCTTAAAAAGAGGACATCATATGCACTCTTATTGTGGAAACTGCCATTGTGCTACAAAACTGGAAATTATGTCCATATCCGCCGTAGGCGAAGTGCTCAATCTTCCGAGTGTAATATGGACAATCCACTTAAGTTGTATAGTATATTTTTTCGACGACTCAACTTTCGAACTTCACACCAAAAGTTAAAAAATCAGGATTTTTATATTTTAGCATCTGTTAAAATATTCTGGACCTTTAAAAATAACAATTATACGCGGAACTAGGGAAGGGAGCAAGGGGACTATTCCCCCGGACCAATTTTTGTTCTTTAATGTTATTAACTCAAAGGGTTTCGACCTGGAGATACCGTTTCAACCTGAAAACTCCGAACCAAACCTGGAGAGGTGGCAACCCTACTTCGAATCCGACCGGTGTACAGTGTGACGGATCGGGGATCTAGCGGGATTTAAGTCGGAAATTTTAGGTTCATGGAATTAAGTGATAATAAATAATTAGCATAAAAATATTTAATTTAGGTCAGATTAACACCATTTTTATTACTATTATTCACCTGAAGACGACTGGAGATACTTACCAGTTGAAACGTAGTGATTCTAAACAAATAAAGACAATGCAAGTCCAAAACTCTACTGCCGTTCACCATTTTTATTGTTAGGTACGAAAACGTGGTCATAATTACGTGAAAACCCAAAGGGCATATTAACGAGTCCGTCACTCGTGATAGTTATTTCAGAGTGGATTGTTATTATAAGTGTGATATTTTGGCATTTATGCATTATCTAGTGTTCTAATAACTCCTAAAGGTAGGTTATTTTTTGTTGTTGTATCAAATTTTGGGAAATACTGTAATGATGTCACAAATTGTGTATAATATCAATTTTTTGATTAAAAGTTTCTTATATCGGTAAATATGGATTTCTACTGTTACTCGAACTTTTAGTTAGACTTTCTACTTTAAGACCATATATAATTTTTTTGCGTCTCTAGGAAAAATTTCTTTTTTTTCCAGAATAGTTCCCACAATTTTCCGGCACGAAATTTTGGAAATTTGGGTGAATCAAAAAAAGGTAGAGCGCTATGATGCAGTTTGTGACTTTGTCATTGGGAAATTTGGTCAAGGCATATTTTCCGAAGATGTTTTAAAGACTTCTTTAAGAAGTATATGCCAACAAATGGGTTTAAAGTGAAGCCAAAGCTACCGAAACCGCAACAGATTAGTAAATATCAATTTTCATTGGCTTAGTGGAATAATTACGTTTCCTGACAGTATTTATGATTCAGTACCATCTACATTCACCGATCAGTTCCTTCTATTTTAGACAGACCATCAAAGTCATTTCAAAAGTGTTTTGAAAAGACAAAAAAGAGAGAGCTAACGAGTTTAATGAAATCGAAAAATATTAAAGAACTATCCAAGGCTGTTAAGATGAAGCTGTGAAGTGGGGAAAAGATATTCCGCAGTAATAGGAGGAGCTGTCACAAGCATCGCCCGCTCGTGGCACCCAAATTTAAAAAAGTAGGGAGTTAAAAAAAGATAATACTAAAACATTGTCAGATGATAAAGCTCTTGCACTAATGATCGACGCTGATCTGTTCTTTCAACACATCAATATAATGTGATAAGAGAACAGGTCAACAAGATAAGTCTCAAGCTTTTTCCATCATATTATATGGTGAAAGAAGGCAAAAATTTTGAAATCTCCGCCTACGGCGCGTCGGACTAACATAAGGTTGCTTGCCCTATAAAATTACGCTTATCGTCTCTTGATACGTAAATAACCATTAAAACGTATTTTAACATACACTATCAACAATATGACGTAAAAAAATATATAAATTATTTATGGAAATAATTTCGTCCCGCTAGATTGCCGATCCGTCACACTGTGCGGTGGCGGCGAAAAGGGAGATAAGTGCCCGTGAATCCACCGTTTCTATATCTAAACCATGCCGAAACCCATTGTAAATGTCGAAATATGTTATTAAATTCAATCAATTTTTCTTCGCTAAACATTACTTACACCTGAACAATTTAATTAAATTGTTTGCGCCCGTCTAACAATCCTCCCATAATTGAATAAAGCAATTTCAAGTAATTTATAATCCATCTACAGAGTCAGTGAAGCCAAAGTCCTTACAAGCAGCAATTTAAACTTGCTTTCAGTCAAGTGCCATTGTCTTTTTACTTTTAAACCCGTCCAGAAATTTTATCAGCTCTATAATTTAATTATGCTTTGTCGCAGACATCGAGTTTAGAAATCTTTTGTAACCTTCTAAAGTATTTATAAGGGCTTTTATCAAGAAAAAATTAAATATTAAATAGTTAAGTTAAAAAAGGCATCATAGATAGGCATTACGGCACCCATGGCATTCTTTAGGTCAATGGATGATTTTTACTAACAGTGTTTATTTAATTATTCTACTATTTATTTATTTATTTATTAACAAGTAGGGATACAACAGACACTAAGTCCAATAAAGCATCCACGTTGTGGTATTAGCTAGTGGGAATTAAATCTTTTAATTATACAAACAAAAATATAATATAAAACCTTACAAAAATTAAAATGAAAAACAAAAAAAATTACAACAATGATCTGACATGTTTTTTAAATCTAACTATAGACATATCGAACATTTCCATACTCAAGGAAAGACCATTATAGGTACGTGTCGCCCTATAGATAGGAGAATTTTGACCTGAATTCGTATTTCGAAGTGGAATGTTAAATGTATTTTGAAGCCTTAGGTCCCTAACCGGTACATTAAAACTTAGCTTTGATCTAAGTATTGGCGAATCAATAAGACTATTAATCAGCTTATAAATCATAACAAGATCAGAAATTGTCCGTCTTCCAGCAAGCGTTACTACTGAAAACTTTTCCATAATAGGTTTATAATTGCTATTTACTATAAGTACATCCGTCTTACGTGATAAAAACTGTAAAAATTTATTTTGAATACTTTCCAGCCCCCGCAGATAAATCGCGTACTGAGGACTCCAAACAACTGATGCAAAATTAATAATATTGAGAATTTAATATAGCATAATTCGGCTGATATTGTAAAAGATACCATGACCTGAGTGCTCGCAACACTGTTGAGATGAGCTAGGCCACAGTCGTTTTTCTGACGAAACAGCTGTTTGTACAGTGTTAGATCAAAACGAAATAAGGCATACGGTCATTGTCGCTTTTATATCTGTAGTCTGTAGCTGTATTGATTATATGGTGAGTGCAAAATATATTAATGGAGTGATGGAATTACAAAACTATGGATGTTATTGCTGCAACTCGCATCTTCTCCTACATCTTTTGAGGGCAGAGAACACGAAAAAATGGGTTCAAGTTCTCCAGGGTCCGTCCCACAACGTGTTTCGTGTTTTCCTTTGGGAAGTCGCATTGGGAAGGGGAAAAATGTAAAATTAAAAAAGGGTTTAGGACCCGGAAATTTCTCGCAGGCGACGGCTTTGCTAACGCAATGTCTCCCGATATAACACGGGAAACGGTTGGTTCTTAGTTGTTTTGGAGGATGGCAGAATGATATAGAGAACTGTAAACAGTTTTTCGAATATATACTGAAACAATGTTAATCACAAATTTGAACAAAAACAATGCACTCTGCCTCCAAATTCCCACTTTAAAATATTTGATTGTTGCTTTCAATAATCATGAAATATACACATTTTTATTCAGATCTATCTTTTCTTTTTGGCGGTGTATTTCATGTTAACAAATCACTGACAACAAAAAGCAGAAACAGTAAACTAAATTTTATTATATGACCTGAAAAAGTTATATTTTCGTTTCAGACTGATATGTACTGTACGTGCTTTCATAGTAGTTCACAGAGAGAGAGAGAGAGAGAGAGAGAGAGAGAGAGAGAGAGAGAGAGAGAGAGAGAGAGTGAGGGGGGAAAGGAGTGGGGGGACAAATGGGGCATCTGCCTTACCTAGCTCGTTGTTGTATAGTTAGTTTTTTTGGCATATGAGCCCTCACACATACTAAAATTATTGGGAATTGACCCCCTAGCCAAGGAAGTTACCACTTCGGGGAAGGTGGAGAAGTTTCAAGATGCTCGGGACCTTTTTTAGAAGTCACTTTGGGAAGGCGGAAAGATTTAGGCACGCCGTAAACCTTTATTTTTGCCAGAACCTCCTTCCCCCCCCCACACTTTGACTGGAAGCCGTTGTGTGCTTTAAGTTAACCTTTTTTTAAAAATTATATGTGCTTAGATTACCTCGACAGCACAATAATAAAAGTAAACCTGGATTGGTGCACCCCAATAATTGGCAGTAACTTTAAATTGTTGATTTTATTAATTTTTTTTAAATTTTCTTTTGCAGCTTAAATAGATTTTTGAAATTTTGATTATTTAATTTTTTTTAAATAATATTTTAAATAAATCTATAATTTTTTTTCGCTGATGTATTACCCTGCACTACCCTTCCCCCCTGCCCACTCCCTATTTATAAATAAATAACCCTATAATTTATTTTTTTATTTTTGAAATAATTTTTTTTTATAATTTCTTATTGAATGTATTTTTAATGTATTGCCGTTTGTGGAAAAAATATGTCACACAGTGGATCTGTTACGATTAAGTTAAAACGCCATAATTATTCTTATACTTTGTTGTCCTTAGAGCCCAGGTTTTGTTTTTGAATGACGTATCCAGTTAAACGTCAATCTAATTTTAGCTTTAGCTTTTCATCGTACGACATAGCGTGCCGGAAAACATTCAATTAAATAATTTTGTTATTTATTATTCCATTCTACCGTATTCCCTTTTATCTAGATTATAATTAAATGGATATTTAAAGCTTTGTAAATCAATACCTGTATACTAGATAATAACGTACCTACTGGTATAATTAGTTGGAGACAAATACACTAGTAATTTGCTGAAAAGTTTATTATTTCATTATTATTTTATATATAATTCTTTAAAATATTGTACTTGTTATACTATTATATGTTCATAAATAATTTAAAAAAAAACACGACTAAAATTCTTACTTATAGATAAAGTTAAATTTTTTTAAGAAAACGCCAAGTCACTTGTCATTTATGGCACCCTGTTGACTTCTGGTCTATTTTACGTTTAGAGGTTGGCTAAAAAGACAGGACCGGACTATTTTTATGTTCCATTAACAAAATAAAAAAATATTTAAATATTAAGTTCCTTATCTCCCATTTTAATTTATCAAAGAAGACTTTACAAATTTTTCTATTTAAATCATCGTTCTTAACTAAAGTTGTCAAGAAACTTTTAGAGATGTTATCCAAATTGGAACAAAAGTAATGTACTAGTAACATAAATATTATCGACAAAGCTTTTAAAAAATTTAACTTATCGACACACTACTCTCCTTTGCTCGTGAATATTAAAGAATGTAATAAATTCCGGTAAAACTGCACCAGCTAGTTAGAATACGTAAAACATGGCATATATGGTTAAAATATTGGTATACAAAACAATCACTATGCTTCATTTTAGTTATGACTCTAACTTTCAATCAGAAAACTCTATATACACTATATAAAAAACAGCCACAAAAATACTAAAAAACACCAAAAAACAACTAAAACAATAGGGCGCGAACTGACATGTGAACTTGTTACGGTTCCCACTAAATCTAGTAACTTTTCGGCGGAACTAGAATCAGCTGTGAATGTCATCTGTGGCTTTCAACTGTCGAAACGCCGTTTTCTATCGCGATATGATCTCTAGCTAGAATAGATATAATAGCCCAGAGCTGGGCAAGTTACTTTTAAAGAGGAATCATTACATTACCAACCAGTAGCGTAGCCAGAAAATATGTTGGGGGGGGGGGGGGGGGGACTCATAGTTTCTAACCATGTTTTTTTTAAGGTATGGGTTTTCAAGTTAAAAATAAAACCATTTTGTATGTTTATACATCATAGAATAATGTCGGGTTGCATAATTTTTTTTTTCCTCTGACCACCTATGAAAATGAGAAAAAAAAGTACGGTTAATTTGGCTAAAAAGCGCCGTATATCACAAGCGTGTTGAAATATCAAGGCACCCTATTTAATTTAAACATATTGTGCCAATTTGACAGATAACCCCTATTTATTAAAAAGAACAAATTTTAGAAAGCAGTAATTCTAAAATGTCTAACCTATTTATCATGTATTTGTCGAGTGATTCAGAAAAATAGGCCATCTGAAATTATAAAAATATTATTAATATACTGGAAAATCTATTACAAGAAAAAACAAATCGCGCTAAAGATAATGTTATATATTAAACAACAAGTCTTTATCGGTAGCGATAGCGTAGAGAATAGAGCTTTAGCCTACAGATCGCAAGGTCACAGGTTCAAATCCCATCAGGAGTATTTGACTTTTTTTTTATAAAAATATTAAATAAGTTATAGAATTATTTTGAATTGAAATCTTCCTTGTTGGGTGGATTTTTAAATTTATGTTTAATCCATCTTTTCTTGATTAATTTAAAAGTTTTAATTCTGATTAATTAAGAAGTCAATCCAGGAATAGTTCTTCCTATGTTATATAAAATATGAAAAAATGAAAAAGTTAAACTACAAATAAAGGAAAAACCTTCTGACAAACTATGAAACCAGATATTAAGTGGAACATAATCCTAAGTATGCTAATTTCAACACTAGTGTTGATATTTTTTTTAACACTAGTGTTGAAATATTTTTTTTACAAATCACAGGCTTTTTTAATAATTCTTTGTGGTCGAAGGAAGAATAGTGTACATTACTCATGTGAAAGTGATTATTCTAAAACTCGGGGAATTTCCGCACTCGGCTGACGCTTCGTGCTAAATATCTCCTTGTTTGAAAAGTATCACTGTCATCACTTGTTATGCAATATACCATTAACAATAATTAATTAACCAGCAACTTTGACTGTGGCATAAATGACATTGGCCGAAATAGTTTTCTTATAAGGTGGCCCAATTAGCTTCATTCTTGATCACTAATCAGGCAACTTTGATTTTAAAAAAATAATGCCTGCCAATGTTATTAATGCCACAGTTCAAGTTGCTGGTTAGTTAATTATTGTTAAAAATCTTTATAATACCTTATCAGATAAAAGTAAAAACTACCTTATTATAATTTTTAATACATTTTTCAAATTAATAAAAATTTTTGTAATATATAAAAACTGGCCTAGTAAACCATACCAGAATCTTAGTTTCCGTGACAAGAAAAGTTAGTTTAAATAGCCTCAAGAGGAAATTTAGTAACGAAGACTACATTTTATTGCTAGGCTGAGTCATTTTTATCATTAGCAAACTAACTGCTTGTTAAAGAGTATGTTTGTTGCCAGTACTAATTTCAAATTTGTTTGGAAAATGCTTAAAAAATATTTTTTGAACCACCTAAAAGTTCTTTATAATATAAGGTAATATTTTCTCAACATTGTGCTAGTTATCAAAATACAACTCAGGAGAGGGTAGGGATGTCCTTTGGTTCCAGTTTGCGCTGTTCGAGTATTTGTTACCTCTTCCGATCTAGTGATTCGCCATGGCAAGCTATGTGCTGTATAGTGTCCCTGAATTGTCCACCCAATCTGCAGCAAGGTATCCATTGTACAGTTGCATTCTATGCAGATGGTTCTTTTGACAAGTCCTTCCAAAAGGTAGTTTTGATACCAAGACAGGGCAGGCTCTATGAATAACGCCGCCCTGGGCAAAACAAGAAATTGCCGCCTTTTTCATCCCTTCTTCGTTTTATACCTACCACAACAGCAAATTGTCTGTCTATTCCTCGCCGCTCGCCGGCTTGTCCTTTGCTGCGACGCCGCCATGACCAAAAAAAGTACCGGTGCCGGTGCCGGCGTTGTTCGGTTTGCTTTGCCGCGGAATTGCTTGATATTATTATAATATTAAAAAGAAAAGGAATCCGTCGAAATTGTGACTGTTTTAAAAATAAAACGGCACGGCAAAACAAAGGAAATTAAATTTGTTAACTGGGAATTGGAATGGTTCAAACTTCATATATACCTAGGAACGTAGATAGGCAAAACGGGGATTTATGGTGTTTTTTTGGATTTTTCATGCCGCTCTTCCAACTTGCCGCCCTAGGCAGGGGCCCAGATTGCCGCCCTGGGCAGGGGCCCAGGTTGCCGCCCCCTAGAGCGGGCCCTGCCAAGAATTACTATATTATCAACCTTCTAGGTTTGTATATAACTTTTAGCGCCATCTCTTGGTAGTCCTGGTGTCTTTGGTTAAGATAAATATTTAAACTTGTTGTGGGAACTAGCTAAGCTAACCTGTTGGTTGCAACATGCCGACATATATAATATTTAGTTTCCAAAACTAAAGAACTTTGTTTAAACCAACCAAGTAATAGCTAAAAATGGTTTGGGAAATTAGGGATTTAAAAAAAAAAGGTATACTAAAGTTTGCCTAGCAAGAAATATTTGCTTGAGTGACCAACTCATTTTTTACAGTGTATATCAAAATCAACTTTTAGGTTCTCGAACATGCAGAATTAATACCCATAAAAAAGTTTTTCTCGTACTCTGCTAATAAATTTTTTTCCAATATGTTGCCAACTCTTTGTCAGGCTCTGTATATTATTTTCGTAAGATATATTGAAGGCCGTGGGAACGCTTCGTTTTAATTTCCATATTTCTTATTGATCTAATTCGTTATTTACTTTTTCTAAATTCTCTGAAAGAACAGTACATTTTTAAGTGACAATTCTTTTTTAAAACAAGAATATTCGAAAATTATTTGTTTAGTCAATTTGTAACGCATTGAAAGCTTTTGGGCGTAAAACACCTTTTAAGAGGCCTACACATCTAAACGATGTTTTCAAGAAGATTTATGTAACACTTTTATTCGGAACGGTTAAAGCACCTGCTATTTATAGTTGTGCTACTAACTTATCTAGTTTTAAAAGGGTCAGTATTTCTTTCAAAAAGAATTTCTAAAAATGTGTAAAGGCCTTTTTACATCAAAGTGCATACTTCTTTCGTAAAATTCCATCAAATGTAAAAAGGCCTTTACATGACACAATAAAAAATTTAAATATTTTTGCAAACTAAAATTAAAGTGTCTTGATTAATGTGATGATGTGTATGGGTTTGTACTTAGATGCCCTCAGTGCATAGAAATTCAGTATTTTGACGATATTTCTAAATACAAAAATTATAACTTACATTTGATACTAGTGACACTAGTTTTGTCCGTCATAGGAGATAAAATAAATAATTATTCAGTAATTTTAAAATAGTTTCAATTTACCCTTTTTAATTAAAATTTACCTTCAGACTTAAAATATGAGACTATGAGATGAGACTATACAGGGCGATTCCTAAGTTGATACTTCTTTTTTAGCTGTGTATAAAAGGCATTACAATAAACAACATTTTCAAATACATTTTTTTAAAAACTTAAAAATAGGCAAGATACAAAATAAAAAATCTAAGTGCGAGCATGGTCATCAAAACGTATCCTGATATAATTTATGTTGTTTGTCTTATCTCTTATTAATCAAACAATTTATGGGTAGGTGGTGAGTTATTTGGCAATACGCTGCGGTGTGTTTTTCTGAAGAAAGTTAATTTTAAATTGATGACACGTGAAAATGGTAAAATTTGAAAACAATGAACTAGTAGATATGATGCCAATTCACGGTGGGTGTCGTCAAAGTGCGGCCGCTGCTTCGAGATTATCCGCAGAACGCTTTCCCTTGCGGGCTCATCCTACACACAGAAGTTTTCTTAATGTTAATCAACGGGCAAGTTAGGCAGGACCGTATTTGATCCATAGTGTAATAAATGAATGTAAGTACCTTATTTTTGAGTTTTTTGAAAAACGGTATTTGAAATTGTTGTCTATTTTAATGTCTTCTATACACAGCTAAAACAGAAGTATCAACTTAGGAATCACCCTGTATATTCTTTAACCTTTTTTTTTCTTATCTCTAAATTATACTTTGGCAAAATTATACTTTTGCCGAGTATAACGCACGAACATGACAAAAATTTTAAGCTTTTTTTTTGTTCTGGTTAATGCAGAACCTAATTCACAAAACGTATTTTTAAAAATACATTCAAACTTTTCCACGGACACTATCCAAATCACTTTTATATTAAATAACTATTATACTACTGTTTCCCCTAATGTACCACAGGGCACAGCTTGTCCATAAGGGCAGGGTGGGCACCGGCCCATCCTAGAAACATGAGTGCTCACCCAAAATTGATGGACTGGTCTTGTACTGGACCGGGGGAAGAGAGACTTGGCTATGAAAGCTTTGATAAGAAAAGAGTGGTGTTGTCGGTTAGTTTCAAGAGAACGATGACTTTTTTTTTAGGCGTTAAGTAGGTACTTTTGACAAGAGGGAAGTTTTGTTTGCCCCTGCTGGCGGCGTTATAAAGCGTGGAGGAGGCAGCGACCTTTTTTTTAGAAGTCACTTTTTATTTGGGTAGTGCCCACTCAAAAATCATCGGGCCCACCCATCCCAAAAATCCTGGCGCCATCACTGTTGCGGTGTAGTAGATAAATATAAAATTCCTCGGTTAAATTATGCACTAACACCCGTATTCACCAACAACAATTTTTTCACTATCAGTCGGTTAAGATTCTTGTCAGTCTGTTAAATTCTATTCTCGTATTCACCATTGGATTTTAAGCCTTATCAGAGAGTTATTAACAGTGAAATTTTGAGCTAATTAGATATAACAAGCTGTTAAGTGTTAAAATTGTTGTTAGATTTATAACAACTTGACAAACACATGACAAATAATAACAATTATTAATAGGTTTTTCATTTAAAAATTAATTTAGACTATCGAATACATTTTCCACGTTTACTATAGACTCGTCAGACTCCGATGATGAGGAAATCGTACGAGAAAGGAACGTAAAAGTGCGTAACAATGTATTTGAAGAAATAGACGATATTGAATTCAAAAACGGTTTAGAAGAAATAAAAACACATTTGAGCAATTGGCGAATCGGTTAGATGGAGTAGTTGAACCAGTAAATTATAGAAATCAACCTATTTCAAGAATATATTAAATACTAATTTGTTTAAGATAATATGTTATAGGATCATTTCAAATAAATATCGGGGATTTCCGATTTTAATGTACTTTTGTGTTCCAATGAAATTAGAGTTCTTCTCCCGCATAATATAATTATTGGATGTCTTCCTATATCCTGTTTTGTCCATCATTAAATTTTACTACTGGATCCGTAAAATTTATTTTATTAGCGTAAAGTGACGTAAAGAACGGATTTGATTGATAAAACGATATTTCAGAAGATATGAGGTTGGAATATTTTACTCTGAAGTTAGTCATAAACTAGAATTGTTAGCTCAGACGTACGTACATCCACCTAACTCTCTGTTTGTTAATAGAGCGTCCCTGATTTATGGTAAATACTATATTTCATTAACACACTGTTAATCCTTATACCGATGTTAACTATCAGACTGTTAAGTTAAAGATGGTAAATATGGCTGTAAGCTCATTTTGCTTGTTAGGTTACATGTTACAGTCATCAAGATTTGCTCCACTTATAAGAAAAAATACTAGCCGCGCTTGCGTAGCACAACCCGCTGGTTTCTGTAATTTTGAATAAGTTTCAAAATACATTTTATTAATGAAATTAAAATTAAAATATCTCCATAATAAAACCGCTGATTTGGCTATTATACGATCAATTACAAATTTAAAACTTAATATAAAGGAATTCAACTATTTCGGAAAACACCCTATATAACACCGTCGCTCTAAACGTACGGTATATTAAGGTCTGGTAAATGAATGGGTCTATCTCCACGGAAATCACGAGCAAACGAAACACCGAGTAGGCCCATAATTTACGGCTCCCCAATCACCATTAAGATGTGTATATCGTGACCACATGTTTTAAACGTTAAAACTAAAGTTAAAATATCTTAAAAGTGTTTGGGTTATTTTAAAATGCTTTTAGGATGATACACTGCGGCTCGGGTTCGGTTCAAGTGCCGATCTGTGTTTTGTCATTAAAGTAAAGATATTGATATGGAGAGTAGTTTTATCTAACTTTCGGGTAAAATACAATCCCTATTTGGTCCTAACACTAAAAAACAATATATTGTGGTTAAATAAAATTTTCTTAAATTTTATCAGTCAAATTATTTGTTTTAGGACTACATTATCCTAACCTAAACCATATTATAATTTCTTTGTTTAATGATGCTTCTGGAAAGATAGAAGAGTTTTGAATTACGACATTTCACCTGGTAAGTATCTCCAGTCGTCTTAATTTGATAGAGATACTAGATATAAACCTGATGTTTTTAAAGTAATTTTCTGTAGATTAAAAAAATGGCTCAAATCGACAAATATGTTGCAGTGAATTTTTATCTTGGCTTTCTAAACGAAATGAAGTTTTCTTCCATTTTTTTTAATTATCTTTCTCGCCAGTTATAATATCTAATTTAAATATATTTTTTAAATATAAGAAAGGTTAGTAAGTTGGATCGTAGAAATTGTACCGGGTGATTCATTAAGGGTGACGAGCGGCCATATCTCGGAAACTACTGAGCATAGAAATTCAGGAAAAAAAAATTATAACTAAAGTGGCCATTAGAAAATCCTGGAAATAATTTTCAAGTTCCGCATTTTGCCGCAAGAGGGCGTAATTGAAAATTAAATTATTAAAGTTTACATATCTCCGAAAATTCCACATTAAGGTATATCTTTGATAACACCATTAAAAAGATTGGACAATTTTGCATCATTTTGGTCTTATGCTCATGGGCGTACCCACTTTAATAAGAGGGGCGGGGTGGTCATTTCCAACAATTTTTATAAAACAAAATTGTTCATTATCAATGTTAATAAAAATAATAAATAGTAGATCTAATTTAATTTAATTATTTAAAGAACGGTGTGCCTGAGGAGAAAAACGCAAGATACCATTTTTATGCAGAATTGACCAGGCTAATTCGATATAATATTCACATGAAAAAATATTAGTGGCGTCCCATTTTTTTTCTAAAAAATATTATTTATTTAAAACTTGAAAAATTATTATATTCGCGATAACGCTGAAACGAACGGAGATATCGAGCTGCAGTTTTATTATTTAATCTAGCAAATTTTATCTACTTTTCGATTATGGTATCATAATTATACCGTATGATTTATTTTTTTGGAGTAAAATCAAAAAATGTGTTATTATTACAAATTGCGCCCTCTAGAATTTTTTTTGAAAACTATTATGGACAACTAAAAACGATTGGTGAAAGTGCATACATTTCTTTTCCAAATAGTCTTTAGTTTGCTAAAATCGGATAAGTCGTTTATAAGTTACAGCGATTTAACTGATTACACTTTCAACAGCTTCCCCCCGTCTTATTATGGTCTGTGGCCAATGAGCATAGGACAAAAATGATGCATAATTGTCCAAGCTTTTTAATGGTGTTATCAAAGATATACCTTAATGTGGAATTTTCTGAGATATGTAAACTTTTATAATTTACTTTTCAATTACGCCCTTTTGCGGCAAAATGCGGAACTTAAAAATTATTTTCTTCCTGAATTTCTATGCCCAGTAGTTTCCAAGATATGGCCGCTCGTCACCCTTAATGAATCACCCGGTACAATTCAAGTAGATTATCCATATCGCGCTCAGAGGCGTTACCTTTGGTTGTCGCATCGCAGAGATAAAATTCAAACTTTTTCGACAAGCCATTTTTCCTTAAATCAAAGTGATTTAAAAACAAAAACACGACAATAATATGGGAAACATATTGTTTTCGAGAGCATTGCCCATCCCATGGCAGAGCATTTTAATAGAGATACGACTCTCTGATCTCAGAGAAAATTATCTGCTCGCTTCGCAGCGTTCGATGCAATCCGACTAACCGCAGTCGAACGCAGGTTTTTAAGCGAGGCAACGGCTATTTATAGTCTATTTCAGAAAGGAAAAGTAATAAAATGGAAAATTCGTCCAGTTTGGTTCAATTTCGGTGTCGGTCATAGGCGCAGGTAAATTTTGTGCATTAAATTATTTATGATAACTAACCAAAGAAGAAAAAAAAATAATTTGATAAAGAAGGAACTATTAGCTTATTGCAAATTTACACAAACATCGTTTTATGCAATATGCCGTGGAAGATATAGCTAAAAAACTTAGTGTAACTATACTGCGCCCACCGCCATAGTATTGCGAACTAAATCCTATAGAACCTATTTAGATGCAAGTGAAAGGATTTGTAGCAAGACACAACACGACATTCAAAATGAAAGACGTTAAGCTACTGTTTGATCAAGCCATTAAGGCAGTGACACCAAAGAACTGACGAAAAGCAGTCCATCATGTCATTAAAGAAGAGAAAAAAATGTGGGATTTTGACCACCTGATCGATCGGACCATCGACCCGTTAATTATCATGTCAGAAGGAAATGCCAGTTCCTCAAATGACGAAGAATATTATGATTTTTATAATTTAATTTCCGTATAATGTAGGTATTTTTTGTATTTTGTATTTTTTTTAATATTACATAAAAAATAAGTGTACTCTGTACATAATGCACGCCTTTGTCACACCATTTTCAGTGTTTGTCAATGTACTACCTGTACTTAAAGAAAAGAAAGAATTTTGTAATGAAATCAATGCCAAATTATAAAAGTGGCTTAAATATTCGTTGGGTCACTCTGTAGTCCCTTTGCATACCTAATGAGCTTTTATTACTCTAAACCTTTCTGAAATATACCAATATAATTAAAAAGGGCCAATTCTAATTATATACGTTGACGATAAATGGTAGCAAGGATTTTTTTTTAAATTTAGACCTTTCTCTGCTTTAGTTTTAAGTTAGTGTCTATAAAAAAGGATTTTTTCTACGTGTCAGAGAAAAGAGGATAATAAGATAAAAAAGAGGACTATCCTCTGAAATAGAGGACGGTTGGCGGCCCTAGTGAAAACAACAGATTTATTTATATTATCAATAAATTAGAAATTAGGAATAATTTCACGTATTTCCAAACATTCGTTTTGAAGGAAAAAATATCAAGAAAAAATTAAAATTTTAATATAGGATTTAACGAACATTCTTTCTTCCTTCTACATATTTCTAAGACATTTTGTCTATATAAAAGAGCTTATAAACCAGTGGAAAAGTTGCTCGTTGTGTCACATGCAGAAAGCTGGATTTGCCGACGTTTTCAGGGACTTAAAGTATTTGTTCGCCTCTTTCTGGCAAAGAACAAGTGGTCTGAAATGGTGAGGATTTGAATCCACTTTAGAGATTAGCGTCGGAACGTTTTAAACACACTTGAGCTGCGCTGCTGCACAGAAAAAAGTATAGGAAGTAAAGTGTTTATTCATTTCTGTTTGAATTTGGAATGAGGAAAAAATTGAGATAAAGGCTTAGGTTAAAGAGCCTTTATCCACACAAGAAGAAAATTAATGCATTATCAAATATAATAAAATACTCATTGATTCAGTAAAATATACATAACACACTGTTAAAAATAATTAGTCTACTTATCGTGGGCAATTTATTACCACAATATAGTGTTAAAATATAACACCATTAGTTGTGTAAGAAATTTAGGTAGGTATTTATATAGTACAAAAGTTCTTTGTAAAAGTACGCTTTATATAGGGTAAATATTGGTTGTAATATTAACTAACTTTTGAAGAAATGCATTCAAAATTAATTTCAAACCACCTGGACCCCTATTCTCCAAACGTGCATGGGATCATGGTACTTTGAGAGAAGGGAGTGTGAAATTCTCCTAAAATAATAATCTTCCGTATTCTTGAACTTGTATCATTCTATTAAAAGTAAGGAGAATTTACTTCTCCTGGTAGAGAGCAGGACCCCTATTCTTCATTTCGGGAGAAGTTATACGGATATATCTTTTAAATTTTGTCTTATTTTATTATTAAAGCTATAGAATATTTACAAAAAATAAAGTTAGGTAGAGCAGAAAGTTTGAAGTGTTAATTAATAATAGAATAATAGGTATAAAAGCACCTGCAAACAGGGTGTTCGTGTTCCACCGGGAACCGCTTCGAACTATATATGGAAAACTATACATAGGAAAATTTTCAAAATTTGCCATCGTGGTAATGCTGATGGGGACGACCGGACTAAAAAAATTTCATAATGGTGGTACTTCCGGTTATACCGAAAGTTAGTGTCAGCTAGGGTAGTTGGGTTTTAAAAATTAAAAAGCGGGAGGTGGATAGTGCCTGGAGGACAAGTTTTTTTTGAGGTGCTTAAAATAATTATATTGATGATTTATAAAAAAAAAGTCGATACCCCGTTGATCTTACGCTGTGGCGTGCCTTTTATATTTCTTCCTCCTCTCATCAAACGTGCTTTCTAAAAAAAAAAGGTTGCCCCTCTCTAAGGCAGCTGTACAGTTATTAGACGTCCGTCGTGTTATCGAAAAAGCGGGAGTTTTGTTTAAGTGCGTGGGCGGCGGGAGGTTTAGTAAAAAGCGGGAGCCTCCCGACTAAACCGGGAGGGTTGGCAACCCTAGTATCAGCGTGTTTATTTTAAATAGAACATCCTATATATTATTACATTTTTGCATTCTACGTAAAATTCTAGGCAGATTTTGTACAGGGTGGGGACTTTAATTGGAATAAATTCGATATTATTAAAACTGCTGAAGTTACGCCTACAAAATTGGGTATGTGGGGTTTTGAAGCATGCGGAATTGAATTATAATGTCGGCGCAGTTGCCAGATTTCTCAGCTTTGCGCTACACGTAGTAATTTTAATATTTTAAATGGAATGCCCAATTTATTTTTATTGCAGTGCATTGGGCGTGTCCAATTTAATAAGATGCCAAATTTACAAAATTCTATCTTCACTAATTGCTGAGCTATGGCAACACTGTAGTTCCATTAAATAGTATCATGAGAATTTCTATTTTTAAAGTTTAAAATAAATTGGCCATTTTGAAAAGACAAGAACTTTTCTTGAAGCTTGTCAATAACTTAGTAACTATGGAGGTAGACAAGCGTCCCGGTACTTTTTAAGGGAACTACAGTGTTGCCATAGCTCAGAAACTAGTGAAGATAGAATTTTGTAAATTTGAGATCTTACTAAATTTGACACTAATTCACTGCAATAAAAATAAATAGTGCATTCCATTTAAAATAACAAAATTACTACGTGTAGCGCAAAGCTGAGAAATCTGGCAACTGCGCCGACATCATAATCCAATTCCGCATGCTCCAAAACCCCCACATACTAAATTTTGTAGGCGCAACTTCAGCAGGTTTAATAAAATCGAATTTATTTCATTTAAAGTCCCCACCCTGTATACCTATACCTATAAATATCGAAGCGTTTTTGACATATTTGAATTTTTCTGTTAAGAATGACGTTTGGAAGCCTTAAAATAATTATCAATTTTTTCTATAAAGAAGCCTTATATTTATTTAATTTAAGCGGGATTCCTTGTTATAAAGGACCTGCTTTATTAGATTTTTTATAATATTTTGATAACTATTAATTCAGGGTGTTTAAACAATATTAATTGAAAAAACTGCAAAAAGTCTAAATTTTATAATTACTTTTAGTTAAGCATTAAAAAGGGTAAGTTTGTATATTTCAAAAATGTTTAGTTTTCGAAATATTGCTAATTTAATATTTTTATATGGCAATTTTGCTGCAGATTTTTAGTTCAGTGACTCTTAGTTGTCTATGACGGCGTTGAAAAACAGCAATATCTAATTTTACCATTTGAACATTATTAATAAGCACATTGTGATGGCTTCTGCTTTGAAGATATCGATTGGCAAATGTGTCCCATGTTCTTAATATAACTTTAACACATTCTCCATAAATAATAAATAAATTTAAATTATCTTCGTTTGTACAATTTAAGCGCACAGACATGATAATTAATGATGTTTAAATGGTAAGTGACAGCTTCATAAATTTTTCTTGCATTTGATTGTTTTTCAACGCCGTTATAGCCAACTAAAAGTAACTAAACTTAAAATCTGCAGCAAAATCGCCATATAAAAATATTAAATTGGCAATGTTTCTAAAACTAAAATTTTTTGGGATATACAAACTTACCCTTATTTTTAATGCTAAATAGGGAATAATTATAAAATTTGTGTATTTCCATTTGAAAAACTAGTCTTTTTGCAGTTTTTCAATTTAATTTTTAATCGTATTGTTTAAACACCCTGTATATAGTTATTAAAATAAATCTATTAAAAATATCTAAAACGCTTAGACATAGGTATAGGACATGGTATACAAGATATGCCTAATAGGACATGGTATACAAGATATGTCTAAATTCTTGCGTAGAATGCAAAAATGTATTAATATATAGAGTATTCTATTTAAAATAAGCAAGTTGACACTTACTTCCAGTATAACGGGAAGTGCCAACATTATAAAAATATTTTAGTCCGATCGCCCCCATCAGCATTAGCGTATACTGTCAAATTTTCCAAATTAGGAGGCACAGGCCTACCCTGAAACTAAAGGTTTTTAGCATTGGTTATCAAATACTTCGTAAGGTCAATAGTTTTTCAATCAAAATTTTCTTATATTACAAATTTTTCACCGTGTTTATTTAAAAAACAAAAGATAAGTCCCGCTGGTTCCAGGATTTGTTGACTGTGGTTACTAACTCGCGCAGTATTTTGTCCGTCGCGTTCCGTGCCCTTATAATTATTTTTTTTAAAGTGGTAAGTTTTTGACGATTAGTTGCGCTGCACCCTCAAAAGAGGAAAAAGTAAGTACCTAGACTTTTTTTTAGTAACACAGAAACAACAGGAGGTAGTACTGTATCGTCGCGCCAATCCGATACAAAATCACGGTATTAATGTTTTTTATAAACATAAAGTGATAGGGGGGTAGCCAAAAAGACGTGTAAGTTCTCAAAAGTGACTTCTATAAAATAAAATACTTCGTAGCCTTTTCTACACTTTCTCCACCGTTCAAAAGTGGCTACAAAAAAAAACAAAACTTTGCGTTTTCAAGAACTTCTATCAAAAGTGATTCCTACAAAAAAAAATGTCGCAGTCGTTTCATAAACTCCCCCTAACAAAAGTTAGTAAAAAAATATATCTACCCCCCCCCTCCCCATGTTAGTAAAAAGTATATCATCTAACCCCCCCCCCCCCCCCCCGCTCCCCCTTGGTCAAGAGACGGGGGTAACAGCCCTCTCTATGGACGCCCATGCCTAACAAAAAATTGTATTTTATTACTCTGCGTGGCATACTGTCCAATTTTTATTTAATACCTACCTAGCTTCTTAGAAGCATTGTCACTATACAGTAGTCTCGCTGCACCAAATTGTAGCTGCGAGCCAATAACATGGACAGATAAATATCATGTGACCAACGCCAAATTCGTGCCTGACAACTACTTTTAAATCGTTAAACCATGGATAAAATAATAAACACATTTCACCTTTAAGATGAATTCATATTTTAACAGGTTTAGACAGAAGCTCACTATATAAACAATATATAGAGGCTGTATAATAAGCATACAATATAAAAACAATCGATTAGAAATAGATTCATTATGCAACAGTTGGTTTCCTTACTCACTAAGAACCTTCATAAATGGCTTTATTTTATTGCACCTATCACCCTTTACCAAGACAAATTAAACTTTAATTTTAGATCTAAGAACTAATATACCAGGATTACCATACATCCTGGGATTTGTCATAAGTTCCCGGTGACCCAGTTTGAGCCTCTAATACCAATAAGCTATTTACCTTAGTATATTTTGTTCACTATCAAGACAATGGCCCATTTCGATAAAAAACGAAACAAAAAAAATTCAATATAGCCCATTTTTGATTGCAATACATCAACAAATCCACTGCATTTTGTTCAATTCTTATCCTTACCTAACATGAATAAGAAATTTTGAAAGCCCAAACACCCGTTTTGACAAAATGGTGAAAGCGCCTTAAACATTTTGCCTTCCGGCGCATTATAAACCATCTCGGTCTAAGCCGAAACATTTATGGCAACCCAGAGTATATAGCACAACTACTAGTTGCGTCTTTTTAAAATTGACGCTTAGATATTCTGTTATTGGCATTGACAATCCAAAAAGAAGAACATAAAATTTAGCCCAAAATTATCCCCGAAATTACTTCTTGTTCGACCACCTATAGTTTTTTTCAGTGTACCATTATTCTCTCTGGATGTAAATTGTTTCACGTCAGCCGAGAATAAATTCAGCTGTATATAGGCAACTTCTATATCATTACAACAAAATTTACCTAAAACATGAGTTGCGCGCTGCAAGATAACGGACTTATTACGACATTGTTTTGTCTCAATTTTTGAAGTCTTAAAGATAAGACATGGAAGTTCTAAGGTACATGGCTATTTTTTTGAAAAAAAAATTCTTAGCTACGATATTAACCTTGGAAAAGTGCCTAAAAATACGCACCTTTAGTGGGCATTTTCTTATACATATTTTTATTTTTTTCAAAAAAGGGCTTTGTACCTTAGAAATACAAACATTCCTTTATTAAATTTTAAATTGCCCCGACAAATATATCAAATAGCCTTTGCAGAATCCTGCAGTAGCGAAACGGTGTTTTTCATCCTCTAAATTTGCGCGTGGTAGAGCCTTAAACTCTGTCATTACAGGGTACGTGTTCATACCATACCAAACAAAAGTTTTAATACAGAAGAATAAGAGTTTCCTTTCATATACTTTTCGCCATCTTATGGCTCATTAGTGAGGCTGCAGAATCTGATGAAAGAAGAAAACGAGCTCGTAACTATATTAACTAGTTTAGGCATAAATGCCAGGTGGGATGGACCCTGCAGCGCCATCAGTGTCGAAATTACTTAGAGAACTTAGTTTTTATACTAAAGCCTATGGTATCAACGTTCTTGGGTTATATATAGCCCTTAGCGCTATCTCTCGGTATGCCAATAACCCAAAAAATTATTAGCGTATTATTTATTATTATCATTATTATTGTTATTATTTAAATAAGTGTGTTGTATTTATTCTGATCGTTTTATGTTTTGGTTTATAATGATTCGATAAGAAATCATCATAAACATAATATTGCCACCTAAAAAGGGCAACGTTGCGTACGGTGTTCTCAAGCGACCACCAATGCAATTAATAACTGTCTCTGATGTCCTTTAACTTATGAAGAAACAGTAGTCGATGAGTCATCTTGAACAAATAGTGCATTTCCACCACATCGCTTATATTGTACCTGTGTCTGGCGATGGCAATAAAATGTATTTTTTTATATACAAAATATTATAAAAACAAATTTCACGAGAATTAACAAACAAAAGTAGCGCGGCGTCAGTGGAGATCTTTAAAATAATATCGGGGCATCGTTTAATTTTCATGGAAAATAAAAAATTAACATGAATATCCGCAACATTTCTATTTTTATGTTCTGCATAAGGGATGATATAACTAAAACCTATTAATTGAAACTTTAAAATAAATTTTCAATTTTTTTTTTTTTTTTAAATAAGGTATCATCGGCCAAACTAGAAGTTCTTGTGAATCGCTTAGTAAAATTTTTGTTTTAAATTTTTAATTAGACAAGCCAGGAAACGATGCCGCGTTTCACGCTGGTATGGAAAGCTCTTAAGTAATCAAAAGAGATGACAGTTCTGGAGACGAAGTAAAAAATTAACTGACATTAGTAACCGAATTTTTATTCTTGCACTTGATATTTCTATAATAATTAAAACGATTATTATAATAAATAATTAAGAAAACTGCTTAATTCGGTATTTTAAATTTACTATTCATCGATTTAGAGTTAACAGCTGATAATTAGAAGGTTTTACATTCTAATTAGTGCCGATTTTAAAGCAAAGTATGATTAAAAACGTCACCCATTGAGATTAAGTGTGCCTCGTTTGTCGAAGATGAAGATAAATGACATCTTATTTTTTTGCATAAAATACGCGGTTGCAAGATTAAATTCCACAGGACGATGAATAAAAATGATTGATAAATACCTCATTCTGCTAGATTTATTAATGGGAAAAAGTTGTATGTTATTGAACGATTTGCAATTAAATTGATATTAAAATAAGAATTTTATAATTTTATGCAATAGGTATCGGTAAGAAACGGTCATCATCTGTGTCATAAAAAGACCACTGAGTGACATTAGATACCTGGTGTTCATAGATACTTTTTTTTAAATTTAGCCGTTGGATTTTTTTGAATCATGCCAAAAGTAACTGTAACTTCGTTACTTTTGAAGAGTAAAAGTATCTAGTTACTTTTTAGGAGTAACTATAAACTTAAAAAGTAACTAGATACTTTAAAAGTAACTAAGTTACTTTTAAAGTGATTAAGTTACTTTTAAAGTAACTAAGTTAGGTACTTTTAAAGTCCCTCTAGGGTACCAATTATGCATACGTGCCGTCCATCAGATGATGACCAAGGGACGATCGGCGATCGGCGGCCGTTAATCAGATTTTCACGAAGGGACGAGCGGCGAGTCGCGAGCGTCAAACAGCAAACTGGTTGGAACGCGAATTTTCTTGGAAAGCAAGTTATTCTACTTGTTCGTTGTTCGAATTAACACTTCTTAGTTTAGTTTTCTGATGGTAATAGTGGTAGTGTGTACAGGAAAATGAGTTATCACTACCTGGTAAATTTATGGTATCTAGTTCAAAAGCATCTTAGTTACTTTTAGAGCTTCGTAGTTACAATTAAAATAACTAGTTACTCAAAAGTATCTTAGTTACTTTTAGTAACTAGTTACAATCAATGTAACTAGTTACTTTAAAAGTATCTTAGTTACTTTAAAATTTTCGTAGTTATCAATATAACTAGTTACTGTAAAAGTATCTTAGTTACTATAACTAGTTACTTTAACTAAGTAACTAAGAACTAAGTTACTTTTAGGTAAAAGTAACTATTCCTTATAAGTATCTAGATACATTTACTTTTCCGAAGTAACTTTCACAGCTCTGTATACAGGGTGATTCCTAAGTTGATACTTCTGTTTTAGCTGTGTATAGAAGGTATTAAAATAAACAACTTTTTCAAATACCTTTTTTCAAAAAACTTAAAAATAGGCGAGATACAGAAGTAAAAAATATAAGTGCGGGCCTGGTCGTCAAAACATAGCCTAATATACTTTATGCTGTTTTTGTCTTATTAGTAGTTATTAGTCATGCAGTTGACGGGTCGGTAGTAGTAGTTATTTATTTGGCGATCTGCTGCTGTGTATTTTATTGAAGCAAGTTAATTTTAAATTGGTGGCACGTGAAAATGGTAAAATTTGAAAACAATGAACTAGTAAATATGGTACTAATTTACGGTGAGTGTAGTCAAAATGCTGCTTCGAAATTATACGCAGAATGCTTTCCATTGCGGGCTCATCCTACACCCACAAGTTTTCTTAATGTTATTCAACATGAAAGTTAGGCAGGACCGTATTTGATTCGTAGTGTAATAAATGAATGCAAATACCTTATTTTTGAGTTTAAAAAAATAAGGTATTTGAAAATATTGTTTATTTTAATGCCTTCTATACACAGCTAAAACAGAAGTATCAACTTAGAAAACACCCTGTATAAATAAACGGAACCTAATTCAAACGAGAAATAATGACGCAATATCTGGAGATTCTAATAATCGCGTTTGTCCGATCTGATGCGTTCGGTCTGTTTTAGCTTATTTATTTACGACATTATTTAAATATTTGTGGCTAAACAAAGAATTTTCATTGCCTAGTTGCTTAATGATAATATTTAAAGTTTGAATATCGGATTTATAATGTTTTATTAATTTTTATTACAGCTGTACATTGTGTGCCTTTTTTGATTTTTGAGGTAGGTTTAAGTTTTTATTTCTGAACTTAGAATCTAGCAGGTGATTATTCGTATGATTCGTTCTTTGTCACCCTTTATTTAAAACTCCTTCAGTGTCGGTGCTGTCGAACCCTAATATCAAATACAAAATAATTGATGAATTTCTCATTTGTATAGTAATGCGACATTTTTTTTTTATAAAACGTGTTTTTATATCACGCTTTACGGGTTTAAATATAATTTGTAATACATTTTAGCACGGTAGTCAGATCCATCCCTAGACGCGTTTCGCCATATCATAGCTCATCAGTAGAGCTAAGATCCGACGAAAGAATGGAACAACTCAAAATTTACATTTTACTTCTCCCATGTCAGTTGCCCTCAAAATTTGCCCCACCTATAAAAAATACTCACAGGCCGCGCCTGCATGTAACATTACACCATGATTTTTGGTAAATATTACCTTTCACCTTCTTACCTATTCAGAAAAAAAAACCTGAAAACATGTTCTGCTTTAATTCGTATAAAAGCCCCATTCAAACCATTGTATTCGTCAAGATTTAGGTATAATACGCTACTTAGGTGTCTTTCTTCTATTTTTTCATTCAGTAGTCATATTACATCTTTGAAATGACGTGTTTATCTTTCATTTTGGCCTTCTGTAAGTAAAAGAGCATCTTGTTTGTATAGGATAAAGTAAAAGGCATCAGAAAGCACCCGTGTTTGTTCTTTTTTGTTGTGCAACCTATTTGAATATGAAATCAATTTTCGAGTTCGATTGCTTTTGGGTTTTCTTACAGCCGGGTGTAACATGTAAAAAGATAAGATAAAAGAAATCTTCCCCCTATTCTTGGTATTTAAATTTATCGCTTTGTGTTATAATAATTTTCAAGTATAGTTTTGTGTCCTTCGGCTTTTAGGGTGTTAGGAATTAAATGTTACTATGTTATAAAAAACTAATTGGTAAAATTCAATTGTGTTACGTGGCTTCACAGTTTCGTAAAATTAAAGAATTATTCCGATTTTATTTTCCTATATACAGAGTGGATCATAAAATCTTACCCAGCAAAACTGCAGATTTCTAAATAGCTTAGTTCAAAATTTGATGATAACCGAAATACAGTGTGTCCAAGGAAAATTTTGCTAATTAACTTTTTCTCCCAATATTTTCACATAACATTTTTTGATTAAGGGTTTTCGAGACCAAAGAAATTTTTTTTTTCAGAATTTCGATGTAGACTGTAGGGGGCGCTTTCTGCGGCACTCTAAGTGTACAGAAACAAGTGTACCTTTTTGCGCCTTAGTTTATTTATGTTTTTATTAAAAATATTAATTTTCTCTGTATTCACTGTATAACATTTTTCAAAAATAAAGTGGGTATAAAAATTTATTTACAAAACAAAAAACTGTTGTCATGGCATTTTGACAAGATGACTGATTTATTATAACAGCAGTTTGTATCGTGTAAAGAAGATAAGAAGAAAATATTTGAGAAAAAATCTATCTAATATCTTTCACATTTGAAATTTTGCATAATGAGAGACAAAAAGCGATATATGAGATATAAAAAACAATGTCTTTTTCTGAACCATAGCCAACTTGATTTGTTGGTGTGATGAAATGTATTCTTGGTTGCCTGCTTTTGCGAGAATATTCACGCCGAGCGATAAGTAAAATAAATGTGTATGTAAAATTCGTTTTAAAAAATCAAAAACAGTTATTGTGTATATTAACTTTTACCTTTTGAGATGGTAAAATTGTCAATTTACATAATTGCAACGCTGTAAACGTGACATGAAAAGTGGCAATACTGTAGCGATACCGGCGACAAAATTATTAAGACGAAAAGACATAACCTTAAAAATTTGATATAATTTTTTTCTACAAATCTTATAATTTCGTCTGTTTTAACTGGTTTTATGTACTACCTACTTATCTTTATTTTATACCATTTAAGGACTATCTATCTGTTATTTTCTATTTTTATTGGGTATAAAAAGGTCTTAAGTTCGATTGAATCAAGAAGTATCAGAAAATAATAGAAAAATCGTGGTGGAAAATTATTTATATCGAAAAAACCTATAGCCTATACACTTCCATTCTGATAAATCATTAATGTCCAGAAATAATTTTCTTACAATCATACTGGCCCAGTTACCTTAATTTTTAATATACCAATCAGGCTCGTTTGATCGTCAATGTCATTTATATCACAGTCAAACTTGCTGGTTAGTTAATTCTGGTTAAAAGTCTTTGTGTAACCCAACATAAGCATGTAAATTTTATGATTGAAATCTTGTAGAAATGGAATGAAGTAAAAACCTGGATTTTTTTGAAATAAAAAAGTGAACATATTAACAAAAAAACAGTTTTAAGAGCCTTTCATACCAGCGTAAGCGCGGCAGCATTTCCTGGCGTATCTAATTGAGAATTTAATACAAAAATTTTACTAAGGGGTTCATAAGAACTACTAATTTGGCGAATAGTATCTTATCTATCTTAAAAAAAATTGAAAATTTATTTTAAAGTTTCAATTATATAACTTTAAATTATATCATCCGCCATGCAGAATATAAAAGTAAAAATATTGCGGCTATTCATGTTAATTTCTTATTTTCCATTAAAATTACAAACGATGCCCCGATATCATCTTAAAAATCTCCACCGACGCCGCGCTACTTAATTCTCGTGTAATTAGTTTTTATAATATTTTGTGTATAAAAAAATACATTTTATTGTCATCACTAGACACAGGTACATTATGCGGGATGTGGTGGAAATGCACTATTTGTTAGTGATAACTCATCGACTGTTTGCTCTTAAAGTAGGTATTTACACGCTATTTCTCTCTAGATTCTACGTGGTTCTTATCAGATTGATCTGATAAAAAGCATATATCATCTCTATCTCATCTCTCTCTCCCTCTCGTATTTAATGTAAAATTAAATTGTCTACTAATTAAACAATTTTTTTATACCGCATGCATATTCTGACTACCAGTCTTAATTCTTTTGTCTTATCTTTCTATTTTAACTAAATCCCTCAACCGAAAAAAACTCTGTTAATTATGCTCCAAATTTATGTCGCCAGTGGTTTGAAATTAATTAAAACAGGGTTAAACACGATGTTAATTAAAAAATAATGAGACCCCTCACAAACTGACATTCCTCGGGCAGAAGCTCAGCAGCACTAGAGAAAAACTAAAAAACACAAAAAGAGACCACCATGCTGTGGGGTCAATCTACTCAAGCTGGAAAAAATAACAATTGTCCTGTATTTCAATTTTTTTTTAATTTAAATTAAACTACATTATAGTGTCGGTATTTAGGTAACGGTGAGTGAGAGGTACTGAAAGGATAAATTTGTCCCAGTGGCGGATCGTGGTCTTAAAAAATGGTGAAGAGCTAGGTATAGTGCGGGTACTTAAATTGACTAAAAACCCGTGTAACAAAACGTCTCTCTTATCCTCATCTGTCCAGCGACTGAATGGAGCTTCCAACAAATTACAAACTATGTCATTAATTGGGTTAATTTTTAAAACATACAACTAAGAAGGTACGTACACTACTGAATTAACTGAAAAATAAAAACAAAACTTTTTAATCACACAGTAAATCACGCAAAAACGATATCTTTACCCGTAAGTTTCGCGAAGCCTTAAAATAAATACCTTATGGTTAGGCGAACCAATGCTAAAACAATGGTGCATACGACTGATCTATTTTTAAATTGCCCTTCATCATAATGCAAATTGTTACATGCTGTTTGCGTGACTGACGTCACGTAACCATAGCATCGGTGAATAGCAAAGCCATGTTGGCCGTCGGGTCTTCACTTGCTTTGAGCTAATGGACACGGTCGCTGGGGCGCGCCAAAATGCATGAGTATTTATTGTCCATCGGAGTTAACCGTGGCCCTATTATGCAAAGCTATATTCGGATTAAATTAATATTATTAATTCGAACATAATTATTTTTTGAGGGCTAAAATGGTAGCTTTATTGGTACATTAATATTTAATATTGTCGAAAAACTTTCCTCCTGGTTTTATTTTTTTTTGTGAAGAGCCCCTTCACCTACTTCACTTGACGAGCCGCCACTGATTTGCCCTAAAAAGAACAAATTTAGTTAAAAAAATATAGAAAATGTATTGAATATTTTTATTTGACGTCTTTTGATGCAAAACCTCCGCTAAAAATAAAACTGAAAAAAATTAAAAAACTGATGTTGGTTTTATAATTAATTTGAATCTTTACGTTCAATTTCTATACCAATGTGCAATTATAGTTTCGTAGAGATATTTTCATAAAAATCGTGTATTTGTTTTTTGTATGTTTGTTGATTTTGTTTGTTGTCATATCTAGTTTTGAAAGTAAAACTGAAGTATATCTGATTTAATGGCATTTGCCAAAAATAATACTGTCAGTTATTTTAATACTAAACATTTCTTTTTACTGATACTTATTACAATAAATCCCATTTGTTTTTTGGTATTATGGTAAGAAACTAGTGACACGTTTATGTTGATTTGCGGTTCTAAGTTAAAAAAAAATTAAACCTACCTCCTCAATAAATTCAAAACCTTTAATTAAATCAATAGCTACGAACCTATTCTACGATTAAAACTTGGCACTATTTACTAAACACAGGCCAGAATATCAGCTGTACCCAAATGCTTTTAAACATTTTTTTAAGCAACTCGATATTGAAAAAATGACAAAAACATTAAAATAGTGTAAAATTAAAAAACCGAACGCGGATGCAGCTGTCTGGCTGCACTCTTTGGCGCATAGACTCGACTGGAAGAGTCAATTTTTATTGCTCGAAGCTTTAAAGACGTGGCCGACCAGGCCGTCTGTAGTCATTGAAACCAGGTTGGGTTATTGCAAGCAAGGCGCTTATTGGCGTCGGCCCAATGCGGTTTTAGGGTTACTTATCCAAATACTTTGACGGTTGCTTCAAAAAAATGGAGTGTTGAATACCCAAGGAGTCACCTATTTTAATATAATGAGTCAATTCCATAACATCCTGTATCTGGTGATGGTGACACTAAATATAACTTTGATTTAACACAAGAATACGTGACAATTTAGATGCGGTGTTGTCAAACTTTTCGCGTAAACCAACTTTACATATTTAACTACAAAAATAGTATATTGTTTTATTAGGAGTAAAAGCGATACTTTTCTGACGAGTCTGTAGGTTTGTTCGGGTTTGTTCGGGTTTGTCACGGACGAGTCATAAGAAGTTGCTTTTACTCCGAATAAAACAAACTTTTTTTTTCTTCAGACGTTGTTTAAATATGAAAACATAATGATACAATAGCTATTTTCCTAACAAGTGCAGAAAATCGATTTTTCCGCACGCAAATGCCGTTGACAGCACGACGCGTAGCGGAGTGGTGTCAAGCATTTAAGTGCGAAAAAATAGGTTTCTGCACGTGTTAGGAACAATAGTTTTTCTACTAGCGTGAGGAAACAAATTGAAAATAATTTAAAAAACGGAGTTTTTTTTTAAATTTTTATTACAATGAACAAAATTTTACAATATTAATTTACTTATTTATATTGTAATTAATTGTAAACGTACAATTACTAGCACTACTTAAATTAATAGCAGAAGCCAGTTGGTTGCGGTTCTCCAGTAAAGATTCGGGTGTATTCTTTTTCATACCGTTTTCTTGATTTTTCTGGCAATAAATCTTCTTTGAGATTTTCAGCCGCCAAAAGAATCTCCTCCGGTACTTTAATTTCAAAATATAACAGTGCGGAAAAATCTTTGCCGCACGGTGCGGAAAAGTGGATTTTCCGCACTAAAACATGTGCGGAAAATGCGTTTTTCCGCACGCTAGTAGAAAAAATGTTTTAATTGTTTTATTTAAAAATTTTAAGTTTTGAGAAGGGGCTAGCGTTACTATGGATTTATTATTATTTTGTTTGATAGCGACGTGCCATTCGATTTGACAAGTGTCAGCATTCATTATTGCGTAACTTTATTTAATTTTTATCCTTTTAAAAATAGAATTTTTTAAAATTACATTTACTTCAAATTAAAATGTCAGACTCAGAATTTACCTGTACGCCCCCGGAGGTTGCCAAAATTGCAGCAAATGTTGCGAACAATTTGCTGCCAACAAAATCCAGTGGTGTTTACGAAGCTGCGTTAAAAAGATTCCAGGCATGGTGCAATGAGAAAAACACCAAAAATAATTCTGAAAATGTACTCTTGGCATATTTTTCGGAACTAGCGAGCAATCAAAAAATGAAAGGTTCAACAATGTGGTCACATTATTCTATGTTAAGATCAATGCTAAATATCAGACAAGGAATAGACATAAGCAAGTATTTGAAGCTACGAGCTTTTTTAAAGAAGCAAAACGAAGGGCACCACGGAACAATTTGAAAATTTTCAATCTGAAGCTCCTAATCAGCAATATTTGGGAATTAAGGAAAATTTAGGTATTACCTCAAAGTATACAAATTTTTTATAAAGATAATATATATAATTTTTAGATTGTTTTGGTTATTGGAATATCGGGTGCATGCGGATGTGAAGAAATGGTGAAAATGGTCGTTGATGACATACAAAACTTAGGATCTGCGATTCACATAAGAATTCCTAATAATAAAACTAGGAAACCGCGGTCGTTTACTATTGTTGGGGAACAATATTTAAGCATTTATAAAAACTATGCATCATTACGCCCGGAAGGTATGCGCGAGAAGAGATTTTTTTAAAATTTGTAAATGGTCGGTGTTGTCGCATGGTAATGGGAATTCATAAAATAAGTGCTGTTCCTAAGGAAGCAGCAGTGTTTTTAAAACTACCAGGTGCAATAGAGTACACCGGCCATTGTTTAAGGAGAACTTCAGCTACACTGCTTGTAGATGCAGGGGCAGACATTACGTGTTTAAAGCGCCACGGGGGGTGGAAATCGAGTACTGTAGCTGAAGGGTACATCGACGAATCGATGACTAATAAGAAAGATATTGCAAAAAAAAATTTACAACCAAATAATAATAAATCCATTACTAATAATTTAAATACTGCAATAAATTCGACAGAAAGTGGTTTTACTGAGAGTTCAACACTAGAAAATACCGAAACAACCAACCAACAGGCCATCGTAACAAGCAGTCTTAATTTTTCTGGGGCTACAATTAATAATTGTACTTTCAATGTTGTATTTAAATAGTTATGTAGGGCCAATATGGGTAAACGCACCTCCTTAAACAAATTTAACTTTATTATTATTATAGAGATTAACATAGTTTTTGAATGCTAGTGCTATTACCCTAAAAGTACATTTACCCTAAGTCACATTGCTGTACTTTATTTTTATTAAAATAAATAAAGTATGTTTATAACTTTCTGGTATTATTTAATATATATTTAGTCATGAGAACACAGTCATACTTTTACTTCCGTTGCCAAAAGCAACCGCTTTCTGACGAAAAAGTAGAACTTTAACGTCAAAAAATTAGTAGAAAAACGTCAAGTTTATTGACGTTTGAAGAAAAAAGTATTTACAATTTTTTTTTGACAAACCTAAACAAACTCTGTCCGTTCACCCAATAGTGTCAACTCTATTATTATTAACAATATTTTAAAAAGGTTTTATCAACAAAATTTGAACTCGAACTGAAACTTTCTTGCTGAGAAATGTAGTAAAATTTAGACCATTCCGATATTATGTATACCTACATTTTTTTCTATTTTGTCCATGGAGAATAAATATTTAGGCAATAATGTCTATTTCTTATAAAGAAAAATTATAAAACTTATACCTAAGTCGAAAAAACATTTTTTTTATACGGACTACAAAAAAATTCAAATTCAAAATTTCCTGCTGACATGGAGTGGACATATAATAAACATGAAATAAAAATACTTAAATAATTTACTAATATTTTGGTCACCTATCCTTGAGAGCTTGCAGCATACTGGAAGGACTGCGTTAATATACTTGGTAGGCTAACGATGTTGCCAGATATATTTAATATTATAGTCAGTGTCTCGTTTCGTAAATATATTACAGTGTAGTACCTCTATTTCCAGCCGATCGGTCACAAATTTTAAAGCCAAACAAACAGCTCTTCTCCCCTCAGCGTCCCTCTAGGTCTTATTCCTACATTCCTTGTATTAGTCTTGTTTCTTGTGCCGGTCGTACCGCATTACGTAATCCGTCGCAAAGATTATTGATTTTCTCGTGACACTTAACGAAAGTTTAGGCCATGCCGAAACGAAAGCGTAGCCGTTCACGAAAATGTGTGTGAGAGCAGACTATATAAAAGAATGGATGCATGCACTGAAAAAAGGGAATATTCGCAGGGATATATCCACTAATGATGATAATTAGTAAGATCGAGTTCACGCTCACCCCCGCGGGCTCGACATGGGTATATATCTTGTGAAAGACGTAGTAAGTACTTAAAAACTTTGTATTTATTCATAAAAAAAAAAAAAAAAATTTTATTATCTTGTTTGGGTTGCCCTTAGTAGAGGTTAAAGTGCAATACGTGTGTTGAGATTGTTAAATGCTTGTTTGCGAACACATATTTTTTCAGATCAATCTTTGTAAAAGGTTTTCTAAATGTCTGTTTGTGAACACAGCTTTTCAGAGCAATCTTTGTGTTAAGATTATTTAATGTCTGTTTGTGAACACAGATTTTTTCAGAGCAATCTTGGTGATAAGATTGTTAAATACCTGTCTGAGAACACAGCTTCTTTCAGAGCAATCTTTGTGATAAGATTATTAAATAGCTGTTTATGAACACAGCTTTTTTCAGTGCAATCTTGGTGATAAAATTGTTAAATACCTGTCTGAGAATACAGCTTCTTTCAGAGAAATCTTTGTGATAAGATTATTAAATTGCTGTTTATGAACACAGCTTTTTTCAGAGCAATCTTTGTGATAAGATTATTTAATGTCTGTTTGTGAACACAGATTTTTTCAGAGCAATCTTGATGATAAGATTGTTAAATACCTGTCTGAGAACACAGCTTCTTTCAGAGCAATCTTTGTGATAAGATTATTAAATAGCTGTTTATGAACACAGCTTTTTTCAGAGCAATCTTGGTGATAAGATTGTTAAATACCTGTCTGAGGATACAGCTTCTTTCAGAGAAATCTTTGTGATAAGATTATTAAATAGCTGTTTATGAACACAGCTTTTTTCAGAGCAATCTTTGTGATAAGATTGTTAATAGTACATACATGATGTTGCACATCGCTGTTGTAATACAGTTGTGGAAACCAAGGTGGTTTCAATTAAATACTGCCTTAAGATAATTGTATTGTTTCTTTTTCTCTCCTTTGGGTTACCATTGCAATATTGTCTATGATGTTAATACTTTTAATTGCAAAGTTGCTTAAGCCTGTTATGATATAGCCACTTTATTCTTAGGAACGTAACACATGGATACCTTTTTTATGCTTAGATTTTTCGCATTGTCAAAGATTGCCTTATGCCAACAAGTTTTTATTTTTCGGACACTGGACATAAGCGGTTGCATTTAAAAAAATATTTTCAGACATTCTAGACCTAGAGCAAGGTAGTTTTATGGGGAACAAGCTTGAGATAGAGTATATCCCTCCAGATACAGATATCTCTACTAACACTACTATGTCACCACTTTTGGGACATGACTGTTTACTGCGAGCCACCTCCACACAGACATCACTTCCCGGTGAACTAAAATATTAGAGCACTTGGAGCTTATTGAGAAAAAATATAATCCTTAGGAAAACTTTGAAAATCTTTCACCTCCTAAGCTTAAGAGCCAGGTAAAAGTAGCGATCTCAGAATACGTTGAACGTAGAGATACAAGGCCGAGTTTCTTACAACACCAAGTTGGTGTTGGTATAGCAGCTATTGACAGTTGACTTCCCTGTATGCAAAAGGGGAGGAGGGAGACAAGATAAACATCCAGATCCTTAGTGATGACGGATTTATATTTTCCAAGTCTCGCAGGAAACTATATATAAAATAATAAAAATATGAATATATAAATAGAATATCAAATAATGAATACATTTTTCTGCAGACAAGTGTTTGTTTGGTAAAGAATTGTATGAATATGTGAAGGCGGTCAAACTTCTTCTTTAGTCTGGGCAACAGCTTAAATCTACAAAAAGCCACTGTGAACAGGTATCCGGACTTAGTTAAAGTACCAACGTCGTTTCCGACCATTCGGTCCTTGATTCCAAGGAGCTCGTCAGACTGGGTGTTTTTTCTCGTCAAGCTCCTCCTCGCCAGTTCCAAAATCTCAGGAGGCAAGAGAAATGGTACATATACATCGAGCCCGAAACTAGACGTTCGTTACGCTGGTAGATTAAAATATTTTATTAGTGTATGGAAGCGCTCTACACAGGCTAAATATATTTTATTCTGGCATTAAGGTGGTAGCATACCATTCATATCTATCCCTCGTCAAGTAATGGTACTCTTCAATCCTAATTGGACCCATCCTGCATTAAATGGAATTAAAGTTACTGCGTTCAGGAGCCATTAGCGAGGTTGAGCTGTGCGAGAATCAGTTTATATCAAAATATTTTTATTTCAAATGCGAATGGCACTGTAAATTAAAATATATATATATTTTTTTAAAACACGTTTGTTAAAACATCTAATTTTAAAACTGAAGGTCGTAAAACCGTGCCAAGGCTGATTAGTCCAAACTGCTTTATGATACAGTGGACCTTAAGGATACCTAATTTTTAACTCCAATTAAAGATGAACACAAAAAATACTAAATACTGACATTAAAAAAAAAAAACGGCTTAAGTCTGTTATTTCAGTAGTTTATTTAGATAGCTTTTTGTTATCGGAGGGACTAACTCAATGTTCTCTAAATGTCCTTGAAACTGTTAAGTTTCTAAAGTATTTCGGTTTTGTGATAGACTATTATAAAAGTGTGTAATCTAGTCCCCTCTCAGATATGCACATATGTAAGGTTTACATACGCCTCTACTTATTATAATATAAATATACATACATACAAAGAGCGAAGTTTATATCATAATAGTTGTCAGATAGGAGTTTTTCTCAACTGATAGCAGCATAGTCGGGTATGGAATATGGTTTTCTTTATACTAAATTGATTGAACTAGTAAAGTTTTTGACCCTTAGAAAAGTTAAAGGTTATTTAAAATCTTTTATGACCATTTTTGAGATTAAATATATGCTTAGTGCAACTAATTTAATCCGAACGGATTCATATTCCCTTGAAATTTCCTCAGACACTTCTTTAAAATATTGGGGTATTTATTGCCGTACCATTAGCACATACGATCTTTGGTTAGAGCTCATTGCTTTATTATTATTTTGTTTTTTGGTCTAAAAAGTTTTGCAAAGCGCCTTTCAAATTGTTCTATTTTATGAATCGTTGATAATATGACGTCACTATCCTATGTGAACCGTGTGGGTAGTGTTCAATTCTCTAAAATGGTGCCACACCAGAAATTTAATCGTTTTAGCTTAATATATATCTAAAGAAACGTTGAGGCGGAGATGAACACGTAACCTACAAATAGAAATGGAGTGCATTTTAAAGTTAGCGTTCCAAAATAAATACAAAGATTCGACTGCCTGCTATAGACCTATTTACTAGCAAAATCAATACAATATACAAACAGTTTGTGTCGTTTCAGAGAGATCCAGAGGCGGTGTCTATAGATACTTTTACCTTAAACTAGGGTAAGCTTTCCTTTTACGCTTTTTCCTTATTTACCATATTGCTAAGGGTTTTACAAAATATCATTGGTCATAAGGCCGAATATATAGTTGTTTCCCCACTCTGGATTTCTTAGCCTTGGCATACTATCGTTTTCTCTATATTAGATAGCGAACCGCTTACCTTACAAGCTAGTACCGATTTACTTTCTTTTAGAGAAGGTCCACACTCGCTATCTAAAGACCTGTCCCTGGTGGTCGGGAGGTTATCCTGCAAGCATTCCGCATTTCCTCCAGAGGCATTAGAAATGTATGTTGCCTCCATAACCAAAGTAACTCTGAATAAATATACCTCAGATTTAAGATGATGATGGTAGTTTGATGGCTCAAATAATAATGATACTTATGCATTTATTGTTGTGGATGTCTAGAATTTCTTTCCCTGGAAGCTCCTAAAATTACAGATCTGCAATAGCAGTGATAGCAGGTCCACTGCTACCTCAGGAATTTATGTATTTTGTTAGCTTTAGCCACAGGCTAACGTCTACAAACACTTACAAACATTGAAATTCCTAAAGAGCTTTTTTACATTAGGTGCAATTGCAAGTGATGAATAGTTGTTTTTTATTTAGAAAAATTGCATCAGCTGATTAAAACGTCGTCAAAGCGCCGCATGCTTTCAGGCAATAATTTCTCCAGGTAAAATAGAAATAAAGATTCCCTCTTACAACCTATATTATGCCTTAGTATTTTTTGATTGATCCAGATGTTTTTGTAACAAGAAATTTAATGGTCTATCTCGAAAGAACCTTAAGCGGTTCTCTAGAATCCTTGCTAATAACTTATAAGAAACCTTGTCATAGGACAACCACACAAACCATTAGCAGGTGGTTAAAGGTTATGTTGAACAAGAGTGAACTTGATATAAAATTTAAAAAAAAAAAAAATTAACATAACATTAAAACATGCGGCTACTTCAATGCCTGCCAGGAAGGGTCAGTTTTGATTCAATACGATTAGCAGCATACTGGACCAGAGATTCTTAAACATTTTTTATAATAAATCTTATTTATGTTTCTTAATGTTGCAACTTTCTTTAAACATCTACACTGTAATATATTTACGAAACGAGACACTGACTATAATCATAAGATCAAACGAACTTACCTAAGTGATGTTCGATCTTGATTATAGGAAGGTCTCGTTGAAGTAAATAAGTCCCAACCCACCCCTAATTTCTTTATTTATTTACCCTATTGCGTTGCAACATTTTTTCGCTTTAAAAGAACTAATACAAGGAATGTAGGAATAAGACCTAGAGGGACGCTGAGGGGAGAAGAGCTGTTTGTTTGGCTTTAAAATTTGTGACCGATCGGCTGGAAATAGAGGTACTACACTGTAATATATTTACTTCAACGAGACCTTCCTATAATCAAGATCGAACATCACTTAGGTAAGTTCGTTTGATCTTATGATTGTAATTTCTATGTGTCTATGGAGTGGACATGGAAAGTGGTTACAGCCATAAATAATGAATGATATACAAGCAGAGTTTTAATGAAAGTGTCAGAATTCTTTTATACAGTGTGTTCTTATATATTTGTGCACTAAACGTATTGTAGATATTTTTATATACAGGGTGTTACAAATTCGACATACCAGCATTGGAATCTCGGAAACCATAGGAGCTATAGAAACGGTTAAATGGGGGCAAAGTTGTGCAATTCGGTGTTGATTATAATGCCGCTTTAAAAGTTTTCATATTTCGAATACGAAAAAAAACCGAAATTTTGCAAAATCGTTTTTATTTTTTCCTGAGCTCATTCGAATAGCTATTTAAAAATAAATGACACTTTGTCATTGCCACTATTTCTCCTCTACAAAATGACGTTACTAAACTAAAGATCCGCCGTTTCGTCTCCGAGCGGCCTTCACCAACTTTACTTTTTTAAATACGGACCTGGATTTTTTAAACCGATTTTTAAACCCTCCTACCCTCAAAATGTAATGACGATATTACTTTCTCATAATGATGCTCGTTGAGCGCGCGTATCTCTGTTTCGCTTATAGTTTCCAATTCATTTATGTAATATTCTAATTCCATATAAATCCATAAGGTCAATCGTGAGCTCAGGTAAAAAATGACCCAGGCGGACTGTTTCGATGGTTCAATTTGTATTGGAGAGTTTTCGCACGACACATTTTGGAATATTAGGATTTTTTGAGAATAATCATTTTTATTCCCAAGCAGCAATTTTACGTCGTGCCGACGTTGTCCTATGCGACCCGACGTCGGCATACTACGTCAGTACGACCTTGTTACAACTCCTGTTTGCACCAATATGGTCAATCATTTTTGGGTCGTTTCGACGTCGGAAACCAACTTAAAGTTGTTATTAAAGACAAGTGGCGACTATATTTTGAAGTACAAGAAATTAGACCATGTAGTGCAAAATTTTAGATATATGATAGTTAGAGTCGGCATATATATACTAATTGGTTATAGTATCCCAACTTCGCTAACCTATAAAATATAACAAGACAATAGTAACTTGTAAAATAATCATGTCGCATTTTTATATTTAAATTAGATGGTAGAAAGGTTTGCATAATAATAATTTTAAATAATTTCGTTCGTGTTAGTGACATAGTAAAAACTACTTTACTGATAATTATGGTTAAGATATATAGGAAATAAAAAGCGCGCCATGCAAATTCGCAGTTTTTGTAAAAAAATATTTTTGCAAAAAAAAGTAATTTTTTTTGAAAAAAGTTTTTTTTGCTCTAAACTTTAAAATTATAATTCTGTTGCTTTATTACGAAGTTTCAAGGTGTTTTAAAACGTATCATAGAAGTATTGATCATATAAAACAGAAATAATTAAAGTTGAACAACAATGGCCGCCAAAGATGCATTATTGCAAATGGCGAAAATGGCGTAGTCGTACAAACTACCAAATTTTAACTAATAATAACTTCGAGTGGTTATTTTTAACCCAATGGCTTACCAAACACAACCTTTGGTCGGGAAATTTACTAATTACGACCTATTCACGACTCGAAACAACAGGAATCTGTATTACCTTGCGAGATCAACTGATTACTCTCTATCTAATTTATCATTATTGGGCAGTGGCTACCTTTCCGATAACGTATTAAAAATTATCCGAACTAACGCTAGCTATAACAATCAATATTTAAGGTTTCCTTAATTCTTTTATCGATTAAATTAAAACATTTTCCGTGGATCGCTTAACATTAGCGTTAAAATAACAGCAACTAAAATTCCCTCGGATATGTTAGCATCCCTACGGACGTAACAGTAATCACGCCAGTGTTGCCAGAGGGTATCAAGAAATTGTACAAATCACAAACCTAAAATGTACCAGATTTTGAACTTTTGTACAGCCATCAAGAATTACTTATTTGTTAACCTCGTACTAAAAGAAGAATTTTGGCGGCACCAGCAGCGGCGCCAAGATTTTCGGATCAAATCGAAAGTAACTTCTAAAAAAAAAGGTCATCGCTCTCTCTCTTCCAGTGCAAAACCGAATCCATCAATTTTGGGGGGCACTCATGTTTATAGCTGACCCCCCCTGGCGCCGCCGCTGGCCAGCACGAGGATGAAAATGTACCAGAAAATGGTGTAAATGTACTTTTGTACAGATGCGTTTGAAATGTACCAGATTCGTACAATTGTACCAGCTCTGGCAACGCTGAATCACGCCCGATAATGGATCCATAACCTAACAAAATATTAACGTTTGTCTTCGTTTCGTTCTTGTATTAACGCGCGTACCGGGTTCTTACTTCGAGTTTTTATAATTGCCTACGGAATCGATTGTTACCATCTTCGGGGTAGACAATAATGTTCGACTATCTTTTGGTAAATTATTAATTTTAGCTTCGGCTAATAATTTTAGAAGGTCATTTATGGCACTATGTGTAATTTGATTTTTTAGTGCCCACTTCCTTAAAGGTTCACATAACTTAAGTCCAGTATGTGCCTGATAGTCTTCGGAAAAATCTATTTCTGAATTATTCCATTGTAAATCACATGATTCAGCACCACTAGAATCAAATTGATCTGGGTTTTTTTGAACAGTAATGGGGATTTCAGTCTGATGAAAGTTACCTATACAACTGGGCATAAAGTTGAGTCCCCATTTGTGCTGGGGCCACTTTCTTGAAGCCGTTGCAGCTCAATTCTTTTTCTCCTATAATACGTGGCAGAATATTTAAAACGCCGTTTCATTTTATTTCTTTTTTGGTGAAAAACAAAATCAGAATAATACAATGAAATTACATTTGAAAAGTAAGGTTAGATTGCCAACATTGCCAATTTTTCATTTTATGACACAAACCTTTAAAACGAGAAGTTACTAGTTTAGTTGTATACCGACGTTGTTGCAACATTGTATAGAACCCCTAAATGGAAAAGTTTTATTTAAGTCCCTGACTGACGTAATTACGTCGTTGGCTCCCTGACCCAAACACGGCTATTCTTTAAATGACAAAATCCGACGCTGATCTGACGTTGGATGTTGTACCTCGATACAACGTTATCAAATATGACAAAATCCGACGCTGATCTGACGTTGGATGTTGTATCTCGGTACAACGTTATCAAATATGACCAAATCGGACGATGATCTAACGTTGGATGTTGTACCTCGGTACAACGTTATCAAATATGGTCAAAACAAAGGAAAACTCAACGTCGTCTAGTAACGGTCAAGAGGTGTGTACTATTTGTACTTAATGCAACGTCGCAAGTATTACAAAACTAGTCGGACGTTGTGAAAATGCTGCTTGGGTTTGTTTGAAAAATAAATTAATTAGGTGGGTAAAATTTATAGGTGGGTCATTTCAAATGACCTTATGGACAAACCGCGCCAGGTGGTTACATCTTATTATCCCATATCTAGAGAACGACCCGTAAATTAAATGTTTATGTTAAGAAATTCTGAGAATAGAACTGTAAACCTAAATGTACCGGTTTGTACAGAATTACCCAGTAACATAACTGATGCTTATCGGCCTTTGTTAAATTTGGTAGATAGGGCGGAAAAATATGTTGTTATTTATGGGAAACTTTTTAAATAGACCATAAAATAATGAATGTTGGAATTTTTGTCGTTGATACGGCTTGCTTGTAATATATATCTAACGTTAGGACAGTTTCGCTCTGTTAAGGTATATTTTTGTAAATAGGATTTTTTTAGTCTCATGAAACTTTACCACGAACTACACTGTAAATACAAATATGATAAAATTGCAATAAATATGTTTGGTTATTTTTGGCCACTAAATATTACAGCGAATTTGCATTCTAATTGTGGTTTTGCATTTGTCAAGTAAATACGTTTTAAGCTACCATGTGTGAACTTCTCTTAAAAATTGTTGTGAAATTAGTGTAAAATATACAGGGTCATGCACCTCATATCCTGTCTTCTATGGCTCACTTATTAATTAAGTTAGGATTTTGATATTTTGCAGACTTTACCTATTAGGGAACATTTCACGAACATATTTTTGTTAATACATCCAAAAAAGTGTGACGTCATAAGGATCTATTTTTTTAGATTACATGCTACATATATTCTTACTTATTTGGATGCCTCTTATAGTTGCATTCATGCCTCTTATATTTTAATAAAATCGGTTCAGTATTATAGGCGAAAAAAAAATAAAAATAAGGCCTCCTTAATAAAATTATACAAAGTTATTTAATAAATAAGCTCGAACAGTCTCGTTAACCAAGTTTCATTAATACGAATTGTTCAGGGTGTCCAAAGTTTAGTGTTAATTTTTGCACACTTTAAAGCAATTTATTTTTCTTATTTCCAATTAAAACCTCAGTATATTATTATGTCATTCGATGCAGAATTAAAAATCAAACGCATCAAGACTTATTTGCAGAAAACTTATTTTATCAACTATTCCACCAGTCCAGAGTTTGTTATACTTTTAGAATTTATAGCGCAATTGATGTTTTGTTAAAAAAAAAGAGAAATTTAATGGCATTGTAAACTGAAATGAAATTTGAAAACAATGAAATTTGTTTAAAGGAAATTGTACGATTATGTCTGAAAAGTGCCTTTTTACAGAACTCGCAGGTTGTCGGGACCAGCGGCCAAGCGAGTTAATCCAAGCTGAGCTCGTTCTTCCTGTGAAATATTCATTATATGATATATTTCAAAATATACATTGTGGTCTACGTTTTTTATTATTTTAGTATATTACACTGCACCGCAAAATTAACCGGATGGACAAAAATTCGCTTCAATTCAATCTTAAATAACTTTTAAGTGTTTTGATTAAATTCGATAATTTTTTGACACGTTGCAAATACAGTCGTCTTTATCATGTTCTGATATCGCTTTTACGAACAGTGAAAATGGATATGTTCACATACAGGGTAGCCAAAAAAATTGCATTTTACGCTTAATTTCTAAACACCCTGTGGAAAAATTGAAGAACTGATTGATATTTTTTTGTACGGCATTTTTAAGTCCCATCTTTTCTGAACAACTTGTTTTTTGATTCATACCGATATCTAAATTATTAAAGGAAAAACACAGGTTTAAAGGAAATAATGCAACAATCCTGCATTAGCAACAAAAAATTTAAAAATTAACATGGGCAATAGTGGTAAGATTAAAATCGAGTATTTCCTCTACGAGCCTGAATAACAGCTCTCATCCTTTCAGGCATAGATTGAATTAAAATAGCAACTGCGTCTTGGGGTATCTGCTGCCCCTCGTTTGTCAGTGCCTGTGCTACCGCCTCCAAAGTTTGAAACTCGCCGTAGTTTTGCCTAACTCTCCTTAACAGTGTATCCTACATGTGCTCAATAGGGTTCAGATCCGGACTTCTTGAGGGCCAGTCCAATACCTGAACGCCAACATCGTTCAAATACTGCCTCGTTATTCGTGCTCTGTGTGGTGGAGCATTATCTTGCATTAATTTAAAATATTCTCCTATAAAAGGCGAATATGGTATCACATATTCTTCTAAGCACTGTCCGATGTATTTATCAGCGAAGACGAAGAAATCGATCTTCAACTGCATTTGTGACTCTTGGTCTTCCCTGCCCGGGTCTTCTCGAGTAAGAACCAGTTTCTCTAAATCTTTGGATCGCATCGGATATGGTACTGCGTGGATGGCCAAGCCTTTCTGCGATATACAGAATCGGACGACCATCATCCTGTAAAGCGACGGCTTGTGCCACTTCTTCTGGTCTCATATTTAATTTAAATTAATACACTTTTACGTTACCGTTAACGGAACAGCTTCAAAACACAAAGCAATCAACAACTTACTTAAGAAAAACAACAACAATTTACTTAAGAAATGCTTGAAGTCCAGCAATTAATAAATCTGTACATTTGTTGGCAAAAATATTCTTGACAAGCCATGGTACCATGGAAACGAGATTCAGAAAGACAAAAAACGACAAAGCCAACTACAAATTTTAAAATTTTTTGTTGCTAATAAAGGATTATTGCCTTATTTCCTTTAAACCTGTGTTTTTCCTTTAATAATTTAGATATCGATATGAATCAAAAAACAAGTTGTTCAGAAAAGATGGGACTTAAAAATGCCGTACAAAAAAACATCAATCAGTTCTTCAATTTTTCCACAGGGTGTTTAGAAATTAAGCGTAAAATGCAATTTTTTTGGCTACCCTGTATGTGAACATATCCATTTTCACTGTTTGTAAAAGCGATATGAACATGATAAAGACGACTGCATCTGCAACGTGTCAAAAAATTATCGAATTTAATCAAAACACTTAAAAGTTATTTAAGATTGAATTGGAGCGAATTTTTTTCCATCCGGTTAATTTTGCGGTGCAGTGTACTACATAGATGCAACAACGAAATGTATATGTTTTTTTTTTTAAATTAAACTTTAAATCAATATATCAAAATTCTCCTTGTAACATTTAATATTTTTCCGAAGATATTTTTAGTTTACCTACATTGTGTAATAAAAATAATCTATACAAACACCAAATAATAAACTGAAGAACTAAATCCCATCGTTGCCAAACATCAAGTATGTCATTGTGACTCTCAAGAGATTTAAAGATTTGCATGTGACGATGGGAAGCAGATGCAGGATGCAGGAATCAAAATAGTGCAGATAAACTGATTATATGGAAGTTGTGCATAAATATTCAAATAAGTACAAGATAAAAATAAACCTGCTTAAGATTAATATTTTTGCTATCCTGTTTCCGCGGATTTGCTTTTGGTCAATTAAATTCTGTTCTGTTTATGTTTGCAATATTTTATTTCTGATAATGGGCATTTGCACTAAATTTTTATTTTGGTTGTGGTGTATTTACACAAAGGGAATATTATAATACAACGTATAAGAAATATGATAGGGTAAAGTCGCCAAAATCGTACCGTTGCCTAAATTGTACCACTACAAGTTTTCATATTAGACGATAAATTATACGACATCTATCGGACGTTGTTGTAGTGTCTAACTAGTGCCAGTTGCATAGTATAATCGTTTTGCACCGGTTGTGTTTCGCTAAGCGGGAAAAGCAAGTTAAAAGAATTCGGCTATTTTCATGTTAATTTTGTTGATTTTTTGCAAGGCTATATCTCATTGGTAAGTAGTATTTATACAGATATTTTTTTTAGTAGCATAGCCTGGGAAGTTCTTGTAATTTTGCAAAAATTGAATTTAATTTTAGATCTATATTGGGGTTAGAATTGTATTATTTATTATTTTGATTGACAGTTTCCTAAATCGAACCACACACGCACATGAATAGTGTTCCAACGTGACACGTCTTAATAAGGACTACATATGCGACTTTTGTTTGTAGGTACATTTAAAATTATTTTCAAAGGTGTAATAGATTCTTTTAATGTTTTTTTTTGTAAAATACTTAATATAAACAATAATTTTGTGTAATTTGTTGTCTTTACAATAAACTGTACTCATTTTTATTCAATATACCCCAAAAGAACACTGTGGTACGATTTAGGAACCCACTAGTACGATTTAGGAAACCAGTTTCTTAAATTGTACCATTTGCTATGCCTTACAAAAACAGCTGTATTTTTATAAATTAAATAAAAAATAATATTTTAAAAATTGCAGTTAGGTCTTCAATAGACCAATCTATTGTTTTAAACCAAAAAATATACATTACATTTATCAGTTTATAAGAAAAAAAAATTAAAACCAAAAAGTGGTACGATATAGGCAACCTTACCCTAATATTTATTGTAATATATAGTAGTAGGGTAGGATCGCCTAAGAGTACGTATTTACTAAGAGTACGCATTAGTGATATTTTCTACTTGGCATCACCTCAATTAAAAAATTTCACATCAGCTGTTTATGTACAACCAGTACAAGAGTGTGTGGAGGTTAGAGCAGGGCAGTGTTGATTTTGTTAGAATTACGGTAAGAAATTCAATTTATTTTATTTTTTTTAAATATTTATGCACTCTAGAGTAAGGCGTAGACTCTCAAATATCGATTTTTGCTAAATATTTTCTTGAACATGATAATAAGTATGGTTCTGGCAAAACAAATTCCTCTGCTTACATTTTAGTTAAGTTTGTTGGTTAGGTTTTTAAAACCAGTTTTTTATAGTTGTTGTTAGGCACATAAGAGTACTCACCCAAAGAGAACGCATGCGTACTCTTACCCCACCAAATGTACTCTTAGCTTTAATATTTAAAAGATTACGCAAGGTAATTTTCTACAGATTCAAATCAAGGTTAAATAATTTAACAAACACTATTCTAATAACTTAACCATAAATAGGAACCGCGGAAGTTGCTCAGAGTTAAGGTATCTGGCATTCGACCGTGGCGGTTCGGGTTCGATCCCCGGAGTGGGCATACGCATAATAAAAAAAAAGTATGTCCGAGATTTAATTGCTTTAAGAATTGAATTAAGAATAAAATGTATCATCTTCCAACATACCCCATTCACGCCGGTAACCAGGCCGGATAAGATCCGACATCTCGTGGGGTGCGGAAGAAGGTACACACTCCCCAATTGGTGGGTCATGCAATGGCAAAAAACCAGGGTTGATAGCATAACTGAGGATCGTGGTTCGAAAACCACGTTAAGCTGTAGGTCCTTTCGGGAATAGCCTTGGCAGCGAACGAAGAGGAAAAGATTACACAACAAAAAAATAAATATATATATGTATTTACGATGACAATATATATTTTCTTCATTCGGTATAATTAACCCAGAAAAACATTATATTATGTATGTAATAAATAAGGAAGGAAAACTTCTTACGTCTTACTTTTTAGCGGGGGCGAAGATGTGCGATTTTTATGCTTGGTCTTTCAGGGGGATGAGACTTTCAAAATAAAGGAAAATTCAAAATTCATTTGAGGGGCTTCTAAACAACGTTTTACTTATTTAAAGTATCAACTTAAACGCGTAGACTGTATGGAAAACTGAACTTTCCTAATTAAATTCTCTTAAAATCCATTAAATTATCGTAATCTCAATAATTGCAATTAAGAGTTTGATAACAATTCCCAAAACATTTATTAAGAAAAATCCAAACGTTCTTTGCTTCCATTATTTTTAAAATTTTAAAATTTTTCTTATTTTGTGTAGATAACCTTTTTTTATACTTGTCTCTGTACAATCCTATTTCGAATATTATAATTAAAAGGAACATTTTTTGAACACATGAAATCTTAAAAAATAGGCGTGTTCACGGGGCCGGTAGGGTAGACGTCCCCGCCCCCTAATACACATTTTAATTGAAACGGCATAGACTATTTTTAACAGGAGAAGAACTGGGAACAGAGAAGTTTATTTTTTGATTAAGTTTTTAAAATAGTAGTGAATTTTTTGTAGAAATCACTAGGCAAAGAATAAGTTTCCGAAACAGCAGCGATTTTTTTTAAGTTAGTTTTTTTGTTATAAATATATTTATTGCCTCTTACCCCACCCCCATTACCAAGTCCACTCACGCCTATGATCTTGAGTAATTAATATAAATTTTGTCTAAATATACAGGGTGATTCCTAAGCTGATACTTCGTTTTTAGCTCTGTATAGAAGGTATTAAAATAAACAACATTTTCAAATAGTTTTTTCTAAAAATTTAAAAATAGGCGCGATACAGAAGTAAAAAATCTAAGTGCGGGCCTGATCATCCAATCGTAGCCTGCTATACTTTATGTTGTTTGTCTTATCTCCTATTAGTTATGCAATTTACGGGACGGTGGTGAGTTATTTGACAATACGCTGCGGTGTGTTTTTCTGAAGCAAGTTAATTTTTAATTGGCGAAACTTATTAAAAACAATGAACTGGCAGATATGGTGCTAATTTACGGTGAGTGTCGTCAAAGTGCGGCTACTGATTCGATATTATACGCAGAACGCTTTCCCTTGCGGGCTTATCCTACACCCAGAAATTTTCTTAATGTTACTTAACGAGCAAGTTAGGCAGAACCAGAACCGTATTTGATCCAGAGTGTATAATGTATATAAATGAATGTAATTATATACCTTATTATTGAGTTTTAAAAAAAAAGGTATTTGAAAATGTTGTTTATTAATGCCTTCTATGCACAGCTAAAACAGAAGTATTAACTTAGGAAATACCCTGTATACCCACATAAAATATAGCTACTAATTTCAGCATTTATTTCTCTCAATTTAACAAAATAATTTATTTGCTTGTGACATCGACCACTTGGTCCATTATCTCTTAAAATTAGAGCTAATTAATGCCGGACAAAACGCGAAAAGCCCGACTAATTAAAGCAAATGGAAAACTCGATAATAAAGAGGGATTAATTTTATTTTCTCGCATAACTTAATTATTCATATTAATTTAGAATTGGTCACGTTCGTAATTGCTTTCTGTTACTTTGGAATAATTATACGAGATTAAGAGGACTTAAAGCTGATTTCTCGTAATGAGTTTTGTGAATTTTTAGGATTTGTCTGGAAGTCCGAGTTATGCGGGGTTGGGAACGAGCCTTTTTTTGCAACTGAATTAAAGATTTAAATGACAAAGGTCGAGTTTTTCCATATATTTACACTTCTTTGTGTACTACAGTTAATTGATTTATATTTTAATAATTCTATATAACACAACACATCCAATTAAATAAGTAGCCAAACCTAGGTATTTTTTTTAGTTTGTACATTTTATGCTAGCCTTGGATTATTAAGGTAGGCTTAATTTTTATTTATCTCATTTATTTTTTTATTTATTTTAAAACACAAATATGGTGCATTTTATCGCTTACTTAGTACAATAAGGCGACATGTAAAAATATTTATCTGCAATTTATTTTCATATTAAGATTTACGGGTTTAAAATATGATAAGTATTTTTTATTACACATATAGGGTGTACATTCATTTATTACACTACAAATCAAATACAGTTCTGCCTAACTTGCCCGTTGAATAACATTAGGAAAATTTCTGGGTGTAGACAAGAAACATCCGCACTTTTACGACCCTCACAATAAATTAGCACCATAATTAGTTTATTGTTTTCAAATTTTACCATTTTCACCAATTTATTAAAATTAATTTGCTCAGAAAACCACAAAGCGCCGCGAATTGCCAACATAAATAACTGACGACCGATCCGTAAAATGCATGACTCACATACAAAAAACGGAGAAAAACAATATAAAGTAAAGAGCTACGTTTTGATTACCAGGCCCGCACTTCGATTTTTTTCTTCTGTAACTCGGCTATTTTTAAGTTTTTTGAAAAAGTTGTTTATTTTAATGCCTTCTATACACAGCTAAAAGGAAGTATCAACTTAGGAATCACCCTGTATACATTATTAGAAGGAGAGAAATTTAAAAATAATGAAATGAAATTTTCCCAAAAGGCAAAGTTTGTGATTGTTTTTAAAAAACGAAACGTCAGATTAAAAATCTAATGACACCAGTACACAAAGGAGAAAAAATATAATCAAAATGTAAACTTTATTTTAATATATCTCTTCAAATAAAGACAGGAAAAATAAAAACAGAATCGCGAATATTCGGGTTTGCAGAAATATCTTCGGAAGGATTAGGAGTTTTTTTAAATTGAAAACCCAATGTTGCAGAATGTAGTAGAAATCACCTTTTTTCTAATTTAACCATCTCTTTATCTTATATAGTTTATATCCTTATCTGGGGATACTCTGCGTGTATAATTATTTTTTTTTATATTATATCATGATTCATAATATAAATATAAATTTTTTATTATTTCTCTATCTGAATGCCTACAATATGGTACAACTGCAAATTTTTTCAATATGACTTAGATACCCAAATATTTTCCGCTTTAAAAGATTCTCCCTTACTTTAACGACCCCATGTTGAGACTGATATTAGAAAAAATCGCTTCTATCAATCAGCATTTAAATCAGGGCGGACATCCTACCGGAAGGAGCTTTTAGGGGAATATATTGTTGAAAGAAAGTAAGAAAATGTCGGGAAAATGACCTAATAGTCTAGGGGATATTACTTTTAATTAGATTTAATCACGAAATTGGCTTGTTGGAGGTTAACGAATTGTTATTTTTTGAGGTATAGTGGTGTTATGGGAGATATTATTGTGGAGAAGCCCTTCAAAAAGTCATCCTTTTTTGTGCCTACTTGAAGAAATAATTTCATACGAACCTGCAACTAGAAAATAATTTGTCTATTATGTTGTATACATACCACTCATACACAATTAAATTTATATTACCAATTTACCAAGGCCGACGAAGAGTTGGCAGCATTCCATCCTCTATTGCCATACGCAAACACTCTCAAAAACTAGAAATAAACAACAAACAAGCGCGATCGACAGCGCTTCTTGTTGGCAAATATCACGAAGCTATAAGACTCGCTATTCAACCGAATTTGCCCGATATACCACGAAACCTCGTATTTCAGCGCCTGTGATTCAAGCGGAACAAACAAACGCAAATTATTTTGGGCTTCTCATACATTGGATATACCGACAATCGACTGGACAAATGATTCTAATATATTCACCGAAAAAGTACTAGAATGCACGCAACTGGTGTGGTATAATGGATTATACGCTTAATAGTAGTTTGTACAACAAGAGTGGATATGATGTCCATCTCGCACGAGGAAGTAAATTGAGCACGACGCCGTAGGCGGAGTGCTCAAACTTCCGAGGTCAATATGGACAAGCCACTCGAGTTGAACAGACCAAAATGCTAAAATATGTAAAAAAAAAGTTTTCAGGTTGCCAGGCTCGAACTCACGACCTGTAGCTCCATAGCCCAACACTCTACCACTCGACTAGCGAGACGGTAAGCTAATTTTGGGAAAACCAACTGATAAATGATGATACATCAAATTAATCGTTTTTTAATTAATTCTATGGACATTTGCATGTTGCATTATTGATAAATCTATTATAAATGCGTATAGATTTTGTTATATTAAACAAATTAATAACATATTGTACCATATACATTTAAATTATATAATTTAGTGTCTTGAAAAAGAAGGCGGAGCCTAAGTAAATATAATATACTATGATGGTCAGTATTTTTAAAAGCACCACAAAGAAAATAAAGAATTGTAATTTTCATAACAGTGTTGTCAACTAATGGAAAATTTCCGCGTTCGTGAGAACGTAGCACAGATGAATGATAGGTCGGCGCTGTCTCTAAAGGGAAAAGGGAAATTTTTACGCACAGTGTTATATTTGTAGAATATTCTTTAGGATCACTTGTGGTTGTAATCTGCTAATAAAAGGCTTTTTAAGTATTGTTTGAATTCGTGAAATTTTTCTATAAAAATGGGAAATTTTATTTTTAAAGGTTGCAACACTGTACAGCCTATTATAATATGTAAATTTGGTTTCTTTGTGATTGACCACTGTAATTGGTCAGTTTCATTACCTATCTAGAATGGAAATGAGATTTTCCCGCACAGTTAACCGGAATAGCCTACTTTTCTCGCCACTTAAGTGTAAAGGAAACAGCAAATTTCCATGTGGGAGTAGAAAAAATTACCTTTTTGCAATTAAAATATTTTGACAAAAAATGTTACGTCAAAACCTTCTCCACTATATTAACTTCTTAAGCTGAAATATCCTGATGGAGACATAATCACTATGTGTATAAGAACCGTAAATAATGATATGTGCAAAAAGGCAGAAATAAATTGGTCTCACAGCAACTTTTAAATGCATCAAATAATTGGAATATACCGTGTGGTTAAAATTAAGTTGGATCTATTGCTAACATTCCAATTATAAGAGAGACGACGTCGAATAAATTAGTAGAGACTTGACTTGTGATTGACTGATGATTATGGTGATCAAAAAAACAATTAAACATCAGAATCACGTAATATTAACCAAAAAAAAAATTTTAAATGGAAAGTGCTATTTCTGTTATAACTATTTGATAGAAAGTGGAATGCTAAGCAAAATTTATTCTTACTACATATCGCTTAATTCAATAATAATGAAGATATTAACATTTAAACGCATTTCAATTAAAAATCGCGAATTTTTTTTTTTATTATTCACGTGATTCTGATGTTTAATTGTTTTTGGCATTACCATAACCATCAGCACATGGAATTATAACTCTTAGTAATTTAACCGAGGTCGTATATAATAAGAAAGTTAGCAATACGACTTCATATCCCAACCTAATGGCAGCCACATTGCGCATGTCAGGCGGATAGCCTGATGGCGGGCCATTTGAAATTTATATAGGTAGAAATGACTTCAATTATTACATGTAAAATATGATTGATATAGCGATTAATTAATTAAATTTTTAATATTATCTATTTATATTTTTAAATCAATCACTTTATTCTCTTTTTTTCTATTACGTTTCAAGGAATTCAAAGAAGTGGTTACCGGTGTTGACAGTCTACGATTTTGTAATTCCGACTTTTTGTTATCAGTGGTGTGCAATGCTCTTTTAACCAGGGTAGGCAAAAATTAGATTTAAGACAAAAACCTATCTTCCGTAGCAGTCACGCATTTAAATTTCAAATTTTGTCACAAAATGTCTTGTTTTTGAGTTTGTAGAAAGAACACTGTGGCAGAAGAAGAATATAATGACAATATTTGTAAATTAGTTCAACACGGCGGTCTTTACGTAAAAATTCTTTTAAAACATAGTCATAATAATTGGTTTTGCGTTTTAAATCTTGCAAAAGGTCACTTTCCAGAGAGTTTATTGTTAATAAAGCGTGTCTCTCCCTGTGTGTTTTATAAATAGGCATAAATTATTTTAAATCCAGATAAGGATTGTTCTGCAGACGCGCTGCTAGCTGGAATAGTAACATTTAACGCCACCATATTTATTTTTTTCCCGAAACCCGACGGCGCGAAGTCTAGCAAAAGGCCGAAAACACTTATTAGGTATATAAAATAATATAAAAATCTATCATCCACCTGATTGAACCATGAACCAATGTTGCCAAAAAAAAGTCAATTATTATGTAAAATATAATGATAAGCTTACTGATTATTAAATATGATTTTAATTGTCACAAAAGTACTTCCTATTTTACGATACATTATCCGTTATCCCTTTAAAAATATCCTAAAACTAAACTAATTAATAATAAAACTTATAGAGGCGTGTTTCATATTTTATGTTAAGAAAGCAAAATATTTTCCAAATTACGGTAAAACTTGAAGATTGTTGTTTTTAGTGCATTAATACCAGAAATGATGGATGTGACGGTTCCTAATGCGACTTTGTGTTTTCTTTTCACGTGAACATTAATATTTGTTTTTGTAATACATTTGATCCCACAATTTGTGCACACATAACCTGTTTTACAATTTAAAAAATTACTGTTAGGTTGTTACTTTACAGGTGCTTGACGACAGCTACCACAAAATATTTAATATTTTGTGACAGCCGCAGCCATAACAAAACTTATTGATTAATAACCTGCACCTCCAATTAAAGTATGCCCCACAAGGCGACAAATTAACAAGCTGGTAAACTGTTCTTGTAAGAAAAGTTAATACCTCGACTATAACTCAACACCGTGACGTCAAAAAAAAATTCAATCCATTTCTACCTATATTCTAAATGTTTCCTCATCACGCTATCCGCCTGACATGCGCAGTGTGCTGGCAATAGGTTGGGATATAGACGCAAGTCTCGCCGCGTCTCTCAATATACGTTGGTGCTTTGCTGAAAGCCGCAACACTTTCGCGTAAAATTTAACGAGAGTTTCAGATACATAGCGGGTGGAATAGGGCCGTCTCTCTAGAAGTCGCTGATTTTACGTGTTCGTATGAAAGTCGATGACGCAGAGAATTTGGTACCGCGCCATAACCGAGCGTATTACGCTAACGAAGGGGGTAAGAGAGTTGCAGGCAGTGTTGCCAATCCATCTGAATTATTGTTAGATATACCAAATTTATTTATTGTTTCCCGATGAATTAAACAATAAACGTAATGAAATAAAAGTATCGTATTTGTAGCAGGCGGCAGAGGAGGCGCGCGGCGACGCGGCCTTAAGTAGGAGCCGCCACTGACGAATACGTCCTAACTCTTAACCTGCGCCATCAAAGATTGGGTTGTTTGTTACTCTTGCACAGCGGAACATAAAGAAAAGTAAACTGGCTTTTATTAAGACGGGTAAACCCATAAGTTGAAATTTATAAATAGAAAATAAAAATATAATATATGAATTGCTAATTGCAGAAAGGGGACATCTCCATTTTTTTGATAAATTGATATTTTTGTATATTTCGCTTCTAGAATCTTAAATACATCGTTTACTTCAAAAACGGGATATTTTGCATACCCACCCTTGTTAGGTACTGTTAAGCGATTAAATTCTCGTTTACAGCAGAAAGGAGACATATCTGGGGGATGTCTCCTTTCTGCGGTAAAGTACCGATATCGACATCCGATATGCAGCCAAGGACGCCAATTCAGTCGAACAGTTCGTTGGTCACTATAACACACCGAAGTTATAGTTTTATGGAGAAGCGGGTAAAGGAGCCAATGACGTGTGCTCCTTTGTCAGACATTATCTGGATCAAGAAAGCCTACAGAAGTATAAAAAACTGTATATTTTCTGCGATAACTGTTGTGGACAAAACAAAAACAACACCATGATCCGGTTTTTAATGAGCTTGGTTGAGCTTAAGAGATTTGAAGAGATTCAAATATACTTTCCCATGAGAGGACATTCATTTATGCCTTGTGACCGCGACTATGGTCTCATTAAACGGCAGCTTAATAAAACTGAAAGATTTTACACTATCGAGGAGTATAGCGGAATAATCTCCAAAGCGTCCAAAAATAAGCAGAAATTATCAGTTGTTCGGGTTTCTACCGATTTAGTTTTTGACTATAAAAACTGGTGGCTAGGATTTTACAAGAAACCCCCTGCTTCCTTTCACCATTTCACTATTTCTTCGGGTAACGAAATAGTTTGCAGAGAATTTATAAATTGCCCTGTAGTTAACACTTACCGACTGAGGAATACAGAGTAACAAATAACTTACTGCACAAAAAGAGCTTACACCGACAAGCTGCCTATTAAAAAAAAAAATATTAAACCCAATAAAATTCATAACCGAGGAATATCTGGACTTTTGGAGGGAAATTACAATGTGGCCAACCGATGAAAAGGAAGGCGACATCGAATAGGCTCTTTTATGTTAACTTATTTTTTGTTTTTGCGGAAAAATTTCGATCGAAATAAAAAAAATGTCAAAATTATCACTTTTAGTTTTCTTTTACTGCAGAAAGGAGATATGTCCATGCGTCAAATTTGACAGTCTTTCAGAGGTAATAAACAACAACAAACAATTTTCTCGTTAGTTAATTAAAAGGTATTCTAAATAATATACCAAGAAAAAAATGGATTTGAAATACTCTCTCTTTAAAAAAATATCAGGTTTTCTTCGTTTACTGAACAATTTTAAAAATGTGACATGTCCCCTTTCTGCAATTAGCCATTCATATAAATATGTCACTGATCAAAAAACGCTACGCTACTGGCTCGTAGGAATACAACTTGTATTGGCGTTGCCAAAATTTCATTTAGTAAAGAAAAGTACCACTTTATAATCTTGCTGCATAAATAACTATACCTAAGGTCCGAAGACATTAAATTTCAAGCCACGTAGCGGAAACTTTTCTTTTCATAACAAACTCATATTTTTCTTATTTCCTGGAAATAAAACAAACTTTAGTGGGCCATGGAGAAATTGCCACATACAACAGCAGAGTAAAATACCTTCTTTTTATATACTTATGCATGCAAGTGTTATTTATTTATATAACCGTTTTTATGAGCGCAGATACATCGGGGAAATGTATCAGCTTGGACCGATCTCGGACCGGGGCTCAGTAGGCGTAAGTAGGATATTGTATTTTTCTGGAGAAGGGGACAGTCATGTATTTCATGATATTATACCTAGTGAAGGAGGAAAAACGCCGCAGGCGAAAAATTTTTGGGGCCCCGCCCAAAGTTCGTTTAAAATTCACCTACTATCAAATTTCGAAAATTAAATTATTACCTCTCCCTCTGCATATTTGGGTTAAATTTGTTTTAGTAAATAGTTTTTTTCATTTTTTTAATATTCCTAGCTGTCTCTTTATTAAAAAAAACATTTTTTATATTTGTGAAAAATATGAATATTGGTGTCAATCCAGAATTTTAACATAAGACTATGTATATATATGTATGACTCTAAAACCAGCGCTTTTTGGGCTCGGTTTTTCATGATTAAAAATATCGCTCACCACGCCAAAATTTATGTTTTTTTCCATAAATCTCCTAAATCATGTCTTTTAGGAGCGTATTTAAAAATAAATACCTAATTGTTTTGGTTCTAAAAATATTTTATTGCATTGGGTTATATTTTTGTTGATTTAAAATAGCTCTAAAAAGGGAAAATGGAACAGACAAGTATATAATGGAAAAATATTATAAATTTTCATATAAAATGCATCATAAATCAATAACTAAAACGATATGCATCCGAAACCTTAATCTCTATATAAAACAGGACTTTTAGAAGGACAAGTTCAAAAACTAAACGTTTCCTACAAGACCTTTGTAATCTAGGCCAAGAATACATTATTTAAAAATTTAAATTAAGAGTCCAAGCGTGAGACAAAAAGTAGGTTGCAATTGCTCGGGGAAGAAGGGGGGCTGTAGCCCGGACCCCCCCTCCCTAAATAAGCCAAATTTCGGAAATTTGTAGTTTGGTGAATTTTAAACCAGCTTGTGGAGTGGCCCCGCAAATTCCCGCCTTCTTTACTGAATACAATTACATGAAATACATATAGTCCCGACTGTTCCTTTCTCTGGAAAAAAATGGAAAAAAAATGTCCTCTGTCCAATGAGCCCCCCCCCCCCCCCCCCGAGCATATTTTTTAGCTACGCCATTGGCCTATTGCCTAAGAAGTGTAACGAAAACCACGAAATTAATTGTATAAGGAACCTGATGAGTTCTATTCGATTTGAATTTTACCATGTATGTCTACAATATATTCGTTTTGATATGAATATACCACCCATCCGCTTCCCTGCAGGGCAAGTAAATGTTGCTGAATATAATATAAAAGGTAAAAAGCTTATAAAAATAAACCATCAAAAAATTAAACCAAGATAAACGATGCAATGTAAAAATGTTAACGGTCATAATTTTGGACGACGTCCAAATCTGTAACAGGTTACGCCAAACTTTGCCCGTAATAAAAATTCAGTAAACGCGATATCTGTCTAAAGTCACTCCGCTTCTCGGCATTTACGTCGCGGACTTGAGCCACGCTTTAACCCTTATAGATCGGATGTCCAGGTTTTTTTTTATATTAAAAAATATTTTTCAAAGTTTTTTGAAAGACTAGTTGGATATTTTGTCTCCAAAATCTTGTTGTCAATTTTTCAACATAGGTCTCTACAGGAAAAATCTGTGGAGAGTGCTACTTTTGAGTTTGTTGGTGACATATTGGATTCTTTGGAGGAGGAGGATCTGGCAAAGGGTATATTTCTCGACCTCTCCAAGGTGTCTGATTGCTTAGGCTATGTTGATTAGTTAAATGAGTTATCTAAATATGATATGAGGGGATGTGCATTGTCGTGGATAAAGAGTTACCTAAGGGGAAGAACCCAAAATGTTGTAATTAATACTGGCCAATCTATATATAAATCTGATCCACTTTTTGGTAAACTCGGGTACCACAAGGCAGCGTATTGGGTCCTTTACTTTTTATAATTGACCTAAATGATTTGCCAGGTGCCTGTAGTAATCTTATTTCTTTGATCAATTACGCTGACGATCCAAATATTATTATTCGAGGTAAAAACATAACTCATATAAATAAATCGGCCGATTAACGATGTTTGACCCTGAATGCCGATGTCTCCAGTGGCATATCCAGGGGCGGGCAAAGGGGGCAATTGCCCCCCCCCCAAGAACAATTTTATTAAAGAGTAAGACAAATGGAACACACCCTAAGAGTACTCTAAAAAATATTCCATTTGCAATAAGTACCTACAAATGATTTTTGAAACGTAAATTAAGACTCAAATGATTTCCCAAAATCAGCAGTAAACGCTTTAAAATTATGTGAAGAAAGTATATATCCAAATATAGATACTTTGCTTAAAATTTTTTGCACCTTGCCTGTCTGCACATCAACCGTATAGAGGCAATTTTCAACCTTGAAACTTATAAAATCGTACCTACGCAATACAACCAGTAAAAACCAACCTAATGGATTATCACTTTTATACATTTATTCGTCTATTTCGGTATCACCAGAAGAAGTTCTCGCAGAAATGCAGAAAAAAACAAGGAAAATAAACATTTTGATTTAAAAAAAAGTAATTTCCTCTACTCTGTGTTTGAATTTGGTATTTTTTGTTCCTTTCTTTCAACTTGGATTTCATTAGACTGTATTAGGTATAAGAATAATAGGTACTTACAAATTTTATTTGATTATTTTTTATCTTGTGTTTATCTTGTCATATTCTTATTTAGGATTTGTGTATTGACATATTCTTATTTTGTTTTTCCTTTTTTAAATGAATTCTTTAGTTCCTCTTTATTCCAAAGTTGTTGGTTGTATTTAGTATTTGTTTATTTTTGTTGTATCACATTTATTCGTTATTTTTAACTGTTTAAATATATTAGGAAACACTTTTTTACTTTTTATGTTTTCTAATTTTTGTTTAACTTTGTTAAAAGCTATTAAATAATTATTTGGATTAAACTGATTTTATTATTGTACAGAAATTGGTAATTTTGCGAATCGTAGTACCAACGACCAACAAATGACGATCAAAAGTATTTTTACTCACTTTTAGTAAGCACCATGTCCCCTCCCCCCCCCCCCCCCCCCCCATGCTCTTGGTGAAAGTGATATAAGTGTTGCGAGAGAGAGTACATTTCTAGGCGTGTATATTGACTGATTTTTAAAGTGGCGTTATTATGTTGATGATGACGGAGCCTCAGTAAATACAAAAAACTGTGATTGATCAGTACTTAATAAGAACGCCACAGAGAAATATAATTTTTCTATATAATAATATTGTCAACTAATGGAAAATTTTCGGATTCGTGAGAATAAAGCACAGAAGAATGATAGGTCAGCGCCATAGACATATAAAGAGGAGACAAAACATTTCATTCATAAAAACAATTTGTTTACAATCATTTATGTTTTTTTAGTTTTAAGTTAGTTGAAAAAGGATGGCATAAAAAATGGCAACGCTGTAACTTGGCCGTCCCCTTAGCCGATTACCTTTACCAGTGGCGTGAGCCTTGTTTAGAGATTAGGGAAAAATAAAAGTCCATTAATTAAAAAATATTTATAATGTACTGTAAAATATTTTTTCTACCACTAACCTGGGAACCATTAGCCATAATTTATGCCATTTCTTGAATAAGAACAAAAATTTCTGTACAGGGTGTCCCATTTTCGACACTTTTATAGGGTATCTCCGTTATTGTTAGTGCTATCGAAAAAGTAATATAGGCGTCATGTGCTCTTTTTGGGTCAAACTTAAAATGGTAAAATCAAAATTTGAAAATTTTCGCTTGCTTAAGAGATACGAGGGAAAATCGAAAAATTGACAATTTCAAAATTACCCTATATTTTCGGAGTTAAAAGAGATACAGAAAAATATTTTATACAAAAGATTCTTTATAATGATTGCTGAACAATCAGCCGGTTTCAGTATAAGTATACGGGGTCAGGTAAAAAAGTTATCGGACGTAACCTCATTTTTTTAAATAGAACACCCTGTATATTTTAATCTCAAAAGATAACATTTTAAAATCTCTTTTTTATTTCTTCGGTTTTTTCATTTTTAATATAATATGATATAATATCAAACTTTTCATAATGTTGATAAACCATTTTCACAAACGAATAGGTAAAAATAAAATTGACGTTAAATGTTATTAACAACTAGACTGTTAACATAGTTGTTTCTAGGATATTAGCTTTTGTTTCATGGCCTACTGTGATTTATCTAATGAAGTTTTAATAAATCGCCTAGGAAACCAATATCATCCATAGTGTTATATATTTAGAAAGAGAATATAAAATCCTATCTTTTTAGATTAAAATATACAGGCTGTTATATACATACATACTCCACTTTTCAACGTAGGAATATAACACACTATTTTAATATACTTTTGTGTGTGTAGGTAAAATATTGGCACTGGTTTAAACCCTATCATATAAAATTAGTACTAATCTATAGTAATAAGTGTATTACTATTATTCCAAATTGAAGCACTGTTAAACATATTGCCAGTATACATCAACTAACCATGGTCAATATTTATTCAATGTATACCGGCACAGCGCTTCAATTCGGAATAAAAATACTATACCAAGTTTAGTAAAACCCTTTCATAATATATTTTCTTTCAGACAGGAAACCTCTCTAACATTAAGATAATTTTACAGTTAATGCCACAACAATATTATAAAGTAGGTATTTAAAATTCACGAAAATTGTAATTTTTTTCAAAAAAATAAATAGATATACATAATATTCTAGATGTATGATAACATTTAATCAAATCCTGCATTTAATATTAATATATTAGTAAATAACTACGTGCATTAAAAAATGTGTAGAGGGTAAAGAAAAGCTTTAAACTGGGAAATCTAGATTAGAATTTTACAATAATATCTATATTCCTTATTTAATCCGTCATCTACGTTTTTTTAAAGAAGTTTAGACAAAATGCAATTGTTTTTGCAGTTATTTACTTTAAATATACAATAAACCACACCACTGGTTAAGCTAAAAAAACGTAACATCACTTACCGCCGAAATATCAATCCGGGGCTAGAAAAGTCAACTTTTTTGCAAACCACGCACTGGCGAACCATTTAGAATTGGTAATAAAAGAGCTTTAACAACTCTTTTGCCAAAAAAACACTCAAAATCATTCGAAAATTGCAAAACGTAATAGGCCCCGCAGTGAAACACTGTAAAATGGTATTTTCACATAAAATGAATGAACTCGTAAAATTCGGCGAAATTCTCGTCGCCAGTAATAGTAAACGCTTGTACAGCGGTGCCAAAGGTTTTTCCCATATACACTTTAGTTTTATGTAACTAGGAAACTAAATAATTTTAAAAGTAGAAATTGCGTATTTTGATGGAAAAAAGCACACTAATAATTTAGTGTATTATTATTACTTAAGTACACATAAAAATTTACTCATTATACTATGATTAAGTATACCCTTTATTTTCAAACACAGGAGTAAGATCTAGGGCACCCCGCAGAAATTTGTCATCATCGCTTTGTGTTAAAAATCGGTCTGATTGCGATAATATGTAAACAATTCTGTCTCTGTTTCTTTTATGTCTATGGTCAGCGCTATCTCCAACGGGAAAAAAAATTTACGCACATTATATTCGAGGGTTATTCTTTAGGATTACTTGTGGTTGTGATCTGATAAAAAATACGTTTTTCGTATTATATGCATTCGTAAAATGTTTCTTAACAAATGGGAAATTTTTTAAAGTCGCAACACTGTGCAGCTCTGACAGTAAGAATATGAAATTTTGCAGTACAGTTAATTGGAATAGCCTACTTTTCTCGTCACTTAAGTGTAAAGGAACAGCAAATTTCCATGTGGGAGTAGAAAAACATTATTAAAGTCAATTTGCTAGGAAATTAAATTTTTGCCTACCCTGTTTTAAACGGCTTTGCACACCACTGATAACGATTGTATAAGCTAGTACAATAATAGGAATTTTTGTTTTCTGTATTGGAAATTCAGTTTCTTAGATTGATTAGTTTTTTTCGTTAATGAAACAATAAAATGTCCAATACACTGGCACTGTCGTTACGAAGTAACTAATAAAAAAAACTCTTTATTATTAGCACGTTTATTTTAAATAAATACAGAACGTCTCCTGTCGAGTTTGCATGCCGACAACGTATTTTGTAATTTTAAAGTTACGGTTAATACGGCCGTCTGAGCTCGTGTCAAAACGTCTTTCACAGACTAAATTACCACTAAAAATACCCCATATTTCCAGTAAGCTGTTAACACTTCAGTTATTTGCGTACCCCGGGAAAACTCTTAACCCAGGTGTTACTGATTAAAAGCATATAAATTTTTAAATATGTTTCTACTTTTAAGTTAGATAAAATTACAATTTACAATCGTTTACTGAAAACTGTCAAGCAGATATTTCTCTTAATTAGGAAGCGCTAATTAATTTCCGAATTTTGGAAGAATGAATAATAACTAAAACATTTAAAAATCGACTTTATGTTCCTGTTAATATGAGATGATTTTTTATTACTATTCTTCATTGTGCACAACAACGTTATCTGACAGACAACAACAGTAATCTTTCATCGATCAGCTGATATCATGGGCCTCATATTTTCCCCAGATTTTTAGTGAGCTGTAATAATTAGCCTACACGTCACATTGTGAATTGTGTTACAGAAAGTAAACATACCCGAATTCAAGTGTCTTTGATGTTGCGAAAGTACCCAAAAATCTACTATAATGCACGCACGCTCATGTAATGCGCTCGGTTGTGGCTCGATACCGAATTATCTCACACATTTCTCACATACTTCAATACCTGGGGACCTGGAGCCCAAATTTAAAAAGTTTTCAAAAATACATTGATGAACATTAGCCAGGATTCGGGTAGAGAAAACCCAACGTTTTTAATATTATAAAGGGTATTCCAATAACAGGTTTCGACATAAGTTTTTATTTGCTACTCTTCTTGTCTCAATTTGTTTTTTTTTATTCTGGTTTTATTGCATTGAGGAATTCAGTACAATTTTAACAATAGAGCGCTACACAGTCAAACAATGTTTCCATTAATACAACATATTTTTAAAATGAGTCTTATGTGAGAGCCATATATCGGTGAATTCATAATTACTTTGGTGTACGCAGGGCCCGCTCTAGGGGGGAAAAACCTGGGCCCCCGCCCAGGGCGGCAAGTTGGAAGAGCGGCATGATAATTCTAAAAAACATCATAAATCCCTGTTTTGCCTACTTACGTTCCTACGTATATTTGAAGTTTGAACCATTCCAATTCTCAGTTAACAACATTAATTTCCTTTGTTTTGATGTTTTATTTTTTAAACAGTGACTATTTCAACCGATCCCTTTTCTTTTTAATATTTACTACGTTTTCCTGAGGACTGAGTTCGATTTGAATATTTCTTACGCTATTACATTCCAAGGCGTTTTTATTGCAGTTTTCAAATCGAATTGAAATCGATTTCAATTCGGATTTGAATTTTCGACATTTGTCAGCTGTCAATGCTGTCATGCGTCAAACCTGTGGTTATAACCGCTCTTTTCTCGTACTTGTCTATGTTTTTGCTTTTAGATTTTGTTTCTATTGCTTTTTTGGTCGGTCATTTTTACAACGTTTATAACAGAATCGCCAAAACCAAACATAACATAAGAACTATTTGTAGGTTATGAGAATCATATTCCATTCCGATCTCGAACCGTTTTCATGATTAAAAATTTCGGTACGATCCCGATACGATCCCAAAAATTGGCGAATCGACCTTGAACTGAAAACGAACTCAATACGGTAAAAATACCTGTTTTCATGTGTTCAATTCGATTTCGATTCAAATCGAACTGAATCCCCATGAAAACGTAGTAATTATTAAAATATCAAGCAATTCCGCGACAAAGCATGCCGAACAACGCCGGCACCGGTGCTTTTTTCGGTCATGACGACGTCGCAGCAAAGGGCTTAATTTTTTTAAACATGTTTATAATGTGCAATTAGATTGCCTAAAATTTTTTATGTTTTTTTGTTAATTTTCACTTTGTTAGTATTTTGAATTTATTTATGTGCAATAAATACGCAATAAAAAAAAATTCAATATTTTTTTTAATTAAAAATACCTGGCAAGTGTTTTATTTTTTTAAATTAGAAAACACACTTTCGAAATTATGTGCGAGACTAGGAAAAAGGCGGCAATTTTTTGTTTTGCCCAGGGCGGCGTTATTGCTAGAGCGGGCCCTGGGTGTACGCAATCGTCTCTCAGAAGTAACCATTCGCAAAATAGTGTATAAATTCGAAACTACCGGATCTGTGCAATAAATCAAAACAAAAATACGGGAACATCCAGGTCGGTTGAGAATATTCAGGCTGTTCGGGAAAGTGTCGCTGAAAATCCATAAATGTCTGTTAAAGGCGTTCACAATATTTGGGCATCGGCAGAACTTCAACATGGCGAATTTTGACAAAGATTTGGGTCTACATCCTTACAAGACTTAACTTACACAGGAGTTAAAGCCAGCCAATCATGGACAACGCAGTACTTGACATCAATATTACTGTGTTTTCATAGTTACAACACAAATATTTAATGGCATCCTTTATTTGTGAACAAAGTTAATATTATTTATTTAAAATTCTAACAAGTTCATTGTAATAAGTTATGTCCCTTTAATAATTTTCGATTTACGGAAAAATTGTATGTATACCTCGTAGTAAAAGCTACATTCCCGGACTCCGTATTGTCAGTCTCGGCTTGCGCCTCGACATACAATCTTTACGGTAATCCGGGAATGTGGCTTTTTCTCCTATACAATGTACTATTTCACGAGGCTCATTTTCACTTGAACGGTAACGTAAATAAATGATATTGTCCCATCTGGGCAACAGAGGTGTTGATCTGGGGCAATGAAAATTCTAGGCAGATTCACGAAAAGTCAATGAATGCTCAATGTGTGACAGTTTGGTGCGATTTTTGATCTGGGGGTATCATTGGTTCGTATTTTTTTGAAAATGAAGTCTAACAAGCTGTCACAGTAAATGGAGAGCGATACTGAGCGATGATTGATGTTTTTTTATGGGATGAGATAATGGACCCGGATGTAGACAATATGTGGTTCCAACAAGATGCTGTGACATGCCATACAGCACGAGAAAAATTGAATTTATTGCGTACATGGTTTGAAGAGAGGATTATCTTAAGAAATGGGGACGTAAAGTGGACACCAAGATCACTCGACTTAACGCCGCTGGATTAATTTTTGTGGGGCTATCTGAAAAGCAAAGCTTACGAAAACAATCCCCTTACCATTTAACAATTGAAACAAGAATGTACACGAATAATTCGTTACATAACTCCAGAAATGTGTTTATAAGTAATGGAAAACTTTAACAAAATAATTGTGTGCTGCCGGAAAAGTCGTGGTAGCCATTTGGCAGATATTGTATTCCACGTACTGTACTGTACACTCTTTAGCTACGGACTGTTATAAATAAATTTCAAGTACGTTATAAAACCTTTATTTTATCCGTTACCAACATTCGAAACCTCTTCGGATGGAACTACTAACTTTGGAAAAGAATTAGGAAATATTGTTCGGATGCTAGCCAATTTTCCTGGCTAATGTTTTCTACAGGGTGGCCCATTTGTCTGACAAAGTAATATACCGTCTCTACTATTAAAGATATCAAAAATTTTTTTTTATAAAAGTTGTGAGGTATAAAAAAATATAGGTTATAAAATTATTTTTAAATATACAGGATGGTCCAAAAAAGTAGGACAATAAAAAGATACATTTTTTTAAATAGAACACCCTATATATTTTATTATGTTTTGTTTCCTTACAAAATTGTCCATATGACGCCATATTTAGTTTTTTAATTTTTTGCAACGTTGCCAAACAAAATGCAAAATTCTTAAAATTTTGGAAAAAACATGATAGCAAAAAATTACCTGTATTTCTCAATAAGAGGATCGAAAATTTTTTGTAAGCTCTTAAGTTTAGGGACAGATAAACTGTCTTAAATCTTTAAGTACCGAAAATTTTGTACAGGGTGTTTTCTGTTGACCTCCAAATATACAAAATTTTAAAATATAATAACTTTTTCAAATGAAACACCCTATATTTATTAGGCTCATCTGATAGATATTGTAAGTATCTTTTATTATTATTAGGTCATATCTATACCTAAATTTACTAGTTTTGGCAATATTTCGATTTTTATTTAAATTTTGGTGAAAAAAACTATAATTTTTATTTTTATAGTAAGCCATGACAAGCAAACTAAAAACAAATGTAATTAAATATTATCCCATATTAAGATAAATTGATAACCGTAGTTAGTTACGTATTTATTTAATTTAATAAAATTTTGTTTTTATTACGCAACTGGATATTGAAAATAAGTTTACAAACATTATAAATATAAATATAATAATTATAAATATGACATTATATTTAATTACATTTGTTTTGACTTTGCTGGTCATGGCTTACTAGAAAAATAAAAACTATAGTTTTTTTCACCAAAATGTAAATAAAAATCGAAATATTGCCAAAACTAATAAATTTAGGTATAGGTATTACTAAACAATAATAAAAGATACTTACAATATCTATCAGACGAGCCTAATAACGATAGGGTGTTTCATTTGAAAAAACAGAGTTATTGTTTTTTAAAATTTTGTATATTTGGAGGTCAACAGAAAACACCCTGTACAAAATTTTCGGTACTTAAAGATTTAAGACAGTTTATCTGTCCCTAAACTTAAGAGCTTACAAAAAATTTTCGATTTTCGATTCTCTTATTGAGAAATACAGGTAATTTTTTGCTATCATGTTTTTTCCAAAATTTTAAGAATTTTGCAATATGTTTGGCAACGTTGCAAAAAATTCAAAAACTAAATATGGCGTCATATGGACAATTTTGTAAGGAAACAAAAAATGCTAAAATATATAGGGTGTTCCATTTAAAAAATGTATCTTTTTATTGTCCAACTTTTTTGGACCATCCTGTATGTTCAAAAATAATTTCAGAACATATATTTTTTTATACCTCACAACTTTTATAAAAACTTTTTTTTGATATCTTTAATAGTAGAGACGGTATATTACTTTGTCAGACAAATGGGCCACCCTGTATATGAATTTGTAAGTCATGAATTTTAGACATTTCCTTCAGAATTAGAAAAACATCCGCGAGCACTCAATTTTGCGTACCTAGATCTGCGCCCTCTTATACTTAATACCACGAGCCGCCACTGCGTAAATCACTGGCGAAGAAACAATGCGACCTAACAAATCACACTTAGTTATTAATAATATCGGTAGGTCTTAGCAAAATTATTTAAATTTTTTATCTAGATCAACAAACACATGACAAACCAATGCCTTAGCTTGTACAGAAGAAGGATTCCTGACACATGAGATAACAATCTTAAATATATTTTGGTCACTTCACTAAAAAAACAATCCATAAATTATTGTAAACCCACACTACTTTCTAATTAGGCGTAAAATATATGGGAGCGTATTAGATAAGCGTTTCTTTTTAGTAAAACTACACCAAAAGGCAGCTAACAGTAAAAATTTTGAAATCCGACCATAACTTACCTTAACTAGCCTAAAAAACTTGTCTTTTATCTAATTAGTTGGAAGTATTACACCGAATTGAAATTTATGGTCCCATTATTATAGAATTCCAGTTTTTGTTTTATACAAGGTAGCCTCGATAAGAAATATACACATATTATTTAGTTGTTTGTCGTGTGGCAGGGAGACGTATAATATTTCATTACACCTAATTTGATTTACAATAGTAGTTTGTACAACAAGAGTGGATATGATGTCCATATCGCACGAGGAAGTAAATTGAGCACGACGCCGTAGGCGGAGTGCTCAAACTTCCGAGCGCAATATGGATAATCCACTCGAGTTGTATAGTATATTTTTTTTACGACTTAACTTCCGAACTTCATGCTAAGAATTTTAAAAAATTCTTAGTATTTAAATTAGGCATCATAACTTGTTTTTAAGTTGGCCATGAACTTGTGAGAACGGTAATAAAAAACAATTGAACAAAAATTAGTTTTGATGGCAAACCCATTGACTAAATTACACTGTAACATATTTATCGATTTGGGTAAGTTCTTATATTTAAACAAATTAATTTTTTAGATATATCTATCTTTCTCACGTTCAACTTTTTGCAGAATAACAGACAAAAAGCGATATATGTATTAATAAAAACGAACAATTTATTTCCTCAACCAGGTACTTTGATTAATAATTGTTTTACTGAAATGCACAGAAGAAAAATAGGTTTGTCGGGTTTATTTCTGCTCGCGTAAGAATTATAAATCCGAAAGTACAACAAAATAGCTGTAGAATTCGTTTTAAACAATTAAAAATGGATTTTGTGCATTAATATGAATTGATAACGTTCGGTATGGTCAAATTTTTCAAAATAATCGCCAATTTACAAACTAGCAACACTGTTAACGTGAAAATAGGTGGCAATACTGTAAGTAGAACTAACATAACCTTAAAAATTTGAGTAAAAATGGATTTTTTCTAGAAATCTTATAATTTTTTCTGTTTTATCGGGTTATCTTTATGTTCCTCCATTTAAGGAAGAATTACCAGTTAATTTTCTATGTTTGTTGCATATAATAAAAGTTTTATGATCAATTATGGTTGGATCCCCGTTCAAAATATATCGGAAAATATCCCCGTGCACTAATATTTATAATAATATATTATTTATATGGAAAAAAATAACCAAGGTTAGTAAGAAAACGTTCATTTGGTAGATATACAGTACATTTTATGCAAAGCTTGTAGTAATTTTCTAGAAATGAGTGAAAATAAAGATATTTTTGAAATAAGAAAGTGCGTCTGTGCGCAAATCTTTAGTTTGGTCAGAAAATAACAATAATTTGGTAGAAATATATTTTGGTATTAATTTTGTTATTATACCTTCAATTTTCGCACTATTTCGTGTACTCTTTAGGAAAATATTTTGTGTACGTAGACTATGGGATAAATGTTTTGATTTCAATTTAAAAAGAACAAATTTCATCTGACAGATTTGCATTTTTTTGAAGCATATTGTTAACCTAACTTCTCTCAACTGTCAGAAAACGAATTTACAACATGTAAATTTGGCTTCTCTGTAATTGACAACTGTGATTGGTCAGTTTCATAACCTAACTAGGATGGATATGAAATTTTGCCGCACAGTTAACTGGAATAGCCTACTTTACCCGCCACTAAAGTGTAAAGAACATCAAATTTCCATGTGGGAGTAGAAAAATAATATTGCACCGGAACAATAGATTTATTAATTAGTTTAATTAGGCTCTAGATAAAATAAGAAACACGTAAGATCACTCTTATAAATAATAATTAGTTAGTAAAGTATTTGAATTTCAACATTTAAAGAAAGCCGAATAGATAGGCACACTATGATTCATTCGCTACGTAAGAATCGATGTGACTTCGGAGCGCGCCGTCTTTTATTGCATAAAATAATACAATATCATGTCTCTGAAATCGATCGAAACATTAGTTCGTCTCCAAAAACGGTTGCCACATTTTTGCACTGGGTCGTCGTTCTTTAAATATTGAAATTCAAAGGTATAAAGTCTATACGAAGTCAGTCTAAACAGCAAGGAAATGGGGTACGATCATTTTCCTATGCATTAAAAAAAAATTATAATCCTTATTGACGGCTCCTCGTCGACAGTCTACATGGACTTAATAAGTGTGTCATGACAAAATGAGGGCGGGAATACAAGACTAACGCCTTCGTCCCTGTCGAAATTCCTTTAGTCAGTGACTCATCGCCATGAAATAGTAGTTTGTACAACAAGAGTGGATATGATGTCCATATCACACGAGGAAGTAAATTGAGCACGACGCCGTAGGCTGAGTGCTCAAACTTCCGAGCGCAATATGGACAATCCACTCGAGTTGTACAGTATATTTTTTCTACGACCAAACTTAAAAACCTTATGCTCAAAAATGTAAAAAAAAGTTTTCAGGTTGCCGGGCTCGAACTCACGACCATTGGTTCCATAGTCAAACGCTCTACCTCTCGACTATCGAAACGTTAAACTAATTATGGGAAAACCAACTGATAAATGATGCTACATGAAATTAATTTTCTATGCACATTTAGCAGGTTGCATTATTGATAAATCTATTATAAATGCATCTTGATTTTATTATATTGAACAAATTAATAACAAATTGTACCATATGCATTTAAATTATATAATTTAGTGTCTTGAAAAAGAAGGCGGAGCCTCAGTAAAAATAATATACTGTGATTGGTCAGCACTTTTAAGAACAACAATGGCTTCTCTGTAATTCACTGTCAGTTTCATTACCTATCTAGGATTGTTATAAAATTTTGTCTCACAGTTAACTGGAATAGCCTACTTTACCCGCCACTTAAGTGTAAAGGAAACATCAAATTTCCATGTGGGAGTAGAAAAATAAATATTCTGATTCATTAGCATTTTAAAAATACACTGAAATTATTTTCTCCAACTTTGTAAAACCCGCTGCACTCTATATGAAATAATTTTGAACTTAGGGTATATATGAAAAATATCCGATTTTTTCTAAATTTTTATTTAACCAATATTAAACATATTAAAACTTTCATTAAAACCATTTAATCGAAGCGAACTTTCGAAACTTGCGAATAAAGGTTATAAAGGATGGGAGAATTTAGCAGATAAAGCGTTCCCGGTGTTCAGAAACCCGTGTATTTCCACATTCGAAAGTTACATGAAATTCTGTTCCATCAATACAGCCATCAAATATTTAAATCAATCAATCCTTAGGGAATTTCAATCAGTTAACACTTGAAAACTCCCTTAGTTGACGGGTTCGTGGGGTTTCGATTTCTCACACGGTGCGTTCCCTATGTACGTTTAACGCTTTCACTTTTGACATGGCATGTGTGCTTTGCTTGTTTTTAGAGTTGCATTTTTTATTGTATGTCTAAGAAACTAAAAAGAAGTTTTTCGAATGGCTAGATAAATAAACTCGCTTTTCTAATTTTGGCTACACGTAGGTCAGCGAAACTGACGTGTTGTAGGCAGAGCTGATCCAAGTACAAGCAAAATGTACTCCGTTATCAAGTACAAGTACTTGTATCTGTATTCTGTAGAAAGTAATTGTGGACTGAGTACAACTACAAAAAGGTAAGTACTCGATTACATATGATTACTAACTACTGAATACATGGGTTTAGCAAAAAGTTATAGTAGATAGTAAAAAATAAAATACAAAAAATCTGTCCTCTATAAACCAATTTTCTTTTAAAGTATCTCCAAAATAACATCCGTGAGGGAGTGGCGACCGGCGTTTGTGCAACAAGAGTGGATATGATGTCCATATCGCACGAGGAAGTAAATTGAGCACGACGCCGTAGGCGGAGTGCTCAAACTTCCGAGCGCAATATGGACAATCCACTCGAGTGGTACAATATATTTTTTCTACGACTTAACTGCCCATGCTAAGAATTAAAAGAAATTATTTAAATTATCCATCATAACTTGTCTTTTAAGTTGGCCATGAACTTGTGAGAACGATAATAAGAAACAATTGAACAAAAATTCGTTTTAATGGCAAACCCATGGACCAAATTACACTGTAACATATTTATTGATTTGGGCAAGTTCTTATATTTATACAAACTCACTTTTGAATATATCTATCTTTCTTACATTCGGTTTTTTGCAGAATAACAGACAAAAAGCGATATATGTATTAATAAACACGAACAATTTATTTTCTCCACCGTAGATACTTTGATTAATCGTTTTACTGAATTGCATAGAAGAAAAAAAGTTTTGTCTGGTTTATTTCTGCTTGCGTAAGAATTATAACTCCGAAAGTACAACAAAATAGCTGTAGAATTCGTTTTAAACAGTTAAAAAAGGATTTTGTGCATTAATATGAATTTTTAAAGTTCGCTATGGTCAAATTTTTTAAAATAATCGCCAATTTACAAACTAGCAACACTATTAACGTGGAAATAGAAGTGGCAATAGTGTAAGTAGAAATAACATAACCATAAAAATTTTAGTAGAACATGGATTTTTGTTCTAGAAATCTTATAATTTCGTTATGTTTCATCATTTAAGGAAGAATTACCAGTTAATTGTCTATGTTTGTTGCTAATATAAAAGTTTTAAGATCAATTGGGGTTGGATCCCCGTCCAAAATATATCGGATAATATCCCTGTGTACAAATATTTATAATAATGTATATTATTTATATGGAAAAAAATAACCAAGGTTAGTAAGAAAAAGTTTATTTGGTAGGTATATGTACATTTTCTGCAAAGCTTGTAGTAATTGTCTAGAAATTAGTGGAAATAAAGATATTTTTAAAATAAGAAAGTGCGTCTGTTCGCAAATTTTTAGTTCAGTCAGAAAATAACAATAATTTGGTAGAAATATATTTTGGTATTAATTTTGTTATTATTCCTTCAATTTTTGCACCATTTCGTGTACTCTTTAGAAAAATATTGGGATAAATGTTTTGATTTAAATTTAAAAAGAACAAATTTGATCTGACAGATTTGCATATTTTTGAAGCATATTGTTAACCTAACGTCTCTCAACTGTCAGAAAACGAATTTACAACATGTAAATTTGGCTTCCCTGTAATTGACTACTGTGATTGGTCAGTTTCATAACCTAACTAGGATGGATATGCAATTTTGCAGCACAGTTAACTGGAATATCCTACTTTACCCGCCACTTAAGTGTAAAGGAAACAGCAATTTTCATGTGGGAGTAGAAAAAGAAAATTTACAGTGACTATATCACTACGACAGCGGACGATTGACTAAAAGCTCCAACGCACTAGCGGCCAAGGATATGCGCGGCAGGCAGACAAAGTAGTGCATCTATCTTTTGCATTGAGTACACAGGGACGCCAATGGTAATGGGTTCCCTAGGGCACAGGTAGACAATGACAGGTTGTTTCGTTCTTATTAGAACTCATCAGAAAGCCATAACCTGTAAGCGACCCCAGTAGAGCGAGACTATGCTTTCAAGGCGTTTTTAAGAAATAAAAATGCGATGAAAACCCAGTAACGCCATCTATAGGAATCAACTCAATCAAAAGATAGTCGTTACGAAGCAACAATAAACCAAATACGTTAGGCCAACACACCAGTATAGGCAACATTTATCGCATCCCCCAATTTTTCTACGGATTTGTAGATTAAAATAAGTTCGCGCTGCAGTATACCCACTGTGCACTGCCAACCTGTAATACAATGCCGTGTCTTTAAAATAAAGTAGTAGAGTAGTATTTTAAAAACACGGCATTGTATTGATTCCTAAAGATGGCGTTACTGGGTTTTCATCGCGTTTTTATTTCTTAAAAACGCCTTGAAAGCATAGTCTCGCTGTACTGGGGGTAGCTTACAGGTTATGGCTTTCTGATGAGTTCTAATAAGAACGAAACAGCCTGTCATTGTCTACCTGTGCCCCAGGGAACCCATAACCTTTGGCGTCCCTGTGTACTCAATGCAAAAGATAGATGCACTACTTTGTCCGCCTGCCGCTAAAAAACCTTTTTTCTTTTACTTATACGGACACTAAACTCTGCTACTTTATATTTTTGTAATGTAAAATATTAAATGATGAAGTGAATCAAAATAAATATAACAAAAGAGATTAAAGGTGTAGTTTTACAAAATATCAATAAACCCTCATTGTAATTTTTGGGGTTATTGAGACCATTTTTGATAAATACACTTTTAGATATAAATAAAATTGTTAAGTGAAATGTTTTTTACAAAGGTGCCTAGTTATCCAGTCACTTTAATGTAAAGGAAACAGGAAATATCCATGTATTAGAAAAAAATATTTTCGGTCTCTCTGTATATATTTCTTACTATCGCACCCCCGCACATGGTCACAATTCGAGCTAGATAACCTCCTGACTTCAGATCGCTTAGTTCTTCTTCCCAAAAATCTATCTTGTCTTTTACTTCATTAAGTGACTATCGTAGATAAAAATAAATAGGGGCTGAGAGTGGAGAGATGCTTTGTGTATCCAAATAAATCTGCTAGACATTTCTTTTATTGACAAACAGCACTACCGGATATGCGTCATCCATGGCAAAATTGACAAAAGGCAGGCAATTTCTTGGCGAAATCTGCGGAAACTCGTAAAACGTAGCGTAAATCCTATAAGGAAACTTAATTCTTAGTTGATACGACCGATTGGAGAACTATACAGACATTCCCGAGTCTGGTTTTTGTGAAAGAAATTTGCTAGATTGAAACGTGGCTAATAAAAGTAACTATACGGATTATCACGATTGGCATTGGAAACATTGTTAAATTTTTATACTTCTAGTGCGCACAAACCAGAAGTATAAAAATAAGTTAAAAATAAAATAGTATATTGTGTATCTAGTAGGAAAAATAACATTTTCTCGGACGAGGATAAAAATTGGTGGACAAGGCGCAGCCGAAGAAAACTTTTGTTCTTGAAGTTACCAATATTGTTTACAAAATGTTTTTGGACAGACAACATACCTAAAGCGCTAAAGGCTTTCCCCTTTCATTTTATTCATTATAAAACTTATACACCTAAACCCCTAAATCCGGAATATATTCCACTGACGGATTAATCTAAGACTAATCTACAAGAATTCGCCTACAAGAATCATTAAACCTGTTTAAAAAAAATATTTTTAAACTAATATCTCGACAGGTACACCCGTCTTAAAAGCAGCTGCCACCTAGTAACTGGTAACAGTAGCAAAGCCGAAAGGATAATTATATACCCTAGTAGTGCCCTAACCCGATTGGGACTCTTCACTCTGGATAAAATGAAGCATCATATATGAGGATCTGTTTAGGCCAAACAAGGCCGATTTCCCTACGCGTCAGTACGAGAGGGCGCTATATTCATTGGTGTTATTATCTCTCTCGTACGCATTTAACATCGGGCCAAATACAGAGTTGGCCGGAGCAGCGTGACGACAGGGAATTTTCGCGGCGTCACCAATATATTAGGGAGTTTTTGCCTAGTTAGGCGTTATCAGATATCAACGTTGTAACATTTACAAAAAGAATGAAGCGTAGGGAGACAAAGTTATACTAATAATGAGTGTGAAATAAAAAGCTTTTTGTACAGGTAGGTAGGGCCATGGCACTGTGGCCCTATTGTACGAGCCGCCACTGCGCCATTGGCATTCTGCATTCTAACCCCGCATAATGTATTTACCATTAAAATATAAGGCAAATATTTGGTAAACAAACTGCTCTCACCCACAAGATTGTTTGAACACCTTTGATCTAGTGTAACCATAAGAAGGTTTCTGTTTTATTAGTTTACCCTGATGTTTTATTAGGACCATAATAGGTTTTGAATAGATCGGAAGTACTAAAATGATAAACAACAGTTGCATATAAGTTTTTATAATACAGGGTGTGACAAAAGTCTGGAATAATGCAAATGCTTTAAATCTACTGAATATAATTTTATAAAAATCTATATTATTAAAAACCGCATATTGACCTGTATGCGTAGGTTTCCAGTACACTGAAGTTTGGATAGATTTGCCATGCATTTTTCTTTACGTTGACATCCAGAATCCAGAGAAGGTAAATGATTTAATTAAAACACAGTTTTGAAACTGTTTTAAACTAATCAGAAGCGAGCTGACTAGTTCGTGGTTGCTATAGGAACAAATCTAATGTAGCACCTATTTTCGGATACCTACTCACCTAAAAAATATACAAAACATACACACATGAACAGTTCAACATAATACAAGCCACTCCAAGATGAATAAAGCTTGAAAAAGTACGACAAACCGTACGAAACGTCGTTACTTTAAAATGAGTTGTTTTGTGTGTAACCTTGTAAACCCAAGAATTACCAAATAAAAATTAATACATTAATAAAGTGAAATAACGATGGATGTGCACTATAAAAATACTTATTAAATTTAGAGTGGAAACTCTCACAAGCATTTGTGGTATTCTCTATAGAGCTACTACAGGAAGCCCATAATATTGGTGAAAATCTAGCTTGCTCAGTTATATAGTTGTCAACTAAATAATCACCCATACTAATAACAGCTTTTGTGTTAGGTTGACTCTTTACAACATCAAATATAAAACAATCTGACACTTCACTATGATCTAAGTAGGCCATACCAAATAAATGAAGTAACCACTTTCCTACTTTACTATTTGGATCACTATATTAATTTTTTAGTCCAAGATATTGAATCTTTGTAAACCAAGCTTGACCCAAGTGAAACTTGCATCCCGTTATTTTCGAATTAGGGAAAACAATACCTATAGCAAATTTAATGCTATAGGTATATAATGACCGTTGTTAATGGCATGAATTGTAAATAGTTGACAAAAAAATTTAGCACAGTATTGAAAGGTTCCATCTACGTAAATTTTTTCACATTCACACTATAATTTTCGCTTCTTCATCACAAACTGGCATAAAACTTTCACTTTTGATGGTTTTAAAATCGGATGATTTCAAAATTTGGAAAACTTCATCCTGTGATTTAGGCAGGGTAGGCTGAAGCTTTCGCCGTGCATTGTAAATATTTTTCCTTATGAGAATTATACATGTTGATGTTATATTTTCTAAATCGCAATATGAATAATTTTTAATGGACGTTCCGATATGTCGAACGTCGCTTTCTTTTGGTACTGTTGCTAATTTTCTTTCTGCTAATTGTTTCGCTGGTGTAGCTCTCATGGTTGTGTTGCACATTTTCTTTGCGGGTAATACAAGTGTCTCCAACTGTATACAATTTTGCCTGAATTTTTATGTTAGTGCAAATCCAAAAACTTTCACCAGAGGTTTTTAACATACTTTTTTAAAAAAGTAAAACCACAATACAGAATTAGGGCTTTGCCACGTTCAGTAACAATAAATTCGAAATTATTTTTCACTGCGATCTATCACATATAACTCAAAAGAATATACTAACCACCTACACTTACCTTATTTTATCTGGTATTTCCACTAATTACTTATAATACAGCCCTTTTGGATCTTACCTACCTATCTTTATATATTGTCCCCAGTTTACCTGTGACAATTTTAATCCTTAGGTTCGCTTGGCCCCAATTTACCTACCATAAAAGGATTAAATCCCGAATTTACCAACACCGGTCGGGATCAGTGGGCACTATAGATATAATATTATAAAACACTATACATATTTTACGGTCCCCTACACGCTCCCGGGAGTTGTATTACCGGATACCCTGTATAGACATCTTATTTATTTCTTAATATTTACTGAATAATAGTCTAATAAAGTAGCATATTGTTATTTTTAGTTTATTATCTGGATTTTATTCCTCCCTTTAATGGAAGTTGGCCGGGACGAATATAATAATGTCTAGAAGTAAGTAAAAACTCCACCACTACCGCATGTTTTTGTGATAGTAATACGGAAAATGACCAGTCTGTAAACTTCTCGGCTGGATTAACCCCAAGGACATTTATTAGGTATTTCCATCATCCTTCATCCCTACATCTTATGACAGTCCCTTTATGAATAACTGTGCAAGCTCACTGTCAAAGCTAAGAAGTTCCAGCGATACAAAAAGACCCCCTCATTTTCTTAACAAGTGTTCTTTTTTGTCTTGTAGATGCGTATTGCAATGGTCCAAATAATCAAAGTAAGAGACAATATTTTTGGATGGAAAACTAATTAAAAACAAATGTACGTAAACCCACCGAAAGTAGGTAGTTTGATTTTTTTTATTTTCTACTATAAAGATGAAAAATTTAAGTTTGCGGAAGTATTTCTTTATATGTGTCAATGTGTCTGAAAGTCAGGTGAAATTTTATTTTAATAATATACCGTTTTGTGATTTACCAATAATTTTAGAATTACAATAAGACGGATCATGATATGTCGCTTGTAATAATTATACATCGCATATAAGGTTTGTATTATACTAATAATTCTAAAGATCAACCACAATTCTCTTTACCTATTTCTCTCCTCTAAGGTAAGTACGCTCAGTAGCGGCTCGTGGCCCGTTACAGAGACTGTACTGCAGACTGTAGCGTAGATATCAACAATTAAAATTCAAAAACATTAAAACTGCGCTTTTATATATTGTGTTATCTACCTAATAAAATATTATTATATAAAATGTACTCACCAAATTTTGCAATAACTTTACGGTGTTCAACATGAAACACAAATACTGACAAATTGGTATATATAATTAATTTTTTCTAATATGGTTATAGTGAATTTCAGAAAGGTGTAGAGTAATAAAAACCTAAGGTATGCAAACAGACTACAGAGTGACCCAACGAATATTTAAGCCACTTTCATAATTTGGCATTGATTTTATTGCAACATTTTTTATTTTCATCAAGTGCAGGTAGTCTAGTACCACCAGGGTTTGGGTCAATTTATTGGTTTTGCCTATTATTATCCATTCACAAACACTAAACATGATGTGACAAAGGTGTGCATTATGTACAAAGTATTAGGTATAGTATAGTATTCACCTGAAGACGACTGGAGATACTTACCAGTTGAAACGTAGTGATTCTAAACAAATAAAGACAATGCAAGTCCAAAACTCTACTGCCGTTCATGAGGTATAGTTATTTTTAATTAAACATTATAAAAAAATACAAAAAATACATTATACAGAAATTAAATATTAAACAATCATAATACCTATTCTTCGTCATCTGAAAAACTATCATCTCCTCTTGACGTTATAATTACCGGGTCGACGGTCCGATAGATCTGGTGGTCAAGATTCTACATTTTCCCCTGTACTTTAATGACATGATGGACCTGGATTTGCCCGTTCTTTGGTGTCACTTCCTTAATGGCTTGATCAAACAGTAGCTTAATGTCTTTCATTTTGAGTGTCTTGTCGTGTCTTGCTACAACTCCTTTCACTTGCGCCTATATAAGTTCTATAGGATTTAGTTCGCAATGATATGGAGGGGTGCGCAGCATAGTTATAGTCTATTTAAAAAAGGTGTAAAGAAATAAAGTGGGAAATTCAGTCCAGTTCGGCTCAATTTCGGTGTCAGCCATAGGCGCCGGTAAATTTTGTGCAATAAATTATTTATGATAACTAACCAAAGAAAAAAAAAGAAGATAATTTGATAAAGAAGGAACTACTTATTAGTTATAGAAAATGTACACAAACATCGTTTTATGAAATATGTCGTGGAAGATATAGCTGAAAAACATAGTGTAACTGTGCTGCGCATACCGCCATATTATTGCGAACTAAATCCTATTGAACTTTTATGGACGCAAGTGAAAGGATTTGTAGCAAGACATAATACGGCATTCAAAATGAACGACGTTAAGCTACTATTTAATCAAGCCATCTAGGAAGTGACACCAGAGAACTGACGAGAAGCAGTCTATCATGTCATTAAAGAAGAGGAGAAAATGTGGGATCTTCACCACCTGATTAATTAGACCTTCGACCAGTTAATTATTACATCAAGAGAAGATGACGGTTCCTCATATAACGAAGAATATTATAATTTTTTTTTATTAATTAATTTCTGTATAATGTATTGTATTTTATATTTTATTTATAACGTTTAATAAAAAATAGGTGTACCTAATACTATGTAGGTACATAATGCACACCTTTGTCACACCATTTTCAGTGTTTGTGGATAGATAACAATAGGCAAAACCCTTAAATTGACCTAACCCCGGAAGGTACTACCTGCACTTGGTGAAAATAAAGAATTTTGCAATGAAATCAATGCAAAATTATGAAAGTAGCTTAAATATTCGTTGGGTCACTCTGTAGTTATTTTGCATACCTAATGAGCTTTTATTACTCTACACCTTTCTAAAATAGATATTTGTATGGTAACTATTACTGATAGAGTGCCTTATTTTAAAATTTAAGTTTAAAAAGTATAAGTTCTAATATTTTTTTCCTTTCGTAAGTATTACATGTAAGGGCCACTGTGTGTCACTGCCTTTGACCGCCTTCATTCCGGATCCTCGATAACTAACGATGCAAAACATAATTGCTAACTTTTCGTCAGCATCCCCTTAGTATCCCCTCGCGTAAAATTACCCAGCCCTTTACTAGGTATGAATGGATAAAATCATACTGAAGAATTGCTTGATCCACATCTGTTCCCACAAGAGATGCCTTGATTGCGGTATTTTAATTCCGATATTTAGGACTTAATGACAAGATACGTATCCGATTCAAGAGATTTTTGGTTTTAAATAATATGTCAGAATTCCGCATACTCGAATTTAAAGCCGGGATGAATCCATTTTCATCTTTTATTTTGAACAATAGGTGTAATTTTCATGTACTGTTTCGGGCATAGTAAAATTTTGAACAGGGTAAATCTTTAATTACATTTTGATTACCTATATGTTAATAAAATAATTAAATTGATTACGGTGATGGGCTAAAATATGGAACAAATTCATTTAAAAACAAGGTATTAATTTTTTGAAAAAACTCTCGGACACTTCGATTATAATTTTCCCTTCCAGATTTTTTGCCTCAAAGATAAATTATACAGGGTGTGTCAAAAAGTAGATGTAGCAAAAATTTTTGGTATTTTAAAAAATTCTGCGCATAATTCATGTAGCCATACCATATCCTTATCTCTAACGGTTTTAGAGAAAAATTACATCATAAAACGAAATTTTTCTTTAAAAGAAGGTAGCTACTTAAAGGTAAACTGCCAGCTGATCTAGCAGACAATACAGTGAAAAAACCACTGGGATTGGTCAAAGAGGAGATTGACTACACGGCCAAGCAGCTTGCACAGAACAGATGGACAGGGTTGACAACCTGTAGTACATCCAGGCAACTGTGGCCCACATTCGATAAAAATAGAACCGTAGAGCTATTGAGACACAGTCGAAAAGACGTGAGAAATATTACTGCGGTTGTTACCGGACATTGCCTCTTCGGTAGACATGCCGAACGTATGCAAATACCCACTAACGACTTCTGCAGAAGTTGCAGAGATGAGGAAGAGGAAGAAAGTATTCAACATTTTCTGTGTGAATGCCCTGGCCTCGCAAGAAGGAGGTTCACTACTCTGGGTGAACCATCTTTCGATAGCCTGGAGGAACTAAGCAACCTACAACTTGGACGGCTGAGCAGATTTCTGAACAGTAGTGGCTGGTTTGAATAAGTTGTTAAAATCCTTCCGCGGTTACGTCGCACTAACCATCAGAGATCTGATGAAGGTGGGTTCTACGGAACACGTGTGGTATCACAACGGACCTAATTAGGACTACGTGAGACTGTTTGGTCAGAACCAAGGGTCTGCCACTCTTACCTAACCTAACCTAAAGGTAAACAGGTAAATTTAAATGAATTGTCACTACGATAGCCAGTCATGTGTCAATCAAAAATAACTTTAAGTATAATTTTGAAAAACGATGATCATGGTGCATTTAAATGACATTCAGAGAATCGAAAATTGAATGCTTATACGCTTTGACGTCACATCCGCAAACCTTAATTGCTTCTATTTAATCCAGGATTTAAAAACATTTCTTTCTGAACTGTGGGTTTTTTAATCCAATTAGCTTACGCTTTAGAGCTTTATTTCTCAAATTTAATTTTCATGCAAGTTCCCTATTTAAGACAATCGAGATCAAACTATACGTACGTCCATGGGCGTCCGAAGGGGGGAAGGGCGCTTGCCCCTCCCCCTTCCCCCTCCCCCTTCCCCCTTCCCCCTTCCCCCTTCCCCCTTTCCCCTTCCCCCTTCCCCCCTGGAAAAGTTTCATTATGATTTGCCCCCCCCTGGAAAGTTTCCTCGGACGCCCTTGCGTACTTACGCCGCGATGTTTCTGTTATCGAGTTTACCAATTCAACTTTTGATAGATAATCTGCAAGGCACAAATTTTAGTTTTTGGTAATGACTCCACTACATACTAGTAGCTGTAATGTGATGTCCATTGCAATAATTGGTAATAATGTCACATGTAGCAATTATTCGACGTCCGCCTAAATTGCGTGCACTGCAACGGCAGCGTTAAATTTTAATTGCGGATGACGAAAGATCGAATTTCACCGATCAAAGGAGACCACCGATGTCCAATTTAATTAACCACATTTTGAAATTTTCTGGCAACTCTTTATTTAATTAATTGATAGTTTATACTCACCTACGCATTATTGATTTGCAAATCAATTGGTCAGTTGAAGTTACTATAAATATACAATTCCCAGATATCATGATTATACATATTATACACAGGGTGATCTGTAATGAATGCGCCATAGAGTAACCACCGATTCTACATATGAAAATAATAGCTTTGGGCTAAACATGCCTTAGCAAAATGTTGGTCGTTATTAAGATGCAAAATTTCTAATTAGGGGTTTTTGAGGGCGAGTAACATGATTATATTCATGTTAGAAATGTCCAATGCCCACTTCTATGCATTTATTTAAACATTTCACTAAATAGCGCGCTACTTCAAAAATAACATTCTTTGTTTATTTTCAATTATATTTGTTGCCTCCTGAATCCTTTGCAACAGTTAGTAGCGTGTCTTGGAAAAATCCAAAGTGTTATAGTCAGGGCTACGGGGTGACCATAGAAAATTGTTACCATGGTCAAACCAGGAAACCGCTGGGTTAAGACAATTACGAACTCTAAGTAGAAAATATTTTTTAAAATTTAATTCAAGGTATGTCCTCTATGCCACGATCGTTCCACAATTCTTTTAACCAGCCAGCGGTTTCCTAATTGACGGTTTGGCCGTAGTAGCAATTTTCTATGGCTCTATCGGTAGTTATTTTATGGAGAATTTATTACAGACCACCCTGTATATTAAACTAAATAATTTTTTTTTAATTTTCTAATATTATTTGCACCACTGTTAAGCCAATTTTTTATTAATAATAAGTACTTTTGTCATAAAAAAATAAAAACAAGTTTTTCATTTATTTTTTCAGATATCTCTAGAAATCATCGAAATTTGATTAAATTTCTTTTTATTAACAAATTGTTCAGCATAAAAAAATATGCAACTTTGCCTCCATTTACCAAACTCTCTACCTCTTGTAGTTACCGAGATAGCAATGCTAGTGCATCGAATTTGTACAACCCTGTATATAAAAAAAATCGAAAAACTTACCGACTAATTAAATGGAGCATTTGCAATAGTTGTAACAAAAAATGTTCACAAAACACTCAAATTATCTTACAAGAAAACTCTATAGGTACGTCTTTTTGTTATTTGAAAATGATTCAATCACTTTTGTTCTTGAAGTCATCAATATTGTTTACAAAATGTTTTTCGGCAGGCTACATACCTAAAGCGCTAAGTCTTTCCTCTTTTATTTTATTCATTTTTAAATTGATAAACCGGAATCAGGAATATTATTATAATCCACCGACGGACTAACCTAAACCTAATCTACAAGAATAATTTATGTTAAACAGTAAAAACTATTTAAAATAAAACTATTTTAAAATTAATATCTCGACAGGGCAAACCGTATTCAAAACAGCTGCCATCTAGTATCAATCGATTGGAACGACAAAATAAAGCACGTGTAAATCCTCTAATCCCGGATGGATCTGAGGATCTGGCCCGCCACAAAGTTTCTGAATTCCTTATGCGTCAGTAAGAGAGGGCGATATATCATTATCTCTTTCGTAAGCGATGAACCTTCGATCAACAGCATGACCATACACAGAAATCGCCGGCGTTGGGTAGCGCGGGGAGTTTTTGCACCGTTAGGCGTTATCATATATTAAATGAACGCGACGTCTTGAATTTTAAATTATTCACAGTTACAAAAAGAATGAAGCGTAAAGATGCAAAGCAATAATTATAAGTGTGAGCAAAAAAATAACTTGGTGTACAGGTAGGTAGAGCCATGGCACTGTGGCCCTACTGTATGAGCCGCCACTGGGCTGACCATACCTGGACACACGGCCATCATTTAAGCTGGACAGAAACTAAAATCCTGCATAAAGGAGCACAATGGAGAAAGAGGAAATTTTCAAGGAAGCTGCTACCACACATCAGAATCCAGGTTGTTTTAGAAAGCTCTTATTATAAGAAATATCTGAAAACCAGGCTTGAATATAGCCACCTTTTTTGATTATAATCGGTAACTACTTGGTGAAAATCATTAGTTGAACAGTATATTTTTTCTACGACCTTATGCTAAAAAATATTTAAAAAAAGTTTGTAGGTTGCCGGGCTCGAACTCACGACCATTGGTTCCATAGTTCAACGCTCTAACGTCTGGACTATCGAAGCGTTTAGTTAATTCTCGGAAAACCAACTGATAAATGATGCTACATAAAATTAATTTTCTATGCACATTCAGCAGGTTGTATTATTGATAAATCTATTATAAATGCGTCTAGATTTTACTATATTGAACAAATTAATAACAAATTGTACCATATGTATTTAAATTATATAATTTAATGTCTTGAAAAAGAAGGCGGAACCTCAGTAAAAATAATGTACTTTTAAAAACAACATGTCAATTTGGCTTCTTGACTACTGTAATTGGTCAGTTTCATTACCTATCTAGGATTGATATGTTAACTGGAATAGCCTACTTTACTCGGAACTTAAGTGTAAAGGAAACAGAAAATTTCCATGTGGGAGTAGAAAAATATAAATTACGTGATGTCCTCAGACATTAAATAAAATTTCACATAGTATAGGCATCCCGTAGTTATAAAATAATCAAGAAGGGTTTTTCGTCACACAAAAGGTTATACCACAGGACGTATAAGGTTACCCTTAGTTCTTTATGCTTCGATCTCAATACCAATCTAACGTAATCTAAGACTTACATAAGGGTAAAGGCACTATTTAAATTTAAATTGGGAAATTATTTCAGATCGGGTTTCATTCGGCTTTTTTCTCTGCGGATATGCATACCCTTATGGGGGTGGACGGATCAATTTTTACAGGATAATAAACATGCAAAAGCTTGATTAAGAATAAATGGGGGCCCAGTAATTGCTCGCACGTTTATGGAAGTGGAAGGGATACAGTAATTGTGTTTTTAATTAAGGTAATTAAATTGTAAGAGCTCTTATGCTGAATGTGATTTAGACTGAAAATGTAAAAATAAATTGAAAGGACTTTAAATATATGAAGTTTCAGTGTTGTAACAAAAAATACTTTTTCCTACGACTACCTATGATAATGAGAAAAAAGCACGGTTAATTTGGCTAGAAAGCGCCGTATATCACACGGGTGTTGAAAAAAAAATTATTTCAACACGAGTGTTGAAATATCAAGGCACACTATTTAATTTAAACAGATGGTGCCAATTAGACAGCCAACCCCTACTTATTAAAAATAACAAATTTAAGAAAGCAGTAATTGTAAAGTGTTTAACCTATTTATCATGTATTTGTCGAGTGATTCAGAATTAGAGTGTGAAAATACGCCATATGAAATTATAAAAAATGTTAATAATATACTGGAAAATCTATTACCAGAAAAAAACAAATCGCGCTGAAGAAAATGTCATGTATTAAACAACAAATATTAATCGGTTACGATAGCGTTAGAGAATAGAGCTTTAGCCTACAGATCGCAAGGTCATAAGTTTAAGTGGAGTGGATATTTTTTTCACAAATCAAAGGCCTTTTTAATAATTCTTTGTGGTCGTAGGAAAAATAGTGTACATCACTCGTGTGAAAGTGATTATTCTAAAACTCGGAAAATTTCCGCACTCAGCTGACGCCTCGTGCTATATATCTCCTCGTTTAAGAAGTTTCACTTTGATCACTTGTTATGTAATATACTATGAACTGAAGTACGAAAGATTGACAATAATTCTTTTTGTATGTAGGTTTTTCTATTGCACCTTGTAATTCAAATTGTTAAATCCAGTTAATCGTTATTTTTAAGATACCTATATTATCTACATATACCAAAATACGTCCATTGCACATGCTGCCATGGGAAATAACTTAGACGTGGGAGGTTATACGACAAAAAACTTGTACATGAATATTCATTAGGTTAAAATCAGGCGTGTTAGGGTTTCTTGCTTGTCAGTTGTTACAAATCTGAGAAAGACAAAGTGTTACAAATAGAAAAGGCGTTGGTTCTTTCAAGTCGCCACGACACAAATGTTTCATAATTCCGAAGATTTTTAATTACTTTCGGGTGTTGCCTTGAGATAAATCTTTTAAATTTGACTGTAATGGAAGACTTGTAAAATAGTATTGGGTTATCTTTGGGTCGATGCTTGTATTTGCCTATAATTGAGGCCTCTCATCCTCCCAAAGCCAAATCCTGCTTTGTAGGTTTTAATTGCTTATTATTTATTATCAATACTTTGTGTGAAATATGGTAAGGTATTGGAGGCATGTCCTCATGTCCAGTTTCAAAGCTCCCTCAACACAAGATAAGATTCATTAAACTAAAACTAAGTACACTGAGAAACTTATTTATAGTCTATTTCAGAAAGGTGTAGAGTACTAAACGTTCATTAGATATGCAAAGGGACTACAGAGTGACCCAGCGAATATTTAAGCCACTTTCATAATTTGGCATTGATTTCATTGCAACATTTTTTCCTTTCATCAAGTGCAGGTAGTACCACCCGGGTTTGGTCAATTTATAGGTTTTGCCTATTGTTATCCATTCTCAAACACTGAAAATAATGTCACAAAGGCGTGCATTATGTACATAGTATTAGGTACACTTATTTTTTATTAAACATTATAAAAAATATATACAAAAAATACATTATCCAAAAATTAAGTTAAAAAAAATCATAATATTCTTCGTCATCTAAGGAACTGTCATCTCCTCTTGACGTTATAATTAACGGGTCGACGATCCGATCGATCAAGTGGTCAAGATCCCACATTTTCTCTCTCTCTTTTTTAATGACATGATGGACTGCATTCGCCAGTTCTCTGGTGTCACTTCCCTAATGACTTGATCAAACAGTAAGCTAACGTCTTTCTTTTTGAATGTCGTGTTGTGTCTTGTTACAAATCCTTTCACTTGCGCCTATATAAGTTCTATAGAATTTAGTTCGCAATGATATGGCGGTATACGCAGCATAGTTACACTATGTTTTTCTGTTATATCTTCCACGGCAAATTTCATAAAACGATGTTTCTGTAAATTTGCTATAGCTAATAGTTATTTCTTTATCAAATTATCTTCTATATCTTTATAAATTGTGTGCATAAAAATGCACAAAATTTACTTGCGCTTATGGCCGACACCGAAATTGACGGAACTGGACGGAATTTCCTATTTTATTACTCTACACCTTTCTAAAACAGACTATAGATGCAACTTGATATAAAGCAACGATGGCCGAATATTAAATTAAATATAAAGCCAACCCTTACGGCGTGTTGTAATGATTATTTACGATATAAGTGTTGTAAAGATTCATATTACAACACGAGATGTTAAAGTTGTCAAACGAGACATCAGCCGAGTTTAATAAAATATCGAGTGTAGTAATATGAATTTACAACAAGAATATTGTACAAAATTTTATCTACTTTCATCTATAAATAAAAATATTTGGCAAAAGACATTTTTAAAAATAAAAATGCACCTGCTATTAAGTTTACTAATCAAGTTTTTTATGTTACCTTTCGCATAGTTACTGTTTCGCATGGTTACTGTCGAAACTTTGTCAAACAAATTCAAAAATATAAAAAGCGTTTTTCAAAATGAGCGATTCTGATGGAAGTTTACCCTCTGATATAGAAGCAGCGGCAAATGAAGCGATCTCAAGTTTAGTTCCGACAAAATTAAAGGCGCGGTATGAGTTGGAGTATCAGAAGTTTGAAGATTGGTGCAAAGCTAACAAAATAAAGAAGGTGGCTGAGAAAATTTATTTGGGTGATTTTTCCGTAAAGAAACCAGAAACCATCTACACTATGGACTCACTACTCAATGTTGAGAACTATGATTTCAGTCAAGCAAAATCAAGATATAATTGTTAATAATAAATCATTCTTCTAAAAAGTGTGGTTTTATTTAACAGCAAAATTTTAATAAAACCGTTTTTTCCATTACAGCACTAGTGCTGTAACTGTAATAGATGCCCTTACAAAACAATTTACAAAACTGTAAAATTCATATTACTAAATGAAAGTAGATAAATATATTTAGTGGAACTACATATTTTGCTAACAATATGATGCAACTTGTTATCCATATAGGCCTTGTTGCTTAAATCTATTTCTTGTACTGTTACACAACATGGCAGCAATTGGATGAATTTTTAGCAAACCGTGAATGATCATTTGGTAACTACTGCATGATCACTTCATCCCAACATATTCTTGTGGTAATTATTACTGTATATGGTCGTTTAGTAAAGTCGATGCGTCATCACAAACAAATAGTGGATATCCACCACATCGCGAATATTGGGCCTATGGCTGACAATGACTATAAAATGTTTTGTTTATACAAAAAATATTATAAAAATTAATTTCACGAGAATTGAGTAATGGAAAATAAAAAATTAACTAAATAGCCTTAATATTTCTATTTTTATGTTCTACATGGCGGATGATATAAGTTGAATCTAAACTGCTGGACAATTGCTTTCGAGCAAGAAAAATTTCGCCTAAATTTGACAGTTAATATTTTCTGAACCAGATATGATATCGACCTACGGTTTAGAATAATTGATAGATTTATCCCTTGGGAAACAATTGTCAATGTTGGATTTTCTTTAACTGTTAGAAAATTTTATATACAGGGTGTTAAAGAAGACGATGATTTTTGCTGCAATTTTAATGGCGTGTAACTTTTACAATAATATTTTTAACTTTTATCACTCTACGTCAATTGAATCACTGGTTCATAGCAAAGAAAGTAATTTGTCAAATTTTTGATATCTGCTATATTTTAAGAAATACCGATTTTTTTGGAAAACCTTGCTTTATTTAAACTTATTGGTAGCTAAATTTCACTGTACGTTGTATCGTGCAAACTTTGTAAGTGATTATTATACTTTAGGAAAGGCTTGATTATGTTCAGTAACAATAGTTGTACCTAAATGATATGATGTACAGTGGCGTACTTATAAACACCTATATGTCTATGGTTTATGAGTATCTCACAATTTTTCACGATTGTTTTATATTGGAAAGTACTCGCCCCTGGATAAGGTCAATTTTTTCTTATTTTTTAGTTTTTTATATCGCACTACCGGTATATTATACAGTGTGTTTATAAAATTTTAACAAAGATACATTTTTTATTTAAATTTTGGAAAAAATGTATTTATTAATTTCTAACTTTCTAACACTATACTTATAAACCATAGACATATAGGTGTTTATAAGTACGCCAGTGTACATCATAGCATTTAGGTACAACTATTGTTACTGAACATAATCAAGCTTTTCATAAGGTATAATAATCACTCGCAAAGTTTGCACGATACAACGCAGAGTGAGATCTAACTACCAATAGTTAAAATAAAGCAAGGTTTTCCAAAAAAATCGGTATTTTTAAAAATATAGCAGATATCAAAAATTTGACAAATTACTTTCTTTGCTATGAACCATTGATTCAATTGACGTAGAGTGATAATAACAAATATTATTGTGAAAGTTACACGCCATTAAAATTGGAGCAAAAATCATCGTCTTCTTGAACACCCTGTATATAAAATTTTCTGACAGTAAAAGAAAATCCAACATTGACAATTGTTTCCCAAGGGATGAATTAATCAACCATTCAAAACTGTAAGTCGATATCATATCTGGTTCAGAAAATATTAACTGTTAAATTTAGGCGAAATTTTTCTTGCTCGAAAGCAATTGTCCAGCAGTTTATATAATTAAAGTTAAAATAAATTTTCAAATTGTTTTTTTTTTAAATATGGGATCATCTGCCAAACTAGAAGTTCTTGCAAACATTTTTTATTTAAATTTTCAATTAAACAAGCCAGGAAGCGATGCCGCCTTTTACGCTAGTATAGAAGGCTCTTAATTTTATAAACTTTTTGACTAATCTAAGACTAATTAATCTCTTCCATTAGGACTCTCAATAATCTGCCATATATCATATATCTTTCCAAATTTATCTTTTTAGTAGTTAATTATTATCCTGTCAGTTCTTCTACTATATTTCGTAAATGCCTTTCACTGATATGCATTGTATTTCTGGCAACCAAACAAGAATCCAATTTGTTTTTTCGGAACTATCTTTTATATCGTAAATAATGGAGAAAGCAACGTAATGTAATGGTTATTAATTATATTAAAACTAAAATTATCGTATGACAACCTATTAACTTTTTAATTGATAATATTATGAGTGTATAATGGGAATAATAAACATATAAGAAATCAATCATTATCAATAAATCTACTGGTTTTTTAGTCTAAATAGCTTTAAGTAGCTTAAAGATGTAAATAGGTTTGAACTATGACTTCTGGTTATCATACGTACGTAAAAGATTGTGACGAGTTCTTACTCTTAATTAGCAGGACTTTTGTTTATTACAAAAAATGAAAGATTATAACAGTTTTTAATAATTTTATATTTAACGTATCTTCAAGTTACCGAATTCTACCAAAAAAAATTCTAATAACCTTCAAAATAGGCCTCAATATCCTTTCAATTAAATATATTTTACAAAATAAAGTTTCAGGAGGTGCAAATTTCTGAATAAGCACCCAGAATCAAATTAAGATCAGCTCAAGAACTCTATATTCGCTGCTCATTTAGAAAACAAAACTTTAATTGCTCATAGAGGGTGCAAAACTGGTCGCTTTTGGGATTTAGGTGTTATTGCAAAGATCCGACTTACTGAGATAATTACAGATCAGTCGCTCTAAAAATTATAAAACGATTGTCTTTTAGTTTCGCCAGCAACTGTGGCCCACTTGATAAAAAGAGAACCGCAGGGCTATTGAGACATAGTCGGAAAGACGTGAGAAATATGACTGCGGTTGTTACCGGACATTGCCTCTACGGTACACATGCCGAACGTATGCAAAAACCCATTAACGACTTCTGCAGAAGTTGCAAGGTGAACCATTTTTCAATAGCCTAGAGGAACTAAGCAACTTACAACTTGGTCGACTGAGCATGTTTCTGAATAGTGGTGGCTGGTTTGAATGGATTCTTAAAATCCTTTTGCGGTATAAGCTAAAATAATTATTTAATTAATAAAATATAAAAATAAACTAAGGTACACCAGGGTAAGCGGAACCGTGAATTTATTATCTCCTGTTTAAATGTAATTAAAAAAAATGTATGTCATAATCTTGTTCGTACTTGGCAGGCTTACTGGTTAGACATTATTTTAACAATATACCAACATAGAAATCGACAAAAAAATTTCCCTTTTTCTCTAAGATTTTTTAAATTTTCGCTGGTCTTGGGTTACGCTTGCCCCAGGTTTGTGGGGCAAGTGTAAACCAAGGCACATTTTCTTATTTAGACGTAAGAACGTTGACCGGGGTAAGTCTAAATAATTAATTTTCTCGCATGCTACAAGAATATTTATTTTTATTAACAAAAAATTAACAATTTAACCAACATTATATGTGTCAGAAACAATGCTAAAAGATATTTTTTCTCGTTTATTTATTATAGGCATGGGTAAATGCATAAAAATATTATCTTCATTGACGATGCATATATCTTCCATAACAGGCCAATAAAATGTGAATGTGTTACCAATTCTTCGGCAAAATTTAAGCTCCAGACATGGTTTCTTCTCTGTGAGCTGGCCCACGTACATTTTTAACCTCCTGATCGAATCGCTCGACCCAATCGCCAACGTTTATTTTTGTTAAGTCGAGCTACATTTGGTTCAGGATTCAGGAAACTGATTTCTTTATTTATCTCTTCGACTTCTTCGACACTAAAATTTCTTGGGAGGCTTTGCACATCTTCAAGAAGGTCAGTGGATAGTCTTCCTCAAATAAGGTTTTCTTTAGTGTAGCCCTTTTTTCTCTATTTTTTTGCTTTCAATTCTCCCTAATTCTTCTAACTCGTTATCTTCATTGCTACTACCTTTACATATTTGTTTCTTATTTTTTGCTATTTTGATTTTCTTTACCTTTTGCTTCTCAATTTCTTCAATCTGACCTGAACCTAACAGGTTACACTTTCCCCATTCTGTGATTTTTTAGTTTCTTCAACATAAACACATTTTTGTGACCCATAGGTTTATAATACAAAAAAATATTTTTTATGATGTACTTACCTCAAAAAGTTTAATTAATACTATAACTTTCGTGTGTTACAACCACCGACAAAAAACACGTGTTAATTCGTTATGCGAGGTAAATCGACAACCTTGACCACAGTGTTATTGTCAAAGCGCAAATGAATCGCTAACGGCTTTTCTATGCAACAGGGTATGTAAAGGATGTAGATGGGCTGGTATGCAACAGGTGAAGCCACTTTACAAAATATTGTTTTATCAGGAATAAGTCTGGGTTCCACTTGCCCCGAATTTCCACTTACCCCGGTGTGCCTTATACCTTCTTCGAAGTACACAATATAGACCGAATAGTCTTCTTCGCCAAATCGTCCCGACCTTTATATTAAGGTAAGGATATTATTTTAGGCAAGGCTTGTGATTTCTTGCCTTTGGAAAACCCCCTATTCTAGAATCTGAAGTCGGAGTCTTCCCAGGGCCGCGCAAGCATCTTAAAAATGCAGTGGTGTCTCGTCTTCCTCCAAATATCCAGCGCATATTGGGTTCCTCAACAACGATCAGAGCTAGGTGCTTTCTATCTCGCAGTGTCCCGTCAAAATCCCTATTAGGGGCTTCAGGATACATCTATTACTGTTTAGAAATCTCTTGGCTAGGTTATGAAATCCTTGCCATGTATATCTGGGTCACTTGTCATTGTTCCAAGGAGCGGCGTGCGACCCTTTCGTTTAATACAGATGTAACCTGTTTGTGCACCTATCCTATGGCTGGCTCTGATACCTGAAATGGATTTCTAGCTCAAAGTCGGACTACTGACGATTAAATCGCGTTTGTGGTTATTTCCTTATTTCGAAAGGTGGCGGTAATGACAATAATAAATAATACGTGGAATCGCTTTAAGCGTCAACGTAATGGCGCGGCGTAACACCGTCCTGTCAGATCAAACGATAATTTCAAATTTAACTGAACCGAGAGCCACCAGACATCACCGTATTCAGTACTTTACGCAACGCTAAACGTAAATCGATAATCAACAGTCAACTCAATCCTATTCCATTTAAGATCCTTGAACTGTCTGTTTTATTTTAGGAGTCAGATCAGTCTAAAACTTTTTTAAGATCCGAGTTTTTAAATCGGTTGAGATTCGATCCGGTAAATCTGGGTAGGTTTAAGGGTTTTAATTTTTTTTAAATGTTACCAATGGGACATTATTTTAAGTGTCTCACCCCATTGGCGACTTTGCTATCGACCATAATAAAAAAACAATTATGTATTCCCTAACAGCTTGTAGTGAAGAAGCCAAATTTGATGTCAAAAAAAATCTATGTTTACAAATTTGACGGATACGACGCCATATTGGATTTTTTAAATGGCAACCCTACCTTATGGTAAGCCAGCTGCATTCGCCTATTTGTTCCAACATTAAAAATGTATAATTGTCAATATTTATTTTCAACCGTTCCGGAGATACGAGTCTTCGAAGTGGGTGATTTTATTATCATCGAATTAACAAAAGCGTTGAGATTAGAAACTTAATTTTTTCTGGAGATACGTAATTTTTTATAACGGAGCCACCCATGCTATTGTCAAATATGTCAGATGTCAGAAAAGGACAGTTACGACGCCATTTTGAATTTTCTTAAATGGCAACCCACATTTATAACTACACCAATGTATTGCATTTCGCGATCTGATTTCAAAAATATATAGTTGTCGATATTTATTTCCAACCCTTACCGAAATACGACCGTATCAAAAACTGCATCGTACGATTATGTCTTTTAAGTATCTCACCCCATTAAAAAATAGAAGCTTTGTGATTAAAAAATCAGATTTTTCTGAAGATACGTAATTTCTTATGGCGGAGCCACCCATGCTATTGTCATATATGTCAGATGTCAAAAAATGACAGTTACGACGCCATTTTGAAATTTATTTTTTAATCACAAAGCTTATATTTTTTAATGGGGTGAGATACTTAAAACACATAATCATACGATGCAGTTTTTGATACGGTCGTATTTCGGTAAGGGTTGGAAATAAATATCAAAAACTATATATTTTTGAAATCGGACCGCGAAATGCATTACATTGATGTAGTTATAAATGTGAGTTGCCATTTTAAAAAATTCAAAATGGCGTCGTAACTGTCATTTTTTGACATCTGACATATATGACAATAGCATGGGTGGCTCGGCCATAAGAAATGACGTATCTCCAGAAAAAATTGAGTTTCTAATCTCAAATCTTCTGTTAATTCGATGATAATAAAATCACCAACTTCGAAGCCTCGTATCTCCGGAACGGCTGAAAATAAATATTGACAATTATACATTTTTAATGTTGGAACAAATAGGCGAATGCAGCTGGCTTACTATAAGGTAGGGTTGCCATTTAAGAACATCCAATATGGCGTCGTATCTGTCAAATTTGTAAACATAGATTTTTTTTGACATCAAATTTGGCTTCTTCACTAAAAGCTGTTAGGGAATACATAATTGTTTTTTTTTATTGTGGTCGATAGCAAAGTCGCCAATCGGGTGAGACACTTAAAATAATGTCCCTGTACATCAAAAACTCTCCCAATTAAAACACAAACGTCATTCGATAGGCAACTTCGGTGGTCTCCTTAAAACTGAAAAATTTATATGATTGCGTATTAAGTTGGACAGTAAATGGCGAAATTGTCAAAACAAAAGGTAATTCAAATCAATCCTTTAGTCATCCACGAATCTCGGCAGTTTGGTTAGCGAAAATACAAACGTACTTCTTATAATAGTGGTCTGAGAGTCAATCGAAAAACAAATAAAAATTCTAGTAGTTTTTCGCTGTTGTAAAATGATTTGTTGTTTTTTGAATATCTCAGCAATGCTTTGTGCACTTGCTTACTGAAAAATCGATTGGATGACTAGAAGAGTTAAAATTCCTTAGTTATGCACTTACGTTTTGTATTGCACATTAAAAATTATATTGTGTAATTTTAATAATAAGAGTTTAGTGTCCTTTGACTATTAAATTTTACATACAAGCCTGTTAAATTAGAAAAATCAAGTAAAATAAATCCCAGAAATTTAAAAGTTGACATGACTTTTCGTTGGTACCTACAGTATATTACAGTAAAGTCCTGGTAGGTGGGAGTGAGCATGGGTTGAGGGAGCTGTTAAAAGGGGGGTTTCATACTTTCTTGCATATAAACTCCGTTAATCCCAGCATATAATACTTTCAAGGTTATAGGGTAGACAGTATTTAAAATAATCCACATTCCTCTTTACATTTAAAACAAATCACATAAAATTTAATTTTTTCTTGAAAAATTATTTATTTTAATTTAATTGGTACTTTAGGCTGTAAGGGTGTATTACCCCTTTGTCCGTTGGTGAAGGGCCGTTCGTGCAAGTTTCCTCACAAATGCCACAGACTGAAGTGCATTTCATGTCAGCCTTTGATCCTCACGCTTTCTGCATCGTACCCCACAATCAGTGGTACAGTTCCAAACATTTTTATTTAATATTGTGTCAGGAGCTTTTCTACTCCCACATGGATATTTACTGTTTCCTTTACACTTAAATGACGAAAAAAGTAGACTATTCCAGTTAACGGTACGGCAAGATTTCATATTCATTACTGTCAGTTCTACACAACCTTCAAAAGTAAAATTCTCCATTTTTAAAGAAAAATTTCACGAATACACACAATACTGATAAAGTATTTCTTAGCAGATCGCAACCATAAGTGATCCTAAAGGATAGGTACTATCCCTCGAATATAACACCAAGCGCGGATCCAGGGGGGGGGGTCATGGGGGTCATGACCCCCCCCCCCCCCCCAAAACAGAGAAACACAAACAAATATTTATTGTTTTGCCGGGCTGCATGCATAACCCAACGAAATAAAATATTTTTACAACAAAAACAGAAAACAATTATAATATATTTAGTTTAAAAAAATTAAAGTAAAAATTTTAATTGAACCATTTTTAATGAAAGAAGTGTGATAATTTATAATAAAAAAATAGTGCGGGAAGAAACGAGAATGCTTAATATACAAAACGGCACGTAAGAAGGAGTATTTGAAACCCTAATTTTTGCACCAAAAACTGCTCTTAGAGCTATACTCCTACAATACATGATTTTTAATCATGAAAAACCCATTCCGTGAAACGCTGGTTAGAGTCATACATACGGCTTATGTTAAAGTTTTGGATTGATACCAATATTCATAATTTTTTCCACAAATATAAAAATGTTTTTTTTTTAAATAAAGAGCCAGCTAGGAAGCAAAAAAAAAACATTTACAAAAACAAATTTAATAAAACCCATGCAGAAGGGAAGAGGTAATAATTTAATTTTCGAAATTTGATAGTAGATGATGTAGGTGAATTTTAATCGAACTTTGGGCGTGGCTCCGAAAATTTTTCGCCTGTGGCGCTTTCTTTATCTCACTTTGGGCGTGGCTCCAAAAATGTTTCGCCTGCGGCGCTTTTCTTGCCGCCCTTTGGGAGTGGCCCAAAAAAAATTTCACTTCATTTACATGATTTGACCCCCCACAAATCAAAGTTCTGGATCCGCGCCTGTATAACACTGTGGTAAAAATGTATCTTTTCCTTTTGGAGACAGCGCCGACCTATCATTCCTCTGTGCTAGGATATTTATTTCTCACGAATTCGGAAATTCTCCATTAGTTGATAACACTATTATAAAAAAAATAAATGCATTAAAAAGAAGAAAATAAAATTTGAAGTTGATGAAGAACGAAGATCAAACTTTTGTTTTCAAATGAACGAACGCTGTCACAATTATGTAGATATATTTTAAACGACTTTTATAACAGATAAAATTTATAAAAATTTCAGTAGTTTGCATGTGAATTTTGTCCTACCAACTGGAAAATGTAAGAAGGGAGTTTTATAATTGTTTAGGATATTATTTGGCGGCTAACGGAGGGTTGTTTAAACATCTTAAATATAATAAAAAATGTATTATGTTAGGTTTTTGTGGCTATTTACTGTTTGGTGTAAAATAAAAAAAGTGTTTACTGTCTGTTGATATTTTTTTAATAGGAAATTTATTACAGTTGTTGAATAAGTAATTTTATGCAAAACATGTTTCTAACCTTAACATTGACATGAAATGACTTTGATAAACTTTTAATCTTTATCATTTTAAAAATACATTTTGTTAAATTATCAGGAGTGTACGCTTTAAATTCGACAAGGACATTCTTCTTATAATATTATTAAAAAAGTTTAAATGTATATTTTTAGGCTAAAATAATTACGGGAACGAATATTTGACCACCTCGAAATTTACATGGGAAATCCCATGTTTCCTGTCCAAACGCACCACCCGGTATACTACAAAAATTTAACTATCCCAACATTAGGCATATTTTTTCAATACCCTGCAATTCTATAATAACAACTTTCTGCAAAAACAATACCAAAACCGCTTACTGAACATGTATCAAAGAATGCGGCTCTATCGTCGAGGAGGAAGTTCGAATAAATTTCGAGACCGAGGATTTGTTTACATTCTATTGTTTGAATCCACTTAAACGGTGGAACTATTTTCTTTCCGCCGGCTTTCGACTCATTGATGGCATCCTAAAATGGAAAATATGTGTGTGCCCTTTAAAGTCGTAAATTTAAGCCCCATTTGAAAGCGGAAGCGGATGGGCTGCTGTGTTTTACCAAAAATTCGGAGCTTAAAATAGTCAAAATAGAGTAAAATGCAAGTGTCTAGGGATTTTTCTTTGGTATTTGCATAATAATATGTGTATAAAAATGACTTGCTTAATTGTGGCATGATAATCCTGCCAATATAAAATGTATTTTTGTCGCTTGTGTCTGACAGGAATGTTTTTGTATGTTTGAAGTTAGAATAATTTTAAACTTTTATTTTTTTTGTAAAATTTTGTTAGGCAGATGAATTTGGCATAAATCAGGGTTAACTCTCTTTATAAATGCACTACTTCGATAATGCACAAGGATTTTCTCCCCCTTGTGATGTTTTGTTGAAATTAAAATTCTACTCAATCCTGCTAATCTTCCCACCTTTATTAAGAACCTTCCATACCAGCGTAAAACACAACATCGTTTCCTGGCTTATCTAATTGATTACACAAATTGTACTAAGGGGTTCACAAAAAATTCTAGTTTGGCGGATGCAGCCATATTTTTTTTTTCGAAAAAAAATTGATTTTTTCAGTTTTTATTTATATAGGTTTAAATTATATCATCCGCCATGCAGAACATAAAAATAGAAATAACGCGGCTCTGTTAATTTTTTATTTTCTTTTAAAGTTACAAACGATGCCCCGATATTATCTTAAAAATCTCCACTGACGCCGCGTCGCTTAATTCTCGTAAAATTCGTTTTTATAATATTTTGTATATAAAAAAACACATATTATTGCCATCGCCAGACACAGGTACAATACGCGCGATATGCCTCGGCGTAGCTAGCCTTAGTTTTCAGGGGGAGCCGGAGCCCCAGTGTACGGTGGATTAAATGCAATTTTTTTCTTCTATGGAGTATTTCAGGGAGGGCCCAGGGCCATCAGCGGGGGCCAGGGCCATCAGGGGGGGGCCCCCCTGGCCCGCCCCTAGCTACGCCGATGCGATATGGTGGAAATGCACTATTTGTTCGTGATGACTCATCGACTACTGTTTGCTCTTAATAATTTTTTTTATATGTTTAGAACTACTTAGTAGGCCAGAAAATAATAACCCATTCACTGTACCGGGTGAATTATTAAGGGTCACGAGCGGCCATATCTCGGAAACTAATGGGCATAGAAATTCAAGAAAAAAAAATTATAACTAAAGTGGCCATCCTGGAAATAATTTTTAAGTTCCGCATTTTGCCACAAGAGGGCGTAATTGAAAAGTAAATTTAAAAATTTTACATATTCCGAAAATTCCACATTAAGGTATATCTTTGATAACACCATTAAAAAGCTTGGACAATTATGCATCATTTTGGTCTTATGCTCATTGGCGTACCGACTTTAATAAGAGAGGGGGAAGCTGTTGAAAGTGCAATCATTTAAATCGCTGTAACTTATAAACGACATATCCGATTTTAGCAAACTAAAGACTGGTTGAAAGAGAAATGTATGCACTTTCACCAATAGTATTTAGTTGTCCATGATAGTTCTCAAAAAAAAAAAATACTAGAGGGCGCAATTTGTAATAATAACACATTTTTTGATTTTACTCCGAAAAAATAAATCATACGGTATAATTATGATTCCATATTCAAAAAGTAGAAGAAATTTTCTAAAAAAAATATTAAAACCGCAGCTTGATATCTCCGTTCATTTCAGCATTATCGCCAATAGAATAATTTTTAATGAAGAAGCGATTATATATTTTTTAGAAAAAAAGTGGTACGCTACTGATATTTTTCCATGTGGATATTATTTATGATTAGCCTGGTCAATTCTGAATAAAAATTGTCTCTTGCGTTTTTCTCCTCAAGCACACCGTTCTTAATTAAAATAATTAAATTAAATAAGCATGCTTATTAAGTGAAGGTGGCCATTTCCAACAATTTTTACAAGACAAAATTTTTCATTATCAACGTTAATAAAAATAAAAAATAGTAGAGCTAATTTAATTTAATTATTTTAATTAGGAACGGTGTGCCTGAAGAGAAAAACGTAAGAGACCATTTTTATTCAGAATTGACCAGGCTATTCAGAAATAATATCCACATGGAAAAATACTTTTTACAATCATAGAAACTGGCAGGACAATTTTTAAGATGCAATTTTCGATTAATTGTGTGCAATTTTCACTGGTGATAATTAAAAATTGACGTGTTTTTATAAGAACATGTAAAATGTACATGTTATTAATAATAGCGGACATACTCAAATATCGTTGGGCATTAAAAACTAAAATCGGGCTACGAAGAAGAAAATTAATATACCGATTTTTGAAACTAAATATTCTTAAAATTGTTTAGGAATTCTTAACTAGATGCGAAAGAAACCTCATTTTAATTCTCCGAGATCACTAAATTATTTTAAATTGAGTGAAAAAAAGAAATAGAATGAAAAAAAGTGTACTAGAGGTTTCTGTATGTGTGTATCTGTCCATCACAGTCTACGGGCTCAAAATTATATTTCTTAAAACGAAAAAAATTGAGTACCTACAGTACCTGAAATCTGTCATTTAAGTACCATAAAGTACTCAACTACTTTACATTAAGTACGTGAGTATAAGTAGGTACTTCTATGTAGACTGGTATCTACTAGTGCATTTTTTCAAAACATTTGTAGTTAAATATACATATTATCGAAACTCACAAAATCACTGGGTGAAACGATTAGTGTAAGTTTCCTCAACAGCTTTTCTTAATTAGGTCCCTGTAAAAGATGAAAAGGCGAGATAAGATACCCTCAAAAAGATGTGTAATAACAATTCACCTCCGTTACGATAACCCCTAAAATCCATCATTTTTGATAGAATAACGTGACATTTGGAGACGACAATAACGAAACAGTATTGTTAGAGCATGCACCAGCAGAAAGAGCACGAGCGCAAGTAATCAACAACATATCAATAATTAAGATTTATTTTTAGGATGCCAATAAAATTTTACAATCAAACGCCTAATGGATCAAAAGAGAACGTAATATACCTACCAGATATAAATTAATTAAAGAGACAACCTACTTCGCCTTGCTTTCCCGTTTTACCAGCATCTCACAGACGGCTCATAAACAACCCGCCTCGCTACTGGTTCACTTTCGTCTCACGAAACGAGAAAAATATTATGCGAGAACGAGAAATCACGCAAAATAATTCCATTTACATCAATACAATGACTAGAATTTACTATATTTTTATTCGATTTTTAATTTTACAAAGGTTTTAGTGAAATTTCTAGCATTTATATATCTACCTAACAATTTTCCTTTTGGCGTTATTTTATTCGTAACTCTAATTCGTGACTGTTAGGCGCCGTCGATTGTGTAAAAATAATTATCTAATAGATATGCTTCTCTAAAATTTCTTTTCACATCAAAAGTTACATCTAAAAAGTCCCTATTTATCCTAACTTCCCGAAAATTTCTACTCTAATCAAGTGACTTCTAAAATAACATCTCTTTTTTTCAAATTCTTCAAATGTCCAAAACTCTTAATATTAAACTAGAAGTCTTCAACATTTCTTTCATGATACAAAATTTACCCCAAAATCCTTCATATTAAAGGAAACCCTTTGAATCTGGCAATACTGCTACGAAATATGTAAAGTTTAATATCTTAACTAGGTTACCCCTCACCGACCCAGTTCTACCCCTCCTACCTTGCGAGCGTATACCTTGATAAAAAAAAGCTTTTGGCAACACTTTCAGTAACTTTAAAATTAGAATTAACATTTTTTTCCGAATTTTTTTGTTCCAATATGACGTAAATTGCGAGACTCCCGCAAGACGGACAAAATCTTACGACATGTTAAAGAGACGAGACTTGTGAAAATACTTGTCTTAGTTTACGAGACGAGACAAGAGTTTTTGGCGTCTGTTTGAAGGTTGAAGACAATTACGTTTCTTGAACGGCAGTAGAGTATTTGACTTGCATTGTCTGTATTTGTTTTAAATCACATAATCACAACGTTTTAACTAATAAGTATCTTCAGGTAAATACTACATACTTCATATAGTATTCACCTGAAGACGACTGGAAATACTTACCAGTTGAAATGTTGTGATTCAGAACAAATAAAGACAATGCAAGTCCAAAACTCTACTGCCGGTCAAGACTACGCCTGGCATTACAGTCTGTTTTTGCATTTTGCGAGACCTGTAAATATAATATACAGGACAGTACTGGGTCTTATGAATATGACTTATTATTATATTTAAATGATGACTCCTTGGGTTCCTAGAGAAATATTTCATATTTTTTTTTAATGACCGTCTCAGAAGTTGAGTACGAATACCTAAACTCTGAGCGAAATCGGCGCACACCAATAAGAAAACAATATCAAATCAAATACTAATATTAATATCTGGTATTGGAACGTTGAAAGCATTCGCAATTTAAATCATCATCGACAAACAGAACTATACTGTCAATAATAGCTGTAGTAAATAAAAAAATTAATTTGTAGTCAATTTCTTTTTTAAATGAATAAAATCAATTATAAAAACAAAATAAACTCTTAACCAAAAATTAAAAAGAAAACAAACATACCATAAACTTTGCAGATACAAATTTAATAGTATATAGAATACAGTAGTAGAGTTTAGTGTCCGTATAATTAAATAGAAAAGAAGGTTTTTTAGCGGCAGGTGGACAAAGTAGTGCATCTATCTTTTGCATTAAGTACACAGGGACGCCAAAGGTAATGGGTTCCCTGGGGCACAGGTAGACAATGACAGGCTGTTTCGTTCTTATTAGAACTCATCAGAAAGCAATAACCTGTAAGCGACCCCCAGTACAGCGAGACTATGCTGCAGCGCGAACTTATTTGAATCTACAAATCCGTAGAAAAATTGGGGGATTCGATAAATGTTGCCTATACTGGTGTGTTGGCCTACCGTATTTGGTTTATTGTTGCTTCGTCACGACTATCTTTTGGATTGAGTTGATTCCTATAGATGGCGTTACTGGGTTTTCATCGCGTTTTTATTTCTTAAAAATGCCTTGAAAGCATAGTCTCGCTGTACTGGGGGTCGCTTACAGGTTATGGCTTTCTGATGAGTTCTAATAAGAACGAAACAGCCTGTCATTGTCTACCTGTGCCCCAGGGAACCCATTACCTTTGGCGTCCCTGTGTACTTAATGCAAAAGATAGATGCACTACATTGTCCACCTGCCGCTAAAAAACCTTCTTTTCTAGTATATAGAATATTTGGGCAATGAAGAAATGAACCGCAATAAAATTTTCAACCTTTCCAGAAATCTAACCACTCGTACCTCGTGGGAGTCGTAAATCCATATCAGATGCGTAAACGGGACACATGTCGTGGGTGGTTACAATTTTGGGGCTGCAGAGTTAAAAGTGTTTTGAATTAGGAAGGAAAAATGCCTGTTTATATCTAAAGTGGCAGGCTAAAGGGATACATCCTTTTTGGTGACATTTAATCGTAGACTTTTTAATGGATCTATATTTATTTCGTGTGTTTCTTATGTTGAAAAATCGGGAGTTTACCAAATGGAACGCAAAAATATTTAATATTGCATTTAATAAACGCACTAAAAAGAATATTTTAACAATTCTCTAAAGACAGGAATGGTATTTCAATATGGCTGATTTAATCCCTACAAATTAATGGCTTATCCATGTACAGATATTTTTTATGTTGTTTTAAATTATTTTGTTTTACTTTGTTATTTTGCTGCAATTTTACTGAGAATAAAATGATTTATATCAATAAAACATGAGCAAGTATTTACTTTTAAATAAAATGTTCTTGTTACATATCGCGAACGAGCGATATGTTTATATCCCCTATCTTAGGATTCCTATTGTATTCTATCTTGGAAATTTGTGTCACATTTGACATTTTCATGTTCCCGATTTTTTTTCTAGAAAACGGATAAAGGTAAAATATTCAAACTTTCTGGGTTTATAGCGAAATAATAGGAGGATCTTCAGTAAAAAATTCAAATATAAAGGGTGTAACGGAAAAAAGTTATTAAACGTCAAAATGAAAAAATATTTAAATAAAAAATATTTCCTATGAAATCCATTTTAGGTCGCAAAAATTATTTTTTTTGATTTTAACTTTTTACAGTTGTAGAGGACCAGCAGCTTCAGAACCCTATTGTTTTTGAAGAAGATTAGAAAATGGGCAGTATTTTTTTTGAATCGTTAAAAATTGAAAAATGCTCTATGCAGGGTCATTTTGGGTCAACTTGAAGGGTATATTCAAAATGATCGGACATACTTTCCACTTAGACAGCCTGATAGGCCGTCTCAAATACTTTTTTTTCACAATACATGTTTCTATACCTAATATTTTTTTAAATCGTGAAAATTTGGGAAAAACTGAAAATGACGATTTTGGACCAAAAATTTTTTCGGCTTTTAAGTTTTTTTTGTGTTAAATACATTTTTTATTTAAATAGCATAGCCCTTATCCGAAAGAGCTCGTCGAAATGCACCGGAAATGTATTATTTGGATACTAAATCTTTTTTACTAAAAGAGCAATAAACGATTGGATGTAAAATTTTTGAATTTTTTTCATTAAGTTACTGGTACGTTCAAACCCGCCACTGATAACCTGTATTCAACTTTTTGAATTTTTTTTTGTTCTATTGTCTAAAGGGATAAGTAGACTTTAAATTTAACACTATGCGCGTCCTCCAGTAATACATTTCATATTTAAAAAATATGTTTTTTGAATTTTTAAAGATTGTTTTATATCAAAAGTTTTACTTAATCGACTATATTTTTTACAATAATATCTTTACACAGTTCCTTTTAGGCTTATTTTATTCTACAACCTTTTCTCAATGTCTCCCCATATCTTAATTTATCAATTTATTTTTTTTAATTTGAGAAAAATAAACATTTTGATAGAGCGGATAGGAAAAATTTTCAAATCTCAAACTAACTTGGATATGAATAGAGTGCTTTGAAATATTTTGTTTCAAGTCAGTATCTATTGAAATTAAATACCGCTGTCAAAATTGGCCTAAAATGAGTGTTTTCGGCTATAGATTCTAAAGTTCTTTTAGCGTTTTAAAGTAAAAAATTGAATGTTATAGATTATTTGGGATTTGTACAATTTAATGAGACCAAAATTAAAGCTTCATATGTCCAATTTGTTACCGAAATTTTAATTTTAAAAATGCTCTGCAATTTCCGTAACAGTTTCATTTTAACAGAATTATGATTTTTCGAAAAGATTGCCTTGGAATTATAAAGCGTCATCGTGTATATTAAAAATTTGAAGTGTCAAAAAAGGCCGAAAATGGCATATTTCATCGTAAGTTTTAAAAGTTATTATATCAATTCGCGCTTTAAAATTAGGCATAAGAGATAGTTCGAAACTTCTACAATACAGTGTTATAAAACAGATAGCTCCAAATATAGTATTTATAGATGCATTTTTCATTTTAATGTCGGTCTGCTTACCTAAATTTTGATTAATTTTTTTCAATATCGGGGATTTCCGGAATAGCCGAAAATTGCCGATAAGATTTTTTCCAAGTTTTTATTCATTGTGACTGTATTTGAACAGATAAAGAAAAAATAATTTAACTTTTGCATTGTCGTACTTTGTTTCCTATCATACGATGTCATCAGATTTCGAGTAAAACGTTTCGTCATCTAGATACCATCATCAGGTTTTTATTTTTAAATATAAACTTGTAATTTTTATTGCAGTTTCGTAAATCTTGCTTTTTCTTATGTCTTTGTGCAATATTGCTTTAACCAAATATCAACGTTTCGACACTATAAAACATCTTCAATCTTTATATTCTTATATTTGGATTTGTGACTTTATTTGTAGGAATAAAGAAAAAATAATTTAACTTTTGCATTGTCGTACTTTGTTTTCTATCATACGATGTCATCAGATTTCGAGTAAAACATTTCGTTATCTATATACCATTATCAGGTTTTTATTTTTAAATATAAACTTATAATTTTTATTTGCAGTTTCGTAAATCTTGCTTTTTCTAACATATTTGTGCAATATTGCTTTAACAAAATATTAAAGTTTCGACCCTATAAAACATCATCAATCTTTATATTCTTATATTTGGATTTGTGACTTTATTTGAAAAGATAAAGAAAAAATAATTTAACATTTGCATTGCCGTATTTTGTTTCCTATCATACGATGTCATCAGATTTCGCGTAAAACGTTTCGTCATCTAGATACCATCATCAGGTTTTTATTTTTAAATATAAACTTGTAATTTTTATTGCAGTTTTGTAAATCTTGCTTCTTCTAACGTAATTGTGCAATATTGCTATAAAATATCTTCAATCTTTATATTCGGAACAGTATAATAGTTGTGAAATTTAAAATGGACTGCTATTAATGTCTTAGAAAAACGAATATATTCGAAGAAGTAAAAGCATGAATTGAAAACTACTTATCTGGTCTGAACAAAATTTGGCATACGAATGAAAAATGAGTATGGAACAAAAATTTTGTGTGTTGAAAAAAAGGTTGTTTTTTGCTAGCTGTCATTTTGACAATTTCAAAGTTCAACTATTTCAATTAAACTATTTAATATTAAGTATTAATTTTGTGAAACATAAATAAAAAGGATAAAAATAAAATGCACGAGTTAGAGTATTATTAGTTATAAACTGACAGCTGTCATTTTGATATTTTTTATGTGTAATAATCGCGTTTATAAAAAAATATTTTGTTGTTTTATTGTAGTTGTCATATTAAGATTGAAATACTTAAATATCAATTGAAATATTTTTAACAGGTTTTATATCGACAAATTAAGCGATATGTTTTCACATTACAGTCCACAGGAGTGTGATACAAAAGTAAATAATATAGTAAAACAGAATATTAAAAAAAAATTATAAAAAATCAAAAAAAAATTAAAAAATAAAAATTTCAATTTTTTTAAAATTCTTTTATGTAAGTAATAACTTTTACCTTTAGAGTCACTGTAAGTGACGATTTTGCGATATGGGTTTTTACATATCGCCCCTTTCGAGCGATATGTATATATCCCCTTTATTTTAAAAAAGTGTGACCTCTGTCGTCGTCGTCGTCGTCGTACCCGATTTTTGAAATCGCGATTTTTGACATTTTCGATTTTTTTTCTCTCAAGTGGTAAAACTCTAACTGATTTTGATTATTTGGTTTTATAGAGGAATAACGGGGGCACGTTTTGTGAAAAATTTTAAATATACAGGGTGTACCGGAAAAAAGTTATTAAACGTCAAAGTCGGGAAATATGCGAAATCCGCTGTAACGCATTTCAGGTCGCAAAAATTATTTTTTTTGATTTTTACTTTTGGAGGTTGGGGAGGACCGGCAGCCGCCCAACCCTATTGTTTTTGAGAAAGATTAGAAAATGCAAAGTAATTTTTTTTAAGTCGAAAAATGGCCATAGCAGGGTCGTAGGGGGTACCGAATAACTCGAATTGGGTACGTCGGACATATTTCCGGTTTAAACGATCAGATGGGCCGTCTCAAATGCTATCTTTTCACAATACATCTTTCTATACCTAAAATGATTAGAAATTGTGAAAAATTGTGAAAATTTAAAAATTACGATTTTAGACCTAAAATTTTCACGGTTTTTAATTTTTTTCTCGAAAAATAATTTTTTTATTAAAATGTCGTATATCCTATCGGAAAGAGCTCGTCGACTTACGTTTAAAATATATTTTTTCGATTTTTAATCATTTTAATTTACAGAGGATGAAACGAATGAATTTTGATTTTTTTTTGATTTTTTACAATTTTTTTTTTAGGTACTGGTCCGCTTAAACCCGTCTGTGAGCTACTGTAATTAACTTTTTCAACTTTTTTTTGGACTGTTGTTTAGAGGGATAAATAGCCTTTAAAACGCATACTGTGCGCGCTCTTCGGTATGACGTTTAGTGGTTCAAAAAAAATTAAATTTATTTTTTTTACGTTTTTTTTGCCAAAAGTTTTTTATATTCGATTATAGATTCTACTATAATATACTTAGAGAGTTCATTTTAGGCTTATTTTATTCCTCAATCTTTTCTCAACACGCATGTGTACCTGGATATACCAATTAATCTTTTTTACTTTTAGTAAAATTGATATTTTTAGAGCGCGAACAGAAAAATTCGTCAAATATCGAAATTCAACGTTTTTTAAATAGCTTGCCATGAAATCTCAAACAGGCTTCCATATTGAAATAAGTACAGCTGTCAAAATTGGCCTAAAATGGGTGTTTTTGACTTCAGAATGTGACTTTGTTTTAACGTTTTGACGTTAAAAATTGAATGTTATAGATTATTTGGGACGTTTACAATTTAATGAGACCAAAATTAAAGCTTCATATGTCAGATTAGTTATCGAATTTTTAATTTTGAAAAGACTCTGCAATTTCCGTAAAAGTTTCATTTTAACAGAATTATGACTTTTCGAAGAGATTGCTTTGGATGCATAAAACGTCATCGTGGATATTAAAAATATGAAGTGTCAAAAAAGGCCAAAAATAGCCGAAAATGGCATATTTCATCGCAAGTTTTTAAAGTTATTCTAGCAGGTCGCGCTTTAAAATTTGGGATAAGAGATAGCTCGAAACTTCTACATTACAGCGCTATAAAACAGATAGCTCCAAATATAGTATTTATAGATGCATTTTTCATTTTAATGTAGGTCTGCTTACCTAAATTTTGATTAATTTTTTTCAATATCGGGGATTTTCGGAATAGCCGAAAATTGCCGATAAGATTTTTTCCAAGTTTTATTCATTGTGACTGTATTTGAACAGATAAAGAAAAAATAATTTAACTTTTACATTGCCGTATTTTGTTTCCTATCATATGATGGCGTCAGATTTCGAGTAAAACGTTTCGTCATCTAGATACCATCATCAGGTTTTTATTTTTAAATATAAACTTGTAATTTTTATTGCAGTTTCGTAAATCTAGCTTCTTCTAATGTCTTTGTGCAATATTGCTTTAACCAAATATCAACGTTTCGACACTATAAAACATCTTCAATCTTTATATTTTTATATTTGGATTTGTGACTTTATTTGAAAAGATAAAGAAAAAATAATTTAACTTTTGCATTGCCGTATTTTGTTTCCTATCATATGATGTCATCAGATTTCAAATAAAACGTTTCGTCATCTAGATACCAACATCAGGTTTTTATTTTTAAATATAAACTTGTAATTTTTATTGCAGTTTCGTAAATCTTGCTTCTTCTAACGTATTTGTGCAATATTGCTTTAAAAAAATACTGAAGTTTCGACCCTATAAACATCTTCTATCTTTATATTCTTATATTTGGATTTGTGACTTTATTTGAAAAGATAAAGAAAAAATAATTTAACTTTTGCATTGCCGTATTTTGTTTCTTATCATATGGTGTCGTCAGATTTCAAGTACAACGTTTCGTCATCTAGATACCAACATCAGGTTTTTATTTTTAAATATAAACTTGTAATTTTTATTGCAGTTTCGTAAATCTTGCTTCTTCTAACGTATTTGTGCAATATTGCTTTAAAAAAATACTGAAGTTTCGACCCTATAAACATCTTCTATCTTTATATTCTTATATTTGGATTTGTGACTTTATTTGAAAAGATAAAGAAAAAATAATTTAACTTTTGCATTGCCGTATTTTGTTTCTTATCATATGGTGTCGTCAGATTTCAAGTACAACGTTTCGTCATCGAGATACCATCATCAGGTTTTCATTTTTAAATATAAACCTGTCATTTTTATTGCAGTGTCGTAAATCTTGCTTCTTCTAACGTCTTTGTGCAATATTACTTTAACCAAATATCAACGTTTCGACCCTATAAAAAAACATCTTCAATCTTTATATTCTTACATTCGGTTTTGTGACTTTATTTGTAAAGATAAAGAAAAACTAATTAAACTTTTGCATTGCCGTATTTTGTTTCCTATCATATAATGTCATCAGATTTCAAGTAAAACGTTTCGTCATCTAGATACCATCATCAGGTTTTTATTTTTAAATATAAACTTGTAATTTTTATTGCAGTTTCGTAAATCTGGCTTCTTCTAACGTATTTGTGCAATATTGCTTTAACCAAATATTAAAGTTTCGACCCTATAAAACATCTTCAATCTTTATATTCTTATATTTGGATTTGTGACTTTATTTGAAAAGATAAAGAAAAAATAATTTAACTTTTACATTGCCGTATTTTGTTTCCTATCATATGATGGCGTCAGATTTCGAGTAAAACGTTTCGTCATCTAGATACCATCATCAGGTTTTTATTTTTAAATATAAACTTGTAATTTTTATTGCAGTTTCGTAAATCTAGCTTCTTCTAATGTCTTTGTGCAATATTGCTTTAACCAAATATCAACGTTTCGACACTATAAAACATCTTCAATCTTTATATTTTTATATTTGAATTTGTGACTTTATTTGAAAAGATAAAGAAAAAATTATTTAACTTTTGCATTGCCGTATTTTGTTTCCTATCATATGATGTCATCAGATTTCAAGTAAAACGTTTCGTCATCTAGATACCAACATCAGGTTTTTATTTTTAAATATAAACTTGTAATTTTTATTGCAGTTTCGTAAATCTTGCTTCTTCTAACGTATTTGTGCAATATTGCTTTAAAAAAATATTAAAGTTTCGACCCAATAAACATCTTCTATCTTTATATTCTTATATTTGGATTTGTGACTTTATTTGAAAAGATAAAGAAAAAATAATTTAACATTTTCATTGTAGTATTTTGTTTCTTATCATATGGTGTCGTCAGATTTCAAATACAACGTTTCGTCATCGAGATACCATCATCAGGTTTTCATTTTTAAATATAAACCTGTCATTTTTATTGCAGTGTCGTAAATCTTGCTTCTTCTAACGTCTTTGTGCAATATTACTTTAACCAAATATCAACGTTTCAACCCTATAAAAAAACATCTTCAATCTTTATATTCTTACATTCGGTTTTGTGACTTTATTTGTAAAGATAAAGAAAAACTAATTAAACTTTTGCATTGCCGTATTTTGTTTCCTATCATATAATGTCATCAGATTTCGAGTAAAACGTTTCGTCATCTAGATACCATCATCAGGTTTTTATTTTTAAATATAAACTTGTAATTTTTATTGCAGTTTCGTAAATCTGGCTTCTTCTAACGTATTTGTGCAATATTGCTTTAACCAAATATTAAAGTTTCGACCCTATAAAACATCTTCAATCTTTATATTCTTATATTTGGATTTGTGACTTTATTTGAAAAGATAAAGAAAAAATAATTTAACATTTTCATTGTAGTATTTTGTTTCTTATCATATGGTGTCGTCAGATTTCAAGTACAACGTTTCGTCATCGAGATACCATTATCAGGTTTTCATTTTTAAATATAAACCTGTCATTTTTATTGCAGTGTCGTAACTCTTGCTTCTTTTAACGTCTTTGTGCAATATTACTTTAACCAAATATCAACGTTTCGACCCTATAAAAAAACATCTTCAATCTTTATATTCTTACATTCGGATTTGTGACTTTATTTGTAAAGATAAAGAAAAACTAATTAAACTTTTGCATAGCCGTATTTTGTTTCCTATCATATAATGTCATCAGATTTCGAGTAAAACGTTTCGTCATCTAGATACCATCATCAGGTTTTTATTTTTAAATATAAACTTGCAATTTTTATTGCAGTTTCGTAAATCTTGCTTCTTCTAAAGTTTTTGTGCAATATTGCTTTAAACCAAATATCAACATTTCGATCCTATAAAACATCTTCAATCTTTATATTCGGAAAAGTATGATGGTTGTGAAATTTGAAATGGACTGCTATTATGGGTTTAGAAAAACGAATATATCCGAAGAAATTAAAGCATGAATTAAAAACTACTTATCTGGTCTGAACAAAATTTGGCGTACGAATAAAAAATGAGTTATTGTGTGGAACAAAGATTTTTTGTGTTGAAAAAGAGGTTGTTTTTTGCTAGCTGTCATTTTGACAATTTCAAAGTTCAACTATTTCAATTAAACCATTTATTATTAAGTATTAATTTTGTGAAACATAAATAAAAGGGATAAAAATGAAATACACGAGTTACAGTATTATGAGTTATATACTGTCAGCTGTCATTTTGACATTTTTTTTATGTGTAATAATCGCGTTTATAAAAAAATATTTTGTTGTGTTAGTGTAGTTCTCATATTAAGATTGAAATACTTAAATATCAAATGAAATATTTGTAAATATTTTTTGACAGGTGTTATATCGACAAATTAGGCGGTATGTTTTCACATCACAGTCCGAAGGAGTGTGATACAAAATTAAATAATATAGTAAAACAGAATATTTAGAAAAAAATTATAATAAATGAAAAAAAAAATTAAAAAAATTAAAAATTCAAATTTTTTTAAATTCTTTTAGGTAATGACTTTTACCTTTAGAGTCACGACAGTGACGATCAGGCGATATGCAGCTTTTACATATCGCCCCTTTCGAGCGATATGTATATCTCCTCTTAATTTTTAAAATGTGCGACCCTGTCGTCGTCGTCGTCGTACCCGATTTTTGAAATCGCGATTTTTGACATTTTCGATTTTTTTTCTCTTAAGTGGTAAACGTCGCACCGATTTTGATTATTTGGTTTTATAGAGGAATAACGGGGGCACATTTTGTGAAAAATTTCAAATATACAGGGTGTACCGGAAAAAAGTTATTAAACGTCAAAGTCGGGAAATGTGCGAAATTCGCTGTAACGCATTTCAGGTCGCAAAAATTATTTTTTTCGATTTTTACTTTTCGAGGTTTGAGAGGACCGGCAGCCGCCCAACCCTATTGTTTTTGAGAAAGATTAGAAAATGGAAAGTAATTTTTTTTATTTTTTAAAAGTCGAAAAATGGCCATCGCAGGGTTGTCTTGGGTACCGAATAACTCGAATTGGGTACGTCGGACATATTTCCGGTTTAAACGATCCGATGGGCCGTCTCAAATACTATGTTTTCACAATACATCTTTCTATACCTAAAAACATTAGAAATCGTAAAAAATTGTGAAAATTTGAAAATTACGATTTTAGAACAAAAATTTTCACGGTTTTTAATTTTTTTCTCGAAAAATAATTTTTTTATTAAAATGTCGTATATCCTATCGGAAAGAGCTCGTCGACTTACGTTTAAAATATATTTTTTCGATCCTTAATTTATTTTAGTTACAGAGGACGAAACGAATGAAATTTGATTTTTTTTTTATTTTTTACAATTTTTTTTTTAGGTACTGGTCTGCTTAAATTTACCTGTGAGCCACTGTACGTAACTTTTTCAACTTTTTTTTGGACTGTTGTTTAGAGGGATAAATAGCCTTTAAAACGCATACTGTGCGCGCTCTTCGGTATGACGTTTAGTGGTTTAAAAAAAATTAAATTTATTTTTTTTACGTTTTTTTTACCAAAAGTTTTTTATATTCGATTATAGCTTCTACTATAATATCCTTAGAGAGTTCATTTTAGGCTTATTTTATTCCTCAATCTTTTCTAAACACGCCTGTATACTTGAATATACCAATTTACTTTTTTAAATTAGAGTAAAATTGATATTTTTAGAGCGCGAACAGAAAAATTCGTCAAATATCGAAATGCAACGTTTTTTAAATAGCTTGCCATGAAATCTCAAACAGGCTTCCATATTGAAATAATTACAGCTGTCAAAATTGGCCTAAAATGGGTGTTTTTGACTTCAGAATGTGACCTTGTTTCAACGTTTTGACGTTAAAAATTGAATGTTATAGATTATTTGGGACTTTTACAATTTAATGAGACCAAAATTAAAGCTTCATATGTCAGATTAGTTATCGAATTTTTAATTTTAAAAAGACTCTGCAATTTCCGTAAAAGTTTCATTTTAACAGAATTATGACTTTTCGAAGAGATTGCTTTGGATGCATAAAACGTCATCGTGGATATTAAAAATATGAAGTGTCAAAAAAGGCCAAAAATAGCCGAAAATGGCATATTTCATCGCAAGTTTTTAAAGTTATTCTAGCAGGTCGCGCTTTAAACTTTGGGATAAGAGATAGCTCGAAACTTCTACATTACAGTGCTATAAAACAGATAGCTCCAAATATAGTATTTATAGATGCATTTTTCATTTTAATGTCGGTCTGCAAGCCCTATATTTTCAATATCGGGTATATTTGGAACAGATTTCTTTTCATTGTGACTTTATTTGAAAAGATAAAGAAAAGATAATTTAACTTTTGCATTGCCGTATTTTGTTTCCTATCATACGATGTCATCAGATTTCGAGTAAAACGTTTCGTCATCGAGATACCATCATCAAGTTTTCATTTTTAAATATAAACTGGTAATTTTTATTGCAGTTTCGTAAATCTTGCTTCTTCTAACGTATTTGTGCAATATTGCTTTAACCAAATATCGAAGTTTCGACCCTATAAAACATCTTCAATCTTTATATTCTTATATTTGGATTTGTGACTTTATTTGAAAAGATAAAGAAAAAATAATTTAACTTTAACATTGCCGTATTTTGTTTCCTACCATATGATGGCGTCAGATTTCGAGTAAAACGTTTCGTCATCGAGATACCATCATCAAGTTTTCATTTTTAAATATAAACTTGTAATTTTTATTGCAGTTTCGTAAATATTGCTTCTTCTAACGTATTTGTGCAATATTGCTTTAACCAAATATCGAAGTTTCGTCCCTATAAAACATCTTCAATCTTTATATTCTTATATTTGAATTTGTGACTTTATTTGAAAAGATAAAGAAAAAATAATTTAACTTTTACATTGCCGTATTTTGTTTCCTATCATATGATGGCGTCAGATTTCGAGTAAAACGTTTCGTCATCTAGATACCATCATCAGGTTTTTATTTTTAAATATAAACTTGTAATTTTTATTGCAGTTTCGTAAATCTTGCTTCTTCTAACGTATTTGTGCAATATTGCCTTAACCAAATATTGAAGTTTCGACCCTATAAAACATCTTCAATCGTTATATTCTTATATTTGGATTTGTGACTTTATTTGAAAAGATAAAGAAAAAATAATTTAACTTTTGCATTGCCGTACTTTCTTTCCTATCATACGATGTCATCAGATTTCAAGTAACACGTTTCGTCATCTAGATACCATCATCAGGTTTTTATTTTTAAATATAAACTTGTAATTTTTATTGCAGTTTCGTAAATCTTGCTTCTTCTAACGTATTTGTGCAATATTGCTTTAAAAAAATATCAACGTTTCGACACTATAAAACATCTTCAATCTTTATATTCTTATATTTGGATTTGTGACTTTATTTGACAAGATAAAGAAAAAATAATTTAACTTTTGCATTGTCGTATTTTATTTCCTATCATATGATGGCGTCAGATTTCGAGTAAAACGTTTCGTCATCTAGATACCATCATCAGGTTTTTATTTTTAAATATAAACTTGTAATTTTTATTGCAGTTTCGTAAATCTTGCTTCTTCTAACGTATTTGTGCAATATTGCTTTAACCGAATATTAACGTTTCGACCCTATAAAAAAACATCTTCAATCTTTATATTCTTATATTTGGATTTGTGACTTTATTTAAAAAGATAAAGAAAAAATAATTTAACTTTTGCATTGTCGCATTTTGTTTTCTATCACACGATGTCATCAGATTTCGGGTAAAACGTTTCGGCATCTAGATACCAACATCAGGTTTTTATTTTTTAATATAAACTTGTAATTTTTATTGCAAGTTCGTAAATCTTGCTTCTTCTAAAGTATTTGTGCAATATTGCTTTAACCAAATATCAACGTTTCGACCCTATAAAACATCTTCAATCTTTATATTCGGAAAAGTATGATAGTTGTGAAATTTAAAATGGACTGCTATTATTGTCTTAGAAAAACGAATAGATCCGAAAAAGTAAAAGCATAAATTGAAAACTACTTATCTGGTCTAAACAAAATTTGGCGTACGATTAAAAAATGTGTTATTGTGTGGAACAAAAATTTTGTGTGTTAAAAAAAGGTTGTTTCTTGCTAGCTGTCATTTTGACAATTTTAAAGTTCAACTATTTCAATTAAACTATTTAATATTAAGTGTTAATTTTGTGAAACATAAATAAAAGGAATAAAAATAAAATACACGCGTTACAGTATTATTAGTTATATATTGACAGCTGTCATTTTGACATTTTTTATGTGTAATAATCGCGTTTATAAAAAAATATTTTGTTGTTTTAGTGTAGTTCTCATATTAAGATTGAAATACTTAAATATCAAATGAAATATTTGTAAATATTTCTTGACAGGTGTTATATCGACAAATTAGGCGATATGTTTTCACATCACAGTCCGAAGGAGTGTGATACAAAAGTAAATAATATAGTAAAACACAATATTTAAAAAAAAAATTATAAAATATGAAAAAAAAATTAAAAAAATTAAAAATTCAAATTTTTTTAAATTCTTTTATGTAATGACTTTTACCTTTAGAGTCACGACAGTGACGATCAGGCGATATGCAGCTTTTACATATCGCCCCTTTCGAGCGATATGTATATCTCCCCTTTATTTTAAATATGTTCGACCTTGTCGTCGTCGTACCCGATTTTTGAAATCGCGATTTTTGACATTTTCGATTTTTTTTCTCTAAAGTGGTAAACGTCGAATTGATTTTGATTATTTGGTTTTATAGAGGAATAACGGGGGCACATTTTGTGAAAAATTTTAAATATACAGGGTGTACCGGAAAAAAGTTATTAAACGTCAAAGTCGGGAAATATGCGAAATCCGCTGTAACGCATTTCAGGTCGCAAAAATTTTTTTTTTTGATTTTCATTTCTGGAGGTTGAAGAGATCCGTCAAATAAAGAGCAAGTTCGTAGATGGAGGATATCGGAACTTGAGAAGTAATTTTTTTGATTTTTTAAAAGTCGAAAAATGGCCATTGCAGGGTCGTCTTGGGTACCGAATAACTCGAATTGGGTACGTCGGACATATTTCCGGTTTAAACGATCCGATGGGCCGTCTCAAGTACTATCTTTTCACAATACATCTTTCTATACCTAAAAACATTAGAAATTGTGAAAAATTGTGAAAATTTAAAAATTACGATTTTAGACCCAAAATTTTTACGGTTTTTAATTTTTTTCTCGAAAAATAATTTTTTTATTAAATTGTCGTATATCCTATCGGAAAGAGCTCGTCGAACTACGTTTAAAATATATTTTTTCGATTTTTTATCATTTTAATTTACAGAGGACGAAACGAATGAATTTTGATTTTTTTTTTGATTTTTTACAATTTTTTTTTTAGGTACTGGTCCGCTTAAACCCGTCTGTAAGCTATTGTAATTAACTTTTTCAACTTTTTTTTGGACTGTTGTTTAGAGGGATAAATAGACTTTAAAATTCATACCGTGCGCGCTCTTCGTTATGACGTTTAGTGGTTCAAAAAAAATATTATTTAATTTTTTTACGTTTTTTTTATGAAAAGTTTTTTATATTCGATTATAGCTTCTACTACAATATCCTTAGAGAGTTCATTTTAGGCTTATTTTATTCCTCAATCTTTTCTCAACACGCCTATATACTTGAATATACCAATTTATTTTTTTAAATTAGAGTAAAATTGATATTTTTAGAGCGCGAACAGAAAAATTCGTCAAATATCGAAATGCAACGTTTTTTAAATAGCTTGCCATGAAATCTCAAGCTGGCTTCCATATTGAAATAATTACAGCTGTCAAAATTGGCCTAAAATGGGTGTTTTTGACTTCAGAATGTGACCTTGTTTCAACGTTTTGACGTTAAAAATTGAATGTTATAGCTTATTTGAGACTTTTAAAATTTAATGAGACCAAAATTAAAGCTTCATATGTCCGATTAGTTATCGAATTTTCAATTTTAAAAATAGTCTGCAATTTCCGTAAAAGTTTCATTTTAACAGAATAATGATTTTTCGAAGAGATTGCTTTGGATGCATAAAACGTCATCGTGGATATTAAAAATATGAAGTGTCAAAAAAAGCCAAAAATAGCCGAAAATGGCATATTTCATCGTAAGTTTTAAAAGTTATTATATCAATTCGCGCTTTAAAATTAGGTATAAGAGATAGTTCGAAACTTCTACAATTCAGTGTTATAAAACAGATAACTCCAAAAATAGTATTTATACATGCATTTTTCATTTTAATGTAGGTCTGTTTACCTAAATTTTGATTAATTTTTTTCAATATCGGGGATTTTCGGAATAGCCGAAAATTGCCGATAAGATTTTTTCCAAGTTTTATTCATTGTGACTGTATTTGAACAGATAAAGAAAAAATAATTTAACTTTTACATTGCCGTATTTTGTTTCCTATCAAATAATGGCGTCAGATTTCGAGTAAAACGTTTCGTCATCTAGATACCATCATCAGGTTTTTATTTTTAAATATAAACTTGTAATTTTTATTGCAGTTTCGTAAATCTAGCTTCTTCTAATATCTTTGTGCAATATTGCTTTAACCAAATATCAACGTTTCGACACTATAAAACATCTTCAATCTTTATATTTTTATATTTGGATTTGTGACTTTATTTGAAAAGATAAAGAAAAAATAATTTAACTTTTGCATTGCCGTATTTTGTTTCCTATCATATGATGTCATCAAATTTCGAGTAAAACGTTTCGTCATCTAGATACCAACATCAGGTTTTTATTTTTAAATATAAACTTGTAATTTTTATTGCAGTTTCGTAAATCTTGCTTCTTCTAACGTATTTGTGCAATATTGCTTTAAAAAAATTTTAAAGTTTCGACCCAATAAACATCTTCTATCTTTATATTCTTATATTTGGATTTGTGACTTTATTTGAAAAGATAAAAAAAAAAATAATTTAACATTTTCATTGTAGAATTTTGTTTCTTATCATATGGTGTCGTCAGATTTCAAGTACAACGTTTCGTCATCGAGATACCATCATCAGGTTTTCATTTTTAAATATAAACCTGCCATTTTTATTGCAGTGTCGTAAATCTTGCTTCTTCTAACGTCTTTGTGCAATATTACTTTAACCAAATATCAACGTTTCAACCCTATAATAAAACATCTTCAATCTTTATATTCTTACATTCGGATTTATGACTTTATTTGTAAAGATAAAGAAAAACTAATTAAACTTTTGCATTGCCGTATTTTGTTTCCTATCATACAATGTCATCAGATTTCAAATAAAACGTTTCGTCATCTAGATACCATCATCAGGTTTTTATTTTTAAATATAAACTTGTAATTTTTATTGCAGTTTCGTAAATCTGGCTTCTTCTAACGTATTTGTGCAATATTGCTTTAACCAAATATTAACGTTTCGACCCTATAAAACATATTCAATCTTTATATTCTTATATTTGGATTTGTGACTTTATTTGAAAAGATAAAGAAAAAAAAAATTATTTTTACATTGCCGTATTTTATTACCTATCATATAATAGCGTCAGATTTCGAGTAAAACGTTTCGTCATCTAGATATCATCATCATGTTTTTATTTTTAAATATAAACTTGTAATTTTTATTGCAGTTTCGTAAATCTTGCTTCTTCTAACGTATTTGTGCAATTTTGCTTTAAAAAAATATTAACGTTTTGACCCTCTAAAACATCTTCAATCTTTATATTCTTATATTTGGATTTGTGACTTTATTTGAAAAGATAAAGAAAAAATAATTTAACTTTGACATTGCCGTATTTTATTACCTATCATATAATAGCGTCAGATTTCGAGTAAAACGTTTCGTCATCTAGATATCATCATCATGTTTTTATTTTTAAATATAAACTTGTAATTTTTATTGCAGTTTCGTAAATCTTGCTTCTTCTAGCGTATTCGTGCAATATTGCTTTAACCAAATATCAACGTTTCGACATTATAAAACATCTTCAATCTTTATATTTTTATAATTGAATTTGTGAATTTATTTGTAGAGATAAAGAAAAAATAATTTAATTTTTACATTGCCGTATTTTGTTTCCTATTGTGTGATGTCATCAGATTTCTAGTAAAACGTTTCGTTATCTAGATACCATCATCAGGTTTTCATTTTTAAATATAAACCTGTAATTTTTATTGCAGTGTCGTAAATCTTGCTTCTTCTAACGTCTTTGTGCAATATTACTTTAACCGAATATTAACGTTTCGACCCTATAAAAAAACATCTTCAATCTTTATATTCTTATATTTTGATTTGTGACTATAATTTAACTTTTGCATTGTCGTATTTTGTTTTCTATCATACGATGTCATCAGATTTCGGGTAAAACGTTTCGGCATCTAGATACCAACATCAGGTTTTTATTTTTTAATATAAACTTGTAATAATTATTGTAGTTTCGTAAATCTTGCTTCTTCTAAAGTATTTGTGCAATATTGCTTTAACCAAATATCAACGGTTCGACATTATAAAACATCTTCAATCTTTATATTCGGAAAAGTATGATAGTTGTGAAATTTAAAATGGACTGCTATTATTATCTTAGAAAAACGAATATATCCGAAAAAGTAAAAGCATAAATTGAAAACTACTTATCTGGTCTAAACAAAATTTGGCATACGAATGAAAAATGAGTTATTGTGTGGAACAAAAATTTTGTGTGTTAAAAAAAGGTTGTTTCTTGCTAGCTGTCATTTTGACAATTTTAAAGTTCAACTATTTCAATTAAACTATTTAATATTAAGTGTTAATTTTGTGAAACATAAATAAAAGGAATAAAAATAAAATACACGCGTTACAGTATTATTAGTTATATATTGACAGCTGTCATTTCGACATTTTTTATGTGTAATAATCGCGTTTATAAAAAAATATTTTGTTGTTTTAGTGTAGTTCTCATATTAAGATTGAAATACTTAAATATCAAATGAAATATTTGTAAATATTTCTTGACAGGTGTTATATCGACAAATTAGGCGATATGTTTTCACATCACAGTCCGAAGGAGTGTGATACAAAAGTAAATAATATAGTAAAACAGAATATTTAAAAAAAAAATTATAAAAAATGAAAAAAAAATTTAAAAAATTAAAAATTCAAATTTTTTTAAATTCTTTTATGTAATGACTTTTACCTTTAGAGTCACGACAGTGACGATCAGGCGATATGCAGCTTTTTTTTATATGGACGTTTGAAAATTGACATTTTCTTTTAAACGAAAGTGTGCGAACAGTTATAGTTATAATGGTCTGAAGATCTCATTGGACTTAGGTACACTCTTAAAACTTAGTGAGTATACCATAATAGAATCTTAGTTTCCGTGACAAGAAAAATTAGTTAAAATAGCCTTAAGAGGAAACATAGTAACGGAGACTATATTTTATTGCTGGGCCGATTCCGGCTACTAGTCACTTTTGTCATTAGCAAACTAACTGCTTGTAAGGTTGTTGTCAGTTCTAATTTGTTTGGAAAGAAACAATTTCCGAACCACCTGAAAGCTCCTTATAATATAAGGTTGTATCTTGTCAACACTGTGTCAAAATACAAATCAGATTGCACCACCAAGAAATAGAGACTTTACTATTGGTAGGACGAAACCACCTGCAGACCGGTGGGTGTCTACATCTTCCAAACGATAGTCTTGGTACTAAGAATTACAATATTATCATCCTTCTAGGGTTGAAGATAACTTTTAGGGCCATCTTTTGGTAGTCCTGGGGTCTTTGGTTAAGACAAATATTTAAACTTGTTGTGGGAACTAGATAAGTTAATCTGTTGGTTGCATCATGCCGACTTGGTTGCCAATACTTTATTGTAAGGATTTAAATATTTAGAACATCCTAGTGTCGTACATGTTTCGAAGGTAAAAACCTTCATCATCAGCGAAATGAAATTAATTTTGTGTTCTGAATTTTAGAATTTTATCAGCTCGCACGTTTTTTGAATTTTATATTTTTTGATTTTTAGTTAATAATATGATTCTAAAGATCGAATTAAAAATGTTTCCGAAAGATCCATCTTATTGGTGGTCACTTTTTATTTTTACTTTTTTACTATTAATTCAGAAATATTTTTAAAAAAGTTTCAAATTTCAAATTTAATCACATGTAAAATTTAAAATTTTTTAATTCAACACTTTTTCTTCTTTTTCTGTTCCTCAGTTTGACACGCAATGTTGAGGGTCTCTTTTCTTGTAACATTTTATGTACGACATGTACGACACTAGGATGTTCTAAATATCGAAATCCTTACAATAAACTAGTGGAGCAGACTGTGTGTATTATTCTCCCTACTCATAATATCACTCCACTAAGAGATGGACTACTTACACAAAATTAATATTTAGTTTCCAAAACTAAAGAATTTTGTTTAAACCAGAGGTTCCCAAACTTTTTCTTCTCATAGACCCCTTTAAAAATGTTGCTGGTGGACCCCTTACAGCTCCATTTCTACCATATTCCCAAAACTTGACAAAAAATGTAAAGATTAGATCTAACTATGAAAATTTGCATTGCTGCTGAGTTCCAACCACGAATTAACAGTTTTCGAAAAAAAGTGAGAATTGATTGGTTAATAAATTAATTGATTTTTCTGTAAGTGGATGTCAAAAAAATAAAGTTGGCCAATCAAGAAAGTGATTCCATCCAACTTTGACATCTACTCACAGTACAAGAAACCAATCAATTCTCACCTATTTTATTCAGAAACTCCCAGAGTGGTAAAAAGAAAAAGAAAAATAGTATATTTTCTTGTGTTTACATTACATTGTAATATGATAACAGTCATAATATAGTTAAAATTAAACATTAATAACGTAACGTAACTTTTTAAAAAATTAAAATTTTAATGGGAGGGATGTACTTGATGGATTGACTGCAAATTATCAATATTTGGCTTCAGTTTTGTTAGGAATAACCACAAATCTCCCCGTTCTGTGATATTCAATCTGCTCCTTTTTTTCGTCAAAAGGTTTGTAGCGACACTAAAATTTTTTTCGACAAGATATGACGAGGGAAACGCTATCAAAAGCTTTTTCGCATTTCCCCACAGTCCAGGATATCTTTTGGTTATTTCTGCGTGCTGCCAAAATGTTTGATACCCCCTTTTAAATTTCATCTTCAGCTCCTCATTAGTGCTAAGCTCGAGTAGCTCCTCTTGTAATATCACATTCTCGAGTTCATAAATTTCAATTTTCAAAGAAAAGCTGAAATTACACCCTTTGTTTTTATTAAATTGAGGCTGTCCCCTTGGTAATTGTAAGTTAATGTCATTAAATTTTTTGAACAAATCTGTCAAATACGCGATGTCTGCTTTCAAACTGATCAGGTTTTCTTTTAAATCTGGATCTTTACTTTCCAGAAACTCTAAAACTAATTCAAAAAATGAGTAAAATCTTGTTAAACACCTTTCGACAACCAGCGTACTTCAGTATGTAAGAGCAATCGTTGGAAGTCTTCATCATTCTCATCGCACAATTGTGCAAATAAACGCGTATTCAATGCATTGCTTCTTATTTTGTTAACTAAATTAATCACAAATTGAAGCGATTGGTGCAATCTATCACTCAAATTTTTCGCTACCAGATGTTGTCGGTGGATGACACAGTGAATTGCAGTTACCTCTAGTATAATTCTTTTAAGATGGCTTATAAACTTACGATATCGGCCGACCATGGCAGGAGCTCCATCTATTGCCACCTAAAGAACGTTTGTGAATGGAATCGATTTTCGATGCAAGTTTTTACAAGTTAACAGTCGCTAAGCTTCTTAAAATATTATCTGCCAAGGAGAAGTCAAGTCAACATTTTAGTTCTTCACTATCTAAACCAGATAAATTTTCGTGGACCCCCGCTTACAAATTGTGGACCCCCATTTTTTTGTCACGCCTACGTAGACCCCCTTCGAGTCTCCCGTGGACCCCTGGGGCCCACCTGGACCACTTTGGGAACCACTGATTTAAACCAACCAAGTAATAGCTAAAATTTGTTTGGGTAACTAAAGATTCTTGTTAAGTATACTAAAGTCTATCTAGCAATCAACTCATTTTTTAGAGTGTAATGTTCTTTAAATTAAGAGTACATTTTCTCTGTGTGATATTGAATATCAAGAGCCACACTTTTTTTTACGGTCATAAAATAAACTTAAGTTCCTAAATATGTGAAATACAGCACATAATAACGAAATTTTATCTTTGTTTCAAATGCTCCATTTTGTAGTTTGACGGTAACTTTACGATGATATCGTTGTTATTCTACCGTTTCGCGAGATTTCGATGGCGCCACTGGCGCTGTTAAAGTCAAATAAAAATTCTCGAATATTTAATAATAAAATTGTAAAAGTTTTATTGGTATTGGATTTTATTTTCCTTATCATCAGATTTTTGAATTACTTTGGAAAGTTAAATTGAAATTGGGGCATTTTAAAGAGAATTAAAAAATAGAATGTATTTAAGGGCGCACCAGCGTGCGCCAAGATTGACGAGCACTGATTGGAAAACATTTAAAAGATGTAATAAATAAAACACATTGTTGCACTTTTAAAACTGACTTAGTATACCATACCAGAATTATTAGTTTCCGTGATAAGAAACGTTAGTTAAAACAGCCTCCAGAGGAAACTTAATAAAGGTAACGGAGACTATATTTTATTGCTAGGCCGACTCCGGCATTGGTTACTGGTCACTTTCGTCATTAGCAAACTTATTGCTTGTTAGATTAGGTTAAAGAGTATGTTTGTTGCTAATTTGTTTGGAAATTGCAAACCAAATAATTTTAGAACCACCTAAAAGTTCCTTATAAGGTCATATTTTGTCAACACTGTGTTAGATATTAAAATATAAATCAGATTGCACCACCAAGAAGTGAAGACTTTACTATTGATAGGATGCAACCACCTGCAGATCGGTTTCGAACTCTTTCGTTCTCGTCCTTACAGGGTAGGTGTCTATACGTTCCAATTTTTTTTTGTCGAGGTAAGATCTTCCAAAGACACCTTGTGAGGCAAGGTAGTGTCGGATTCAACCCTAAGGGGGCTGCCTACCGACTAAAACACCCCGCGTTCCTTCAGTTTCCAGGCCACCTGCATACGTTAACCGCATATACAGGAATTTGTCGTCTCTGTTGTTAGTCAAAGGTTAGTTATTTTTGGTGGTGGCTTATTGTGTTGGTGTATTACGTGTTGATTTTGGTGTAGTGGCGTATAGTGTAGGATGCCTCTGCCAAGATACCATATAGGCATCGTCTCGTTTTGGCCAGTTACCCTTTTCAGCTTGTTTGTTAGTAACGTAACTTCTATGCTATCTTAGTTATTAACATTTCACTTAAGTGAGTCACTTTCACTTTGCTTAATTAACACTTTCGCTTTTCTTTTTTATGCTTAAAGTTGACTTCTTGACCATTTGTGTGCCCTCCTCATATTTAATACCTCTTCCGGATTATAATTTTTGAGCCTACGAAGTTCTTTATTTGGATGTCTTATTATTTCTTCGAACATTTTCCTGGTTTTCCTTTTCATGAAGACTGTAAGGGGTTCCCAGTTGACATACGTTTTAAATTAATAAGTTGAAAGTAGCCATTACGATGGATTACTTTCTACTAATTTAAAGTTTTTTAAAAAAATTTTCAATTTTAACATTAATTACATTATGTAAAAATTTAATTCACAACTTTTTCTTCTTTTTTTGTTCCTCAGTTTAACATGCAATGTTGAGGGTCTCTCTTCCTGCAACACTTAATTTCGCTGATGATGAAGGTTGTTACCTTGGACATGTACGATAAGGTTTTCTAAATAAGAAATCCCTATAATAAACTACTGGAGCAGACTGTGTGTATTATTCCCCTACTCATAATATTACTCCACTGAGAGATGGACTACTTCCACAAAATATTTAATTAATATTCACCTGAAGACGACTTGAGATACTTACCAGTTGAAATGTTGTGATTCAAAACAAATAAAGTCCTAAACTCTTTCTTCCACATTAAATAATTTTGTTTAAACCAACCAAATAATAGTTAAAATTCGTTTGGTAAACTAAAGATTATTGTTAAGTAAACTAAGGTCTATCTAGCAAGAGCTTGAGCGATCAACTCATTTTTTAGTAGAGTGTAAGTATCTCCAAAACACGTAAATTAAAAAAAAATACATTTCTCTTGTCAAACACAACAGTTCTGAAAATCCATTACTTGACAAACGGTTTTAAATATGTGATAAAAAAAGTCTTTTTTGTATTACTATAAATTTATTACAGCCTCACAGGGTTGATATATAAAAAACCACTATATACAAAAACTACATTTCTTTTTTAAAAATGTTATTCTACCTTAGAAGATTGATCAGTGTTGCTATTTTGCCTCGTTTTTTAAAAGGACCCTTTTCCGCTCTAAAAAATTTAATATAATAAGTTAATGGCTTTTTCGGCTTTTGTCCATTGAGTTCAAATAAATCTAAAATCTCAAAATTTCTTTGTAGACATCCTATTACAACAGTTTTTACATAAAAGAACAATCAGAAATCCCAGAATATTCTCCTTTTAACTTATTAAACTTATTAACTAGTATTACAATGAACCGTCATTGGTTCTTTTAAATAAATTAATTTTCCGAAAATCGATCGGAAATATTGACATATTTGATAATATTTCTGAAAGAAAGAGTCAATTTTCCTTACACTTAGTCGTTGTTAGGATACGGAAAATAACTATTAGGAAATATTTATAATTGTACTGTAAGGAAATATTATTTTTCTACTCCCACATGGAAATTTGCTGTTTCCTTTACACTTTAGTGGCGGGTAACGTAGGCTATTCCAGTTAACTGTGTGGCAAAAGTTCATATCCATCCTAGTTAGGTTATGAAACTGACCAATCACAGTAGTCAATTACAGAGAAGCCAAATTTACATGTTGTAAATTCGTTTTCTGACCGTTGAAAGAAGTTAGGTTAACAATATGCTTCAAAAATATGCAAATCTGTCAGATATGAAATTTGTTCTTTTTTAATTCAAATCAAAACATTTATCCCAGAGTCTATGTATACACAATATTTTCCTAAAGAGTACACGAAATGGTGCAAAAATTAAAGGTATAATAACAAAATTAACCAAAATATATTTCTACCAAATTATTGTTATTTTCTGACCGAACTAAAGATTTGCGCACAGACGCACTTTCTTATTTCTTTCTTCTCTTTTCTTTTTTAGACAATTACTACAAGCTTTACATAAAATGTACTATATACCTATCAAATGAACGTTTTCTTACTAACCTTGGTAATTTTCTTCCATATAAATAATATAAATTATTATAAACCCGAAAAACCTATTTTTCTTCTGTGCATTTCAGTAAAATAATTATTGATCAAATTACCTGGTTGAGAAAATAAATTGTTCGTTTTTATTAATACATATATCGCTTTTTGTCTGTTATTCTGCAAAAAGTTGAACGTGAGAAAGATAGATATATTCAAAAGTGAGTTTGTATAAATATAAGAACTTACTAAAATCGATAAATATGTTACAGTGTAATTTGGTCAATGGGTTTGCCATCAAAATTAATTTTTGTTCAATTGTTTCTTATTACCGTTCTCACAAGTTCATGGCCAACTTAAAAGACAAGTTATGATGCCCAATTCAAATAATTTTTTAAAATTCTTAGCATGAAGTTCGGAAGTTAAGTCGTAGAAAAATTATACTGTACAACCGAGTGGATTGTCCATATTGCGCTCGGAAGTTTGAGCACTCCGCCTACGCCGTCGGGCCTAATTTACTTCCTCGTGCGATATGGACATTATATCCACTCTTGTTGTACAAACTACTATTCTATACAGCGACTTGTAAACTTAAATGTGTTAAGCTTGACAATTCAATATTACTGTGTTTCCATAGTTACAACACAAATATTTAATGGCATCATTTATTTGTGAAAAAAGTTAATAATATTTATTTCAAAATTTTAACAAGTTGATTGTGATAAGTTATGTTCTTTTAATAATTTTCGATTTACGGAAAAATAGTATGTATACCTCGTAGAAAAAGCCACATTGCCAGACTCCATATTGTCAGTCTCGGTTTGCGCCTCAACATACAATCTTTACGGTCGTCCGGGAATGTTTAGCTTTTCCTACCAGGTATACAATGTATTATTATTGGACACTTTTGAAGCATACCAAACCCTCCAACAAAGTTCCGCTACTTAGCGTATCGGTTTGGTGGAACTAAAACTAAGGAAGGGAAACTCTTCTCCTGAATCCATTGGTTCCAGCCAATCTCTTTCAGCAGAAGATGTATAAAATGTTTTGTCACAGTTAATACACTAAACTATATATTTTATGTTACGCCAAAATATTTATTTCAGGACGCCGCTTCTTGATCATCCCACGACGTCATCATTTCTTGTTGTGTCTTCAACACAACTCAGTTGGGAAAATAATATTTCCAAAAAATAAAGTTGCGTAACGGGTAATATATCATTGATTATTATTATATCTTATTAAATACTACACAACTGCATTAATAATAAATAAATTTGGCTTTAATAATAATTAAATAGGCACTCATGTTTATCATAAATATATATGATAGAAATCTACGACAGAGTAATGATAATCTCGGCATTTCTATCAGTGCTTATGTCAAATAATGATAGCTTATTTTAAAATCTAGAAATACATTTTCAATAATAGTAATAACAATAACTTTTACATTTTACCTTTCATGTTGCAAATAATACTGTATGTTCCCATCCCGGATATTTCGTGATAAAAGCATTTCTTCGTGAACAGCTACGGGGTATTTGAAATCATTAGGCAAATATTCTTGATATTGCCCGCTGAAACATATATTTTACTCAGTTTCCTCTGATTATTATTAATGTAAATATCTAACCTGAGAGCAAAGAATGCATTTAATAACAAACTGTGTTCTAATAATATGTAGTTAGGTATAAAATAACTTGAAAATATTATTATTTAAACAAATACGATATACGAATAAGAAAAATATTTTTTGTTTCGCCAATGATAAGGAAAATCTGAGAGAAAATCAATGTTTTTAATTAATAAAGTAAAAAAAAATAAGTGATCCTAGTTTCTTTCACTAGTTTGTGTAGGTTAACTTTGGAGAGGTTAAGGATGTCCTCTGGTTCGAGTTTTGGTTGCCCGAGTTTTCGTTGCCTCTTCCGATCTAGTTACTCGCAATGGCAAACAATGTGCTGTACATTTTCCCTGACTTGTCAGTACAGTTGTGTCCTGTCAAAATTCCTGTAATGATTCCCAGCTGGTTCTTCCTGGTTTATTTGAAGCAGTTGTTTCTTAAGTCTTGAGTATGGATCCCCAATGAAGCTTTTGCTTTGGTGTAATCTCTGTCTGAGCTCTAGTATTCACTCCTGATCCATCGCTTTATGGCATCTCGTACTGTGCACTTTGGTACTCCGAGTGCCGGTTCTGCACCAATAAATGTATTTTCTCGCAAGTTCATCGGCTTTTTCATTTCCTGTAATACCTTCGTGTTCTGGTTCCCACTGCAGTATTACTTTGTTTACATTTGCAAGAGCCTCCAATTCCCCTTGATATCCCCATACCAGTTTTGAGGTTACCCTGTTGCATATTAGCGATCTAAGTGCTGCTTGACTGTCAGAATATATATCTCTGTAGTTACTGTTCTTATTTAGTATTTACCTGAAGTCTGAATAGTGTAGTATTTATCTGAAAATACTTACCAGTTGAAACGTTGTAATTTAAAATAAATAAAGACAATGCAAGTTCAAAACTATTCTATCATTCAAGAAACAACAATGTCTCCAATCTTCAAACAGTTCCTAACTTCTAGTTTCGCCTTCCCTGACTGGATTAATAAAATTTAAAAACGAACAACTTAATTTTCCAATAAATCACTTAAAATGTAAGGTCCTGATCAAAATCCATAACTTAGGAACGACTGAAAATTTACTGCGCCATCAAACAGACTGAAGCAGTCAGTAACGTTACTCGAATTGGAGAAAGATTGTTTTATTCAATAGAACAAGCAATTTATTCCAATCTGATAGCTCGAATAGCTCCTTGAGCCATAAAATATAATATTTTTAGTCACTAAAGAAAATTTATTTCATTTTAATAACACTGATTTTGAAATGTTTATTCTGGACTTCTATTATAGAAACTTATTTTTTAAAGTGTGATAATATGTAAATTTTGACATATTATTTAATTTAATAATAGTTTTTTAATATAAAAAAGTAGATACAGTATAATGCCGGTTATTCAAATGGTTTATCCGAAATAAACTTAAAAAACAAATATTCCGATTAACGGAAAAAATCCGCAATATACACTGACAAAAAGGATTAGTTGCCTCAAAAAGAAATGGAGTCCACACAATCAAATATTTGTTCCGTATGAGGCAAACAAATATTTGTTCGAAAATGTTACATCATATGTTTGATTTACTTATAAATTTTTTGTTTGGGATAAACAATTAGTTTTTTGATATGACTAAATATTTTAGATTTTTATAATGACACAAATAGCGTGTTTATTTGAGACCAAAATTTATTTATTTAAAGTGTTTGTTTAATAGAAGAGTTTTGGACTTAAATTGTCTTTATTTGTTTTACATCACAACGTTTGAATTGGTAAGTATCTCCAGTCGTTTTCAGTATTCACCTGAAGACGACGAAAAAAAAGTTGGGGGCGGTTTCTACCCCCAAAAAAGGGGTAAATTTCTTGAAGACGCAAAGAAAATATGCCGAACTAAAAATAAACGCAGCCGTAGTTCTATCTTTTCAGCAAATTAAGAGGCTTGTTAATACTGAATTTATTTCAGTTAAAAACTCCAGCACCCTCTGGACGTTGCGTCGACTTTAAATCATATCCTTTTTTTTCTTGAATAATGTTTCATAATTTTTATTTAAAAAAACTACAATCAAACAACTTCTCGAAAGCATAAAAGTTTGAATTCAATGGAATTAGATAAATAGTATATTGTATACTGTGTATACCTAGTAGGAAAAGCTGAACATTCCCGGACGACCGTAAAGATTGTATGTCGAGGAGTAAGCCGAGACTGACAACACGGAGTCCGGGAATGTGGCTTTTTCTACGAGGTATACATACTATTTTTCCGTAAATCGAAAATTATTAAAAGAACATAACTTATTACAATCAACTTGTTAAAATTTTAAAATAAATATTATTAACTTTGTTCACAAGGATGCCATAAAATATTAGTGTTGTAACTATGGAAACACAGTAATATTGAATTGTCAAGCTTAACACATTTTAATTTACAAGTAGCCGTACAAAAATAATATTTCCTTACAGTACAATAATAAATATTTCCTAACAGTTATTTTCCGTTGCCTAGCAATGACTAAGTGTAAGGAAATATTGACTTTTTCTTTCAGAAAACTTATCAAAAATGTCAATATTTCCGATCGATTTTCGGTAAAGTTAATTTACACTAAACGATATCATTAACCTAATCTGTCATTTGAAAAGTATTTATAATTTATTTCAACAAGTGCCTGTCACAGCCTACTATACAGTTGAGACAGATTAGGTTTCGGACATTGTCAATAATATAGTTTTAAATAAGACGAATTTGCGTTTATTCTTATCGATCATGGGTTTTTAAGTCCGAAACATATTAATAATACTAGGTTTGATACGTCATTAAATTGTAAAGAAGGATGAGAATTAAAAATTAATAAAATAAAATTTCCTGGCTATTTCAAGAAGCAAAGTTGATGATGATTTAAAAAAACGAAACGTCGGTTAAAAATTTAATTACACCAACTTATGGAAGACACAAATGGTAAAGAGAATGTAAACTTTAAATTAACATATCTTTTCAAATAGTGTCAGAAAAAAATAAAAACAAAATCTCGAAAATTCGGTTTTACCCAAATATTTTCGGAAGGATTCGGATTTAAATTTGAAAACACAATATTGCAGAATTTAGTAGGACGCAACTTATTTCTAATTTAATGATCTCTGCATCTTCTTTGGTTTACGAGATCCCTGTAGAGTGCATCCTAATCTGAGATACCCTGTATATAAAGATTTAAATTCGCATGGAGCTGGTTACTTTGGAGAAGAATTTAGAAATATCTGTCGGATGCTCTTTAAAAAAATAAGAAAACGTGAATCATACCTTGGCCAATTTTCCTAGTTTTTTAAAATAAATTTGTATGTCATGCAATTTACACCTCAAATATTCGTAAGAAAATCCCCTCTCAATATCCACGAGACGCCACTGATAACAATACAGGTTTTAAAAGGCAGGAAAGGTTGGTAAGTGACTATTTTTTTATATTCTTTTAAAATACTCGAGGCACTCATTGGTTCCAATCAAATTGACTTAAAACATAACACAATCATTCACATTTATACGTCATCATTAAAATGAGATATAAGAATCTCGTTGCTGTCGGGTGCTATGTTACGCCACTGTCCCATCTAACATCCTCAATTATTTGTGTAAAAAAATTAAAATAAGATATCTTTTCTTCTGATATCTGCCCATTCTGCCGTCCATTTACATTTACCTAATTTAAGTTTACGGCTGACATTTAATGAAACTTTTCAGCTGTCTAACGTCAGTTTTCGAACCAGGGCGCTCCTTATTCTAGGCTTATTGCCCGCAGGAATCGGACTGCGAAGAACGAAACAAATTAACTTATTTCAAAAATGTCGTTGAGATCAGAAAACTAGAGGATAAAACAGTAGGCAGGAAAAATATTTACATTTTAATTTGCTTAAGGTATATTTATATTAGAAGGGAGCAGATACATACAGGGTATATTATTAACGCTGTCCATAAGTAATATCTCGGAAACTACTGGGCATAGAAACTCAGGAAAAAAAAATCTTAATTAAAGTGGCTCTGAGAAAATCCTCAAAACAATTTTCAAGTTCCGCACTCTTGTTAATGCCCTTAAAAACGAGGTGAACTATCTAGACACTACACCTTATTATGGCCATGGGAAATCGAAGTAATGTACTAAGGGTGGCCATATCTCGGAAACTACTGGAAAACTACCTACTCAGGGGAAAAAATCATAATGAAAGTGTCCATGACAAAATTCTGGAAATGATTTTTAAGTTCTTTATTTCGACGCAAGAGGGCACAATTGAAAATTAAATATTATAATTGCAAATTTCTCCGAAAATTCCCACGTTGATGTATAGTTTACTATATCACTAGAAAGCCTAGACAATTCTGCATCATTTTTGTTTAAGGCTCATTGGCGAACCGAGTAGGGAAAGCTATTGAAAGTGTAATTATTTTAATAGCTGTAACTTCTATCAAGCTTGTTTGAAAGAGGGTAAGTACTTTTAATTGTCGTATCCATTAGTACATGATAGTTCGTAATAAAATTGCTAGAGGACGCAATTTGTGTAAAATGACAGTTTTTTTTTGATTTTATCTCGACAACTCAAATCATATAGGATAAAACAGCAAATTGTTGTTTTACAAGTAGTGACGGTTCTACGGGGGGGGGGGGGGGGAGGTGGCCGAAAGAGCCAGGCCCCATAACACAAATTACTACGTTGTTTATTCCATTACAATAATTTAGTAAATGTATATGAATATCGAATTAATTACTAACTACTTATTCATTTTATGCCAATAAACTTAAAATTCTAAAAATGCTGCTACCGTCCGTGTTTACCAGACAGAGGTGTAAAAAAACAATAGATAAGGTTGTGAAACTTTAAATGCACTGTTATGCTTTCCATAATTATTATTTTATGTAAAACGTATGGATAAAGGAAGGGACAATGGTACAAGGATTCACGTACAGATTTGAAATATTTACATGAAAAATTAAGAAACATGAAGTTTTAGCATTGCACATGCTTTGTTCCACTGAACTTGTTAATCGCCGCATATAATAATCCCGTATCAATTAATCAGGACCAACATTATCATCTTTAACTTTGTTATTAATAGGTAAGCGGACAAAGTGATGCATCTGCACAGAGAAACGCCAAAATATTGGGTTCCCTAAGACTCCGGTAGACAATGACAGCTGTATCGGCCTTATTAGAACTAACCAGAAAGCTGAAATCCATAAGCAACTCCAGAAACAGCGAAAATAATCTTTCAGAAATAAATAAGTGATGAAAATACAGTATCATCATCTGTAAGAATCAACTCCAATGTAGAAGATAAAGGTACCAGATGTGATATCATAGAACTAAAAAACAACCAAGACATGGTACACATACATTTGGCACAACATTTGCGGTTCACTAAAACTCTCTGGCAATTCACAGGATCAAAAATCACACCGAAGTACCTACTAGGGTGCCACGCTATTCGTTTACAAGCCGTGTAATAAATAAAGTACTAGAAGTTTAGCAAAAAACAGATTCACCACTTTGTCCGCTTGCCGCTAACTTGTCTTTCCTTTCTATTTTATTATTGTGACCACTAAGCTTCTAGTACTTTATTAATAATATTTTTTTTGAAACTTGACGGACCCTTTTCCAATTATTAATCTAACAATCAGCAAACTCTATAACTCAGAACTTATTGTGGTATTGCAAAGTTACTTCCACTGGAACAAATGCTGCTAATACAGCTCGTTAGCACGGCAGGGAGTCATGGTGTTGTGCTATAGTTTTTATTATTTTTTTTAATAACCATGACTAGACCATCTATCTGCCTGTCAAGTTCCATTATAGATATTGTGAAATGATAATCATAACTTGGTAGGATTCCAATGAGATAATATGATATCTATTAATACGTTTAATGTTTCTTGGTTTTACGTAATTATTTTTTTATTAGAAAGTTGCCGTAAATTTATAAATGTTATGGTAAGCACAAGGACTACAATGGAATGAGGAAATGTAGTAATGTTTGGGAAGGTCATACCTGCAAAAATTAATGCTTTTTCGTTTTCGCGAGAAGAATAATCGAAAAATACTTTAATGGGTCTGTTTGCGTTCATCTTTAGGAAAAGCATAGCTTATGTTGAGATGTGAGTGACACCCTCATAGAGCTGTCGAGGAAGTAAGATTATTGAAGAAAGTGATGAAGAACTTCCATAGAAGTAGGGGAGAAAAATAATATTAGGTTCTATAGATAAATATTGGAGAATCATTGATAAAAGGTATCTTAAAGTGCCGAAATGAGAAACGTTATGTAAGAATGATATTTAAAACTGAACAGCAACTTCAGTGGTGTATATTGTTTAAAAGTTATTGTTAAATGGTGAAAATGAAAATTATGTTTGTTGGTAGAGCAGATGTACTATTTTTGTCGTAACATGTATGTATATAATTATGAGCTGTGATGTTCGGGACATCTTAGGATATGGTTCCCAAAAGTGACATGGGTTGTTCTTAAACGGTATACATATAATGTGGAAATTAGTGTTGAAAAAATTAAGAAAATATTCTTAAGAAATGTGTAGGTTTTAAAGAGGTTACATTGTGAATTAGCAATTTTTTGTTTGTCGTAGGGTATGTTGAGAATACGTAAGTATTTTTGAGTAATATCGAGTTAATACTCGATTAGGAATAGGTGTAGGCAAAATTCATATTTGAGGTTTTCTTTAGAATTTTTGTTTAAAAGAAAAATTCACCATCTAAAATAACTTTTAAACAATATACTCCACCAGTGAAGTTGCTGGTCATTTTTCAATATCATTCTCACATAACATTTCTCATTTCGGCATTTTAAAATACCATTTATCAATCATCGTCCCATATTTATCTATACAACCTGGTAGTATTTTTCTTTAATACTTCTATGTAAGCATCACTTTCTTCAATAATCTAACTTCCTCAAAAGCTCTATGAAAGTGTCACTCACAACTTCCTATTATAATTTAAACATAAACTATACTTCTTTTGAAGATTAACGTTTATACGTTCGAAACATATAGAGTACAATAAAGGTTTCTTATTGAATATATCTTAGTGAAGGTTAACTTAGAGTATTATTTCTTCCCATGTATATTAAATTGCCTGCTTTTCTGTTTGCTAAAAGACAAATAATTTTAACATTTCTACCATTACTTTTAGTCACTAGTCTATAATGCAACCATTTTTTTATCTGAACTTAAAATCGATCAGAAAATTTAGCTTACGTCATTGTATCATATAAGGTCATTTAAAATTCAAAGATTAATATCCAACGTGTATCATTCAACAAAGATTAATAGAACATGTTAGGTATTGGTTTTTTTCTTGAAACACAAAACATTTAATTTGGCTTATATAATCGACAAGTCGACAACCATATACAGGGTGTCCCAGATAAGGATGTATTCTACAGTGAACTCATAAATCTTAGAAGATATAAAGATGGTTAAATTAGAAAAAAGTTGCGCCTTACTAAATTCAGCAAAATTGTATTTTCAAATTTAAAAACATCCGAAGATATTTAGGCAAAGCTGAGTTTTCGCGATTTCGTTTTTAACTTTTTCTGATTCTATTTGAAGACATATGTTAATATAAAGTTTTCATTCTTAATACCACTTTTTCTCCTCTATTAGTTGGTATAATTAGATTTTTAATCCGATATTTCGTTTTTTCAAAACCAACATCAACTTTGATTTTATTAAATAGTCGGGAAATTTTAATTCAATATTTTTAAATTCCCCTTCACCTTTATAACTTAACTCCATATCATACCCAGGGCCGTTCCTGGCGAGCGTGCAGGGCGTGCATGCACGCAGGCGCAAAATTTTAGTGCGCTTTTCATTCAAGACCTGTATAATTTTTTTTTTGTTTCTTTTTATAGATATTTTTTAAAAAAATGTCCCTAAATTAACATTGAAATCAATAAGTGAAACTAGATGGGAAAGTAGAATAAAGCAATTTGTCCTCTTAGATATCAGTTAAAAAAAATTTGAAATAGCCTAAAATTTTTGGCAAAAGATACATCACGAGACATAAATACAAAACATAGTGCACAATCTTTATTGGATAAAATTAAGACTTTTAAATTTATTTGTTCGATTTTAATCTGGCATGATATTTTAGAAAAAATTAATATAGTAAGAAAAATACTACAAAATCCGAATAAAAAATTTAAATGGCTGCTATAAAGAAATTAAACATCTTAGTGAAGCGTAAAGTTTCGTATACTGGTATTTGTTGGTCACCGTACTTTAGTTTATTAGTTCTATGTTTTCACGTTAGATGGCTATATCTTTTGCATTAAGTTGATTCCTACTGATGGCGTTACTGAGTTTTTATCGCGGTTTTTATTTCTTAAAAATGCCTTGAAAGAACAGTCTCGCTGTACTTGGAGTTGCTTACAGGTAATGGCTTTCTGATGAGTTCTAACAAGAACGAAACAGCCTGTCATTGTCTACCTGTGCTCCAGGGAACCCATTACCTTTGGCGTCCCTGTCCCTTTTTTCTAAACATCTTAATCTTTACTTTAACGAAAAACGGTCAAACAAAAATTTTGATTTTCTCATCAATGAAGCTAAAGAAGAAGCAGCAAAAAACGATGTAGAGCTGGTATTCCCAATAGTACGGCAAAAAAATTAAGCAACAATTTTCATATGAAAGTAAGGATGAATCTGTAGCAGATCCAAAGCAAAAATTTAAAATCGATTTTTATTTTCTAATTTTAGATACAACCATTCAGTCTTTACAAAGGCGGTTTGAGGGTATAAACAAATTTCTAAATTTATTTGGGCTCTTATGTTATTTTGAACATTTGGAATCTGACTTAATTAAATAATCATGTGTAAATTTAGATAGCGTATTGCAAGTTGAGATTGATAGAGTAATATCTAAAGACGTTGACGGCTTAGATTTACATAGTGCAATTTTAACATATAAAATTATTAATCCTAAAAATACTACTGATTCATCCTTTCCCATAGACATTTTCAATTATATAATTAAGAAAAATCTACAGTCTCTTTTTCCAAATTTATTTATAATCATACGGATATACCTTACATTACCCATTTCAGTAGCTTCAGGTGAAAGAAGTTTTTCTAAGTTAAAACTAATAAAAAACTATTTAAGGACATCTATGAGTCAAGAACGCATATCAGATTTAGCTATTATTTCGAACGAAAATGATATTTCTGAGGCTCTTGATCATAATCAGATGATCAACGAGCTTGCATCCGTGAAAGCCAGACGTATATTATTTTAGGTATATCGTTCCTTTTTTGTTTTGTTTATTACAAAAATAATATTTTTTATGTTTATTTTTTTCTCATTGAAATATTGCTGTTAGGTACCTACCATATAAGTACTAGGCATAATATTGTTTTTGTTGTTTATTTTATTAACGTTCATTTTATTTTCCTTTAATTTTCTTGTGAATATACTTACTTACCAAATATTTTTTGTGATTTTGTTTGGGTGGAAATAACATCACAAATATGTAATTATAAAAACAATTCGTTATGTATAGGGCCAAGGATTAAAATTTATCAGGTCATTTGCATCTTTCAATGAAATATTTATGCGCTTAGTAAAAACAGAAACAAAACTTGTAATGGTATGTAAATCTGACCAATCGGATTAGCATTTGGCTTTGGCTTAGCTTTTTTTTTCGTTTTAGTGGGCTTTGAATATTGAGTGGAACTGTGGTTAAGTACAATAAAAAAAAGTAATGACTTAACAAAAATTTGATAATCTTTCCATAAACCATAGGTAGTTATTTATGTAATAACGATCATTATGGTATAAGGCGTAAATATTATTAGACAATGGATACCATTTACTTGAAGATGACTGGAGATAGTTACCAGTTGAAACGTTCCAACTTAAAAACAAATAAAGACAACGCAAGTACAAAATTCTTCTTTCATTCAAGAAATGTCATTGTCTCCAACTTCTAGAAGACAAAAAATGTCTAGTAATACAGGGTGGTTCCTAAATTTATATTTCATTTTTATCTGTGTATAGAAGGTATTGAAATAAACAACATTTTCAAAAAACTTAAAAATAGGCGAGATACAGAAGTAAAAAATCTAAGTGTGCATGTAGCCTCCTATACTTTATTTTTGGTGACACGTGAAAATGGTAAAATTTGAAAACAATGATCTAGTAGATATGGTGCTAATTTACGGTGAGTATCGTCAAAGTGCGGCTGCTGTTTCGAGATTATACGCACAACGCTTTCCTTTGCAGGCTCATTCTACACCTAGAAGTTTTCTTAATGTTATTCAACGGGCAAAATAGGCAAAACCGTATTTGATCCATAGTATAATAAATGAATTACCCTATTTTTGAGTTTTTTGAAAAAAGGTATTTGAAAATATTGTTTATTTTAATGCCTTTTATACATAGCTAAAAAAAGTATCAACTTAGGAATCACCCTGTATAAAGTACGCTGCACCGGCAATCTTATTTTGTTAGCGCTTCTAATTTTTCGATCATTATTGATCATAATATACTTGGCCGTAAAAAAAAACGCACAACCAAAATTATGCTTAATTTCAACATTTTTTCGCGAACCGATAAATCGATAATTATTTTTTTAACTATAGCTTTTTTTTGATAATTGTACTGTAATAGAATTTTTTATTCAAATTTCAGTTTTAGGCTTTAATAGGGTGCAAATATGAGAATAGTTTTTTTAACGTTAAATTTGAGACATCCTGTATGGAGCATTAGCAATAACAATGGATGCATGATGAAATCATACTATAGCAATTTTCCTGCGACCGTCTATTAATTTGCTGGGGGTCAATCTGGGAGGTAATATGTCTTGGCATGATCACGTTGCCGTAATTGCCAAGGCAGCTGCACAGAAACTTGGTGTACTTTTCCGCACCAAAAGGTTGTACACACCTCATCAACTTTTGACACTCTACAAAGCCCAGATTCGACCATCATTAGAATATTGCTCTCATGTCTGGAGCTCTGCACCCAAGCACACCCTTCGGCTACTGGATTCCATTCAAAGGAGAGCCGTTCGTCTGATCGGCGATTCCGAGCTGACCAAGACCCTCGATAGCCTGGAGCATCGAAGACAGGTTGGTGATTTGGCTCTCTTTTACAGATATTTCCATGGCAGGTGTTCGACTGACATTGCCCACTTGATTCCACCTAGAGCAATGCAAAACAGAAATACACGGCGAACCACTGCCGCTCATCCATATGTTGTTCAGCTTAGTACTCCTTGAACTTCATTGTTCAAGAATTCTTTCATCTGGAGAACGTCATCTTTGTGGAATGATCTTCCTGATGTCGTGTTTCTTCAACGTTTCAAGACCAACGTTAATCGCTTTTTTCGCACCGCTCCCAGAGCGCCTTAAAGGATTTTTCCTACAGTCCAGGTGTTTTATCATAAAAAAAAAAAAAAAAAAATAGTCTTATGTTTTCTAAACATTCCATTTTTTAATTTTTCTGATATCTGTGATATCAAAGAAAATACACAGTTTTATACCACAACATGTTCATAATCGAACTGATGAGGTATTCGTCTAGTCTGACCGTTTCTCTTTAAACAATGTTATTATATATATTTTTCAAACCCGTTCGCTCTAAAGTCTGTAAGGTACGTAAGAAGGAATGTTTAATGAGATAAAGTAGCAATTCCATTTGCATAACTCTCAGGGGCAGTATTTTGTTTACTTTGTTGACTACGAGTAGTATATATATACCTCAGGCCTTACGCCAAGGAGCCCAGGGCCCCTAATAAAAGCGGTGCACCTTAAGCACGTGTCTAGCGCCGACCCTGGGAATTTTACGAAGTATTTCCTAAGGCAGAATAAAATATATAACTCTGCAGTGAAAAATGTTACTTGATCAATATAACTCGCAACTTGAAAACTATCTCTTCCCTAACTTCGTTTCGTTTACCACGAAATTCGATTAGAAAAACAAAACTATCGGATATCCGAAACACCATAAATCAATTTAAACCGATTCCTTTTATCCGAGACTGGCAGAAACTCCTGAATTTCGCGACTTTCTGTGCAACAATCGTTCTTTTGTGCTTTATTTGATCAGGTGTGATAGCTTTGCCTTCAGTGGAGATCCCATTTGTTTTGCGGAAAGTTAAGAAAATTATGGATAAAGACGTTTGTGTGTATTGGGAACTAGGCTTATAGTAAAAATAACAATAAATTATTGAATTAGGCATGATAAAACGTATATTTGTTTACTTAATTCAAAGCAAAGTGTTATCTTGTTTGCTAATATTATTTGCTAATAGTTGGCGGAGTCAATAAAATACATAAATATTAACATGCCCAACTTCTGCGATAAAATTTGCAGTTTGCTTGTCAAAAAGGTACCTATCGGTAGATACAAGAGCTGGGCAGTAATTGCATCGAAAGTGCTTGAAAAAGTACTTCAGGCACAATAGTGCTTCGAACATAGTGCTTGCAAGCCCTTTTAAAATACAGTGGTCAGTAATTTGTGATACAAACACTTTAAAAGAAGTGTTTGATAATTGGTAATTGAATTTTGCATTTCAAGCCATTCAAAGTGCTTGCAAGCACTGAAATTTTTTTTCTTTGATAAGTGGTAATTGCAAGTACAGTTGTGTTCATAAAAAAGTAGGACAAGTTTTGAGTTATGTAAACCTGCCTATAGTGCGCCACATTTCAAAAAAAAGTAGTACAACAAGTATGTTGATTTTTAAGGTGGAATCTAGTTCCTCCAAGACTGTTTTCAACCTCAGTCAACTAAATTAGGTACATTATAAAATATAGTTTATTAAAAAAAAATTGATTTTAAAATTATAGTTAGTTAAGTTAGTATTTAGTCATGGCTCCATTTCGCCCTAAAATTTCATTTAGTCTATTAGGAATGGAGGAATAAAGGTTTTCTTATCAAATCTTGGCTATTACTGAGTTCATCCCATGTTTCTTGTAAAAAACTTATTAGCTCGTTTTTGTTGGCTGGTCTGAAGTTTACCTCGTAACCTTTTTTGGTCAATATACCCCACACATTCTCCATTATATTTATGTCGGGACTTTTTGAAGGCCACAATAGAGTTTCTATATTGTTCTGTTGAAACCATTCTTTCACCATTCCTGCGTTGTGAACTAGGCAGTTGTCTTGTTGAAATATGAAATTATGAGTAGGAAAATGTTCTAAAACACTAGGCAGCATAACATTTTCCAAAATATTTCTGTAACTGAGCGCTGTAAACCTTTCTTCAATTACCCAGCAAACTCCCAGACCTTGATAGCTGAGCCAAGCCCACACATTTACTGAAAATCTTCTAGATCTCTCCGAGTTATTGGTGTATTTTTCATCAAATCTAGTTCCGCGAGGTCTATATACTCTAATGTGGCCATTGAATGACGATTGGAAAACTTTCTCATCAGTAAAGATTACCCTGTTCCAATCTTCCCGCAAGATATTATTAAGTGCGAAGATAATTCTAGCTTGTTTATGTTCTTGCCTTAAAATAGTTTTTTTTACAGCAACATAATTTTTTAAGGCTGATTTCTTTATTCTTCGACAGGCTGTGGATCTTGAGGCTGGAAAATCTGTTTCTGCCATAGCTTTTACCGCTACCGTAAATGGATTTTCTTCTAAAAAATGCACGAGAGCGTTATCTTCTTATTGGGTCGTAGCCCTTGGCCTTCCCGTCGGCTTTTTATTATCTAATGTTCCATGTATCTCCCATCGATGTTTTATTTTCTGAACTGTGTTTTTATTTACATGCATTACTTGTACGACGTCTCTCACAGGCATACCATCTTGCACATAGGCAATAACTTGTGCCTTTTGAACTGTGTTCAGCTGTAGCATTTTATTTGTCTTAAAATCACGTTAAATAAGTTGACACAAAATAACGGATGTCTCCCTGACACTGACTGCCAGTCATTGTCAGGAAGACATCTGATGACGATTTCGAAGACCAGTTTACATTATACTAAAACATGTGTATTATAGATTTATGAACACAACTGTACAGGGTGAGTCCACGATAGAGTAGAGTTCATTTTCTCCTTTATCTTAAGAATTTGAGACAAGTTGCAGAGACCATTGAGGTGCACATCTTAAAATTATGTTAGAGTATACGGGGTGGTCCAAAAAAACGTGGCGAATATAACTTTTTAAAAGGAAAACCCTATATATTTTATTATTTTTTAAATTTTCGCTACGCTTATTTTGTAAATGTCATATGTCTAAATTCACATTTTTTGAGATTATGACGTTTAAAATGTGGCAATTTCAGACTTTGACAGGCTGTAACATTGGAACGGTTCTTCTTAGAGAAAAATGGTTTTTACCTCCCTATCTTAATTTTTTATTCTCTATCTAAAAGTTACAACTTCCGGCTCACCATCTTAAACCAAAAAAACGGTTTAAACGGTTTAACATGTTAAACCGGAAGTTCGAACTTTTAGATAGAGAATAAAAAATTAAGAAGGGAGGTGATTTTTCTCTAAGATAAACCGTTCCGATGTTACAGCCTCTCAGAGTCTGAAAATGCTATATTTTAAACGTCAATATCTCAAAAACCATTGAATTTAGACATGACATTTACAAAATAAGCGTAAAATTTAGTGGCGAATTAGAAAATCATACAATACATAGGGTGTTCCATTTAAGTTATACTTGCCACGTTACCCAGTACTTAGAATTTTCAACGTGCTTGATGCTTGAAGCTGGCAATTACTTTTCCAAAGAGCTTAATGCTTGGTGCTTGAAGCACTTTTTTGGAGTACTTTGCCTAGCTCTGAGACAATTTTTTTGAAACGCTCGGGTTTTGACTTGTTTTGTACCAAGGACCACCAAATACTTACTTACTTTTACATATAGCTTCGAAATTCAATATTTAAGAAACGACGGATCAATGCAAAAATGTGGCAACCGTTTTTGGAGACGAACTAATGTTTGTCTCCATTTTCGATCGATTTCAGACACAAGATATTGTATTATTTTATGCAATAAAAGACGGCGCGCTCCGAAGTCACATCGGTTCTTACGTAGCGAATGAATCATAGTGCGCCTATCTATTCGGCTTTCTTTAAATGTTGAAATTCAAAGTGTATAGTATGTCTTCATTAAGTCATTTATTTTATTATTCAAGCAAATTTTTATTAATTGATCTAATGGACATCTCGTAATTATCTCATCATTTAAATAATTAAAGCTAGTTAGTGTTCATTAATATTGTATGAGTTTTAATTGCCAAAAAAGCCTATACTTGTGTGATTTTAATATGTAGTGTATGCATGGGTGATATACAGGGGCGTACCAAACCATCTGACAAGGTCAATGGTAAAGTGGTCAGAGGCACGACTAACGAAGATTACTGAAGTAAATATATTTTGAAATTCCAAAACGTAACATGTTAAGCCATAAACGAAATAGTTATAACTAAGGAAACACTTTGATCGAAAGAGAAGTCTTAGGCAGCCTTAACTAGAACTCAGGAGCAGCCAAGCTGCTGGGTCGGGGACTTGGGAACCCGGATGTTCGTTTATGGCTGGCTTTGCAAGAGCTCATGCAATTTACGGGTCGGTGGTGAGTTATTTGGCAATATGCTGCATGTGTTTTTCTGAAGCAAGTTAATTTTAAATTAGTGACACGTGAAAATGGTAAAATTTGAAAACAATAAACTAGTAGATTTGGTGCTAATTTACGGTGAGTATCGTCAAAGTGCGGCTGCTGCTTCGAGATTATACGCAGAACGCTTTTCCTTGCGCACTTATCCAATACCCAAAAGTTTTCTTAATGTTATTCAACGGGCAAGTTAGGCAGAACCGTATTTGATCCATAGTGTAATAAATGAATGTGAGTACCTCATTTTTGAATTCTTTGAAAAATGTATTTGAAAATGTTGTTTAATTAAATACCTTCTATACACAGCTAAAAAAAAGTATCAACTTAGGAATCACCCTGTAATATATTGAAATTGTTGCTAATAGTTCACCAAAGATGGGTATTTCGACGAATTTTGAAAGGAACGAAAAAGTATCTAAGTTATAATCAAAAAATGATATCGCTGGTCGAGTGTTATAATGTTATATCAATATATTTTACACTTCGCCATAAAAACGATTTTAAAAAATTGGTCACCGTATTTTGTTTCTAAAACAGAATGAGTCTGTAAGTGATTAATTTTTATATGAATTACTACCTAATAAAGACATTTTTACGTAATTTCAAATTTTTTATTTCTCAGCATAAAAAATAATGAGTATTATACAAAATCTAGTGTACTAGTGCTAATGAAACAAAATGACTCCCAAGAACATTTTTTTATATATTGTTCACTGCCGAGAATGCCATTATTTCGATGGCCCACGTGATGTCGATGGTCCCTGTGATGTCAATGGCCCACGTGATGTCAATGGTCCACATGATGTCGATGGTATAATTTGAGTGTCAAAATTTTTGTTTGTGGGTGCATTTCTCTTTTCTTTAGATAATGCAGATGCAAAAACCTTAGCATCATTGTATTGCTTAAAAAAGGTAGATATTAATTGGGAGTCTACTGGCGGCATAAACTTAAAAAGCTTCTTTAAATGGACAATTTTATCGAAAGGTAACAATGATTCTTTGGGAGAACTTCACACATTTACAGATGAAAGAGTTGCTAAGGTAAAAGTTCAAGAATGTCCGCTCTTTTCTCGTAGTGTAGCTGTAAACGCGATGTGACAGTTAACTCTGTTAGTATTATAATGTTCCAACAGCAAGAAACCTTCCTTCCTATTGGCTGAAGCTGATAGAACATTATAATAATATGCGATTTTTAAATTATTTACATGGAACAATATAGTATTGCGTTTAGACGGAAAGGCTGGCACATATAACAGCAAAAGTCTATTCGTATAGAACAATATGCCTCCGAAAAACTCTATTCTGTATTTAACTGATTTCCCGCCAAAAGTGCTGATAGAATATTATAACACTCGACCAGCGATATGGCAAATGTGTCATTAGGTCTTAATGCCATACATTTTATACCCCACGCATATTCGCTCATATTGTTGGAGATAATAATGTATAACAGATGGTTTGTCAGACGACGCGACGTTGAAATGTAATCTTATTAAAACAAAGAGGTCCTAGTACCGAAATCGAAATCATTATCATAATTTTAAAAAATCTCAAGATCTTAAAATGTTCTCATCATGTACCTGTCAAAATATCATTGTTATCTACTTTTATATTATCCTTATTACTTCATTATATTCAAATTATACGTTTTCCGAACAGTGGCGGTGGCTTGTGCATTGTAAGCCCACTCAAACAAAAGGGATAGGCTTGATAAAATAAATACCAGAACTACGGATTAGTCCATGTGCCGTATTAGGCAGATGTCATTTCCTACATAAGTTATTTAGGCCTCTGTATTTGGACGGCTTTTACCGATAAAGCCGTTCGGTCAATGTTTTATATCGCATTAAGTGAATAGGGTTAAAATTATCCAAATACGATCTATCAAATAGATAGGTCCTAGTGTCAATTTACCTACGTAATGCACATTTTCATTAAATTTCTGATAGAACAGCGATAGCATATCGGGCTTTTATATACAAAGGGCTAGCGACAAGGGCGTAGATATGGGGAGGATAAAGGGGGTAATTACCCCCCCCCCCCCCCCCAGGACCATAATAATGAATAAAAAATGTAGTTTAGTTGCATCAGTTATTGTTTTGTCAAATTGCAATAAAAATACTTTTGGAAAAAGAATTTGCAAAATTACTTTGGGAATTAAATTTTGCTTTATACACCTTACTTCGTAAGTAATCTTGAATATTCTTGTGTAATATTAATAAAAAAATTTGAGATCAAACACTAGCTTTACCCCCTGACCTAGTGATAGAACATTTTTCCAAATAAAAGGATAGAAGGATGGACTTGATATACCAACATACAACTACATACCTAAGTGTAAGAGCATTATACGGGGTGTCCGGTAACTTATGGGTCATAGAGTAACTGGAGATACTAGACATCAAACTAAGCCGATTAAGTAATATAAGTTTTTTCGGATTGTTACTCGTTCTAGAGATACAGGGTGTTGAAAGTAAAAGTTTATTATCGAAAATAAGCCATAATTTTAAAACGGTTTAATGAATCGAATTGAAAGTTGGTAAGATTATGTTTTTATGAACAAGAAATAAGAATTTGTAGAAATTTTTAAGTTTCAAACTAGAGGTCGTTAGTTGCATACTACACTGGGCTTCATAAATCTATGATTTTTTTTCTTACCTGTGATATTCGGTGTTTTTCAATTATAGTTTCTTAAAAAGGGCATTTTCTGAGTCAAAAGGTGTACTTAATTGATCTTTATATCTTTAAAGGTTTTCGAGATATTTCCCTTTAAACATCCCAAAGCATAAAAAAACAGTACATAACTAAATTACCAAAAAAAAAACAAAAGTGACAATCCGAAAAAACTTATATGACATAATTGGCTTAGTTTGATGTCTAGTATCTCCAGTTACTCTACGGCCCATAAGTTACCGGACACCCTGTATAAAAAAATAATAAAGTAAAGATGTTTGGTATAATTTTAAAAAAAGTCACAGCAAAAATGCAATTTTAAAACTTTATGTTTTTAAGGTGTTTATTAGTAGGTCCTAAATAATTATTCCTTGACTAAACTATGCACTATAATACTGCATGATACGTTACTGTCATCAAGATTTACCCCACCTGTAAAAAAACTTATTATAGTCTATTTCAGAAAGGTGTAGAGTAACAAAATTGGAATTGCCGTGCAGTTCAGCCTAATTTCGGTGTCGGCCGTAGGCGTAGGAAAATTCTGTGCATTAAACTATTTATTTATGATAACTAACCAAAGAAAAAAAAAATTTGATAAAGAAGGAGCTACTAGCTATTGCAAATTTACAAAAACATTGTTTTATGAAATATGCCGTGGAAGATATAGCTGAAAAACATAGTGTAACCGTGCTGAGCACACCAGCATATCATTGCGAACCAAATCCTATAGAACTCATATGGACGCAAGAAAGAAAAGCAGTCATCATGTCATGAAAGAAGGGGAGAAAATGTGGGATCTTGACCACCTGATCCATCGCACCATCGGCGTCGACCAGTTAATTATAACGTCAAGAGGAAATGATAGTTCCTTAGATGACGAAGAATATTATGAATTTTTATTTTCTGTATAATGTATTTTTTGTATTTTGTATTTTTTTATAATGTTTAATAAGAAATAAATGTACTTAATACTAGTATATAATGCGCCTTTGTCACGCCATTTTCAGTGCTTGTGAATGGATACCAATAGGCAAAACCCATAACTTGACCCAAACCCGGGTGGTACTACCAGCACTTGATGAAAATAAAGAATTTTGAAATGAAATTAATGCCATATTATGAAAGTGGATTAAATATTCGTTAAGTCACTCCATAATCCCTTTGCATACCTAATGAGCTTTCATTGCTCTACACCTTTCGGAAATAGACTATAGCGGGATTTTATTGGTTGGCAAAATGTCACCAATATTAATTATACCTAAGTTTTAGCGTTTGTCTGTATGTCAGCCGATCGTTAAAATGCCTACAAATCGACTGGCAAGTATTAATTTCCAAAAAAAATGTGCTCGGAGCAAATAGCCCTAAACTTCGTTTGCTAAATTCACCTGGTCTAATTGGATCTTTGTGTTTTATATATCAAGTCCGATAAAAGTGCTTCTACGCCCTGAAACAATCTTTAACCTTTTCTAAAATCATGATACACATTCCTCTATTACCCCCCTAACAATGGAGCGAACGATGATTGACTTAATGATAACATTTAAAGGCTAAACTGGAATTACTTTATTGTAATTATTTTATTGTGTGGAGTAAATTGCAAGATATTTTTTTACGGAAAACGGCTAATAGAATCGTGTATCGCCTGGGGATTTAGGTGAGATTTAATAGAGTTTATTAGGCTAAATAGACTCACGTTTTCTAATTATTTACACTTATTGGAAAATGTTGAAATGAGAAAAGTTGTAGTTAATTTAAAAAAATAATAACATAATAAAGTTGCATATGTATCAGTGGCGTAGACAGAGCTTTGATTTGGGGGTAGGGCCCAAAAGGGTCAAAGGACGAACTAATTAACGTCGCTAGCAGATCTCCGGAAGCGAACATTTTTTTGAGTCAGTGGCGATCGGTAGCACGAGGCACGTGAGGCTAAGCCTCACCGAACACTAAAGAAATTTCGAATAATAATACACAGGGTGATTCTTAAGTTGATATTTCTTTTTTAGCTGTGTATAGAAGGCATTAAAATAAACAACTTTTTCAAATACCTTTTTTGAAAAAAACTCAAAAATAGGCGAGATAGAGAAGTAAAAATTCTAAGTGCTGGTCTGGCATCAAAACATACCCCGCTATAGTTTCTGTTGTTTTTCTTATCTCTTATTAGTATCAGCTTTAAATTTCAATATTTAAAGAACGACGGATCAGTGCAAAAATGTGGCAACTGTTTTTGGAGACGAACTAACGTTTGTCTCCATTTTCGATCGGTTTCAGACATAAGATATTGTATTACTTAATTTATGCAATTAAAGATGGCGCGCTCCGAAGTCACGTCGATTCTTACGTAGCGAAAGAATCATAGTGCGCCTATCTATTTGGCTTTCTGTAAATGATGAAATTCAAAGGTATTAGTCATACGGGTAGTGTTGAACAATCCGGTGCGGTGTGCTTTTCTGAAGCAAATTTTAAATTATTGATACGTGAAAATGGTAAAATTTGAAAACAATGAATTAATAGATAAGGTGGTAATTTACTGTGAGTGTGGCAAAGTACTTCGAGATTATACGCAGAACGCTTTCCCTTACGGGCGCATCCACCACCCAGAAGTTTTCTTAATGTTATTCAACGGGCAAGTTAGGCAGAACCGTATTTGATTCGTATTGTAATAAATGAATGTAAGTACTTTATTTTTGAGCTTTTTGAAAACGTTGTTTATTTTAATGCCTTCTATACGCAGCTAAAAAAGAAGTATCAACTTAGGAATCACCCTGTATTTTATCATCTATTATTTGGTTTTTAATTGTTTACAATTATTTTATGATTTTTATGAGTTAGTGGCCAAAATGTGATAATTTGACAACTGCACCCGGCGACGCGTCGCGTAAATTACATGGTGCGACGCTCGCCACTCGCTAAAAATGCCGAGTAGCATTCGGATAGAAACTATTACCGGTCAGTTCGGTCGGTGCTCCTTCGGGAGACGAAAGTCGTTGCTAGCCTCAGGATTCCTCAGCTAGTGTGCGGCATTTGTTTACGCGTCTATATCATTTTCATGCTAACATGTCTTGTCGTTGTACTTTCTTCTGCATGTTTTAGTTTACGGAGAGGCTTATGACGGATTCAGTGATGTCATATTTGAAGAAGTTCAACGATTTGTTTTTAAAACTTGCCGTGGATATTTTGGATACGGTTGTCTTTTTTTTTAGAATGATGGATATGGGAATTTTAATAAAAATAGCTTTTTTTTAAGTCACTACATATTATTACATAATATATATTATATGTTATGAAAAACCATTAGTTTTAACGAACTTTATAATTTTTTTTAGAATTGTATCTTTGCCGAATTGTAAAGAATTTTTCAAGTCAAATTGAAGATCGTTAAAAAAATCTATCAACACTGGTCAAATTAGTCTCTTGACTTGAGTTGAAGAAAAATTACTGTATTTTGAATACACGGGCAACGCTGTCAGATGTACTGATATATTTCTACCGATTTAAGAATCAATATGTTTTTGGTTTACAAAGTTGTTAATTTTATTTAATATATTTTTTGTATAAAGCCCTTTTTTAACTTTGTTTTTTTTTTGTGTTTGTAATACTATTTTTTTTAAGTGGCTTTTATAAATTGGAAAAATACGTTATTTACTTTGGGAAATCCTATAAAGACTACATAGAATGATTGAATATTGTAAACGAAATAACTTTTTTAACATAATCGAATCGTTTACACTTAAAAAAAGTTCTTAATAGGCCTTTAATAAACACGGTTAGCAAGGTATACGTACATAATGTAGTGCATCAGCACTTTTTAGCCTTACCTGTTTTATTAGCCACGGTTCGCCACTATTTTGAGTACCACTCAATATGAATCATCATCATACATCGTGTCCAGAGACTACCTGTACAAAGTTTAATAAGTTTATTCACTCTTAAAAATAACATGGTATGGATTACTAAAATTTGGTTCTGACAACTATTTATTTTCGTGAAATCGGACTCAACCCAAAAATTAGTCTGTACAACCAAAAAAAATTGTCGGTATTGAACTGTTGAACTAATTAATAACATTAACCAACTCAACCTACAAATTTTATATACGGATAACTAAATATTATATTGTACTCCCGCTTTTAAACCATATCTATTAGTTGTCACAACTAATGTGTAACTATGAAAAATTGAAAATTTTTTTCAAGGAAATATTGTTTTTGTTAATGCTGCAATCTACAAATATTGCCAAAGCAATAATTTATTTGGGCCAAACTTGAAATTTTCATAGAGTAACAATTACGTATGTAGTCACAACATTGTGTTTATTATTTTTTTTCTGTACTTTCTAATAATTGTAAAAAAGAAGTTGAATCATAAATAAGTAAAAATTTTATATTTTTGTCATTGCAGTTGCACATTAGAAAGTTTGAATGAACTGCTTATAATGCATGGCAAAATTAGCAAGTTGATTTGATAGAAATATGTAACTTTAAAAAAAGTCTGTTTCATTTTTAAAAAAAATTTCATATGCAATTTATAGGTATTAAAATATTCCTTCCTAGAGTCCCCATTTAAATTTAAAAAAATGCCTTGGTATTACTACTCTATTAGGTATGCGTAAATTAATTGGAATAAATTATCAGGGATATTATAGTTAAAAAAAAAAAAAATTTCCATGTCCTTGTTCTCACAATAGATTTTTAACTTATTTTAATCAACCTTTTGAGTTGTTCAATTGCTTATAGAACTAAATTGTTCTTATTTAAATTTTTTTATCTGCAACTGCTATTATAAAAAAACAAAAAATATCCCCTGGACTTCCTATTTAAAATATACAGCTACCTATATGAAATTTGTTGTACTTGTGTCAGATTAAAAAGTCATCAATATGAAGTTCTTTTATAAAAATGGAACATAGAACAAAACAAAAAAAATATTTTTAAGTTATTTCTCATCGGGTCACCTTGCCATGCTTTATAAAAAGCTCATTTAAACTTTCTAATGTACAACTGCAATGATAAAAAATAAAATGTTTACTTACTTATGATTTAACTTCCTTCTGACAATAATAACGTACACAAGAAAATCAATAAACACAAATAAATTATACCAAATATTGTCACATCCATTGTCCATACGGCGATGAAAATGGCCGAATATTGCCTTAAAAATACGAAAAAATCGACACGGAACCGCTAAAGCTCCCTAACATAACATAACCTCTGGCAGTCCTGGCTAGAATGATGTGATGTCACCCACCGACCACCGTCAAGGGCGGCAAGTGTTGTAAAGTGAGCCGTTAGTTATACATATGAAGAATAATATTACTTGAAAAGAAAAGTTAGTTCTGGTAACTAAAAATGTATATTAATCAAAATTAACAAAATTATAGGGACAACAAATTCATAATGTGTTATTACAACAAGCTTAATTGATAAATACAAGTTTGTAGGAACCTTGATGTAACATTTAAATAGGATATATACAGAGTAAAATTCAGCTAAATAAAATATTTTATTTCTGCCAACTAATATGAAAACAAGATATTTTCTTTGTTCTGATAGCATCATTTAGTAAATATAACCAAGAAAAAAATCTTTTTTGTTTTCCTAACTAAAAATAGTTATTTTTGGTAACGTAAACACGAGAACAAATAAAAATTAGTACCAAATACCAAGTCATTTTTAAGAGTGTTGTTAAACGGTATTTTATTGTTTTTTATTAAACGGTTCATGAAACATTACGCCTGGACTAAATATCTAAATTATTGTTGACGAAGACAGTAAACTCTAAACTTTTGCAAAATAACACAGTACCAAGTAGAGCTCATTCAATAACATTATTTCATATGTTTTTGGAGCGTTTAGATTTTATTTCTCTTACGTATAACTTTGGCAGTAGTTTCCTTAATCCTCCATTTATTCCTCTTAACTTCAAGAAACTTCTTGGCGAATCGATCAAGTCCGTAAACTAGGGTAAACTGACAATTATTTATTTTCAGATATAAAAGTCATCCGTAAATGTGCAACACACGCCAGCGAGATATGATTAAGCTGAAACTCCAAAACATCGCCATTAATAATAAATTCAAGGGAGCTGTTAAATCATGGTTAGAGCCCTTTTCCTATCTTCTAAGAAAAAAAGTCACCCGCCGGGACAGAATCGGATTTAGAAAAAAAGTTATCGTACCAGAAAAGTTTGTAAAAGCCTTCAATAATCCTGAAAGGTTCTTGCTAAGTGACTTCCATTTTTCCTTTTATACTATACATTTTTTTTCTGTGACTGATTCCGTAAATAACAGAAACATATATTTGTTTCGATTTTGCAATGGTGCGTTTACTTAAATTAGCGTGAAGCATAAAAGTTAATAGTTAGTTTTTGCCAACCATTCACTGACTCTTGAAATCTATATTTTGATTTGCTAGAAAGAATGATATTTGCAGCTCAATATGAAACAGGTTGTTAATCAAATTGTTTGCGTTTAACATATCGTTTAGCGGAATTTTGGTGGCTGACGAAAACGGACTATTTTAATCAAGGTACTTACAAATCGTATTAGGTCACTCAGTAATAATTCATAGAAGACACCATCCGCAATGGAGATCATCCTTGAGTTCATTTGGTGATAAATGGAGAGGCAAGAATAGGACTCTATAGACTGCAGAGTTCGACGCCGCTCTTAGGCAGGCAGAGAACTGGACACGAACTTTTTAGCGAGTTAGAAATGAGATCAGACCACATAAATCCACGGTTTCGGTATGACATACCATAGGGGATCATCATTGATGAATGAAACGTAAGGAAAAACAAAACACGAGAAACTCCTCCTAGGGCAATTATCTGGTACATAGACGGCTCCAAAACCAAAGAGGGTACCGGAGCGGGGATTCATGGAGTAAGACCGGAAAAAATGCGTTTTTCTTTTTGGCAAAGTCTCCCACAGTGTTCCAAATCTACGCCATATTGCAATGTGCGTACGAAAACAATAGAAGGGCTTACCTCAATAAGCGGAATCATATATATTCTGACAGTCAAGCAGCCCTTAGATCGCTAATATGCAACAGGATAACTTCAAGACCGCTATGGGAATGTCAAGAGGAACTGAAGGCCCTGGCAAGAGTAAACAAAGTAATACTGCAGTGGGTACCAGGACACGAAGGTATAACAGGAAATGGAAAAGCCGATCAACTTGCACGAAAAGGCTCCGAAAATACATTCATTGGTCCAGAACTCACACTCGGAGTACCAAGGTGCAGAGCACGAGATGCTATAAAGCGATGGATTAGGCATGAATACAAAATCCACTGGAGTAACAGACAGGGATAAGAACACAGCAAAAGCTTCATTGGGGATGCAGACCCAAGACTTACGAAACAGTTGCTGCAAATGAACATTAATCAGCTGAGAACCATTACAGGAATTCTGATAGGACACATGAACAAGAACCATCTGCACAGAATGTAACTATACAATTGAGACCTTAACTGCAGATTATGCAGACAAGACAGGGAAACTATACAGCACATAGTTTGCCATTGCGAGTCACTAGAGCGGAAGAGGCAACAAATACTCGGGCAACCAAAACTGGAACCAGAGGACATCCTTACCCTCTTCCCAGTTGACCTACACAAACTACTGCAATCACGGAGTGGGTGTAAGAATCAAACAGGGTAAGCACAATGGGCCAAATCTGGCCTAAGTGCATCCGGCGCACGGACGGGCCCTCAGAAAAAAATCAGATACACTTTTTACAGGTCATCAGAGTGTAGCTTCTATAATTTATGTAGTTAGTAAAAGGCAGGTCTCATAACTAGAGCTCTATCCAGTTTATTTTGCAGAGGCATTATTTACGTATATTAACATCAGAAGGATTGTAGGTTCTCTCTCATAGACGTGTGCGTCAATCAGTATAGTACCAGAGAAAAATAATGAAAAAATACATGTACAGGGACATTGTTTTAAGTGTCTCACCCGATTGGCGACTTTGCTATCGACCACAATAAAAAAACAATTATGTATTTCCTAACAGCTTTTAGTAAAGAAGCCAAATTTGATGTCAAAAAAAATCTATGTTTACAAATTTGACAGATACGACGCCATATTGGATTTTCTTAAATGGCAACCCTACCTTAAAGTAAGCAAGCTGCATTCGCCTATTTGTTCCAACATTAAAAATATATAAATGTCAATATTTATTTTCAGCCGTTCCGGAGATATGAGGCTTCGAAGTTGGTGATTTTGTTATCATCGAATTAACAGAAGCTTTGCGATTAAAAAATCAGTTTTTTCTGGAGATACGTAATTTTTTATAACGGAGCCCATGCTATTGTCAAATATGTCAGATGTCAAAAAATGACAGTTACGACGCCATTTTGAATTTTTTTAAATGGCAACCCACATTTATAACTATACCAATGTATTGCATTTCGCAATCCGATTTCAAAAATATATAGTTGTCGATATTTATTTTCAACACTCACGGAAATATGACCATAAGAAATTACGTGTCTTCAGAACAAATTGATTTTTTAATCACAAAGCTTCTATTTTTTAATGGGGTGAGATACTTAAAAGACATAATCGTACGATGCAGTTTTTGAATGCAATACATTGGTGTAGTTATAAAAATGGATTGCCATTTAAAAAAATTCAAAATGGCGTCGTAACTGTCATTTTTTGACATCTGACATATATGACAATAGCATACGTATCTCCAGAAAAAATTGAGTTTCTAATCTCAAAGCTTCTGTTAATTCGATGATAACAAAATCACCAACTTCGAAGCCTCGTATCTCCGGACCGGCTGAAAATAAATATTAACAATTATACATTTTTCATGTTGGAACAAATAGGCGAATGCAGCTGGCTTACTATAAGGTAGGGTTGCCATTTAGGTAAATCCAATGTGGCGTCGTATCTGTCAAATTTGTAAACATAGATTTTTTTTGACATCAAATTTGGCTTCTTCACTAAAAGCTGTTAGGGAATACATAATTGTTTTTTTATTGTGGTCGATAGCAAAGTCGCCAATCGGGTGAGACACTTAAAATAATGTCCCTGTACATGTATTTTTTCATTATTTTTCTCTTGTACTATACTGATTGACGCACACGTCTATGAGGGAGAACCTACAACCCTACTGATGTTAATATACGTAAATAATGCCTCTGCAAAATAAACTGGATAGAACTCTAGTTATGAGACCTGCCTTTTACTAACTAAATTATAGAAGCTACACAGAATGGATTGTCGGGGCACCGTCGCGAACAAACATCAAAATTTTTCTCCGAAAAAATACATTGTCATCGTAATCATATATATGGTTAAATCAAGTCCGTTACTGTTTGAAACCTAAAACGTCACGTGTTAGAAATCCTTCTAGCTTTTTACAGAACGTTGGAACTTGAAAAAGATATAAAATATGGTTGCAACAAAAATGAAACATAATTTTTTTGAAGTTCTTCAATAAATCATGTAATATTCGTTTAATATATTACGGAGCAGTGAAAAAAGACCATAAATTCCAGATCATCATGTGGAATGTTTCTAATTAAAGCGAGTAATTTGTCATTCTTTTGTCTTAAGTGTAACTTGTTCGTGGACGTGGAACAATAAAAATGTAATAAAAATTTTAGAGAGTTTTAGAAGTAATTTTTAAGGACTAAAAAAATTCGGGAAATGTATTCAAACGTTAAGCAAACCTAATCTATTTATCTATTAAGAAAACCTAAAAGATTAAATTTAAATTAATTTATGTTTTAAAAACACAAGAAATATTAAAATAAAATAATAAAGATGTTAACAATTTTTAAATATTTTTTACAATCTCACAATTTGTTCTTGAGTAAAGTTCTTTTTCCTACGACCACCTATGAAAATGAGAAAAAAAGCACGGTTAACTTGGCTCGAAAGCGCCGAATATCACACGCGTGTTGAAAGAAAATATTTCAACTCTAGAGTGGAAATACAAGGCACACTATTTAATTTAGGCATATGATGCCAATTTAACAGACCACACCCATTTATTAAAAAGAACAAATTTTAAAAAGCAGTTTAATTTATTTATCACGTATTTGTTGAGTGATTCAGAATTAGAGTGTGAAAATACGCCATCTGAAATTATAAAAAAGTTAAGAATATACTGGAAAATTTATTACCAGTTAAAACAAGCCCCGCTGAAGAAAATGTCATATATTAAACTTAAGCAGAAAATGTTTATGGGTCGCTATAGCCTAGAGACTAGAGCCATGACCTACGAATCGAAAGATCACAGGTTCAAATCCCATCAGGACCACTTGACTTTTTTTTACTACTAAAAAGTATCTAGTTACTTAAGTTACTCACAGCTCTGATTAAGAGTTTTAAGGTCGATTGGGATTGGAGCCCCGTCATGGCAAAAAACGTAAGTACAAACCGTCATTTTTTATATACATTTCATGTATTAAATCCTGTAGTAATTGTCTCGAAATGAGTGGAAAACTGGAGATTATAGAAAAGACAAAGTGCATTTGTGCACAAATCTTTAGTTCGGTAAGCAGAAACTTACCTATATAGTTCGATAAAACTATATTATCGTTTAATATCTTTAATTTTCACACCATTTCGTGCCCCCTTTGGGAAAAATTGGTATATGCATAATAGGTTCTGGGATAAACGTTTTAATTCTAATATAAAAAATAATAAATTTTGATCTGACAGATTTCATCTTTTTGAAGTATATCCTCAACTTCACTTCTGTTAAGTGTTATAAAACTACTCGTAATATTTACAAGGTGTAAATTTCATTTCATTGTAATTGACCGCTGTGATTGGTTAGTTTCATATCCTAGGATGGGTGTGTTCATAGCTAGGATGGTTATGAAATTATATCCATTATCCAATTACTTAAGTAGTAGAAAATAGTAGTTTGTACAACAAGAGTGGATATGATGTCCATATCGCACGAGGAATATCAAACTTCCGAGGGCAATATGGACAATCCACTCGAGTTGAACAGTATATTTTTTCTACGACCAAACTTACAAACCTTATGCTAAAAAATTTAAAAAAAAGTTTTCGGGTTGCCGGGCTCGAACTCACGACCATTGGATCCATAGTACAACGCCCTAACTCTCTCGACTATGGAGACCTTAAGCTAATTGTGGGAAAGCCAACTGATAAATGATGCTACATGAAATTAATTTTTTATGCTCATGCAGACGGTTGCATTATTAATAAATCTATTATAAATGCGTCTAGATTTTATTATATTGAACAAATTAATAACAAATTGTACCATATGCATTTAAATTATATAATTTAGTGTCTTAAAAAAGAAGACGGAGCCTCAGTAAATATAATATACTGTGATTGGTCAGTGCACCACAAAGAAAATAAAGAAATGTAATAACAGTGTTGTCAACTAATGGAAAATTTCCGGGTTCGTGAGAACAAAGCACACAGGAATAATAGGTAGGCGCTGTCTCCAAAGGGAAAAGGGATATTTTTACGCAAAGTGTTATATTTGTAGAATATTCTTTAGGATCACTTGTGGTAGTAATCTCCTAATAAAATACTTTTTCAGTATTGTTTGCATTCGTGAAAGTTTTCTATAAAAATGGGAAATTTTATTTTTAAAAGTTGCAACACTGTACATCCTATTGTAACATGTAAATTTGGTTTCCTTGTATTGACCATTGTGATTGGTCAGTTTTATTACCTATCTAGGATGGAAATGAAATATTCCCGCACAGTTAACCGGAATAGCCTACTTTTCTCGCCACTTAAGTGTAAAGGAAACAGCAAATTTCCATGTGGGAGTAGAAAAAAGTATTTTTTGGATCGCTTGTTTAAATTTTGAATCATTGATTCAAAAATACTAGTCTAGTACATAACTAAAGTTATATTTTCCGGCTACATAAAAACTTTGTTCCATCTACGGTATACGCTTTTAATAAAAATAAATATTAATGGTATAATCGGTAAACCAAAACATTCTATAAAAGAAACAATTTTATAAAATCACCCAAAAATATCAAAAGCCAGTCATGTAGCTGACATTTTTCCACCTCAAAGAAAATAGCTAACTCTAAACGTTGCATCAACCGTACAAATTAATATAATTTTCACCCTTTTGAAAAAGGCACAATGCCAAAGTTTTATCTGGTCGAAAATGGTTTCAGGTGATAAATTTATTCCGCAATTGAGTTTTCGGATTTAATTTTCAACTTTATTGTTTTCCAGGTATGAGGCAGTTTTTAACTTGTCAGATATCGCAAAACATTTAGAAAGTGTTAAACGTGGCCTGTTATATTTTTTAATGAAATATGAAATCTATTAGAGGTAATATTTAAAAAATTTAATGTTCCTGTTATGTTTATTGTTGTACTTGGCCAGTGACGTAGCCAGAAAATATGCTCTTGGAGGGGGCTCAGTCGGCGTAAGTAGGACATTTTGTTTTCTGGAGAGAAAGACAGTCGGGACTACATGTATTTTATGATATTGTACCTAGCGAAGAAGGTGGAAAAGCGCCGCAGGCGAGAAATTTTCGTGGCCACGCCCAAAGTTCGTTTAAGATTCCCCTAACTACTATAAAATTTCGAAAATTAAATCATTAAAATTTGTTTTCGTAAATTTTTTTTTTAACTTTTTTTTTGATATTTCCAGCTGGCTTTTCATAAAAAAAAATATTTTTTATATTAAATTTGTGAAAAATATGAATATTGGTGTCAATCCAAAATTTTAACATAAGACGTATGTATGAACCAGCGTTTTTCGGGTTCGGTTTTTCATGATTAAAAATAAAGTAAACATCGCTCACCACGCCAAAATTGATGATTTTTCAGAAATCATGTATTTTAGGAGCGCAGATCTACGAGCAGTTTTTGGTGCAAATGCTTAAGTTTTGAAATGCTCCTTCTTAAATGCCGTTTTCTATATTCATAATAATGCATTCTCGTTTCATCCCGCACTATTTTTTTTTTATTATAAATTATCACACTTCTTCCATAAAATATGTTTGAATTAAAATTTTTACTTTAATTTTTCTCGTTAAAAATAAACACCTAATTATTTTTTGTTTTTGTTGTAGGTACCAATATTTTATTGCATTAGGTTATATTTTTGTTGATTTAAAATAGCTCTAAAAAATTTAAAACGGAACAGACAAGTATTTAATAGAAAAATACTATAGAATATTATTCTTTTTACTCGTTTTCCTTTAAAGTTGCATCATAAGTGAATAACTAAAACGATATGCGTCCGTAGTAGTATTAAACCTTAATCTATATACAGCATGATCAGTTAAGGGTGCGGAGCGGCCATATCTCGAAAACTACTGGTCATAGAAATTCAGGAAAAAAATTATAACTAAAGTGGCCATGAGAAAATCCTGGAAATAATTTTTAAGTTCCTCATTTTGCCGCAAGAGAGCGCAATTGAGAAGTCAATTTTAAAATTTTACATATCTCCGAAAATCCCACATTAAGGTATATCTTTGACAACACCATTAAAAAGCTTGGCCAATTATCCATCATTTTGGTCTTATGCTCATTGGCGTATCGACTTTAATAAGAGGGGGGGAAGCTGTTGAAAGTGTAATCATTTACATCGCTGTAACTTATAAACGACTTATCCGATTTTAGCAAACTAAAGACTGGTTGGAAGACAAATGTATGCACTTTCACCAATCGCATTTAGTTGTCCATAATAGTTCTCAAAAAAAAAATGCGAGTGGGACGCCACTAATGTTTTTCCATGTGGATATTATTTCTGATTAGCCTGGTCAATTCTGCATAAAAATAGCCTCTTGTGTTTTTCTCCTCAGGCACACCGTTCTTAATTAAAATAATTATGGGCGCAAGCATGCCTATTAAATGAAGGTGGTCATTTCCAACAATTTTTATAAAACAAAATTTTTCATTATGAATGTTAACAATAATAAATAGTAGAGCTAATTTAATTTAATTATTTTAATTAAGAAAGGTGTGCCTGAGGAGAAAAACACAGGAGACCATTTTTAAGCAGAATTGACCAGGCTAATCAGAAATAATATCCACATGGAAAAATATCAGTGGCGTCCCACTCGCTTCTTCATTTAAAATTTTAAAAATTATTTTATTGGCGATAACGCTGAAAGATATCGAGCTGCGGTTTTAATATTTTTTCTAGAAAATTTCATCTACTTTTCGATTATGGTATCATAATTATACCATATGATTTATTTTTTCAGAGTAAAATCAAAAAATGTGTTATCATTACAAATTGCGCCCTCTAGCATTTTTTTTGAGAACTATTATGTACTACTACAATACGATTGGTGAAAGTGCATACATTTGTCTTCCAACCAGTCTTTAGTTTGCTAAAATCGGATAAGTCGTTTATAAGTTACAGCGATGTAAATGATTACACTTTCAACAGCTTCCCCCTCTTATTAAAGGCGGTACGCCAATGAGCATAAGACCAAAATGATGGATAATTGGCCAAGCTTTTTATTGGTTTTATCAAAAATTTACCTTAATGTGGGATTTCCGGAGATATGTAAAATTTTAAAATTGACTTCTCAATTACGCCCTCTTGCGGCAAAATGCAGAACTTAAAAATTATTTCCAGGATTTTCTCATGGCCACTTTAGTTATCATATTTTTTCCTGAATTTTTATGACCAGTAGTTTCCGAGATATGGCCGCTCCATACCCTTAACTGATCACGCAGTATAAAACAGGACTTTTAAATTAAGAGTCCAAGCGTGACACGAAAAATTAGGTTGCAATTAGATTTTTAGACCCCGAGCCCGGCAGCCCCCCTCCCCCTAAATATGCCACTGGCTTATTATTTTACTTTCAACATAATATATTACCGACAATTAATGTCGCTGCTGTTTTAAGAATTATATTTATTAATTGCTGTAATAACATTTTTTATAAGAAAATAATTGTTGTTCTAATAATTAATTAAAAAATACTACCAAACATAAAGATCCAAGAATTTATCGCTTTATTATTAGGCATCCATACACGACCCGATGTCAATCATAAAATGATATAATTAAACCCATTCGTTAGGATAAACCACAATAATAATTTAATTATTTTGTAATAATAAGGGAATGACGGTACTGGCCGTGTAAATATAATTAAGAACTATCAGTTATATTGGTAGTGTAGGGTGCGTTCATTGTTCACAAAGAGGGCGAATTTTTTAGTTTTTATACAGAAGAAAACATGTAAGCAACAATGTTATATTTGCGGCGCTTACTCTACTCAAAATTGAACGTAAATGTTTAAAATTTCTATTTATCCGTGATTCGGAACATTTGTATTTATATGATTGTGTTCATAACCCATATGAAACCTGACTTTTATATTATCAGCGCAAAAATAATTCTCACTAAAACACGCATTTCACTTAATAAGTTTCGAGTTTTAATTTCAACTCTATACTGACATCGATGTAATTTCATTTTGTTTAACGCGAGATAACACCAAATAGACATCAATCATTTTACTGTATTTTCCACAGCAAAAAAGAGATTTTAAAATTTTTTTTAGCCTCTGGTATCGTTTTAATAACTGGCAGTTATGAATTTTTATTTAAGTCTAGTAGATATCTGAATTAAATGTACTGTGGAATTGGCATATCGATCTAATTCACTTTTAATTTAATGATAGAGAAGTTGTGGACTTCCATTGTCTTTATCAGGCGCGCCTTGTCCATAAGGTAATATGACCAATTATGTACCTAAAAATTTAAATAATTAATTTCTGTTTCAAAACAAATAAAAATAATTATCCTTCAAAATACGCAAATATTAAAAAATTAGTCATGCGAAAACTCCCCAATACAGATCGAAGCACTTCGCCCGGCCATATTTTAGGTTGGTCCATGGTTAACCTTTTGGGTTTATATTAAATTAAAAGATTACATAAATGAATTGGAAACTAAGAGCGAAACAGACATACTCGCTCTCGGAAGTTAAAAAGAGACAAACCCGGCCATCGACTTGGATTTCAATCGGTCAGTGGTTCAACCACGTTCAATAGGCATTTATGGAAATACAGTCGAACACCTTCGTAAATCATCCATGCTATTGAAATCAAAACTTTCCGTTAGACAAAGAAAAACTTATTACAAAATATCGGGATTTTATTTGCAACATATGCATAAATCTTTTGTTTCATAAGTAATGTCGAATCGCACGTAGTATGCCCTCAACCCTTACTTAATTCGCTTATGTGTGTTTTGACTTGTATTAAAGTACCATGACTTTAACAGGTTAAGAAATATTACAGTTTAAAACGAGCGGTGCGTTAACATTTGAAAAACCTCTTATTAGAAGTATTCTTAATTTTAATAAACTGTATTTTGCTTGTTACGTTACTGCCATCAAAATTTGCCTCACCTGTAAAAAAAAACTTACGAGCCGCTCCTGGTCTTAATTTGTTTTTAAATCACAATGTTTCAACTGGAAGTATCTCTTGTCTTCAAAAGAATACTAAATACTGGTAAATACTTATTCACCTGAAGACGACTACAGATACTTACCAGTTGAAAGCCGGTTAAAACGTTGTAATTTTAAAACAAATAAAGATAATGCAAGTTCAAAACTCTTGTATCATTAGAGAAACATTATTGTCTCAAACCTTTAAACAGTCACTTGTAAAAATGGACCAAATATGTTAAGCCTATATTGGCAGTAAGTAAATTTAATGTATTATATATAATTTAACAAAAAAAAGTATAAACGCAGATTTAAATTCGAATATACATACTTAACTACACATTCCCAGGACCAATCAGTAAATATTGACGGTTAAACCTATTAAATTTCTTTGAACCGTTTTAAGTAAAAACAAATAAATGAAATGTTTTTACCGAAGATCGATTTATACCAGATTATGTTAGCAAATAAAATTTTATCTGAAGATCAGCTGACATGTAGGGATTATAACGGTGCGGCCTTAAGATTTAAAAAGATAGGCATCTATCCCAAGAATTCAATTAACTATAGTTTCTATTTCTGATTTTAATTGTGCCAGGAGCTCTCATCTCTAACGTAAGATAACAAAAGAAGTACTCCAAATATGACTGTGGAATCGATCCCACGTATCTTAAATTATAACTCTCGAAAGGTAAGCTAAATAAAAAGGAATATAAACTGGGAAGTTTAAGGAGTAATTTAAGATTGTGAATATCTCCTCATCATACTTTGAGGAGTCTTTGTTAATTCTAACGAAAAAAATTTTAATTACAGTACTTTTCTGAATAATTATACAGGGTGATTCCTAAGTTGATACTTCTTTTTTATCTCTGTATAGAAGGCATTAAAATAAACAACTTTTTCAAATACCTTTTTTCAAAAAACTCAAGAATAGGCAAGATAGAAAAGTAAAAAATCTAAGTGCGGGCCTGGTCATAAAAACATTCCCCGCTATAGTTTCTCTTGTTTTTCTTATCTCTTATTAATATCAGTCATACGGCTAGTGTTAAGCAAACCGCTGCGCAGTGTTTTTCGGAAGCCAGTTAATTTTAAATTGGTGATAGATACGTGAAAATGGTAAAATTTGAAAACAATGAACTAATAGATATGGTGTCGTAAAAGTGCGGATGTTTCTTCGAGATTATACGCAAAACACTTTTCCTTGAGGGCTCATCCAGAAGTTTTCTTAATGGGTTTCAACGGGCAAGTTAGACCGAACCGTATTTGATTCGTAGTGTAATAACAGAATGTAAGTACTTTATTTTTGAGTTTTTGGAAAAAAGGTTGTTTATTTTAATGCCTTCTATACACAGCTAAAACAGAAGTATCAACTTAGGGATTACCCTGTATTATTCATATTTTACAACTGTGGCAATTACAGAAATTACATTAGGCAGCACTAAACTTGTTTGCTAATGAAACCAAATAAAGGAGAACAAAACTTCTCTCTTATCCTCATATGTCCGACGACTGAATGGAGTTTCCAACAAATTACAAACTGATCGAAGAGAATAAGGCTAATATCGCCTTAACCAGAACTCAGGATCCAGTAAAACAAACTGTCATTCTCCCAGGTGTCGAATAAATCACCTACATCACCGGGCTAAGGAGTCTGGAGGACCCGGACGCTCTTGACATTGACAATACAGGGCCCCCTTGTTGGTGGGAGGTATTCCTCCTATCTCTCCGATGAGGTGGTCTGCCTCGTATAATGTTTTTCACGCCTTGAGGTGGACGTTGGTTAAAGTGCCTGTGTCATGTCATGACTGTCAGTTAATATCATAGTTGTTGATCGGACGTTTGCGCCGTTCTCGGGCGACTCATCTGTGACTTTGCTTGGCAATGTGATGCGTACGATGTCCAATATCAAAATTACAAACTATGTCATTAATTGGGTTTATTTTTAAAACACACTACTAAGTAGGTACGTACACCAACGAATTAACTGAAAAAAAACCTTTTTAATCACACAGTAAATCACGTAAAAACGATATCTATAACCGTAAGTTTCGCGAAGCGTCAAAATAAATACCTTGCCCTTCATCATAATGCAAATTATAACACGCTGTTTGCGTGACTGACGTCACGTAACCATAGCAACGGTGAATATCAAAGCCGTGTTGGGCGTTGGGTCTTCACTTATTTTGAGCTAACGGATACGGTCACTGGGGCACGTTAAAATGCACGAGTGATTATAATTATTATCCATCGGTGTTAACCGTGGCATGCATAGCTGCATTCGGATTAAATTAGTATTATTAATTCGAACATAATTATTTTAAAGGGCTAAAATGGTAGCTGTATTGGTACATTATAATTTAATATTGTCGAGAAATTCTCCTCTTGGTTTTATTTTTTTTGGTGAAAAGCCCCTTCACCTACTTTACCTGACGAGCCGCCACTGTTTAATAATCTTACCCTTATTATTTTTATATCAACATTTATTGTCTTCAAACTTCAAATAATTTATCAGCTGTTCCAACCATACACAATAAATTAATGCCCGTTATGAACAATTTGAAAAATTGTTGAAAACCTGTTTATGATTTTGTACGTAATAATTAAGTCATTCCTAGACGCAAATATTCTGTAGTTTGCGATAAACGAGGCAATAAGCCTCTATTTAAACAAAAAGTAAATGTGGCAAAAATGCTTGGTGTAAAATCCAGGTCAAGCGTTAAGACGAAGGGCTGTGAAAGTTTCGAGTGGATCTTTTCGGAACACAACAATGTAACGCACTTTAAAGTACCTACCGAGACTTGAAGTATCAGACGGTAAGCAGATTTTGTGTAACGATAACGATAGGGTGTATGTAAATAGATCGCCGAAGTTCAAACAACAGTAGCGAAAGCTGAAAAGCTGTTTAGGAAAATTTTTGTTACAATTTTGGAGATGGTTCGTTCACAATATCATAGTGTTTGATAACTCCGGTTTTACTGGTTTAACGATTAAACCGAAAGTTGTTATTGTTGGGTAAAAAAGTAAAAACCAAGATGGAAATATAAGAACCGTTTTCCAAGGTGCAACAATTGAACGCCGGTGTTTTAGGATTTATTCATCTTTGTAATGAGCTAAAATTAAGTAGGTATACTATTTTATCTACTTTCATTTAGTAATATGAATTTTACAGTTCTGTAAATCGTTTTGTAAGGGCATCTATTATAGCACTAGTGCTGTAATAGATGCCTTTACAGCACTAGTGCTGTAATGGGAAAAACGATTTTATTAAAATTTTGCTGTTAAATTAAACCACACTTTTTAGAAGAATGATTTATTATTAACAATTATATCTTGATTTTTCTTGACTGAAATCATAGTTCTCAACATTGAGTAGTGAGTCCATAGTAGAGATGGCTTCTGGGAGCGTTGCTTTACGGAAAAATAACCCAAAAGGATTTTCTCAGACACCTCCTTTATTTTGTTAGCTTCGCACCAATCTTCAAACTTCTGATACTCCAACTCATACCGCGCCTTGGACTTTTTCGGAACTAAACTTGAGATCGCTTCGTTTGCCGCTGCTTCTATATCAGAGGGTAAACTTCCATCAGAATCGCTCATTTTGAAAAACGCTTTTTATATTTTTGAATTTGTTTGACAAAGTTTCGACAGTAACCATGCGAAACAGTAACTATGCGAAAAGTAACATAAAAAAACTTGATTAGTAAACTTAATAGCAGGTGCATTTTTACAGGTGCATTTTTATTTTTAAAAATGCCTTTTGTCAAATATTTTTATTCATAGATGAAAGTAGATAAAATTTTGTACAATATTCTTGTTGTAAATTCATATTACTACACTCGATGTTTTATTAAACTCGGCTGACGCTTCGTTTGACAACTTTAACACCTCGCGTTGTAATATGAATCTTTACAACACTTATATCGCAAATAACTATATTGTATTTAAAATATTTGCAAAAATGCGCAATGATTGTTAAGTTGTAAGATAGCTCCCTCTAGAGCCTACTTAAAAAAGCATAGTGTCATAGTTTATATAGTGGAATATAGAGTAAGGGAAACTCTTTATAACAAAACTAAGTTTACTGAATTCTGTTGAGCCAACCCAGAGTTATGAGCATCTATTTAAAATAATGTTCAACCTTCCCCCACCACTTTATTTTAAAATGGACAAATTCGTTTCATAAGTAAACTTGAAAATAGATTCCACCATTTTCTTATGATCACTTTTCCTATAAAAAAAAATTTACCGCAAGCCATACGACTAACACTTTCTAAGATACGGCCGAAAGCCATTTTTAGTGGGACACCCGGTACAGAAAGGATAATTTAAAATACCGATGATTTGTTATTTGATGACACAACGATAAAAATTTTGAAATATTAAAAGACCGAATAATATTTGAGGCCTAGGGTCTTTTTCTTACAAAATATCATCCTCTTTGAGATTGTTCAAATCAAAAATATTTTTTTTTAGTTTGGCTCTAATTGTTCAGGGCCGTAATAATATAAAAAATGGTTTATTAGATGACAAAATGTTAAAATTTCAAAACCTTTTAAATTGTATTAAATTTCTAAAGCTTAGTACCTAAACTGTATTTAAAAGTCCAGGTCCATTTTAAAAAACATTGACTTGAGGTTGGTATCTAAGGAACGAAACGTCAAATTTGAAAACTAAAAACGCTCTCTTGTAGAACATAAAAAAGTGCTTTTTCCCCTAGTTAAAAATGATGACAAAAAAAATTATTCAGATATCCCCGAAGGTATTCGGGATATTTACAATTTTCTTTCACCCAATTTTTAAGCCCCAAAATATTCAACTTTGCTTCCATTTAACCATCTTCGTGTCACTTACCATCCCCTAGATTCCCTTGTACGCATACGAATTTGCAGCACCCTGTATATTTAGTGTAATATCGTTAAATAAATACTTTTTGCCATTTTCACCGTGTTTTCGGTATGTTTATTTCCGAGTTTATTTTAGTAACAACGACACACTAGTTCCGCCTGTCAAAACTTGGGAAGTACATGCATTGTGCTGAGATTTCGTCTGGATTTTGTGGTAAATAATGGATTAGCCAGGCATTTTCAGAACATAAATTATTTAGAATTTCAATATCCACGAGATATTGCATACAGCAGAGTTGTTAATATTTCAATGTAGATGTATGTGTGTAGCTTTATTATTGAATTTTAAATTTATTTTAAAATTTAAGTATATACAGGGTGTCCTCAGGGTGTCCTAGATAAGGATGCAATCTAAAGGGATCTCGTAAACCATATAGGTAAGATACAGAGATGGTTAAATTAGAAAAAAAGTTGGGGATTTTGCAACTTTGTGTTTTCAGATTGAAGAAAACTTCGAATCCTTCCAAAGATATTTAGGCAAAACAGAATTTTCGCACGCAGATGTCGTTTTTAATTTTTTCTAACTCTATTTGAAGAGATACGGTAAAATACATTTTTTCTCTTCTACAAATTAGTCTAATTACATTTTTAATTTAATATTTCGTTTTTTACAAAACCATTAACAAATTTGGTTTTTTAAATAGTCGGGAAATTTTAATTTATTATTTTTAAATTCCCCTCCTCTTTTATAATGACATATGACACCGAGTATTAATAACACGTTTCGGACTTGAAAACTCATCATTATTAAGAATAAGTGCAGTAAGTATAGTAGATTCTGTAACGAGGTTGGAATGAAAATTTGATCCGAGTGGAAGATTACGAACGCGAGGGTAGTGAGCGTGAGGAACCACGAGTATCGAATTTTCATTCTAACCGAGTAGCAGACTATATTTTCTCCACGACCAAAAATACTATTCGCAATATTTGTAATTTCAGGTGGAGTATTATCCAGTTCCATATCTGATTCATCCAACTTTTCACTTGCACTAAAATTTGTCTGCTGATATTGACAGTTTCGATATTCATGGCAACCTATGTCGTTTAGATCAGAATATTCATTCCGTATCTTGTTATGAAATGAAAATACACCCAAAACGCATAAGAAGCAAGTGTTTCAGAATAAATGTTCCAACTCAAGAGCGAGAATTTTTACATTCTATTATCAAAAATGATTTTGGAATTATTGTATTCAGTAATGGTTGTGGAGAGAGTATATTTAAAACTATTTTATTTTCAATCTCTGTAACCTAGGCTAATTTTCATCTGTCTCAACTACATAGTAGGTTGTGAGAGGAACGTGTTTAAATAAATTATAAATAATTGCCAAATGGCAGATTAGGTTAATGAAGTCGTTTAGTGCAAATGAACTTTGGATTAATTTCTTTGAAGTAAATATTTTATGTTTTTGAGGAGTTGTGGTATTGTAGTTTTTTTAAAATAAAAGTTATAGAACATTTTTGATTAATAAATGAATGAAAGCTCATGGTATGCAAAGGGACTACTGAGTGACCCAACGAATATTTAAGCCACTTTCATAATTTGGCATTGCTTTAATTGCAAAAGTCTTTATTTTCATCAAGTGCAGGTAGTACCACCCGGGTTTGGGTTAGTTTATAGGTTTTGTCTATTGTTATCCATTCACAAACACTGAAAATGGTGTGACAAAGGCGTGCATTATGTACATAGTATTAGGTACACTTATTTTTTATTAAACGTTATAAAAAAATACATTACACAGAAATTACATTATAAAAAATCATAATATTCTTCGTCACCTGAGGAACTGTTATCTCCTCTTAACGTTATAATTAACGGGTCGACAGTCCGATCGATTAGGTGGTCAAGAACCCCCATTTTTTCCTCTGCTTGACTGCTTTTCGTCAGTTTTCTGGTGTCACTTCCTTAATGGCTTGATCAAATAGTAGCTTACCGTCTTTTATTTTGAATTTCGTGTTGTGTCTTGCTATAAATACCATCACTTGCGCCCATATAAGTTCTATAGGATTTACTTACCAATGATATGGCGGTGTGCTCAGCATAGTTACACTAAGTTTTTCAGCTATGTCTTTTACGCCATATTTCACAAAACGATATTTGTGTAAATTTTCTATAGCTAATAGTTCCTTGTTTATCGAATTATCTTTTTTTTTTGGTTCGTTTTCATAAATAATTAATACGTTATAAAAAAATATATTACACAGAAATTACATTATAAAAAATCATAATATTCTTCGTCATCTGAGGAACTGTTATCTCCTCTTAACATTATAATTAACGGGTCGACAGTCCGATCGATCAGGTAGTCAAGAACCTTCATTTTTCCTCTGCTTGACTGCTTTTCGCCAGTTCTCTGGTGTCACTTCCTTACTATCTTGATCAAATAGTAGCTTTCCGTCTTTTATTTTGAATTTCGTGTTGTGTCTTGCTATAAATACCATCACTTGCGCCCATATAAGTTCTATAGGATTTACTTCCCAATGATATGGCGGTGTGCGCAGCACAGTTACAGTAAGTTTTTCAGCTATGTCTTTCGCGGTATATTTCACAAAACTATATTTGTATAAATTTTCTATAGCTAATAAATAAATTCCTTGTTTATCGAATTGTCTTTTTTTTTTGGTTCGTTTTCATAAATAATTTAATGCACAAATTTTACCTGCGCCTATGGCCGATACCGAAATTAAGCCGAGTTGGATGAAATTTTCCATTTTATTATTCTAGACCTTTATTAAATATACTTTAGGGGTGATACGTCATAGATTTTTTACACTGATTTACAAAATGATTGGTCAAAACATTCGAATATTTATATCTTAGTATAAATTATTCTTGCGAACTTTTGGTTCCATTTTGGGGTTCCAAAAATTCAAAAGATTTTTTTTACAATGACCATGGCAGATAATCTTCTAGTAATCTGGTTGCAAATTATGTCAATAACAAAGTTAAAAGTATTAACCTTAAAATATTCTTTTCTGCTTTCAAAACGATGATCAAAAAAAAGTTCATCAAAGCATTTTTTACTTTTAGTTGCCTTTTTGATTGAAATAACTGATCAATTCTATGGCAATGGCTATATCTATTGCTTTAGATTTTATGTTAATGTAAGTTTGTAGGTCTCTGAATTTTATCATTTAGCTTTACGTGGTGGGGGGTCCTGTAAGGTCGGGGCGCCAGGTACCGCACCGAACTGCCTAGTCATATGTCCGCTTCTGGTCCAGAGTTTTTAGAATTATTAGAACAAAAATGCTCTCAGTAGTTTTTTTTTTTTTTTTTTTTTATGATAAAACACCTGCACTGTAGGAAAAATCCTTTAAGGCGCTCTGGGAGCGGTGCGAGTGCGAAAAAAGCGATTAACGTTGGTCTTAAAACGCTGAAGATTGTATTCATTGGGAAACACGACCTCAGGAAGATCATTCCACAAAGATGACGTTCTCCAGATGAAAGAATTCTTGAACAATGAAGTTCGAGGAGTACTAAGCTGAACAACATATGGATGAGCGGCAGTGGTTTGCCGTGTATTTCTGTTTTGCATTGCTCTAGGTGGAATCAAGTGGGCAATGTCAGTCGAACACCTGCCATGGAAATATCTTAATAAAAGAGAGCCAAATCACCAACCTGTCTTCGATGCTCCAGGCTATCGAGGGTCTTGGTCAGCTCGGGGTCGCCGATCAGACGAACGGCTCTCCTTTGAATGGAATCCAGTAGCCGAAGGGTGTGCTTGGGTGCAGAGCTCCAGACATGAGAGCAATATTCTAATGATGGTCGAATCTGGGCTTTGTAGAGTGTCAAAAGTTGATGAGGTGTGTACAACCTTTTGGTGCGGAAAAGTACACCAAGTTTCTGTGCAGCTGTCTTGGCGATTGCGGCAACGTGATCATGCCAAGACATATTACCTCCCAGATTGACCCCCAGTAAATTAATAGACGGTGCCAGGGGAATTGCGTGTCCTGCCATGACTATATCCGGTTCTGCAATGTTAACCTTTTTGGAGAAGACTGCTGCCTGGGTTTTCTTAGCATTAAATTCGACCTGGTTACTGTCACCCCAAGCCAAAATTTCTTGCAGGTCATTGTTGAGGCGCAATACTTCATGCTGCCTGCGAAGATGTGCGTCGGCAGCGGATGTTTGGGGAGTCAAGGTAAAAGATGAGACAAGTGTGCTGTCATCAGCAAAGCTATAAATTGGATTTTGGGTTTTTACTAGAAGGTCGTTAATATACAGTAAAAAGAGGGTAGGCGACAATATAGACCCTTGAGGAACACCGGCATTGATGGTGAAGGTGTCTGAGAGAAACCCGTCAATCGCCACTTGCAGAGAACGGTTCTTAAGGAAGCTGGTTAACCATAAACAAAATCCATTAGGCATACCGTAGGATCGCAATTTACTTAGAAGCCCTTCGTGCCAAACACGATCAAAAGCCCTAGAGATGTCCAGTGCAACAGCCCGGGATTCTCCATGATGTTCGATGGTGTTGCTCCAAAGATGGGTGACATATGCCAGAAGGTCACCTGTTGATCTGGACTTACGAAAACCGTATTGATGGTCGCTGATAATGTTAAGCCCTTCCAGATACTTTAGGAGTTGTTGGTTAATAGCTTTCTCCATTACTTTTGAAATTACTGAAAGCAATGCGACGGGTCGGTAGTTGCTTGGCAGGGTCTTTTTACCTTTCTTTGGAATAGGCTGGATACGCGCCGACTTCCAGCAGGATGGAAATATTCCTTTTTTGTAGGATAAGTTGAAAAGTCTACAAAATACTGGTGTAAGTTCATCGGCGCATGTCTTGAGAACAATGATAGGAATTTCGTCTGGACCAGAAGCTTTATTGACGTCGAGTCCTTTAAGAATCCGTTTAACAAGACGCTGACGGAACACGATTTCAGACATTTGCGATTGAACTGAGGGAATGTTGGGTGGTGGTTTTCCCTGAAAGTCTACAGTGGAATGCGAGGAAAACAGTTCAGCAAGTAGGTTTGCTTTATCCCCGGCTGTGGTTGCTATTGTGCCGTCGGAACGTGTTAGAGGTGGAATAGTTGACTTTGTAAAGTTTTGGCTGACGGCCTTAGCGACTGACCAAAAGGACCTTGATCCGTTAGGACTGGCAAGAAGTTTGTTTTTGATTCTCTCGTTATGAGCTTCTTTGCTTTGGTCTATCATTTGCTTACATTGGTTTCGGGTGGTAACAAAGATGGCGCGATTTTCAGGAGTAGGGTTTTTACGCCACTGTCGGTAAGCCAGGTTTTTAGATCTGACAGCACGCTCGCAATTCTTGCTAAACCAGGGCTTGCCGTTGGAAGGGCGCTTTTTGGAGAAAGGAATAAAGGCCTCCATGCTAGTTAGAATGACGTCGGAGACCTCCTTTGCACAGACAGATGGATCATCCGAAGAAAAGCATACGCTTAGCCAGGGAAAGTTGCGAAAATGGTCCTTTAGGTCTTCCCACTTAGCTGATGTATAGTGCCAAATCTTACGGGGTTTAGGAGGTTGTTCAGAAGTAATTGGCAGCTCGCTTAGGGTTGAAATAAGTTTGTGATCGGAAGAGCCCAATGGTGGTTGTACGGTGACCGTATATAGGTCTGGATTTGAAGTTAAAAAGAGATCTAAAAGACTAGCAAAATCCCCAGCTCGGTCTGGAACCCGCGTTAGTTCTTCTACGAGTTGAGTTAGACCAGAACTGATCGCAAAAGATTCGGCCTCGCGGCCTTGCTCATCGTTGGTGTTTGAGTATTTAAGCCAGTTGACATTGTGGACGTTAAAGTCGCCAAAGATTGCAACTTCGGCATGCGGATGATTGGTTTGCACGAAGTCGATTGTGTTGGCTAGTGATGAGAAGAGGGCCCTGTAATGCATGTCACTTGGAGGACGGTAAAGGCAGCATATAAACTTAGTGATTTTTTGTGAAGATATTTTAAACCACATTACATCAAAGTCTTTCGGTTCCAGTATCTCCTCCCGTTGGCAGCAAAGATCATCTCGAATGAACAGACAGACCCCAAAGTTGCGTCTAAAACGGAAGTGAAAATCATATCCAGGATATAAATAGCTGACGGTGTTCGTTGACGCTCTGACTTTTGTCTCGGTCAGTGCAAGCACATGAGGCTTGGAAGATTGTAAGTGCTGGTGGACTGAATTGATGTTAGTATTAAGCCCTCTAATATTGCAGAAATCAATTTTGAAGTTGTTACTTTTGGGTCTGTTAGCAACTGCAGGCGCCACACCATTTCCTCGGTGCGAGTTGTTGGAGGAACCCAGTAAATTATCGGAAATGGTGGATAATTCATTAATTTCGCTTGATGAAGCCACGGGACCAGCCCCCACCCGGAGATCCGATCGGGGGGCGAGTTTACCTCCGGAATATTTTGATCCTGGAGCTTCCATCATGCTTCTTTCATACGGCCCCATCCTGGAAACCGGAAACATCAGCACAGCGACGAAACGTTAACTCAAAGAGCAACTTCACGCCGCGTAAACTGATGCAATGGTATCTCACCGGGCGATGCCGGGTGGGCCAGCATCTTCCATTTGTAACTCCGTTATTTTATCTAATATACATACGGCCATAAAATTATATTTCTATAAAGGTCACGGTAAAATATTTACTTTTTCTTTTAACCAGGTTAATGCCCAAATTTAATATGATAATAAGGTTAAACTATTTATTGGATTTTCTTATTCGCGCCATCAGGATCTAAATACTGTATTTAAACAAGTTTTATGACAAATTTACTAGCTTTTTCAGTTCAAAGCGTTAACTTATAATCAACATTTCCAAACGGGGATTTTAAAGTTTCAACATAGTTTTAAGACCTACTTAACATACATTTACACTTAAGTTTTATTAACGGCAAGAAAAATATCCATAAAATAAAATTCAGAAAAAAAAACAAATTTACACTATAGTGTTATACAGTGCCCGCAAAAACGTGTGCACCATATGAAAAAAAATTTTATTCGTAAAATTTTTAAAAAAACTATTTTCTAAATTGTTTTTGCGTAATGAGAAACTATAAAATTATTTTTCTACTAGCGTGCGGAAAAACGCATTTTCCGCACATGTTTTAGTGCGGAAAATCCACTTTTCCGCACTGTTATATTTTGAAATTAAATTTAATTAAATTAAATGCTGTACGATTTGAAGTCACTGTTCATCATATTACCTTTGAAATATCTTAGTTGCTATGTTGTATATACCCAGTTATTGATTTGTATGTCACTGTCAGCAGAATATTATAAATTTTAACTAGTTGATCAGTTTTTCTACTGGAGTTTTGCTGAATTCTTCGGCACGCAAAATGATTTCCGATGAAGGAATGAACGAAAATTTTATAGAAGAAGTACCGGAGGAGATTCTTTTGGCGGCTGAAAATCTCAAAGAAGATTTATTGCCAGAAAAATCAAGAAAACGGTATGAAAAAGAATACACCCTTTTTTGCAAATGGAGTAAGGAGAAGAAAAATGTACAATATAAATAAGTAAATTAATATTGTAAAATTTTGTTCATTGTAATAAAAATTTTAAAAAAAACTCCGTTTTTTAAATTATTTTTAATTTGTTTCCTCACGCTAGTAGAAAAACTATTGTTCCTAACACGTGCAGAAACCTATTTTTCCGCACTTAAATGCTTGACACCACTCCGCTACGCGTCGTGCTGTCAACGGCATTTGCGTGCGGAAAAATCGATTTTCTGCACTGTTAGGAAAATAGCTATTAAATCATTTGACATATCGCATTTTCTTCAATCCGTAAATGTCATTTTAGATTTTTAAACTTTAAAAAGTGACATTATTTGTCTAAATAGTAACAAATTTCACAAGAAAATCCAGTAAATAAGCAGTTTTCTTAGTAAATAAATTGTAAAGAATGTAGGTATGTTAGTGTCTCTGTAAATAATTTTTAAATTGAAAAATGTGTGCCGGCGTGCAGGCAAGAACCTCTCGATTAAGTCTCATAAAACTTTTTCAATTTTAATCTTGTCTGCACGCCGGCAAACATTTTTTATTTTAAAAATTGTAAAGAATTGCTGTTTTTTAAATAAAACATGGTTACGTAATGAGTTTATTACATCACTAGTACGATATTACAATAGTTATTTACGATATAAGTGTTGTAAAGATTCATATTACAACACGAGATGTTAAAGTTGTCAAACGAGACGTCAGCCGAGTTTAATAAAATATCGAGTGTAGTAAAATGAATTTACAACAAGAATATTGTACAAAATTTTATCTACTTTCATCTATAAATAAAAATATTTGGCAAAATGCATTTTCAAAAATAAAAATGCACCTGCTATTAAGTTTCCTAATCAAGTTTTTTATGTTACCTTTCGCATAGTTACTGTTTCGCATGGTTACTGTCGAAACTTTGTCAAACAAATTCAAAATTATAAAAAGCGTTCTTCAAAATGAGCGATTCTGATGGAAGTTTACTCTCTGATATAGAAGCAGCGGCAAACGAAGCGATCTCAAGTTTAGTTCCGACAAAATCCAAGGCGCGGTATAAGTTGGAGTATCAGAAGTTTGAAGATTGGTGCAAAGCTAACAAAATAAAGGAGGTGTCTGAGAAAATCCTTTTGGGTTATTTTTCCGTAAAGCAACGCTCCCAGAAACCATTTACACTATGGACTCACTACTCAATGTTGAGAACTATGATTTCAGTCAAGAAAAATCGAGATATAAGTAGATTTTCTCATCTAATCGCATTTTTGAAAAGAAATTCAGAGGGTTACAAGGCTAAAAAGTCCAAAGTTTTCACACAGGAAGACGTATGCGTAAGTTTCTTAGTACTGCAGATGATGAAACATATTTACTTATGAAGGTTGCTATGATAATCGCCATTTTTGGGGCTTGTCGGCGCGAACAACTAGCTAAGTTAATGTTGGATCATATTGAACACAATGATTTGTATATAAAAATTGTAATTCCATTCTCGAAAACCAAAATTATGCGAGAATTTGTTATAACAGAAGGAAATGTGACAGGTGTCAACTGTTTAAGTATTTTTCGAAAGTATGCTAAACTTCGTCCTCTTAATGCAACTCACAGGCGGTTTTTGGTATTCTATGGAAAAGGAAAATGCACCTCCCAGCCTGTCGGAATTAATAGTTTTGGAAGTATACCAAAAAAGATTACAACAAAACTTGGATTGAATAATCCCAAAGGATATAGTGGACATTGTTTTAGGAGGTCCTCAGTCACCATTCTAGTTAATGGTGGTGCAGATATGCAGATGTTAAAGCGTCATGGGGGCTGGAAATCCTCTTCTACGGCAGAAGGCTACGTTGAGAATTCTTTAGGAAATGAGAAACGAATAACAAAGAAGATCATGGGGTCAGACACGGATTTAATGATTGGAAATTCGAACGTAAAGGGCTCCATCACATCCACTTCTGGTATACAAATTTTTAACTATAAAAAGTGTATTATTGTTGTTTATAATAAACCTTAAGTGTTATATTTTAATTAATAATTGATAATTAATTTTATTATTGTTAATAATAAATCATTCTTCTAAAAAGTGTGGTTTTATTTAACAGCAATATTTTAATAAAACTGTGTTCTTTCTATTACAGCACCAGTGCTGTAATAGATGCCCTTACAAAACGATTTACAGAACTGTAAAATTCATATTACTAAATTAAAGTAGATAAGACATATTACGTAACTCAAACATGCTAAATGGGTTACGTAATAACCTCATTATAGTGTGGGTCTAATATAATAGTTATTTGTATTACTAGTATGGTAAGAGCTTCATTACAGTAACGAGTGGGGAAAAGCTTTTTCAGTATTGTTTGCATACGGGAAAGTTTTCTATAAAAATGGAAAATTTTATTTTTAAAGGTTGCAACACTGTACATCCTATTGTAACATGTAAATTTGGTTTCCTTGTAATTGACCACTCATTACCTATCTAGGATGAAAATGAAATATTCCCGCACAGTTAACCGGAATAGCCTACTTTTCTCGCCACTTAAGTGTAAAGGGAACAGCAAATTTCCATGTGGGAGTAGAAAAATATTATTTTTGTACGGCTAACACAAATATTTAATGGCATCCTTTATTTGTGAACAAAGTTAATAATATTTATTTCAAAATTTTAACAAGTTGTTTGTAATAATTATGTCCTTTTAATAATTTTCGATTTACGTAAAAATAGTATGTATACCTCGTAGAAAAAGCCACATTCCCGGACTCCGTATTGGCTTGCGCCTCGACATACAATCTTTACGGTCGTCCGGGAATATTCAGCTTTTCCCAATAGGTATACAATATACTATTTCCATATGGTGTATACTTTTCGGCGGAAACTGTATGTAGTAAGTTTTGTATTTAAAATTTAAAATTTTTTTGAACCCGTTGCAGAGGTGTTGAAATTTTTATAGGATCTCCCCGATCACCTTGAGGACGCATAATGTAGGTATATTATATCAGAACTGCAGCCTTCTTGTAATACTTAAATTTTTTAGATTTTTTTTTCTGAAATGCTTTTTAGTTATTATTAATTCAACCACAATTGATTGAATTGAGTTTGTCGAGGTGCGTGTTGCCCTTGGCAAGTGAATTGCATTACAATTAACTTGAAGAATAATACTTTAAACCGATATAAAAAATGTTAGCATAAGAAACTACCACATAGGGTATTTTCGAGGGTGAAGATAACGATTATAATGTTTATAGTCCCCCCCCCCCTGATATGTCCATGCAAACGGTCAAAACCCATCCCTTTTTCTGTGTTTTTTTGAAATAAGTCACATTGGAATAAGGAAAAATGTTACATTAAAAGGGTTTCGAGACGAGAGGTCGCTTTCGTCCGAAAGATATTGTCAACAATCCCACACCCCTGGATAATGGAAGAAATCTACAATTTTAGGCTGTTTTCTCGGGATAAGTTTCATTGTGATGATAAAACCGTTCAATTGAAAGGGCATTCGAAGCAAGAGGTAGGTCACGGCCAAGGCATTTTGCTAATATTACCTGGGAGTTTAGTATCTTAACCCTCAAGGATTAATAATAACATCCTTCTGTCGTGATCTACCTCGTATCTCGAACCCTATTCCAATTACCTACCCATTTTTGCTCCTCTAAGGCTCCAAATATTTTCAACAAGACAAAATAGGAAAAGTGGGTGGAATATATACTAGGTGCATTTCGACGAGGATTGAGGAATTAAATTGAACCATCGCTCATAACCACCCATTATCTCGAAACTCTTTTGCAACTGCCGTTTGCAAAAATTGCGAGGAAAAGGCGGAGAACTCATAACTTTTTCTCGTGTTCTGCACCCTCGAATATGGGAGAAGAAGTAGATTTCAGAGTTGCATCACGATCTTCCATATCTTTGCGATTCGTTCACTCCATTACCAGGCATTTGTTAGAGTATCTTCATTCTTATTAAATTTTCTTCACATTAATGTTGACAAGTCGACTGGTGATCTTCTGTATTACTCTTATTTTTATTTTCACTTTTGCAGTAGGTATGTACCTAACATTTAAATTTAAAGAAAGGAGGAAATTTACTTTACTAACATTTGATTTCAAATAACCACTAAGTACTTAACAAATAATCTTTCTATTTCTTAAATATGTTAGTTTCTGCAATTCTTCCTGTCTTCCTGCCATCGTGATCCTGCCAAGTCTTTAGAGCCAAATTCCCTATCAGCGCACTTCCAACGACTCTGTTGCCGCACTTTGACTGTGAGTTGCGAGCCAGTCCGCGCACACCTCTCCGACGAAGAGCTTGTGACGGTTCCCGCTCTGAAACACGCTTAACGTGCTTCAATTCCAAAACAAATATTACGACTTCGGTGTTTAGCAGTTTTTTCGTAAACTTTGGTTTTTTGTTGACTCTCGTTGAAAAATTTTAATGATTTAACTGCATTTTTGGCAGTTTTTTTTTGTGACCTTTGGTGGATTTAGTGCTTTGTGGGTGTTTTTTGTTACTTTGTAGTTGTTTTTGCTGTTTTTGGATTATTTCAACCTTTGACTGACTTAATGGTATGTATGTGGAAATTTTTACTTTTTATTAGTAATTTATATTAAAAATTGTTCTTTGCAACTAATCATTTAATAACTGAAATCCTGGATTGTTAAATTGATAATATTTGATTTCAGAAACAAATAATAAACTAACCGACAAAGATAAGTGGGAAATTTGATTTAAACTCATTCATAATAAATTATATTTTATCATAAAATATTCTGGTAGGTATTAAAGGTTTATATTGGACCAGTTCTTCAACAATATTTAGGGTTGTGATTTGTGGTACTTTCACTATAGCAATATTAGGCGTATCCATAGTTTATTGTTGTATAGTTTTTTATAAATCTTTAGAATTAGTTCAATGAATTATGATTTTAGTTTAGTCTTGTTTATGGTTTTTGTAGCTACTTCATCATTATTTTGATGCGGTATCAAAAATCATTACCATTTCTACGGCTATGGAATATTTTAATTAGTTGATAATTAATATTAATACTCGGATCTTGATCTTAATACTTAATGATCCAAATTAATTAAATTAAATGAATTGCATTTTATTCAGGATGGTTAAATCAAACATATTTTAGAAATTAGTTTAAAATTCTACGTGCCATGTCAGGTTAGTGTTTCTTGGTTATTACGTTATTAGGAACTAAGTTTCAGGATTCCTAAAAAAAGTATTCCCAAAAATACGATGCATTTATTTCGGTGACACGATCATCTGGGAACCTAAACAATCACTGAGAGAAAATTTAAAATTAACAATAACTACTACAAGATACTAAATACGTGTAATACTAAGTTCATTTGTTAGTGTTGGTAGTAAAACTAATTGAAAATTGAAATTGATCGTCAAATAGCCTGATCGAAGTATCTATACTTCCCGAGCCTAGGAGCTCTGGTCTAAAAGTCTAATTGCAAACCTAATTTTTCGTCTCACGTTTGGACTGTTAATTTAAATCTTTAATAATGTATTCTTGGCTTAGATTACAAAGGTATTGTAGGAAACGTTTAGTGTTTAAATTTTTCCTTCTACAAGTCCGGTTTTATATAGATTATTAAGGTTTCAGCGCATATAATAAATGACTTTATTGTAAATAATTTACAATTGACTGTCGTTTAGTTATTGATTTATGATGCAGTTTAGGAAAACTAGTAAAAAGAATAATATTTTATAATATTTTTCCATTATATACTTGTCTGTTCCGTTTTCCCTTCTTTAGAGCTATTTTAAATCAACAAAAATATAACACATTTCAATAAAACATTTTTACAACAAAAAAACAATTAGGTATTCATTTTTAAAGAGAAAAATTAAAGTAAAAATTTTAATTAAAACATTATTTTATGGAAGAAGTGTGATAATTTACAATAAAAAAAATATTGCGGGAAAAAACGAGAATGCTTTATAATGAATTTGTAATGGAGTATCTATTGCATGCGCGTTTGCACCAAAACTGCTCTTATATCTACTCTCCTAAAAAAGAATCATCAATTTTGGCGTGGTGAGCGATATAGAGTACTTTATTTTTAACTATGAAAAATCGAGTCATACATACGTCTTATGTTTATAACAAAATTTTGGATTGACACTAATATTCATATTTTTCACAAATATAAAAAATGTTTTTTTTTTAAATAAAGATATCAATATCAAAAAAAAACAAGAAAAATAAAAACATTTACAAAAACAAATTTAATCCAACCATGCGGAGGGGGAGAGGTAATAATAATTTAATTTTCGAAATTTGATAGGAATTAGATGAATTTTAAACGAACTTTGGGCCTGGCCCTGAAAAATTTTCGCCTGCGGCGCTTTTCCGCCTTCTTCACAAGGTACAATGTCATAAAATACCTGTAGGTAGTCCCAACTGTCCCTCTCCAGAAAAAAAATATGTTCTACTTACACCCACTAGGCACCCCCCCCCCCCGAGCATATTGTCTGGCTACGCCACTGCTTTAAGTACTTGTATATTTTATTTATCAGTCAGTTCGCCAATAAACTATGAAATTTGCCCTTACACGATCAGTATTACTATCATCCCTTATTAAGACAGTCTAAATGATCCTGTAGAGTCTCCATATATGATATATCAATATACTATAAATAGAAATAACGGTAAATATACAGTTTTAAATAATGAAACATTTCTAAACTATTTTTTTTAAAGTAGTAAAAATTTGATTTGACTTTATAAAATAACCGGAAATATGAAAGTACTTCTACTGGATATTATTTATATTTTAAAGCTTTTTGAATAATGTTAATTACATTTTTACCTGAATTAAAATAAACCAAGAAAAGAAAGAATCTCATTTTTTAATGAAAGGACGCAGAGGGAAATCTCGAGTTTTAAGTGAGCAGACTAGACGGACAACGTTGTAAAGTTACATCCTTTCAGGTTTAAAGTTTTCTCTCCGATTGTATTTTAATATGTTTTAGTAGGCATTAAGTTAACCCGAGAGTTAACCTTTGAAACCTTAAAAATATATTTTGCTTACATTACATTTGTTCCATTTTTTATATTTGGCCTCATTATTTAATCCAAATAATTCAAAGTTTTTTTTAAAATTTTGCAACTTACTCCTTTACTTAACAGGTAATTAGGAAGCTTCAATTACTTAACTAAAACATTTCTTTAATGAAGACCTTCTATTTATAGCTAATTAAATTGCTAATTTTTGCTTAAAACAGGAACAACTTATTTTTTTTTATTGACATGAGTTTTTAAAATGCTAGGGAAAAAGTCCCGGAATTTAAACACTTACCTGAGCCAGAAAACTAAGAGTTGCACTTTTCTAGTCTAAGATTTAATTATCTATTATTTTTCACAAAATTTTTTAATAGATTTTTTGAAAACTTTAAAAATCACTGCTTGATAATATAATAAAATTGTTGTGAATATGTTAAAATTGCTGTAATATTACTGGTTTATCCAGTACCTAATTGTCGTTTATACAACAAGAGTGGATATGATGTCAATATCGCACGAGGACGAGCTTCCATTCGGGGAGCTCTAGCCCCATAACGAAGCGTTTTTCAAGGTATATTAATAGAGAATTTTAGTCCTATTTTTGGATGTACTTTATCCCCTTAAAATATTGTCACCTAATTTCGGGACACCCTGTATATAATACTAAAACTTGTTTTTTTATTTCTATGAAATTAAAAACTAAGACGACCTCTTCTTGAAATGCTTCATAAAGTAATCATAACAGAGTACAAATTATAAAACCATTTAAAAAAACAATCACTAGTTACCTAATTCATTTTTAGCAGAATAAAAACATCTCGAGAACGAAGAAAATTTAATGCTTCAACGAAAAAAGCTATAAAAATCTGAGAAAAATATTGATATATCTCAACATCTCCCTCAACATAGTGGTAGTTTTATATTTTTTCAGGTTCAAGGTTTTATTGTCGGTTTAATTATGTCTATACTTAATTAAAAATGTTATTACTTTACTGCTGATAAAATGGTATTATACAATTGATTTTAATGCATGTCCAAAAGTATTTGTTCCATTAAATTAAAAGTACAAACTCTATTTACCTACCTATTATACAATTATTTTATAGATAGATAAAAAAAGTTACTAGTAACAAAGGTTAAAATCCAGATTAAAATATTTCTTTTATAATTATTAATTATAAATTAATTAGTACTAAAATTACTATACCTTTCTAAATAACGATTCCTTAAACGATTTATAGGTTAATAATTTTCACTTGATTGTTAAGGACCGAAAAAGTCGAATGTTTTGTACTAATGTACTAAAAAAGAATTTTGCAAAGCATGCCGTTCGTTTACTACCGTAATTTAATTTGCTTTAACGTGAGACGGTTGACCTAACATTCCTCTATGGCGTAAATTATTTTATTTTTTATCAAATATTCTGCAAGAAGCATTGTGCCAAATGTGGGTTTTCTCATAGAGATAAAGATTACAGCAGGCCAAGCCAGACGTCAACAAAATAAAACATTTGATTATGATTATTATCTTACCAAACTTAAAAAACTAAAAAAAAACGGTTTCGTAATAGGTTTCTCATTAAACAAAATTAGGAAAAGATATATGCCAATAAAACCCCTAAAAATAATTATTATATTGGAAATTGTATTGGAAAAATATTGAAAATTTTTTTTACTAGAAATACTTTTCTGACATTCTCCAATATCTGTAGTGTAAAAAGTTTTTAAAAATTCATTAATAGACATGGCCAGGATTCGGGTCAAAAGAACCCTATGTTTTTAATATTATATATACAGGGCGATTCCTAAGTTGCTACTTCTTTTTTAGCTGTGTATAGAAGGCGTTAAAATAAACAACATATTTAAATAACTTTTTTCAAAAAACTTTAAAAAAGGCAAAATACAGAAGTGAAAAGTCTAAGTGCGGGCCTCATCAAAACGTGCCTGCTATACTTTATGTTATTTTTGTCTTGCAATTTGTGGTTAGTTATTTATTTGGCAATCCGCTGCGGTGTGTTTTTCTGAAGTAAGGTAATTTTAAATTGGTGACACGTAAAAATGGTAAAATTTGAAAACAATCAACTAGTAGATATGGTGCTAATTTACGGTGAGTGTCATCAAAATGCAGCTGCTGCTTCGAGATTATATGCAGAACGCTTTCCCTTGCGGGCTCATCTTACATCCAGAAGTTTTCTTAATGTTATTCAACGGGCAAGTTAGGCATAACCGTATTTAATCCATAGTGTAATAAATAGGTTTAAGTACCTTATATTTGCATTTTTTGATAAAAGGTATTCGAAAATGTTGTTTATTTTAATGCCTTCTATATACAGCTAAAAAAGAAGCATCAACTTAGGAATCACCCTGTATAATATCGCATGGAGGTGGTAACCTTGGAGAATTTTTTTTAAATATTTGTCTGATGCTCTTAAATCCTGTTTCAAATAACTGATTAAATTAAGTTAAAAACATTTCTTTAATAAAGTATTTCTAAATTTAGCTAATTAATTTTTCCTTAATTTAAATTAATCAAGGACGAAGCAAGCTCATTTTCTCAATGAAACAAGCTGAAAAACTCCGAGAGAAAAACCCCGAGATTTAAATACTCAACCGAGTCAGAAAATTAAAAAGTTGCATGGCTTTCCAGGTCCGAGGTTTCATTCTCGGTTTCATTATGTCTATAATTAAAAAATTTAATCTTTCATGAAGTTTTCAAGTGGATCTTTTAAAGCTTTAAATACTTCTTGTTTATCATCTGCTTAAGCCGGGATTCTGGCAGTGTCGAGCTTTTTAATGGCACTACAAACTTCGCTCATAAAACTTACTTAAAAGCTGTCGTTTCAGATGTTATGAAGACAACTACTAGTTATAGTGTAGGCGCTTACATAAATTCTTATACTAGTTGAAGACCTATCCCAGTCTACAAAAGAAAAGGGTACTTATCCTATACATTATATAATAGTGTGGTAAAAAGCATATCACACAAACGAGCCACGCAGCGGCGAGTGCGGTAATGACATGAGTGCGTAATTGTTTTACAATACGCAATACGTACTACACTTTTCTACTCCTATATTAGTAAAAATTGTTTTTCTCTTCTCACATGGAAATTTGCTGTTTCCTTTACACTTAAGAGGCGAGTAAAGTAGGCTATTTCAGTTAACTGTGCGGGAAAATCTCATATCCATCCTAAATAGGTAATGAAACTGACCAATCACAGTAGTCAATTACAGAGAAGCCATTGTTGGCTCCGCCTTCTTTTTTAAGACACTAAACCATATAATTTAAATGCATATGGTACAATTTGTTATTAATTTATTCAATATAATAAAATCTAGACGCATTTATAATAGATTTATCAATAATGCAACCTGCTGAATGTGCATAGAAAATTAATTTCATGTAGCATCATTTATCAGTCGGTTTTCCCATAATTATTTTAAGGTTTCGATAATCGAGAGGTAGAGCGTTGGACTATGATACCAATGGTCGTGAGTTCGAGCCCGGCAACCTACAAACTTTTTTTTTACATTTTTTAGCATAAGGTCGTAGAAAAAATATACTGTTCAACTCGAGTGGATTATCCATATTGCCCTCATTGCTCAATTTACTTCCTCGTGCGATTGGACATCATATCCACTCTAGTTGTACAAACTACTATTTACGTACAGTTCACTCTATAAGTAAATCCAGTCTTACGCACAACTGTGTGTATGCGTAATGATGCCTAGTACTATATCAAATTAGCCTTGAACCACTCAAATCGTGACATTTATTTTATCTATCTAGCGTTTTGAATATGTGACAGTGACATTGTCATTATTTAAGATTTGAAGTTCAAGTCGGCACTTTATAAATTATAAACCGATATTTGATTTTTAAGTAAAACTCGTAGAAAAAGTATGGTTCGTATTGCGTGTTCTAAAGCAATTTCGCATTCATGTAATTACCGGACACGCCGCTACGCTGCTCGTTCAATTTTTTCATCCGTGCGTAATATGCTTTAAAATTATGATAGAAAATGCGTATTTTTTATAGTTGAATGTTAGAAAGTACAGCTCAAACTCAGATGTTATTTTTATTTTTTTCTGATTTAAATATATAATATATAATAAAAATAGTATATTATATACCTAGTAGGAAAAGCTGAAGATTTCCGGACGACCGTAAAGATTGATGGCAATACGGAGTCCGGAAATGTAGCTTTTTCTACGAGGCATACATACTATTTTTCCGTAAATCGAAAATTATTAAAAGGACATAACTTATTACAAGCAACTTGTTAAAATTTTGAAATAAATATTATTAACTTTGTTCACAAATAAAGGATGCCATTAAATATTTGTGTTGTAACTATGGAAACACAGTAATATTGAATTGTTAAGCTTAACACATTTTCGTTTACAAGTAGCAGTACAGAAATAATATTTCCTTACAGTACAATAATAAATATTTTCAGTTGTTTTCATATTTCCTAACAGTTATTTTCCGTTGCCTAGCAATGACTAAGTGTAAGGAAATATTGACTTTTCCTTTCAAAAATATTATCAAAAATGTTAATATTTCCTATCGATTTTCGGAAAATATTTTTTTTTAATTTTTATGCTTTCTTAGTTAAAAGAAATGGGAAATCAATTTATTTTTTCAGACTTGCACTTACAGGAAAGTATAATAACCTAATCTTAAGGCTACAATAGAAATTTGAATTTATTCCCTCATTTTTATACAAAACAATTTTGTTTTAAATCCAATCATTTATAGCCTCAAATTTTCGTTAATTAAGATTCCGAATAATACCGCCTGGATGTGGCCGCAGGCAAGAATAAAACTTATATCAGAAATACTGTTTAAAGGACAAGAACATATATTTTCGTCAAATCGATTCTGTCGGCGGAAGAATAAATAAAATTGTTTTATTTTCGATCGTGAATAATTTTTGTATAATGATGAAATGTAATATTGGAATTAAACATTTGTAAAATATTTATCACCGACCTATCAAATTACCTATTATATATCCGCTAATGGATTTTAATAAAATGAGTTCTCTCTTTTTTACGTTCTAAATTCAACAACCAAAAATAAGGGCTTAGTATAATAAAAATAGATATAATATTTTTAAAGATTTTCGATTTTAACTATGGGTTTCATTTACATTCATAAGAGGCATATTATGTAATTCTTAAAGGCATTAGTTCTTAAGAATAAACATTTTATATTAAATATGCCTTAGATGGCAAACAACGATTACATAGAGATGTAAGAGATGGCTAGAGGGCCATGTATCCAGTTATACCTAATTGATAGTTATAGTTACTGGTTTGAGTAAATATTAGGTAAATACCTTCAGATGATATTTTGCGACAGCCAAATATCTGTAACTAATTTTAAAATAATTTTTTTTGTGTTCGTTGTCAAAGTCAAACGTGCAAAAATTATTTTAATTTTTTTTATATTAAATATATTTTAGAATAAAGTCTATGTATGCGATCCTTTTAAATAATCTTTATAAATGGGAGGCCAAAAGAGATTATTGACCCTTTAAATCTTTTTTTAAAAGCGGTTTACGTAGATCAATATAAATACTTTTTTTATATTCTCTGATAAATTTAAAAAAAATGAGAATCATACTTGCTGAGGTAGTGAAAAAAATTATACAAAATGTTAATCATACTGTTATCGGTTTTTGGAAAGGAAATTATAAATCTATAAGCTTACCACGTTTGCTATCCGCTTATAAACGCTGCTGTAATTCACTAGAGGCATATTTCTATTGTCATTAAAAAAGCAGTCTTATACAGGGGTTATCCAATTAAGTGTCCACTATTGGTAACTTTGGTATTATTAAAGATTAAAAATTGGTTAACCTAATAGTATTTTCACCACTCTTTGTGATGCAAAAATTAAAAAAACATTTGAGAATCTTGTTTTTGAGGTTATAAGTAAAATACCACTTTTTTAAATGGAGATCCTTGTATATTATATATTTATTTATTAAAAATTTAAATTTTAAACAAAAAACCTATAATGACCCTTCTTCCAAAGTCAGAAATAACGTCGATATTACAATTTCTCAATATTGACAGTAGTAAAATAGTAAGGTGGCCATGAAAATCGCATAACCATCACATTATTTTTTTTTTTTTTTTTTTTTTTTTTTTTTTTAATGATAAAACACCTGCACTGTAGGAAAAATCCTTTAAGGCGCTCTGGGAGCGGTGCGAGTGCGAGAAAAGCGATTGACGTTGGTCTTGAAACGTTGAAGATTGTATTCATTGGGAAACACGACCTCAGGAAGTTCATTCCACAATGATGACGTTCTCCAGATGAAAGAATTCTTGAACAATGAAGTTCGAGGAGTACTAAGCTGAACAACATATGGATGAGCGGCAGTGGTTCGCCGTGTATTTCTGTTTTGCATTGCTCTAGGTGGAATCAAGTGGGCAATGTCAGTCGAACATCTGCCATGGAAATATCTGTAAAAGAGAGCCAAATCACCAACCTGTCTTCGATGCTCCAGGCTATCGAGGGTCTTGGTCAGCTCGGGGTCGCCGATCAGACGAACGGCTCTCCTTTGAATGGAATCCAGTAGCCGAAGGGTGTGCTTGGGTGCAGAGCTCCAGACATGGGAGCAATATTCTAATGATGGTCGAATCTGGGCTTTGTAGAGTGTCAAAAGTTGATGAGGTGTGTACAACCTTTTGGTGCGGAAAAGTACACCAAGTTTCTGTGCAGCTGCCCTGGCAATTGCGGCAACGTGATCATGCCAAGACATATTACCTCCCAGATTGACCCCCAGCAAATTAATAGACGGTGCCAGGGGAATTGCGTGTCCTGCCATGACTATATCCGGTTCTGCAATGTTAACCTTTTTGGAGAAGACTGCTGCCTGTGTTTTCTTAGCATTAAATTCGACTTGGTTACTGTCACCCCAAGCCAAAATTTCTTCCAGGTCATTGTTGAGGCGCAATACTTGATGCTGCCTGCGAAGATGTGCGTCGGCAGCGGATGTTTGGGGAGTCAAGGTAAAAGATGAGACAAGTGTGCTGTCATCAGCAAAGCTATAAATTGGATTTTGGGTTTTCACTAGAAGGTCGTTAATATACATTATTTAATATTAATAGCCTCTAGAAGGTCTTGGGAAACAGTGATAACGTAATATGAAATATTTAGAATGGCAGTTGAGTTTTGGACTTGCATTATCTTTATTTGTTTTGAATCACAATGCTATCACTAGTCGTATTCAGGTGAATATTATATAAGTATATATATTTATTCACTTGAAGACAACTGGATATACTTACCAGTTGAAATGTTGTGATTCAAAACAAACAATGCAACTCCAAAACTTTACTGCCGTTCAAGAAACATCATTGTCTCCAACCTTCAAACATGAAATATTTTGTTTTAGTACTTTTTTTATTCGTCTATAAGTTTTGTTGTCAGTCATTATTATTTACCCGAGGATTTACCTAGGAATAATTTTACCGGGATCTGGTTGCAAATATGTACCAGCCGGTTTAATAAGGACAGTGTAAAATTTAAAGGTTAGACTTTTGTACTGACAAATAGGTACCATCGCGCCGATAAAAAACTGGGACAGGAAATTTTTCTATTTTCTCCTAGACTATTAAGAATAATTTTACATCAAGCCTGGTACCAGTAAAATGTCATGAAAATTTGCATGTCAATAAAGATTGTCACTTTATGATTGACTCGTCAAACATACAATCATATATTATTTGTCACAATTAACCCCCCAGCAAAAGGCAATTATTTATAGTCGGTTGCGAGATAGTGTTGCTATTAGGGATATTGCAGATTAACTGGGTGTAAGCAAGAATACCGTGCTATTGGCAAAACAAAAAATAGCAAGACATGGGACTATTATTAGGAATGCAGGTTCTGGTCCCCCTAAAATTTCTACTGATGATCATGATAGAAGACTGGTTAATTATCTAAGGGATCATCCCTTCGAAACTGCGATCAAGGCAAAAGAAGAGACGAATTTTCCAGATTCTGCAAATACCGCTAGAGACAGGGTTCGAAATTCCGATATACGAAGCCGTTGTGCTGCCAATAAAATTTTTTTAACGGAAATAAATAAACAGGGCAGGTTAGAATTTGCACATGAATATATTAATCAAATAAATTTATGGGAAACAGTTATATTTTCTGACGAGAAAACTTTTCAGTCATGCAATGATGGGAGAATTCGGGTGTATAGGCCTTCCGGCATGCGGTATGATGAGAGATACACCCACAAAACCAACCAAAGTGGGCGTTTCTCCATAAATGTTTGGGGCTGGATTAGCGCTAGAGGACCAGGACTTTGCCAAATCGTCGAAGGATGACTAACTGCAGCAGTATACGTTAATATACTAAACGAAGTGATGATACCATCGGTAAACGCTGTATACGGTCAAAATTACACATTTCAGCATGATAATGTTCCAATACACACAGCGCGCATTGTACAAAATTTTCTCCAAGAAAATACCATAGCAGTTCTTCCCTGGGCTTCGAAGAGTCCCGATTTGAACCCGATAGAAAACATTTGGGGTGCCATGGTCAAATCTATGTATAAACATGATTTTCAACCTAGAAACAGGGATGAATTACGTCATAGGATAAATCAAGCTTGGGATGAAATAACTGTCGAATTATGTAGAAACTTAGTTTTAAGTATGCCACAAAGGCTCCAAAAAGTAATAAACAGAAATGGTTCTATGACCAAATATTAATTTTGTGTTGTTTTGACAAACTTTGTGTTCGCAATTTTTTTCTTTTTATTAAATGTATTTTATTACCTGTATTAGCTTTATTTATTATTTTGTGGTAATGGTAAATATAATAATTTATAAAATATTTGACTTTAAAAAAATCTAATAAATTTACTTTATCCATATTATATGATGTCTCTCAAATTTAACCACCCCGTATCTAAAAATACAAAACATTCCATTATGTAACCTAGGTTACTTTTTAAATTTTGAATGTTTTTCCTTTTTAGCTCTAGACACCTTTTATAGTCTAGGGGATATGTATTTCTTACATTGTTTTTGTAAATCTCTTGTCCCAGTTTTTTATCGGCACAATAGTACTTATCAATTATGACAATCTGCCAAGATGACAAAGTCAAATTCTTATAGACCAAGAGCTCAAATTAAAATTTTCATGTCCTAGTTTTCATTTAACGCGATGGTACATGTTTAGTTCTATCAAAGAACTCAGTATGTGAAAAAACACTTTTTTCTTCATAAATTAAAAAAAAATCATAAAAAATATATATACAATACAAAACTTAGTTGACTTATTTTGACACTTCTTATTTTAAACCTGGAACTATTATAAGACGGTTTTAAATCTAGAACCCTTATATTGGGTTGCACAAAGATATTTAACCAGAATTAACTAACTAGCAAGTTTGACTGTGAAATAACTGACATTGACAGGCATTATAAACTCACAATTAAAGGTGCCTAATTCGTAAATTAAAAATTAAGGTAACCAGGCCAGTATGATTGTTAGAAAATTATTTTTTCCAATGTCATATAAGGCACGGTCAAAGTTGCTGGTTAGTTAATAGTGGTTAAAAATCTTTATACAGCCCGACATTTAGTAAATACGGCTGAATATGTTTTCAAGCTCCAAGTGTATATAATTTCATTATAATATCTTAAAATTAATCTAGTTATAAAGATCTTCTATAATTATCTAATTTTAGCACTAAATTTCCCATTAGTTAAAAACATATTTTATATTAAGTATGTCGCCTACAGACAAGTTAATCGCTGTCCCAAACAGTCGTAAAGAAATCATGGGAATCAAATAGAATTAACACTAATTCCTTAAGTGACTTACAACTGCTTAAATTTTTTGGGTAGGTCACTGATAAGATTAGGTATATAGTTGAATGAAGATTTGTAACTGTAACAGGCCGTTAAGTGGTTACAAACGAACAACAAATTTATATGGAATTTTGCTTACTTTAACAGGAAAATATCTGCTAATATCTTTTGCATGTATATTTGCACATAACTTTTCTTTAAGATTTTCTTTTACCAAATTATTAAGCCCCAAAATACGCAACTTTGCCTCAATTTAACCATCTTTGTATCTCTTACCGTTTTCGAGATCCCCATGCACGCACGCGAATTTGTAGCACCCTGTATTTTTAGAAAATATATTTTTATATTCTTAGTTTTCTACAAAAGTTTTCCCTAATAAACAATTTAAAATTTAACAAATTAAAACTTTTTAAATTTTACTTTTTCAATCTCGTTATTTGCATTTTTATAAAATAAATTTCGACTTTCGCTAAGCCTTATTATTTTCAAATGACTAACAAACCCTTTACTAAGGGAATTTTCTCTTAATTTTTCTGAAAAAGCTGATTCATATTGAAATAAATTTTTTGATGTGGAAAATTAAATTATGTTAACGTCGATCTTGTTAGACGTAACATTTTTCGAGATGTTTTCATTATATTCTCCGGGCTGTCAATTTAGTTTTTGTTGTCTTTACATCAGGATCAATCTGGGTCTATTGGATTGAACGGAATATTTTTTAACTTAGTTTTAATTTACATGTAAATTTTTTAAGCTAAATTTATATAATACTATCAAAACATTGGCATAGTTGAAATTTTTTACATTATTGTTTATTAGCCAACGAAATACTCCATGACGATATACTTTTTCCTACGACCACCCATGAAAATGAGAAAAAAAGCACGGTTAATTTGGCTAGAAAGCGCCGTATATCACACGCGTGTTGAAAAAAAAATATTTCAACAATAGTGTTGAAATACAAGGCACACTATTTAATTCAAACGTATGGTGCCAATTTGTCAGACCATCCCTATTTATTAAAAAGAACTAATTTTAGATAGCAAAAATTGTAAAGTGTTTAACCCATTTATCATATATTTGTCGAGTGATTCAAAATTAGAGTGTGAAAATACGCCGTCTGAAATTATAAAAAATGTTAATAATATACTGGAAAATCTAATACCAGAAAAAACAAATCGCGCTAAAGAGAGTATTGTGTATTAAACAACAAATATTTATCGGTAGCGATAGCGTAGAGAATAGAGCTCTAGCCTACAGATTACAAGGTTACAGGTTCAAATCCCATCAGGAGTATTTGACGTTTTTTAATATAAAAACATTAAATAATTTATAGAATTATTTTGAATTAAAATTTTCCTTGTTGGGTAGAGTTTTTAAATTTATGTTTAATGCATATTTCCTTTATTAAATTAAAAAAAATATATTCTGATTAATCTAGAAGTCAATCCAGAATTAGTTCTTCCTATGATATATAAAATATGAAAAAATGGAAACTTAATACTACAAATTAAGGAAAAGCCTATTGACAAACTATGAAACCGGATTAAGTGGAACATAATCCTAAGTATGCTAATTTCAACACTAGTCTTAATATTTTTTTTAACACTAGTGCTGAAATATTTTTTTTACAAATCAAAGGTTTTTTTAATAATTTTTTGTGGTCGTAGAAAAAATAGTGTACATTACTCGTGTGAAAGTGACTATTCTAAAACTCGGAGAATTTCCGCACTCGAATGACGCCTCGTGTTAAATATCTCCTCGCTTGAAAAGCATCACTTTCATCACTTGTTATGTAATATACTATTACCGAACTATTCTTAAGTTTTTTCTGAATTTACTTAGGATAGGTAGGATAGGTGCTCTTTATTTTCAAAAATCTCCTGTTTTCCACCTATCTCTTACAATTACTACATTTAATGCATTTTTTTTTTTTTTTATGATAAAACACCTGCACTGTAGGAAAAATCCTTTAAGGCGCTCTGGGAGCGGTGCGAGTGCGAAAAAAGCGATTAACGTTGGTCTTGAAACGTTGAAGATTGTAGTCATTGGGAAACACGACCTCAGGAAGATCATTCCACAAAGATGACGTTCTCCAGATGAAAGAATTCTTGAACAATGAAGTTCGAGGAGTACTAAGCTGAACAACATATGGATGAGCGGCAGTGGTTCGCCGTGTATTTCTGTTTTGCATTGCTCTAGGTGGAATCAAGTGGGCAATGTCAGTCGAACACCTGCCATGGAAATATCTGTAAAAGAGAGCCAAATCACCAACCTGTCTTCGATGCTCCAGGCTATCGAGAGTCTTGGTCAGCTCGGAGTCGCCGATCAGACGAACGGCTCTCCTTTGAATGGAATCCAGTAGCCGAAGGGTGTGCTTGGGTGCAGAGCTCCAGACATGAGAGCAATATTTTAATGATGGTCGAATCCGGGCTTTGTAGAGTGTCAAAAGTTGATGAGGTGTGTACAACCTTTTGGTGCGGAAAAGTACACCAAGTTTCTGTGCAGCTGCCCTGGCAATTGCGGCAACGTGATCATGCCAAGACATATTACCTCCCAGATTGACCCCCAGCAAATTAATAGACGGTGCCAGGGGAATTGCGTGTCCTGTCATGACTATATCCGGTTCTGCAATGTTAACCTTTTTGGAGAAGACTGCTGCCTGTGTTTTCTTAGCATTAAATTCGACTTGGTTACTGTCACCCCAAGCCAAAATTTCTTCCAGGTCATTGTTGAGGCGCAATACTTCATGCTGCCTGCGAAGATGTGCGTCGGCAGCGGATGTTTGGGGAGTCAAGGTAAAAGATGAGACAAGTGTGCTGTCATCAGCAAAGCTATAAATTGGATTTTGGGTTTTCACTAGAAGTTCGTTAATATACAGTAAAAAGAGGGTAGGCGACAATATGGACCCTTGAGGAACACCGGCATTGATGGTGAAGGTGTCTGAGAGAACCCCGTCAATCGCCACTTGCAGAGAACGGTTCTTAAGGAAGCTGGTTAACCATAAACAAAATCCATTAGGCATACCGTAGGATCGCAATTTACTTAGAAGCCCATCGTGCCAAACACGATCAAAAGCCCTAGAGATGTCCAGTGCAACAGCCCGGGATTCTCCATGATGTTCGATGGTGTTGCTCCAAAGATGGGTGACATATGCCAGAAGGTCACCTGTTGATCTGGACTTTCGAAAACCGTATTGATGGTCGCTGATAATGTTAAGCCCTTCCAGATACTTTAGGAGTTGTTGGTTAATAGCTTTCTCCATTACTTTTGAAATTACTGAAAGCAATGCGACGGGTCGGTAGTTGCTTGGCAGGGTCTTTTTACCTTTCTTTGGAATGGGCTGGACACGCGCGGACTTCCAGCAGGATAAAATTATTCCTTTTTTGTAGGATAAGTTGAAAAGTCTACAAAATACTGGTGTAAGTTCATCGGCGCATGTCTTGAGAACAATGATTGGAATTTCGTCTGGACCAGAAGCTTTATTGACGTCGAGTCCTTTAAGAATCCGTTTAACAAGACATAAAATGTATATACAAAATAAACGCCTACGGAGCGACTTCGTGCTCAATTTACTTCGTCGTGCGGTATGGACAATATACCCACTCTGGTTGTACAAACTACTATTACCGTATTTTACAACATCACAGCAAAAACAAATGTTTACATCTTAAACACAACTGTGCCAAAAGAGCTTTATAACATGTCATTAAGCTACTCGAAGTTGAAAATTATTGTTGTAACTACAAGCATTTAAATAATAGTGTATTAAATAAATAATTTAAAACAGACCGAATTCGACAGACCGGACATACCACATTGATAAAGTTTCGACTCTCGAGGTTTCACGTCGTTTTTCATCGTTTAAAGTCGGATGAGGTAACGCGGCCTGACAGTGAGGAAACCGAAAAGTAAAGAATGCAACCCAAGAAACGATCGGGTAGTTTTTTTTTCATTGATGAGGTTATGATCTTCGAATAGACGTCCGGCAAATTTCATCTAATTTTAGGAGTCCTTTTCTATATTTTTAGACAGTCGACCGAAGAAAAAAGGGTCTGAAGTATTTCTTTAGAATACCCAAGAAATCACTAATTTAATTACACCCTGTATATAATATTTATTGCAACTATAAAATTTAATAGTTACATTTCTTCTTTTATCTTTTAATATTTTACAGACGTGGCGGAATTTCAAGCTATTAAAAAATAATAAATCTGCCTATTATTTCTGCTTAACTTTTAAAGTGCATTCATCCTTTGTATTTTAGAAATTAATTTCCCATTTTATTGTCATTTTCCATTCTTTCTTCGAAACTCACACATGTATTACTTGAGCACCAGCTGGGCAGAAAATTGTTGTTGTGAACATTTCAAATAAATTACAAGTTATGGAACCCGCTTCCTCGTTGGTAGATTTATGGAATATTTATTAATGTACGAGTCAACTTGATAAACGTTTTGTAATTAAATTCTGTGTTTTGCTTGACCGCCTTTTGGAAAAATGACTCTATGAAATCGTATGGATAGATATACAGGGTGTGTCAATAAGGTGTCGGGCTTTAATAGCACCTAAACTATCAAAGATAGGGAAAAAAGTGTAATACAAAAGTTAAATAGTTTGTTAGGATGCATAACCTAAAAATATTTTAAAATCTACAGGGTGGTCCTAAAAAGTGGTACTGATTAATAAAAAAGAAAATTAAATGGGACACCCAGTATAATTTTCCAGAATATGATTCAATAGAATAAGGACTTTGCAACCATCTTAAAATTTTCGAACTAAAATGCAACGTTGCCAAGTAATTAATTTTTTTCCGAAATTTTAGTAATTTTAAGGGTATCGTAAAAATATCATAGTAACCTGTGGATTACCCCTAGGCAAATATACTTTACATTGTGGGTACTTTAAGGTACGATATATTGATCGATAACAATGTTTTTTAAATCTCTTATACAGAGCGTTCGGTATAAGTTGGAGAATTCGACAGTTTTAAAAATGCTTTATTTCAATTTTTTTAAATAGGACCCCACTAATTTTTTTAGGCAAAAGGATGTATCTTTCGAAAACCTTACTTTTTTATTAAACATGTCATATATCTAAATATCATAGTTTTTGAAATATTTTAGGATTTGTCTTAACTTAGGGTAAAAAAGGAAAGTTCTAATTGAATAATTTAGTCAAGATTGCTTTGGAACAAAAAATAAATAATTTTCTTTGTCACAGCTGTCATTGCAAAATTATTTCGCCAACATTTTGTGTTTAATTACTGTTTAAATTTTAGTTTCCTGAACGAACTTTATCATAACTCATATTTTTCTATTTCGATAAAGTTAGTTCGGGACACTAAATTTTAAACAAAAATGTTAGCGAAATAATTTTGCAATGACAGCTGTGATAAAGAAAATTATTTATTTTTTTGTTCCAAAGCAATCTTGACTAAATTATTCAATTAGAACTTTCCTTTTTTACCCTAAGTTAAGACAAATCCTAAAATATTTCAAAAACTATTATATTTAGATATATGACATGTTTAACAAAAAAATAAGGTTTTCGAAAGATACATCCTTTTGCCTAAAAAAATTAGTGGGGTCCTATTTAAAAAAAATGAAATAAAGCATTTTTAAAACTGTCGAGTTGTCCAACTTATACCGAACGCTCTGTATAAGAGATTTAAAAAACATTGTTATCGATCAATATATCGTACCTTAAAGTACCCACAATGTAAAGTATATTTGCCTAGGGTTAATCCACAGGTTACTATGATTTTTTTACGATACCCTTAAAATTACTAAAATTTCGGAAAAAAATTAATTACTTGGCAACGTTGCATTTTAGTTCAAAAATTTTAAGATGGTTGCAAAGTCCTTATTCTATTGAATCATATTCTGGAAAATTATACTGGGTGTCTCATTTAATTTTCATTTTTATTATTCAGTACCACTTTTTGGGACCACCCTGTAGATTTTAAAATATTTTTAGGTTATGCATCCTAACAAACCCTTTAACTTTTGTATTACACTTTTTTTCCTATCTTTGATAGTTTAGGTGCTATCAAAGCCCGACACCTTATTGACACACCCTGTATAGAACACAGAAATCGTAACAGCTTAATGCACAGCAGATAAATACAGTAAAAATGCATTTGCTCTATACAGGGTGTTCCCTAATGACGTGCTAATATTTTAAGGTGTGATTCCTCAAGTCTTTATATAAAGAAAAGTTCATATAAACATAATATGTTATAAACGGCTTAAATTTTTTGCTACAGAATGTTGAATTTTTTTTTCTTTAATTTGTTTTTTATTATATCTCCGAGAATATTTTAGATAATATTTTCAACTTTGGGATGTGCTAATAGGATATAAAACCACATGTTTTAGTTGTACAAAAAGTGGTACGCCACTGACATTTTTCCATGTGGATATTATTTCTAATTAGCCTGGTTAATTCTGCATAAAAATGGTCTCTTGCGTTTTTCTCCTCAGGTACACCGTTCTTAAATAAAATAATTAAATTTAATTAGCTCTACTATTTATTATTAACATTGATAGTGCAAAATTTTGTTTCATAAAAATTGTAGGAAATGACCAATGACCACCTTTACTTAATAGGTATGCAAAATGAAGCTAATTTAATTTAATTATTTTAATTAAGAACGGTGTACCTGAGGAAAAAAACGCAAGAGCCCATTTTTATGTAAAATTGACCAGGCTAATCAGAAATAATATCCACATGGAAAAATGTCAGTGGCGTACCACTTTTTTTCTAAAAAATATCAGGACATATTTGCAGGGACGTCACTGGTGGGACAAAAAATAACTTTTATACCTAAAACATGTTGCAAGAAATTTAAGCCGTTTAGGACATATGTATACTATGTTTTTCTGCTCCCACATGGATATTTTTCACAAGTTTATTTTTTTAAATAATTATTTTTTTGGTAATAGTGGAAATTAACAAAAATATCATAAATGTAATTTTTAGATCCGTACAAGCCATAAGAAGTTATAACAAGCATGCCGTGGAAAACAATTCATTCATTTCAATCTTCGTAATTATTATTTAATACCATTTGACATTTTGGTCTAATAAATGCACAAATAATGTTTTTGTTTTCCACGGCATACTAGACTGATCTTCTGAACTTCTTATAGCTTATTCTTATTAAATTACTTTTATGTTTCTTGTTAATTTCTACTATTACTTAACGAATAATTTTAACTTGTGATACACGGTTATTATTATAAGGAAATTTAAATAAACAATATTATGATAATAAAACAAAGATAGGTTGCCATTTAAACAAATGGAGAATTTCCGCTTTGTTTTTCAGAAAACAGGTTGTAAATAAAATAGCCCTTACGGATACATTTTCTCAAGCAACCTAATTTTATACTATTTAGTAGGTTAAAATGAGCCATTTTAACGTTCACATGGCCTACTCTTTACTAGTTACCTTATTTTATCAAAATTATGGACATTTTAGAAAACATAGGAAAATTGATCTATCTATAAGCGGACATTTTAAAAATAAATGATAATGTCATTGAATAGAGAATTTTTTCTAAAATTCAAGAGTAGAATAAAAATTGGGGGTTTTCTTTTAAAATTTAAAAGTTGACTTCACTTCCGGTTAAACCGGAAGTAATTTCGAATGTTTGAATTGGTCGAAAAAATGAAAATATTTACACTTATTACGGTCTCACATTTTTAAATCTTTTCTGCTAAAATTAAGGAAAAAATGGAGGGGGGGAGGGAGGTAGCACATTCTTGGGTCACCCCGTATTTAGATATGTCTACTATAATTTTTATTACTCGTAAATTTTTACAAATTAATTAGTTTAATTAATAACTCATTGCGTTATAGGTACAGTGTAATTACTTTAATAGCATTGGTAATTAATTTAATTAACAAAATTTGTACAAACGTACGTTGCGTACACCTATTTATCGGTTTAACCTGATTTGGTTGGGGTCGCCCGTAACTGCGATTTGAAACATTCTGCTTAATTGCAGATACCCCTTTCTGGGTTTGATATCGAATTTACCCTAAATAAATACAAATTTCGGCCAATTTCTAACCCCTTCATTTATATAACGAAATTAAAAACTTGGTAAAATGCAATTAGGACCAGAAGATCCTCTCGAGGGTAATTGAAACAATTAATTAAGAGGGATGCTTAAAGTATGAACTAATTTATTAAAATTAGTAGTCTGTACAACAAGACTGGATATAAATTCAAAGGAAAAGAAAGACAACAAAGTCACGGTCTCAGCAAATATAATCGGTATGGTTACACGTGTTTCACCCTTTCGAGCATCATCAGACCTAAAACAAGAGACTTAACTAACAGATACACGAATAATTAAAAACCACTAATCACCTAGAATTTAAAACTGAGAAGAAACAGTAATAACATATTAAAATTGAAATATTCAGGGTTTTAAAAAACTTAGCTAGTTGTAAGGATATGCTACCAAAAAATGTAAGACATTTAAACTTTTTTTTAACATCTATGGGTTTTGCATGTATAATATGATAAGAGAACTTGTATTTGTTAACGAATTTGTAATAGAGTTTATTTATAGACTTAATTGGAAAACCATTATTAAGTGCGATTTGTTTAATTATGTTTAGTTCTTTAGTAAACGCCTCTTTAGATAACGGCAAATTAAATAGTCTATAAAAGAAAGAATTGAAAGTAGCAAATTTATGTGAAAACGGTGAATTAGATGTGAACTGAATGATGTTATCGGTAGATGTTGGTTTTCTAAATACTTCAAAATTGATTTTGTTGTTATTTCTTATAAGTAAAAGATCTAAGAACGGTATTTTCTCCTGTGTTTCCTTTTCTAGTGTGAACTCTATTTTATCATGTAAGGTATTTACAAATCTTAAAAAATTATTTAATTCAACCTCGCTGCCGTCCCACACTAAACAAATGTCATCTACATACCTTTTATATGCTCCGAGATAGCCTGCAAAGGGACTATTCATAATTTTACTTTCCAAGTTATACAAAAATACCTCGCTCAAGAAAGGGGAGAGACATGAGCCCATGGCCAAACCCATAATCTGTCTAAAAAATTTGTCATTAAATTGAAAAAAATTTGGTCAAGTACTGTAGATTATCGATTACCATTTTAGGAAGATTTTTGCTCTCCAACAAAACTCTTACTAGGTCGACACATTCAGCCGGTGGAATGCTGGGAAACAAATTTTTGACATCTAGTGATATTAAAATGGCACTGTCTGGAACATAAATATTCTTCAGATAGGCCGCGAAATCTACGGAATTCCTAACAGAGTATGTACTTAAAAAACCCGTTACCTCTCAAAATTTTATTAAGCCAAGAGTGGATATGATGTCCATATCGCACGAGAAAGTAAATTCCAACTTCCGAGCGCAATAAGGACAATCCACTCTAGTTGGACAGTCTATTTTTTCTACGACTTAACTTTCGAACTTCATACTAAAACTTTAAAAAAATTATTTAAATTAGGCACCATAACTTCTCTTTTTAGTTGGCCGTAAACCGTAATTGTTTCTGAAAAATTATTTTAATAAAAGTTATTTAAAATTAACTATTGGATTGAATATTGGAAAGTTCATATGGTGTTACTAACTTTAAAAATAAATGATTTAATTATATTATATATACAGTGAAACCTCTCATAACGGACACCTCTGATAAGCGGACATCTCTATTAAGCGGACATTTTTTCATAGTCCGGAACTAGGTATATGAAATTCCATACAAATCAACCTCTCTTGGGCGGCCTCTTCTTTGGGCAGATGCGGACAAGCTGTTTTCATACAAAGAGTGCGAAAACTCTCCTTTAAACGGACAACATTTTTTAAAAAGTATTTGGGAGACGCATAAGTATGGTGTAAAAACTCTCTAAAGAAAGAACCAATCGCATATGCATGGCAGCGCAAAAGGACCTCACCGAATGAAAGTAGTGTGATTCCCCGAAAGCAGTCCGCCGTTTATTTGTGAGTTGTAAGGTAAAAATCGTAAACAATGGCAGAAAAACGTTGCGTTTTTTTTAGTACTACATCCTAACTAAATCTAGTGTATTTTTGTTATGTTTAATAAATGTTTATTTGTACATACACATGTAGTAATAATAAAAAAATTATTCTAATTTATGATGAGTTTTTAACTCCGAAATGTGTTATTAAGACTAGTTGTGATACGTTGTTGAATTATAAAGGAGGGGGGCAATTTAAAAATAATAAAATAAAATTGTACGACTATTACAAAAAGCAAAATTGATAATAGTTTTGAAAAAACCAAACGTCGGATTAAAAATCTAAATAGACTAACTTATAGAGGAAAAAAATGGTATACAGAATATAAACTTTATTTTAACATATTATGTCGTCAACTAGAGTCAGAAGAAAATAAAAACGAAATTGCGACTGCTTAAATTTTACAGCAGATTGTACAGGATTTCGTAGGGCGTAACTTTTTTCTAAATTAACCATCTTTGTATCTTATATGGTTTATAAGATCTCTGTAGAGTCCATCCTTACCTGAGACACCCTCTATATCGATAAATTAATTTTGCCCACTACCTACTTATAATAATTGACACTTCTTTTAAGGTTAATGTCTGGCACGTCTCGTCTATTTTCTTTGAATGCAATTAACATTGGGATACTATAATCAGTATTTTTCTTTTAAAAATTGTCAAAGCATTTTTTTTATTCATTTCTGGTCATGAACTTCTAGTCTTTCATCTAAAGTCTCTCTCATATTTTTTTTGCCTTTGTTATTTACCGCTTGAGGTAGAATTTTTAAAATGTAGATAAACGAGATTTTAATTAAAGAAGAAAATGCACCGGACAGTTGATTATTCACCAATTAAGATTATGTCAATTAAAATTCAGAGTAAAACAAAATTATAATTAATTTTTACTAACTTGCTGTAAGAAATTTTTTAGCTGACGTACAGAGATCGCGATAACTTTTATAAGACAATCAAAATTAACGAAGACGAAAAGAGCAGTTTGACGAAACACAAGGATCGCCTATATATGTCAGAAATTAAATATTTTAGATACAGAACATTTTAAGGCATCTTAACTAGATTTCTACGGTAGGATGTTGCGAGTAGCGATATCTAGTATCGTGATTAGACACTTCGAAAGGATACCTGCTTCTCCAACAAAACTAGAATAGAAATAGGAAAAATGATAGAAAATTACTCACAATTATATAATAACATTAATAATAATTACAAGCGTCTCACCTAAGCAGCGCTAGTACCACAATATAATATACGGTAAAAATATTACACCATTAGTTGTGTAAGAAATTTCGTAGATTGCATGTAATTTTGTAGAATATTTATATATTAATAGTACACAAGTTATTTGTAAAAGTACACTTTTTATAGGGTAAATATTGGTTGTAAAGTTAACTCATTTTTTTCGAAATGCGTGAAAAAAATGTCACCACCTGCAGAACTCTGTTGTTCTAGAAAATGTATATTGAGTGCATTTTGGACAAGAATAATGTGTCACGTTCTGGCGGCCATTTTGTCAAATGATTTTTATTTTTATTTTGTTAAAATGGGATATAATTAAATTCCTGCATATTTGAAACCCCAAAAGTTCCAAGTCATCAGTTTTATTTTGCTAGTTTTAGATTGAGAAAACAAATAAATAAAATTTTGAAAATATTTTAATTTTGATTTTTTTAGCAAAACATATTTTTTTCTGTAAATGCAAATAAATTGGGAGCGGGTTAAAAATATAAAGCTTAATTACTAAATTCTTCGACACTGTTCATGGTTTTCTCTTGCAACGACATTTTTGAAAATGTATTGAAAATACACTTGACAAAACTCGTCATGGCGAAATTTTTTACAGTGCATGTATTCTAATTATTTCTTTTCTTATTTTTTTCAATTGGACATTTTCACATACAAAATCAGTCACACCCGAATTTGGGGCTAATTTTGCGCATGCTTTAACATTGCCCCGCCCCTATGACTGTCATTGGATGAAACAAATTTAAAGTAACAGTTTCGAAACATTTTCGTAATATTTCCGAAACATATTGGATTATATTTTCGATTGTGCATCGAAACAGCGAAAGTCACAGCTAGTACCGACAACTTTGAAACACTTGCAAATGCGCCATGTAAAATGTAGGTATACGTTTCGAAAATATTTCCATATTAGTTGCCAACAGTTTCCAAGTTTTGTCGAAAACAGAAACAATAGTTAAGATACATCAACCTGAAATACCTAGCAGTAAGGAACAACAGGGTAGAACTCCTATGGGTTCCTGGTCACTCGGGGATAGCGGGCAACAAAAAAGCCGATGAACTGGCTAGAGCCGGATCATCTCAAAAACTCAGGGGCCCTGAACCTGTCCTTGGCATATCAAAACAGGCAACCAACGCAACATCAGACCGGTGAGCGCAACGACACACCTATCCTGATGAAACAGGATACCTGGTCAAACCCAAGCGAGGGCCACAATTGGAAAACCCTCCAAAATCAACTGGAATATTGCTTCTAACGCGTACCCAGCTTAAACAAGTGGTCAGCCTACTAACAGGCCACTGCGACTTAAGAAAACACCTAAGCCGAATATGAATTTACAATGGTCTCATTGAATGCAGGCTTTGCGGCGAAGAGGACGAAACCACCTCACATATCATATATAACTGCAAAGCACTGACCCGAAGTAGATTCAAAATCTTCGGAGGGATCCAATGTGGGGATAACCTCCCGCATGACATACTTGGTAGGAACTGGACCTTATAAAAGGAACAAATCTTTTCTAGCAATAAGCCACTAGGCTGCAGTGCAGGAAGCTGGGCAGAACGCCCGACCCCGACTTTAAACCAACCGGCCAACCAACTAAGATACATTTACCATAACGTATCTAAAAATTCTACTTGGGTAGTACCTACAGGAAGAATCAAAAATATTTTTAACAAAAAAAAATCGTATAAACGATTTATTCGATAAAAATATACGATACCTGTTCGTTCAGCCTTATTCGCTCTTGGTCAAATTTAATTATTATAATTTATTTAAGCCCAATCTTAACAAAACGAAAAGTTCCAATCTAACATTCCTACGTACCATTTAAAGCTTAATTCTGGCAATTTCGGTAATTATTCCATCATGATGAGGATTTAATTTAACAATGTAATGTTAACTAAAGAAATTGCCTTTATTAGTTTAAATTGAATTAAAAATTTAATTAACCAATTGAAAAGTAATTATTTCATTGTAAGTTCCTGCCTAAAGTTAAATTGAATGATGATTCAATATTGCAAGCACAATTCATTTAAAAGTTACTCTTGTTGTTAGGAACAAAGAAGTTCCCAATTTTGTTTCTTACAGAGGTAATTTAAGTGTTTCGTACCAAAATTGAATGAATGCGAACGCAGCAATAACGAGATTTACATATTCACTCAAACGTTACAACCTCCTAGGATTTCTTGCCATAATAAGGCGGACTCAATATAAGTAGGACTCAGTCAATAGACAGTTCTGCCGATAGTTTTTTTTTAAAGTCATGTTTGAGTTCAAAAAACAGCGATTTAACCAGTTCATACGTACCCAAACAACTACCGCTTGGCACTAAAATGGAAGTACACTATAAGTTCCATTCCATTGCCTGTTTTTTTTTATTGTTTATTCCCATCACTTTCTTAGTGATAGGTTTGAGTGGCAGACCTTTGGCTCTGACCAAACAGTCTCATTTAGTCCTATTAGGTCCGTTGTGATACCACACGTGTTCCGTAGAACCCACCTTCATCAGATCTTTTATGATTAGTGCGGCGTACACCGCAAAAGGATTCAAACCAGCCACTACTATTCAGAAACCTGCTCAGTCGTCCTCCAGGCTATTGAAAAATGGTTCACCCAGGGCAGTGAATCTTCTTCCTGCGAGGCCATAGCATTCACACAGAAAATTTTGAATACTTTTCTCTTCCTCATCTCTGCAACTTCTGCAGAAATCGTTAGTGGGTATTTGCATACGTTCCGACTGTGTCTCAATAGTTCTGCGGTTCTCTTTTTATCAAGTGTGGGCCACAGTTGCCTGGATGTACTTATTTATTCCCATCACTTTCTCAGTGATGCTTCTTTACTATCACCACATTGCCTAATCAGGAGTCCCACGCTTCCTTTTGTGCTAGTTGGATACATAGACTATATTTTAATCACTCAATATATATATTTTTTTTAGTTTAGAAGTTTAAAATGTTCTTCATGTCTCAACATCTTTTACGAGCATATTATGTCCGATAAGTATTTATAAATACTTAGCCCAGATATTTAAAAATCCGGAACAACGACTTTTCTAAACGTACGAATTGAATTCTATGAAATTTTACAGATTCTTTCAATTTAAAAGCTGCTTCTACACAATTTTAACTTCCTTTGTGCTGCTCCCACACTATCACGACATTCTGTCTCGCTTCATCTAGCTAGATGCATAGATCTTTTGCTGCTGACGATTTTGCGCAAATATAAAGTTTCCCTTTGCCAGCCGCTAATTAAATGTAGGTTTTTCCATTACTATTGTTAAAAGTCAATTGAGAATGATTTTTCTTTATGAAATTAACTCCATGTAACTTCAACATCCTAGCAGAGGCATGTAGTAAGCTAGAAATAACATAAAATATATTAGATAGAAGAAAGTGATTTTGTATTACGTGTAAAAAATTTCTTTATTAGTATCATAGCGGAGTGCTTTCGGCTTTCGCCATTATGAGTGCTATCTGAAAGTGAGAATTGAAAATTATTTTTAGATTTATTTGAGGAATTCAAAGAATTTAAAACATTCTTATTGATTTAAAAGATCTATAGTTTATTTTTAATATTTACTCGTCAATGATTACATAATGTCATCCTCATATAGGTCGAACGGCACTACGTCCACTTAATATTTTAAAATAATTTCAAAATTGTAAAAAGACAATACGAAACATAACATAAACATTCTTGATTTACAAAACATGCTATCAGTGGTAAAACTAACGAACAAGTGAACCGAAGAAATCGAACATTCGAGATGAGATTACAAGAATTAAAATCTATCCTTTTATTTATTTTTTTTTAATTTTTTTTTTATATAATAATTAAAAGGATAGATTTTAATTCTGTAACCTCATCTCGAATTTTCAATTTCTTCGGTTCACTTGTTCATTATTTTTACCACTGATAGCATGTTTTGTAAATCAAGAATGTTTATGTTGTGTTTCGTATTGTCTCTTTACAATTTTGAAATTATTTTAAAATATTAAGTGGACGTAGTGCCGTTCGGCCTATATGAGGATGTCATTATGTAATCATTGACGAGTGAGTATTGAAAACTAATTTTAGATCTTTTAAATCACCAAGAATGTTTTAAAGTCTTTGAATTCCTCAAATAAATTTTATTATTTAACCTACCGTTTAACCAAAAGTATTTTATCCATTTTTTCCTCCTCATTCCTCTCCTCTTTATGGACATGAACACTTCTACGAGGACAAATAGACCAATAAAAATGCTTTCTGATTTCGTATCTACTCTTATATTTAAGAAAGGGTTTTGTGGATTATTGCAAAAAAAAAACAAAAAGTGAAAATGCAAATAAATTAGGTACTTGAAGTTTCAATGAAATTAATTAAAATAAACCAATTCATTTACCTTTTACGTAGTTTAATGAAAAGGATGTAGTATTTTTTAGTTCGGACAGGACTAATTTATTTTGTTTCATTTTAACCAAAACTGCAAAAACATGCAAATTTTTCACATAAATAGTTAGCCGGCGGCAGTAAACAGATCAAACGCTTTTAGTAGTCCATATTTCTTCCTTGCATGTAAAGGAACTATTTTTAATTCTTTCCGGTTAACACACCACGCTTTTTGCTCTTGTACATTGACCATAATATGTCATTGATTAATTTCAGTAAAAGGTACAATTACATTTAATGAATAGTTAGCATTAGTTTAACCAATTTTTCTTTTGTTTCAGTTTTTTCTTAAGACCAATTTTCAGTATAAAAAATGGTATTACATTTGGCCTACATAACTGTAAACAAAAAATAAGAAAAAAACTTTTGTTCGTCCAATCTGAGTTTTAATGTATACAGCAGTGACGTAGCCAGAAAATATGCATGGGGGGGGGGGGGAGGCTCAGTGGACGTATGTAGGACATAATATTTTCTGGAGAAAGGGATAGTCGGGACTACATGTATTTTATGATATTGTACTTCGTGAAGAAGAGTGAAAAGCGCCGCAGGCGAAAAATTGTCAGGGCCCCGCCCAAAGTTCGTTTAAAATTCACCTAACTACTATTAAACTTCGAAAATTAAATTATTACTTCTCCCCCTCTGCATTGTTAGATTAAATTTGTTTTTGTAAATGTTTTTTTTTTCCTTTTTTTTCGATATTCCTAGCTGGCTCTTTATTTAAAAAAAAAACATTTTTTATATTTGTGAAAAAATATTCATTTTAGTGTCAATCCAAAATTTTAATATAAGACGTATGTATGACTCTAACCAGCGTTTTTCGGGCTCGGTTTTTCATGAATAAAAATAAAGAATATCGCTTACCACGCCAAAATTGATGATTTTTTCAGAAATAATGTCTTTTAGGAGCGCAGTTTTAAGAGCAGTTTTTGGTGCAACTGCTTATGTTTTGAAATACTCCTTCTTAAGTGCCGTTTGGAATATTGATGATAAAGCATTCTCGTTTCTTCCCGCACTATTTTTTTTTTATTATAAATTATCACACTTCTTCTATAAAAAATGTTTTTACTTTAATGTTTCTCTTTAAAAATAAATATCTAATTGTTTTTTGGTTTGTTGTAAACATATTTTATTGCATTGGGTTATATTTTTATTCATTTAAAATAGCTTCAAAACAGGAAAAACGGAACAGACAAGTATATAACAGAAAAATACTATAAAATATTATTCTTCTTACTCGTTATCCTTTAAAATTGCATCATAAAATAATAACTAAAACGATATGCGTCTGAAACTTAAATCTCTATATAAAACAGGACTTTTAGAAGGAAATGTTTAAAAACCAAATGTTTCCTACAAGACCTTTGTAATCTAAGCCAAGAATACATTATTTAAAATTTTAATTAAGATTCCAAGCGTGAGACGAAAAATTAGGTTGCAATTAGACTTTTAGACCCAAACTCCTAGGCTCCCCCCCCTCCCCCAACACGCCACTGGTATACAGCAACCATTTTTGCAGGTTTTGAATTTGAATTCATTTTCAGTTAAAACAAAAAGTTAATTAATTGTTAATTAAATTTATTTTATGTATATTTTGAAGGTTTTTAATCATTCAAACAAACATTTTCATATGAATATGTATACCTAACGTAATTACTCTCCTAACAGATTACCTTACAAACAACTCTCTATCTACATCACCTTTGATAAGTAATTAAAGTTATTTGGACCACATAATATCTGATAAAGACATAATTCTAATAATGTGTTCTTCCAAATGAGATTTTTATTCTCACAACATTAATAATAAATAATGTTTCATATCAGAAAGATCTTAATTTAGTTCTCCCTACAAGATGGGAATATCAAAAAAAAATCTTCCTCAATAAACCAAGCGGTAATTTCTGTCTTTCTGGCATGATTTATGAATAACTGGGATGGCCCAGTTGATGTATTTTAAAAAATGAAAGATACATTTAAAAATATTTTATTATTAGGCGTGTCATTTTTGATATTTGTAAAATATTACTTTTTCTTAAAATGAATGTGAATGCGAATACGAATAAGTTCAAGATATTAGAATTAATGGGCTGTGTAAATAATTTGGTTTTATAAAGAAAAGTAGATTTATCTACATATTTGTGGCTTATCTTCCTTATATATTGTTTTTTGGGGTATTTTCGCCTTTTAGTACCCAATATTATATTATTTTTCTTATGTATACGTATATAATAACAATGCATTTTTGAAAATTTCTAGAAGTTTAATAATTATCTATTATCTTCTGATGGGAAAGGGTATGAGGAGTTATTTTTCATATTTTTCAGTCACTCAGAAGCCATCTTTTATTATCCTTAAGGTGTTTTACTCAGTGGCGAATCCAGGATTTTGCTGACGGGGGGAAGCGACTAAAAAAGTGACTTCTAAAAAGAAAAGAGCGTATCCCGGCTCTAAAAATCTTCTTACTCTCAAAAGTGACTTCAAATAAAAATTCAGACCCTTCACACCGCCCTACAATTTTCAATGCTTACAGTAAAAAAACACCCATTTGGCAAGGCTGATGACGAAACATTAAAATTTCTAAAATGTTTTAATTGTATTAGGTTTTTAAAGCCTATAAGTCCCTAAAACCGTAATAAAAAATCCAGGTCCGTATTTCAAAAAATTGACTTGATGGTGGTATCCAAAGAACGAAACGTCGCATTTAAAAATTAAAAAGGCCATATTGTAGATCATAAAAAACGACTATGAAAAAGTGTTTCTGGTTTTTTTCCAAAGTCAAAAATAAAGGCGCAAAAAATTTAAAACTAAAACTGAAAATTTCGGTTTTTTTCGGATATCTCCGAAGGCATTCGAAATATTTAGAATTTTCTTTTACCAAATTATTAAACCCCAAAATACGCAACTTTGCCTCAATTTAACCATCTTCGTATCACTTACTGTTTTCGAGATCCCCATGCACGCACGAGAATTTGTAGCACCCTGTATATTGTGGTGATTAATTGACAACGATAAATAGTATAATTATTTTTTACAGTGCATAGTGCCAATTATTTTAATATAAAATCGCTAATGAAGCATAAAAAATACGAGTAGGTGTACGTATAAGACACGCTATTATCTTAAAAACGTAACACAGGAGCCTTATTAATAAGAAAGATAAAGTTCACAGATACAGACCTACACCACCCAGTCTAACGTTACAAAAATGTGGTGTTGTAGCCCAGAATTATGTCGAAGGCGTGAACGCATTAGGTGGTCCGCTACAATACCTAATTATAAGACTTAAAAATAAATCTAATTTCCTCTTTAGACACGTTTAGAAACAGACAGGCTGGATTATTTTAAAATTACACGTTTAATCGCTCCAGTAGGCTATAATAGCATAACTTTTAATTTATAGAGTATAATTATACTGTGGATAAAGTAAATGTTTTATATTTACTGTGTTTCCTATGGGCTTGATTAACATGAATTTACTTATGGTATAACGTCTATGTTTATACAAAGTTCCTGAATAGAATTATTTTTAAAAAAGTATAGGTAATTTAAGTAATTATAAATCAGGCGTATAGTAAGACAGTTAAACAATAAAAATTATGTTTAGCAATTATAATTATTTACGGTTTTTATTAGTTTGTGCAGCAAGAGTGGATATGATATCTACATCTTACGAGGAAGTAAACAAGAGCAAATTTCCGAGTGTGATATGGACAATCCACTCAAGTTGAGTAGTATATTTTTTCTACGACCAAACTTACGAACCTTATGCTAAAAAATTTAAAAAAAGTTTGCAGGCTGCCGAAATTATAGTAAAATCAACTCAATAATAATGCTATATAATAGTAGTTTGTACAACAAGAGTGGATATGATGTCCATATCGCACGAGGAAGTAAATTAAGCACGACGCCGTAGGCGGAGTGCTCAAACTTCCGAGCTCTATATGGACAATCCACTCGAGTTGAACAGTATAGTTTTGCTACGACTTAACTTCCGAACTTCATGCTAAGAATTTTAAAAAATTATTTAAATTAGGCAACATAACATCTTTTAAGTTGGCCATGAACTTGTGAGAACGGTAATAAGAAACAATTGAACAAAAATTCATTTTTATGGCAAACCCCATTGACCAAATTACACTGTAACATATTCATCGATTTGGGGAAGTTCTTATATTTATACAAACTCACTTTTAAATATATCTATCTTCTCACATTCAACTTTTTGCAGAATAATAGACAAAAAGCGATATATGTATTAATAAAAACGAACAATTTATTTTCTCAACCAGGTAATTTGATCAATATTGTTTTACTGAAATGCACAGAAGAAAAATAGGTTTGTCGGGTTTATTTCTGCTTGCGTAAAGAATTATAACTCTAAAAGTACAACAAAATAGCTGTAGAATTCGTTTCAAACAGTTAAAAATGGATTTTGTGCATTAATATAAATTTTTAACGTTCGCTATGGTCAAATTTAACCATTTAAGGAAGAATTACCAGTTAATTTTCTATGTTTGTTGCGTATAATAAAAGTTTTAAGATCAATTGGGGTTTGATCCCCGTTGAAAATATAATGGAAAATATCCCCGTGCACAAATATTTATAATAATATAGATTATTTATATGGAAAAAATTACCGAGGTTAATAAGAAAACGTTCATTTGGTAGGTATATAGTACAATTTATGTAAAGCTTGTAGAAATGAGTGGAAATAAAGATATTTTTGAAATAAGAAAGTGCGTCTGTGTGCAAATCTTTAGTTCGGCAGAAAATAACAATAATTTGGTAGAAATATATTTTGATATTAATTTTGTTATTATACCTTCAATTTTTGCACCATTTTGTGTACTCTTTAGGAAAATATTGTGTATACACATAGACTCTGGGATAAATGTTTTGATTTAAATTTAAAAAGAACAAATTTCATCTGACAGATTTGCATATTTTTAAAGCATATTGTTAACCTAACTTCTCTCAACTGTCAGAAAACGAATTTACAACATGTAAATTGGGCTTCCCTGTAATTGACTACTGTGATTGGTCAGTTTCATAACCTAACTAGGATGAATATAAAATTTTGGCGCACAGTTAACTGGAATAGCCTACTTTACCCGCCACTAAAGTGTAAAGGAAACAGCAAATTTCCATGTGGGAGTAGAAAAAATTGATTTTCTATACATATTCAGCAGGTTGCAATATTGATAAGACTATTATAGATGCATATATATTTTGTTGAACAAATTAATAAACTATTGTACCATATACACATAAATTATATAAATTAGTGCCTTGAAGAAAAAGGCTTGGCCTCAGTAAATACAATAAACTATGATTGGTCAGTACTTTATAAGAACACCACAGAGAGATCTAATTTTTATAACAATGTTATCAACTAATAGCAAATTTCCGTATTCGCGAGAACAAAGCACAGAGGAAGGTTTGGTCGGCACTCCGCTTCTTCCACATCTGTCTTAAATACAATGCCGTGATTTAAGTGGCTAAAAGCAGCGACCAGCGCGGTGTTGGGTATCGTCGGTTGTTTCTAGTTTATAGCGAGTTCGAAAACAATAACAATATAGTGCGTGAGTCTGATTTTGGTTTTGGGACAACAACAATTATTTAACTGTGAACTATGGAAGTGGTCTTTAATTTAATTAATGTGTAGAGATTTTTTAAAGATCGAATTAAATAGAAAAGGTAGACTATACCAGATATTATTATTGAAAAATCTGGTATAAGTGGAGCAAATTTAATAGAGACATTTAACATGTAACAAAAAAAGATACTTTATACTGTTTTCCCTGTTTACTTTTTGGTGGCAATAAAGCTAGGACGGAATTGATCTAGAGCACTCGAGTTTGAAGACAAAAAGAAACAAAAACTTTAAAAGCCATCTTCATAATTGTTAATAAAAGTTAATCTTCGAAATAAACAATTTTAATGACAAAGTGATTACAAAATTTGCGAACAGAAAAAAACGTATGATAGACTTAATTTATAACAAATTTTTTGTGCAAAGAGAACCCATAAATGTTTACCAGAAACCGCAGGTGCTTATTTAGTATAAGTAAGTTTCATTGACAAATTTAAACTGTTTTTAAATTGGTAGAATAGGAAATATTTTTCTGTATTCGAAAAAAAATCAAATTGCCCATTACGAAATAATCAAAATTTAGGTATTTAATTAGAATTTATGATGACAGGTTAAGGGATATAGTTTTATAAAATGCATTAATCAGGGACAAGCGGAAAAATTTTAAAGCTCACTGCTAGGCAGTGGCGTGCATACAATATAGGCAAAAAGCATTGCCTACCCTGGGAACAATAAAACAAACAAACAATTTTTTTTTATATATTAGGTTTTATCCGTGTAATCCAACATTGGCAATTTATCTCTACATTAATATAGTAAATAATAATATAGGACCGAAAAATTAACCTTATATAATTTCCACGAACGCATTCCGGAAGACCGTTTTAAAAGTAAAGATACCGCTGTATATTAATGTCTTATGCAAAAGCAAAAGCACTGCTTATGTACGAGTGGAAGCAAGCGAGAGAGCCGGTCGGCAGTAGAGTAGGTAGAGATGTAACAAATAAACCCGTCGCAACCTTCGACCTTCCTCCATCTATCAGTCCGCGCCAAGAAAGCACGCGTTTGGTAAGTGAATTGGTGCCAATCTTCAAGACTTACCGTAGTTTGGAAAATACTTCGCTTTCTCAATATAAAATATGAAACACGCCTCTATAAGTTTTATTATTAATTAGTTTAGTTGGGATATTTTTAACGGGATAAAATAAGAAGCACTTTTGTGACAATTTAATATAATTTTTGCTGATAGGCCCATAAGTAACCTTATCATCATATTTCACATAATAATTGACCTAGTTTTTGGCAACATTGGTTCAATCAGGTGTATGATTTTTAATTTATAATTAGTGTTTTCGCCTTTTGCTTGACTTCGCGCCGTTGGGTTTCGGAAAAAAAAAATATAGTGGCGTTAATTGTTACTATTACGGCTAGCAGAGTGTCTGCAGAACGATATTTTTCTGGCTTAAAAATAATTCATATACTTATTAACAATCTCTCTGGAGAGCGACCTTTTGAAGAATTTAAAACGCAAAATCAATTTTTATGACGTTGTTTTAAAATAATTATTACGTAAACGCCGTGTTGAACTAATTTACAAATAATGTCGTTTTATTCTTTTTCTGTCAGTGTTCTTTCCACAAACTCAAAAACAAGGCTTTTGCGACAAAATTTGAAATTTAGATACTTAAGGGTAAATTTTTTTAAATGCAATTTTTGCCTACCCTGGTTAAAACAGCATTGCACGCTACTGCTGCTAGGTAGTTTTTTCTTACCTTACGTTATGCCTAGAATTATTCATTGAGAACCCTTGCAACTGATCAAACAAAACTAATATAAAAGACTGATATCCCCGACAACACTTTAGTAAGATCCTTTCTATAAATAAACATGCCCGAGCAATGAAAAGAGTAGAGAGAGTGCTCTCCTAAAGTTAATTAGGCTGTGGTGAAGTGGGTCATCAGGCAAAAGACGTTGCACGAGCCCTTTAAGAGGATCCTTTTTGTGCCCTTCAATAGCCATATGCTTCCCGAATGCCCTTTCAAGAAATTGATCCCCTAAAACGTTTCTTTGGAAAGGTTACTTTGGTTTTATATGCATAAAAGGGCCAGTTCGATGTCCATAAATCATCTCTTCTTGACAGAAATTATCTATATTTTTATTGGAAATGTGCTTATAAATGAATTTAAGTATAATGGTATTCGGGTGTTTTTCGGGTGGGGCAAAACCAGAAAATATGCATGTCGTATGTATATTATGCTAATTTTATTTTTCCTCAACACAAAACTACCGTGTTTTCAAGAAGTTTTATTTTTCAATCCGATTCATATTTTTTTCTTCTTTTCTTTATTGTATGAATTTTGTGTATTTAAATAATATATATTAATTTTATATACTATATATATTTTGTTTATTAAATACGTATTTTTATTTAAAAATATCATTTTGTCTTCGTGTATAAAACATATTTTTTTCCATATAGTATCCACAGTGGTTCTTAACTCGTGAGTCATTGTTCAACGTTTAAGCGTGATTTACAACTCCCCATCTTTATTTTTTATAATAATAAAGGTGAATAAAAACATTACCCAACGTCTTCCGGACACTATTCTATAGCGTAATACGTCATTGCCAATGAAATCTGCTATAGTCTATTTCAGAAAGGTGGAGAGTAATAAAATGGGAAATTCCGTCCAGATCGGGTAAATTTTCTGCATTAAATTATTTATGATAACTAACTCAAGAAAAAAAATAATTTGACAAAGAAGGAACTATTAGCTATAGCAAGTTCACACAAACATCGTTTTATGAAATATGCCGTACAAGATATAGCTGAAAAACATAGTGTAACTGTGCTGCGTACACCGCCATATCGTTGCGGACTAAATCCTATAGAACTGATATGGGCGCAAGTGAAAGGATTTGTAGCAAGACACAACACGACATTCAAAATGAAAGACGTTAAGCTACTGTTTGATCAAGCCATTAGGGAAGTGACACCAGAGAACTGGCGAAAAGCAGTCTATCATGTCATTAAAGAAGAGGAGAAAATGTGGCGTCTTGACCACCTGATCGATCGGACCGTCGACCCGTTAACTATAACGTAAACAGGAGATGACAGTTCCTCACATGACGAAGAATATTATGATTTTTTATAATTCAATTTCTGTATAATGGATTTTTTGTATTTTGTATTTTCTTTATAATGTTTAATAAAAAATAATGCACGCCTTAGTCACACCATTTTCAGTGTGTGGATAACAATAGGCAAAACCCATAAATTGACTCAAATTTTGCCTTGAAATCAATGCCAAATTATGAAAGTGGCTTAAATATTCGTTGGGTCACTCTGTAGTCCCTTTGCATATCTAATGAGCTTTTATTACTCAACACTACACCTTTCTAAAATATACTATGGATAGAAGAAAAGTTGTAAGGAAGAGTTGCAGACAGAATTGAATATCTTTTGAAGTTTGTCCATTGACTTTTGACGTCATCGTTTTTTTTTATTGTCATTTGGACTTTATTTATTCGTAAAAATAGTTCTTTTCGGCGCTTTTATTATCGTTATCTTGTTGCCGGTAAGTAGTTATTGATACGTATTTATTTATTGTAAAAACTCTTAATTGTATGTCGCGAAAAATATTGCGGCGGTGGCTAAAGTTTACTAAATGAAGATATGCTAAGAAATAAATTATTCATATATACTACTTTGTTGATAAAAACATTGTGCAAAGTGCTTTTGAACGACCTATTAATTGTCTGGATAACATTGGTTTTGTACTAGACTTAAATTTTTGAATCAAAACTTTAAACAACTTTTAGGAACCCGTACATCGGAACATTAGGCACATTCATTATAATATTTATGAAATTAGACTTTGTTTTGACCAAATTTCTTTAATTTAATTCACCAAGGATATTGTAGCGCAAATATGGACATTTTTGTGCTTTTAGTATGAAGAACAGTTTAGAAATTATTTAAGGTCATTTTAAATTATACAAAGTCATCCCTCCTATAATGTCAACATTTATTTCTTCTGTGGTATCGTGAAGTGCCGTTTATGGAAGAAAAATGAGTGAAAACGATAAAATGTTACCACTATTATTATTCAAGCCAAGGCGTCAGAGGCCATAGCCAAACTAGTAATATCACAATCCTAACAAATTGTAATGATTTAACTTAGTTAATTGAAAAATGACATTTTTAGACTGCTTTTGCTATTAAAATATCATTTTTTTGCGGTTAAAGTCCATTATTTTGAGTAGATTAAATGCAGATTTGACATGAGCTATAGAAAAAAGTTATTATTGTATGTATATTTAAGTTTTGCATAGGCAATAATAGTAGCCTAAACATATATTATCACAATACGTATCTTTAAGAATTTCCTATTCTTTTCAATGCATTAATGTGAATCTCCTATAGCACTAAATCCTTCCTTAATTGGACAACAAAAGGCTCTTTAACCGGAATGTTTGTAAATGATTTTATCAGCTTTAATCGATTTGATTCAACTAAGTACTTTGATCGACCACAAAAAGTTACCGTAAAGCTGAAGAAAACCAAGTGGATGACATGCAGATTGGGTTAACATGAAACTTATTTGAGCAAAATCCAGTGACGGAGATAATTTACATTTTTTTGAGTTCATCGCCGGTCTTAGGGTAAACCCACTTTTTCTTCTTGGCTATCACTGATTTCAGAAATTCATGAAATTGGGTCATAGAGTTTACTTCAGTTTTAGGGTTTTTAAGAGACGCATTCTTAAACTGTGTTTTTCACGAATGAATATTCAGATTTAACTTTAATATTCAAAATATACAGTTATTTACGCCAGTATAACTATCTATAAATAATTTTCTTTTAATGCGTAAGAAAAAAATCTATTACTTAACAAGTGATACTTTTCAAACGAGGAGATAATAGGATAGATAGTATAGAAATTATCCGAGTTTTAGAATAACCACTTTCACACGAGTAATGTGCAGTATTTTTCCTACGGCCACAAAGAATTATTAAAAAAACCTTTGATTTGTGAAAAAAATATTTCAACACTAGTGTTGAAATAAGCATACTTAGGATTATGTTCCACTTAATATCTGGTTTCATAGTTTATCTATAGGCTTTTCCTTTATTTGTAGTTTAACTTTTTCATTTTTTCATATTTTATATATCATAGGAAGACCTAATCCTGGATTGACTTCTAGATTAACCAAAATGAAAAATTTTAAATTTATTATGCATTGTTATGCATACATTTATCCGTCCAATAAAGAAAATTTCAATTTAAATAATTCTAAAAATCATTTAATGTTTTTATAAAAAAAAGTCAAATGCCAGGAGGATTTGAACCTGTGACCTTGCAGTCTGTAGGTTAGAGCTCTATTTTCTACGCTATCGCTACCGATAAAGATTTATTGTTTAATACATGACACTCTCTTCAGTGCAATTTGTTTTTTTTTGGTAATAGATTTTCCAGCATATTATTAACATTTTTTATAATTTCAGATGGCGCATTTTCACACTCTAATTCTGAATCACTTGACAAATTAGTACATGATAAATAAGTTAAACACTTTTCAATTACTGCTTTCTAAAATTGTTCTTAGTAATAAATAGGGGTTGTCGGTCAACTAGTGTGCCTTGTTGTATTTCAACACTAGTACTAAAATATTTTTTTCAACACGCGTGTGATATACGGCGCTTTCTAGTTAACTTAACCGTGCTTTTTTCCTCATTTTCATAGATGGTCGTAGGAAAAATAAAATTAGCGACTAGCCGACAAAACCTTGCATCTGTCTCCTGCATTAAAGTACACAGAAATGCCAAAACAATGGATTTTCTGAGGCAAAGGTTGATAATGACGGCCGTGTCGTGCTTATTGAAACTCAACGGAAAGCTACAACCTGAAAACAACTCTGTTTTGACGTTCTTGTGTATTTTAATGCAGAAGAAAGATGCACGGCTTTGTCCGTTTTATTTCTTTATTATTACTAAAAACTAAACTTCTACTACTACAACAAACAATGTTTAAACTTTAGCCATTCAGTAATTTTAAATCTGTTTATACTGTTTAAATATTTATCTTAACTCTAATAACACGCAAGTAGAATATAGAAAATTGACTCCAGAATTTCTCGATAAAAAAATGTTTTAATTGGTTCCTTTGATAACGTCAAATATGGTTCTTTCAGAGAGGATTATCACATGTTAAATTTCTCCAAAGATTTTAAATCTTATGCGGGTTAGTGCTTCGCAGCTATAGCATATTTCACGTAAGCTTCGTGGGGAAAAGCCTTATTCAGAATTGGAAATTTTAAATCACAAGTTGGTCAACGTGTTTGACAAGAGAAACGTCACAGCATTAAAAAGATACGTGAAATATATTGTATTTGATCTGCGAGGCGGTTTCGTCCTCTTCGCCACAAAGTCGGGATTCAATGGGCCTATTGTAGATTCCTAATCGGTGTAGGTATTTTTTTAGGTTAATAGGCAATTCACTTATGTTATTTAAGTAATCATTAAGGTTAGCATGCTAGTAATAATTTCTCTGAGGAGTTTCCTATTGTCCCCTAGCATATGTTAGACCAGAGGTTCTGCTCCATCAAGATAGGTGTTGTTGTTGTGCCCATGTATCTACTGTTGTCCTAGTTTTCTGTTTTTAAGTTCCCAGTGTTGGTTCTAAGCAAATCTGACTGTCGCCAGTTCATCTGCTTTTTCATTACCCGCTACCCCAAATGACCAGGATTCCATGTAGTATAGGAGTTCAACTTAGTTGTTCCTGGCTAGTAGGTCTTTCAGGTCGTTTAGGCACTCATTGTAATTTTCGTTCGGGTTTGTTCTAAATCGGTGGTAGTTTAAATCCTTAAGGGCAGCTGATTGTTCGACAGGATGCGTATCTTTTGATCGTGGTGCCCTCCCCCCCGCACGTCTTGTGTTTTGTGAATTTAAGCTTGGTACTGAATAGAACTAACTAACCTTATGTCGCCGTTTATGACTGCCTGTAGTAGTTTTCTGCCAATTAAACACACCAACGCGACGAGAACTTGGTAGACACGCAATATCCTGATCGTTTAAGTAAAACCGCTTACTCGAAACAATTGGCAATTGTTCTACCGTAAAAATTGTACTAAAAATCCGCATAACAACTCTTTAATCACGTTTAACCCGTAAATTGTCACTGCGATTTCTGTAAAATGGTGCCGATGAAATCGGAATAAGAGATGAGTGGCAAAATTAACGGGGCTGTAAACAATAACGTTAAACCAGAAAATATTGATGAGTGCTTGTAATTGAAATTATTTAAATGAATAAATGTAGCTAGTAGTATTCTTACACTTAAGTTTATTCCAAAATGTAATTGGCAAATGAGTGAATCAATTAGAAGAAAATGTACTAAACATTAAAACATGTAATAAGTGGTTTAAAATCTCTAACTCTAGTAAATATATAACATTAAATTTGATAGGAAAGAAGGTTTTTTAGCGGCAGGTGGACAAAGTAGTGCATCTATCTTTTGCCTTGAGTACACAGGGACGCCAAAGATAATGGGTTCCGTGGGACACAGGTAGACAATGACAGGCTGTTTCGTTCTTATTAGAACTCGTCAGAAAGCCATAACCTGTAAGCGACCCCCAGTACAGCGAGACTATGCTTTCAAGGCATTTTTAAGAAATAAAAACGCGATGAAAACCCAGTAACGCCATCTATAGGAATCAACTCAATGCAAAAGATAGTCGTGACGAAGCAACAATAAACCAAATACGTTAGGCCAACACACCAGTATAGGCAACATTTATCGCATCCCCCAATTTTTCTACGGATTTGTAGATTCAAATAAATTCGCGCTACAGTATACCCACTGTGCGCTGCCAACCCGTAATACAATGCCGTGTTTTTAAAATAAATTAGTAGAGTTAAGTGTCCGTATAATTAAATAGAAAAGAAGGTTTTTTAGCGGCAGGCGGACAAACCAGTGCATCTATCTTTTGCATTGAGTACACAGGGACGCCAAAGGTAATGGGTTCCCTGGGGCACAGGTAGACAATGACAGGCTGTTTCGTTCTTATTAAAACTCATCAGAAAGCCATAACCTGTAGGCGACCCCCAGTACAGCGAGACTATGCTTTCAAGGCATTTTTAAGAAATAAAAACGCGATGAAAACCCAGTAACGCCATCTATAGGAATCAACTCAATCCAAAAGATAGTCGTGACGAAGCAACAATAAACCAAATACGTTAGGCCAACACACCAGTATAGGCAACATTTATCGCATCCCCCAATTTTTCTACGGATTTGTAGATTCAAATAAGTTCGCGCTGCAGTATACCCACTGTGCGCTGCCAACCCGTAATACAATGCCGTGTTTTTAAAATAAAGTAGTAGAGTTTAGTATCCGTATAATTAAATAGAAAAGAAGGTTTTTTAGCGGCAGGTGGATAAAGTAGTGCATCTATCTTTTTCATTGAGTACACAGGGACGCCAAAGGTAATGGATTCCCTGGGGCACAGGTAGTCAATGACAGGCTGTCCCTGTGCCCCAGGGAACCCATTACCTTTGGCGTCCCTGTGTACTCAATGCAAAAAATAGATGCACTACTTTGTCCGCCTGCCGCTAAAAAACCTTCTTTCCTATTTAATTATACGGACACTAAACTCTACTACTTTATATTAAATTTGATATAATAGATATTTATATTAAAATTATCACAATTGAGAGAAATTTGGAAAGAGAGTAACGAAACTAATACTTCCGAATTAGCACATCAATTTTAATTAGTGAATATTAGTAGTATAAGTAACAATAAAAGGCATTGCATTTACTACAAAATATATTATTAAATAAAATATCATTAATGTTGTTTTTAGTAGTACAAAATCTGAACTTACAAAGCCTAAAAATTGCTATAAAATCATTTAAGATCGTATTTAGTGAACGAGATGTGTGGAATAAAAATTACTGATCCCACGCTAATCCGTAGGTTCCGTTTCTTCTGCCAACCCGAGCAGCAACAACAAAAAAGACCCTCGCAGTATTCCAAGGCAGTAATTTACGCCATCCTATCATCCTTTAGACTTGGACCATTAAATTGCATCAAGATGACATCTAGGTTGGTATGGAAATATCAAAAGGGCAAAAGATACCAAAGAAACACGGCAATGGGTACTGGGACATCAAGGTATCACAGGAAACGAAAAAGCCGATAAACTTGCAAGAATGGTTCCGCAAAAAACACTGGTAGGTCCAGAACTGGTACTCAGAGTCCCAAGGTGCGCAGTATTAGACGCCACAAACTGATACATCTTAGTAAACACAAAATCTACTTGAGCAACAGACAGGGATTCTACTACAGTAAATCTTTCATTGGGGACACAGACCTACCAGGTATATTCTTTAAATTCAAATATATTGCCGATGGATTTAATTGAAAATATTTCTGATCGTGTGAGCAAGCGACAGAGTCTCATTACAGGAGAAATAGAACATTTTCTCTTAGTCGCTGCGATTGATTAGTCACAAGCATATGTACTGGAAAAACCGGGAAAAACATTAAAAGTTTTTGAAAGTAGTTCATGTTCAGTGGCGATACTATGAATTAAGTGGTGAAAGACCGAAGCTTTTCATTTAATAAAAATTTATTTTTTTTGCTTATTCCAACGTAGAAATCGATGGAAAATAACGTCTGCATAAGAGGTCTCTAATATTCATGCACCGATAGAAATTTAACGTGCACCTAACTTCGTGTTGTGTATTGATGAAGAACAATGAGCAAGCTTTCCATTAGATGAAAAATACCTTCATATGTAAAAGTTGGTATGGTGTCAAAATAAATAAGGTATTTAGCCTTAAAAGGCTAACAAGGAGAATTTGCCTTACAAAACATTATCTAGGAAATTTTAGTATAGGTAAACTTGACGGACAAAAACCGCATTTTACCGAGGATAATTTAATATTATCTAAAAATTTAAGGTAAATTTTTTAATTTTTAGTATTGTATATTATGTAATATGTAAATCAGCGATCGTTGACTATTGATCAAATAGATTAATGGAGAAGCTGATTTTGCTATAATGAATGGAGACAGAAGCCACGATGCTTAAGTGGCGTTGCCTGCAGAAACATCAATTAGTTGCGTTGAAAATTCCATAGTCCATAAAGAAAAACTTAACAAACGCAGAACTTTAATAGTATATTTATTATTGCCATTATTTTGATATAAAAAATTTCAATTACAATGCAACTTAAAGCTATAGCTAAGAAAAGGACAATGATTAAAAACGGGATTAAGTTTACAATATTTGTAAATTGACATTATTAACGCACAAGATTTAAAAGACAAAGACACATGTTTTGCATGTCTGAAACGTATATTTTATAATTTAGCTACACTTTTATAGCCCACACGTCTTAAATCCCTCGTCGCTTCGCTCCGCGTGATATATACTCGACACTCGGGCAATAATGATAGCTGTCTAAACCTTGATCAATAATAAACTATTCTTATATTGTAAATAGTTTACTTCAAATGCTAGCAGTTAATGGGACCAATGAGCTCGTAATTTTACATTGAAAATGGAATGCTCCAGGCAAATTAAATTTTGTATGTAACATACAAATTTAAAGAGAAATTAAATTAACAAAGTCATTATATACCTCTGGTTTTTGTTTTTGCACTAAGCGCCATTTTAATGTAAATTCGGCGGGAATATTTAGTATAGTTTTGCGTGTACACGGAAGTTAGTTTTGTTCTGGTTTTATTGTTTGTGCCGTGGTTGTTTAGTTGAGTTAAAACGCGGTATTGTTTTGCTTTCATATGGTAATGTTCTCATAGAAAACTTAAATGTATTATTGTATTCAGGCGACTTTAAAAAGAATAAATATTAACAAAAATGCAAACAATTATGAAGTATCGGTATATGGGTTTTTCAGTTCAAAAAGCCAAAAGGGATTGTCGAGTTTTAAATTTTTACTCATTGGCAACCTTAATAAGAGTCTTTGTATGAGCTTAATAAAAGTTTCTATTAGGCATTTCTCACACGGGGAAACTTTAAAGAAATTGTAGTAGTATGGAGCTAGGAGACTGGGTGATCAGACTACTCGAGTTGCCCCTCATCCTCACACGGCCGAAACTATAGTAATGTAGTCGCGAGCCGTACATTCATGATTTTCAGCTTAAAAATACGCTCCATATTTTGCGTCACTCAAGAGACTGGAGTAGCGTGGCGATTAGCATGCCTAGTCGCGGCTACCATGTCTCCCAGTCACCCCAACTTAGGTAGCGTCGTGTGAGTACCACCATTCAAATGTACATGCTGGGTGACCTAATCGCCCAGTCTCCTAGAAACCAAGCTACTACAGTTTCTTTTAAGTTTCCCCGTGTGATGACTGCCTTAGTTTTCACTGGAAGGTCCACCGCTCATTTTACTTAATTGCTTGATCCGAATAAAATAAGTGTAGCGACACAGCGATATGCATTTACATCAGTTGACAATGCGAACAGCCCTACAAATAAGTCGTTTGACAGTGAATCAAGTATGTATGTAAGATAAATAAAAAAGATTGGGGATACGTAGTAGTATGTCCGAAATTTAGTAGGTTTAAGAATACAGGGAAGAGTGTAAAAGGTATCATCTCCCAACTCACCCCATTCACGCCGGTAACCAGGTCGGACATCTCGTGGGGTGCGGAAGAAGGTACACACTCCCCAATCGGTAGGTCGTGCAATGGTAATAAACCGAGGGTTGATAGCTCTTGGGGGGTGTCGCATGACTGAGAAACGTGGTTCGGAACCCACGTTAAGCTGTAGGTCCCCTCGGGAATGGCCCTGGCAGCGAACGAAAAGGAAAAAGCTTAATTCGAAGGAATGGCAAGAAATGAGAATGACAAAGATCTTCATTCAATTATAATTTGGAGTAACAATCAAACAGATTGATTATTTGAACATCAGGGTGATCCCTAATTAAAAAGAAATTAAAGGTATTTCGAGGGAACTTATAAGGCCAAATATATTTTTCCTACTATACCGAGTGTCCCAAATAAATGACAAAGTAAATTATTTATTATCAATATTTAAAATATGTTTGGTAACTGCTGTTTTAGATTTAAAAGTGTTCATACAAAATCAAAATCCGGTCAATGGAAAAAAATAATATAATCAAGTAATCATGTATGCACCTTTAGTTTCCCAGATACAAGATACCACCAACTTAGGTGAAACAACATGTTTTAAAATTATAATAATGGTTTTAATCATTTTCATCATGAACAAAATATTTTTTTATTACAGGGAAACGGTCTAAAAATTTATAGCTTTTACATCAATGAAATTTAAATTTAAAATAATAAAAGCAGGAGTTTAACGATTCATAAAGTGCAATAACCACCACGCTTACGAAGTTGTCGAAGATGGTGCTTGAATATTAATTTGAAGCATCCTCTGTATGTTGTCTACGCACTCATCAACTCGTATGTTTTGTTTATTAAAATAGTAATAAACACTTAAATTTCCTGATGTTTGTAGCTGTAATTTAAAGTTATTAAAAAATGCTTAGCGGCTTGTAGATAGCGCTTTTTAAGATTAGAAAAAATCTTTCTAAGGAAACTGAATCCAAAACATCTTGCTTGTCGGATGGACCTGCTAACCAGTGCACTACAGACTAAATTTTTCTCTTCTTCGAACTTCGAACTTCGAATACATAATTTTTATGTTAATTATAATATACAGTTGGAAATCTTTGGCGATTTCAAAACGGCGAAGGTATTTTCAAAAAAACTGGACTTATTCCTATTATTACCATTGATCACTAGGATCTATTTTATTTTTCATCTGGCTGCGTAGTCATATACAGGGTGGTTTAAACCTAACTTATTATATAAAAATATGTAACTCCTTGAGTGTCGACCCCAGTAGAGGTTAAAAAGTAGTGATTATTTCTACAGATAATTGTGTACTCTAAATAAAGGACTGTAAGCAGTTTATAACCATTTTTTATTCCTCCGAATAAAACTGGATTTATAAACTCTTGCAGGTGTTGTCGTTGACTCCAGCGTTTATCGTTAATTAAATTTTCGAGTAAAATTCTGTAGGTATTAAGAATATGAAAATTTTCTATTTTTATCTGTACTTTGCTCCAAATGCTTAATAAGACTTGCTCCGCAATATGTTAGTGTCAATGACTATCTAAATAAGCCATCAAAACCGAGCTGGAGTGTTAAAAGCCAAGATTCTTTATCTATTAGCAACAATTAGAGGTTAAGTTGGGTTAATGTTATGTTTTGAACTATAACACAACATAATGTCAGTATGAGGAAACATATTTAGACTATGACATAAATTTAATTAAAGTGAAGTAAAATTGAACATAAATATCAAGTGTGTAACATTCATTGTTTATCTTATAGTAAAAGGTATCTATCTTGACAGGATAATAATTAAATTAAAATTCTAAGTCGATTAAGTCACACAAATATAACGGTATTGTTTACATTTTTTTCTTCTGTTTAAAAACTCCAATACAAAATGCGCCCTCTTTGTGAACTATTGCAGACCCTATACGACCAATATTACTGACAGTCCTGAATGATCAACCCCATCAATGTATTTATATATACAGGGTGCTACAAATTCGTGTGCGTACAAGGGGATCTCGAAAACTGTAAGAGATACGAAGATGGTTAAATTGAGGCAAAGTTGCGTATTTTGGGGCTTAATAATTTGGTGAAAGAAAATTGCAAATTGTCCGAGTACTTTCGGAGATATCCGAAAAAAACCATAATTGTTTAGTTTCGGTTTTTAATTTTTTTCGCCTTCATTTTTGACTGTGACGTGTGAAATGAATTCGGCTATTACAGAATAGTGGTTATATTTAACTTCATACCCTTTATTGCGAGCCTAACCATACAGGCATTTGCTTAAAAAAAGGGAAATAATTTACATCATTCCGGAAAACACAAAAAAAACTATTAAATAAAAAAAGGTACCGAAGTTTTGGATTTTTTAAGGAATCATGTATTTATTTGTTACCAAACTTATTCCAGGTTAAAGATTCACTCGACGAAACTTAAAACTGCAAATCCATTGCATGATGAATACAGTGTCAAAAGGAGGGTATTTTAATATTTCTTGAAATTCTAATTTGGAGAAAATCGGTTACAGCGGCAGGCAAAATAATGTTTCTATGGAATACCATTAAAAAAACCTAAGCTTAAATTAATATAACGCTATATAAGCTATCCACAGAACCTAATTCGATTTAATCATTTAATATAGCAATGTAGATACAGTAAACAGCCATCCAGCAGAGATGCCATTATAAATTGACAAATTATATTCAGTTAAATGGTTACCTCATGCCATGTCAAGAATTGTTCAGTCGCGAACGGAAGCTGTCGCATGTCGGCTGGACATGAACAATACCATTTAATAATAATTGAAGCATTTACTCGAAATAACAAGATTTCTGTTAGATATACTTATCTTTTTCTAAATTTATGATTGCGTTTTTGTTTGTATTTACTCCGACTACTACGCAAAGGATAAGTAATTTGAATCTGTAAATTGAATAAAATTATTTATTTTTTTGCTTACTTAACCCGTAACCCGTACAGAGTCACTTTTAGGACATAAGTCTTACTGTGGGGTCTGTGAGACACCTAGCCATATATACATATATACATTTTTGTAAGCGTGTGAAAATGGTCAGGCTATAAATATACATATATTAATAGTTAGCTTACAAAAATATTTTATAAAATAAAGTCATATTTTCCCGAAAATATTTATTTAATTTTTAAAAAGCAAAAAGTAGTAAATTTTTAAAATTTACATTTTTTTCTTTCAAAATGTAACATAAACATGTCAAACAATTTTTGCCTGTAAAGAAAATGAACAACAGTAAAACGAAAAAATATTCATAAATTTTTATCAAGAATTACAAAAATAACAAGCTTTATTTTAGAGGCAATTTTTACACTCTTTACATAGTAAAGGTGCACTCTAAACATATTAGGTTTTTACACAATATAACACATAAGTACTGGGTTCTACGTTTAAGTCTTTTGGGACACAGTCTCTTCAAACTGTTTGTCACCATACCGAACACGTTTGGCCGGCCCCGGAGCAAAATCCATTATAAACGTTTTTTTTAAAGTTACTTAACCCGTACCAAGGAGTCTCACAGACATTTCCGTACTTTAACCCGAAATATCTTACGAGTATGTTCACCTATTTTGCTCAAAATTTTCAAGCACATTGCTGTCTGCCCTACTTAAAAGTAGATGAAAGGGCAGAATGCTATAAGAAAATGTTGAGGAGCAGCTGAGCGGTATTTGTTGACAAGTGTCTCCCAGACCTCATGATACGGGTTACGGTTTAAATAGAATCTGACTCTCCTATATCTGCCTCTAAATTATCTGATACCTCTGGTTGGGTATATTTTCTTTATCTGAGCCAAATCCTCCCTGGTCCCAAAAGACCGCGCCCATGACTTTCCAGGTAAAATTAGGTAATAGTTCCGAATCGGTACAGAATCCTTATCATGAACAAAGTTATTTGCAACTTATTATTTGCCAGTTTTTACCAACCAATAAAATCCCGTTAAACGATATTTCAAAGGCAAATTTCTCTAAAACTACAAAAGCAATTTGGTAAAAACCTGTTACATATTGAGCGGCAATAACATTCTTTCTAACGAAGCAAAATTTGGGTTTCAGGACTCAGTGGTTGCTGAGATTTTAGCATCTGAAAAATCGATTAGCGGGATTTTGTTGGATGGCAAAACCTGACCACTAACTGAAATTAAATAATAATTTTAAGGGTTTGCATTGGCTTATATTTTCTTGCTGGAATTTTTTGCATGAAAATGACTTTTTCACACCTACACGGATACCACCTTTCCATTAGTAAAAACAGAAATTCAATATATTACATAGTTTTTTTTGTAATTCTGGTAAAAAAAACGCTATTTTACATTTACATGCAGTATCATAAAATAATTAAATGTGCTGAGTTGCCACACTGAACATTGTAGGCGCCGTATCTTTCTATACGTTGATGCTTTACGAATTGCCGCGATATATTCGCGGATAAACCAGCGAACTTTTAGAGCGTTTTCACACGGCACCATATATCGCGCGCGACAAATGGTCGCAATATTGCTTTTACACCAAATTATATGTTTTCTAATGAACCATTTTCACACACAAGCGATATTAGGGAACACGTAATTTGGTGTAAAGCAATATTGCGACCATTTATCGCGCGCGATATATGGTGCCGTGTGAAAACGCTCTTAGGGTATTTTTAGTTACACAGCAGGTTAAATAGCGCCATGCGAGGTTAGTGATTTTATGTGTTCATAGATGGTAGGTAGTGCAGGCAGTGTTGCCAATCCTCCTGAATTACCGGTAGATCTACCATTATTATTTATTGTTTCCCGATAAATTAAACTCAAAATGATGAAATAAAATTATATATAATCATATCTTTAACTTAAATATTAACCAAGATCGAGCATCGAATTTGGGATACACATTATATACAAGGTGATATAGAATTGATGCATTATTTTAATCCCGTAAATTGCAGAAAGTTTTAAATGTCGCGTCGCTAGAATTACCCAGAAAATTCACTATTTGTTTGATATTTAAATAATATATTGAAAAATAAAATGTCTAAAAATTATTAAGTGTGATACATGGTTGAAGTTAGAGCTTAAAGAGATATCAAAAAATAAATTAAAAAATGCAGGTCCGTATTTAAAAAATTAAAGTTAACAGTTCCACAAAAACAAGACGTTGTACCGACATTCTAAAAGCACTGTGGTATAAAGGTAAAAAAATTGCTGTTTGTATTTGGTTTGGGAGTAAAATTAGTTACATTAATTAAAAAAACAAAAACTCAAAATTTTGGTGTGTTTAGACTATTTCGAAAAGTAGAAAAGATAGCTCAAATTTTTTTTACGTATTACTGGGCACAAAATTCTGCAACTTTACCCCCATTTGACCGATGCTGTATCTCTTATAGTCTCCGCGATACCCATGATAAGCATAGAATATGGGTCACCCTGTATATTGAACATAATTTTTTTAAAATAAAAATAACGTTTTGACATTCGACTATCTGTAGAATGCAAATTTAAAATATCTTTAAAAATCCACTAATAAACATGGCCAGGATTCGGGCCAAGAGAACGCTATGTTTTATGTCAAATTTAATATATGTTGTATACAGGGTGATTCCTAAGTTGATTCTTCTGTTTTAGCTGTGTATAGAAGGCATTAAAATAAACAACATTTTCAAATACCTTTTTTCAAAAAACTTAAAAATAGGCGAGGTACAGAAGTAAAAAATCTAAGTGCGGGCCTGGTGATCAAAACGTAGCCTGCTATACTTTATGTTGTTTTTGTCTTATTAGTCATGCAATTTACGGGTCTGGTCGGTGATCAGTTATTTAATTGGCAATCCGCTGCGGTGTGTTTTTCTGAAGCAAGATAATTTTAAATCGGTGACACGTGAAAATGGTAAAATTTGAAAACAATGAACTAGTAGATTTTGTACTAATTTACGGTGAGTGTCTTCAAAGTGCGGCTGCTGCTTCGAGATTATACGCAGAACACTTTCCGTTGCGGGCTCATCCTACATCCAGAAGTTTGCTTAATATTATTCAACGGGCACGTTAGGCAGGACCGTATTTGATCCATAGTGTAATAAATGAATGTAAGTAGGTACCTTATTTTTGAGTTTTTAAAAGAAAGGTATTTGAAAATGTTGTTTTATTGAATGCCTTCTATATACAGATAAAAAAGAAGTATCAACTTAGGAATCACCCTGGATAGATATAATGTCGCATAGAGCCGGTAACCTTGAAGAAGTGTTTAAAATAATTGACGGGATGCTCTTAAGGTTATTTAAATAAAATTGTAGTCGAGAACGTACTAAAATTTATGGACACAGTTGCATTTTCATTAAAATTTATGCCTGTGAAATTACAGTCACCTAATGAAAAACTATAAAATCGATGAATAAAACTTAAATGATTATATTATTCCAAACAGTTTACAACTTCCTCAATAATATTTGCAACTGTTAGCGAATAATAAATTCTCCGGCCTGGGTAATAAATTAATCCGCCGTAATTGATTTAATGAGTATTATTAATTAGGCATTGTTATAAAGTTTTCAAACTTAATAAGTTAGTATTTAAGACATTTGAATCAAATACGATGGATGTAATGTACTTATTGACTTCAATCTAACTTGATCCCTAAACAATAATTATAAATTTAAGGCTTTGCGCATATAAACATTGGATTTGCGTATGAGCACTGTAGGGGAGGACAGGGGAATTCCGCGCTCGGGGGAATTCTGCGCATCGATATTTTGCAGCTCAGTTCAATTATTTCAAAATTTAAACACAGGCGCGCCCTCTCGTATTTACCCAGCGAACATCCGCTCGTAATTTAACGGCATTCGTAGTGTTGGTATAGACAAGGTAGCCGATTGTTTGTTTTTCGACGCGCTGATGTAATTTTCGAGTGAACTTGGAATAGCGGTAAGTGCCTTTTATTATTAATTTTTAATAAATCTATTGCATGACTGTTTTGCTTTATATGTGTAAATAATTTCATGCACAAGAACAATTAATTGCATTTCTTCATTAACTGTCAGTGATAAATTAGGTTAGGGGACTCACATCGGGGGAATAACGCGCAGCTGCAGCGGGGTAATTTCGCGCTGCGCGGTATTACCCCATGTAAAAATGTATGTCTATATTTAGTATTTGTGTTGATGAAGGTTGCCACGATGGAAAAAGGAATATCAGGGTTCCGCGCGGCTGGAATATGGCCCACAGACCCTAATAAGTTCTCTGAAGATGATTTCAGATTACACTGATGTTTCAGATATGCAAATAGCAATTAACCTAAATGAAACCGATCTTAATTATGAAGATACCACTTTAGAACAGTCAAATTTAACTGTTGAGCAGATGACCAGACCACAACCGGAACCGTCGAGATGTGGCGACACTCTGGAGAGGACTTCACCTAGAAATACAAAGAAACAGTCAATAAACCAGTGGGCCGAACCACAACCGGGACCATAGGGATATGATGAAACCATGCACAGGACACCGCCTAAGAATATTGGATGGCAGTCAAACCTGCGAGCTGAACCACAGCCCGGAACATCAGGAAGTGTTAAAACACATTTTGCATCATCCTGTTTCAATTTTCCGTCTTCATTAAAAGTTACTATTGAAAAGAGAGCATCGCTTCCTGGTCCAATTTCAAACAAGGGTTCTAAATCACGTGCAAAACAACACTCCGAAATTTTCACTTCTACGCCATTACAAACTCAGTTAGAAATAAAACAAGAAAAGAGGAATCTTAAGAAAAAAGCCGAAGAGTTGAAGAAATCTTAAAACCGGAAAAGACAGGCAGAAAAAGCAGCAAAACTGGCTAATAAAGCAAAGAAACGACTACTGAGCAAGAAACATGGATTAAAAAACTTACATGGAAATTTGTTTTGTTTACATTATATTTGATTTTCACCTAAACAACAAACTTTGTTTTTAGTTTTTCGGCTCTATTTAATCTCTGCGCATAATTACCCCATCGCATGCGCGGTATTACCCAGTACGTGGGGGAATACCGCGCAAAGACAGTTTTTCAAACAATTTTTTTTTCTTAATTGGTATACGTAGTTAAACCTTTTTCTTGTGGTAAGAAGGTTCCAAAAAGGTGCAAGATTCAGTAGTGAAATTATGAAAGTTTTTGTGTACATTGAAAGGATTTTGTGAGCATTTTCCCTTAGGTGCGCGGAATTCCCCCATCCTCCCCTAATTATTATGTTTATTTTCCGATTGGAATATATGGATTGGAGCAGCCGCGGCACTGGCTCAGTGGTAGAGATGAGAAATACTGTTACCGATATGGAACGTTCCATTTCATACCGCGACAGGAAAATACCGCGACTAAATGACCGTTACTTAGGAATGAACCGGAGTGCAAGGTTTATAAAAAAAAGTAAATAATTTGTCGAAATAAAAAATAATTTATTATTCCTATCTGTGACCTTGAAATCTCAAGCCAATAAATTATAAAATTCAAATCGCCTGTCAATTAAATCAAACGATTTTTAAAAGTAATTTTCGGCGCGATTTTCGCCATACCTATTGGAAAAAATACCGAGAAAATCCCTCTGATCGATTAAAACTCTTTTCTTTTATTTAAAGTGGTTTTTGCTGGTTTCTGAAACTATATCGATTAAAACTAATTTAGTGACTGATAAAAATTATCAATCCTCTATTTTGGTACCTATCCCTATGCACTAGACTTTAGTCAAATTGACAATAGTGCTTTTCAACTTCTTGAGTTATTTTTTTCATCATCGATACACGCCAAAGGGATCTTCGAGATTGCGTTCATTAAAAAATACTATACCACCGTGGCAGCAAAACACCGTAATGCCGATTCGCAACGTCAAAATCAAACGGTTCCACGACATATATATACCCGCGTACGGTGGCCGCAACAGTTCCCTCGGCAACCTTTCGTCCCGGTCAGTCAGTCAACCACGAGACTGTTACTACTCTTTAGTAACCGTTTGCCGTTACGCGCTCCACAACGAACGGCTGAACAGGCCGACCGCTGTCGCGCGTTTACATCACAGCGTGTAGCGGCAAAGAACGAAATCCTAATAGTTGTTCCAGAGTAACTGCTTGCTTGTATGAGGTGGAGCGCGACACGATGGTATTAAAAAATACCATTTTAAAGTGGCAGTTACACAGATACCGAGTCACCACTAATTAAAGGTGAGTTACTGGTAAGTGTGGCGGTCCGAGATCGATCCTGGGAAAGGGCGCATACGCTTAATAGAAAAAGTATGCCCAAAACTTTAGTGACTAAAAGAATGGAGTATGCTATTAGTGAGGGGCGTGAAAATGGTACCTAATGCATACACGTGGTTTGGATCCTACATTAAGCTGTGGGTCCCGTCTGGCTGATATTACCGAGACGATATGGGATACAATGGGCCTTGTGAGGCCTATAAGTATTCTGGCTCTTCCACTAACTCCAGCATCAACAAAAAAAAATGGACAGGCTATGTTTAGCTACTTCGGGAATGGGCCCTTATTTCATAGTTTTTGGATTTAATTTGTTAAGTTGGGTCTCTAATATAGGATTTTGTCATCAATAAAACTATTGCTAGGTTAGACCATTAGTTTTTAGAGCTCCTTGAAAAACTGCGCCGCAAATACATGCACGACATAAAGCTGGTACCTACATATAAATACTTAATTAATACTATCAATTAGGGAATCCAAACCACGTGATTTATTATGGCGGTTGTGGGCACAAAGCATTAAGTCATACCTTAAGTGCCACCGGCAATGTAAAGCTTGTCACACTTATGCGAAGCACGGCGCTCCATAATATGTGTCCACGGATCCTCATTGTACCATATGCACTAAATCCAAAGCAATATTTTTCAGTGCACTTCACCGCGCATCAATGCATTTGAAGCTTTATGGCCTCATAAATACCAATTACAAAGGAAACAGCCGCCATTTTTGATATATCGTTAGATTGCCGAATAAAATTTCAATTTAATATTTCAACATTAAAATAAAACAATCTCCAGAAGCTAAAAATACAATTCTTAAACTTTACCGAACCATATCTCTAACGTATTAAATTATGTCATCCAGTGCCCCGCCACAGAGCTATGGAAGTACAAAAAGGCACTTATCTCTTTATGGAAGAATAGGTACAAAAGCCGTTAGAACGAGGTCCTAATTGCAACTTTTTCACTGGGGGCTATTCATCTTTTACAAAGTTAACAACTAAGGGCCTTAATATCCATTTAAAAACTACCTGCTTTGCACCCTCTTTTGCTTATCGCGTCATCTTGAAAACTCCTGGGGGTGTTGCAATGGTTTTGGGTAATTCACCGACAGAGATATATCATCCGGTGTCAGCTAGGCCATTTGGAAATACGAAATACGCCAGACAAACCAAAATAAAATAATTTTATGATTGTTTTTGACCGCAGGTAAAATTTTTGATGTAAAAAAGTTGCTGTGGGTCTTTTAGTCGAAAATTTAACCAGGCGAAACTTTATTGTGAACACATTTTTTTTTTTTAAATAAAAATTACCTCAAGATTTCTTAAAGTATGATACATATATAATATAATATTCTAGGATATTAAAATATTAATACCTAAAAGGTCATAAGCACCACTTTACCACAATATTAGTAGGTACATTTGCACTAATTTTTTTTCCTTAGCTGTTACCTCTCTGTTTCCTCGAATTGAAACATATTAAAAGAGGCATTCTTAAACTGGTCCTCATGTAATAGATTTTTAGTTTTAGGTACTTCTCGTATATGAAATCAGAGCTGGGCAAATTTCTTTTTAAAAAAATCATTCCATTACCAGTGGCGTGCATTCAGTATTGGCAAAAAAGCATTGCCTACTCTGGGACCAATGGAACAAACGTGAACCAAAATTGAAATCAATTTTTATCCGTATAATACTTCTGTGTATGTGTCGGATCTTAGTTCTACTGATGAGCTACGATATGGCGAAACGCGTTCAAGGATGGATCTAATGAAATGAAAGAAAAATCATAATTTTTTTTAAAACTATTTAATTACTTTGCTGAAAAATATTGACATTTTCTACAAAATAACATATCTAGTTACACTAGAAGCAAATTATTTCGTATTATTTGTTTAGTATTTAATTTTTGACCAGTTTACGACATGTAACATTTGTTTTTCTTAGAAATCCTTGTAAGTGGCGCCACTTAGGTTGTCTTAACACCATGTGTTGTTTTTTCGGCAAAACGTGACGTTCTTTCTATTGCTAGTTATTTCCTTCGATGACACTGTTAGATTTTAGCTACTAGGAAACTTTTAAGTAACCAGTCTTATATTTTTTTAATTATTTTAGAACACAAAGGTAATAAAAAATATGAGTTTTTAAAGAAAACAGAACTGAATGTAAAATTATCTGGTTGTTTTAAAGCACGAATGTTATTTAGTGGAATATTTCCCGAAAAGAAACTTTTTTTTTCGTTGATAAGTACATAAAGTGGCGTCACACGTATTGCTTACTTGGTATTTTTTGGTTCACTTTCTTCAATTTTTTTTTATCGAACTCGAAGAATTTTCTGCAAACCGGACATTTTTAGAGAAAAACCTCAAAAATAAAATTTTAATTATCTGTTTAAAAAATATTATGGTTTATATGGAAAAAAACATAGATTTTTAAATATGATTCATAATATGGTATCATACATAGATCATTTTATTCATGTAACTTCTGCGCCGGATGCACTAAGGCCAGGTTTGACCCATTGTGTTCACCATGTTTGATTCTTCACACCCACTCGGTAATCCCACTGAACCAGTCCCTTGTACCAGTTTGTGTAGGTCAACTCAGGAGAGGGTCAGGATGTCCTCTGGTTTCAGTTTTGGTTGCCCAAGTATTCGTTACCTCTTCCGATCTAGTGACTCGCAATGGCAAACTATGTATTGTACTGTTTCCCTAGCTTATCGACATTTACAACCCATACTCAAGGATTAAGTGTATTTTTATATGTTGGCAGGAAACTTACCTACGAATATAATTTTTTCTATATACTTACTCAGTGAGCAATAAATTTACCAGAAGAGTTCACAAATTAGTTTCAAAATATTAATGTCAAAGGTATCAAGCAGACCTGCCGGGCACTTATCGATACCAGTTGCAATTATTGTCAGATAGCGTGCAATTATGGTAGCATTTTTTCGAAAATTGCATTCCTCTTATGGGAAATTTTATACATGATGGAAATATTCGAGATACATTTTTTTGCAGGCTACCAAAATCCCGCTAAATGATATTTCAACGCGAATTTCTCTGAAACTATACAACTCATTTGATAAAAACATCTTTGAGTTTTAACGGCACATATCATTCTTTTTAGGAAACCAAAATTTAGGTTTCAAGAGTTGGTGAATGCCGAGATATTATCGTTTAAAAATTCAAATAGGTACTGGTGTTTTATTTTTTGGCAAAAACTGACTTATCCAAAATTACTCTCGTTCGTTAAAGATATCGTTATGACCATGGGGGAGGGGGGGTACTGGCCCACTCTAGAAACAACATTAGTGCCCACCCCGGTGCGCCCCCCCCCCTCCCCCCCATTTGAGGAATTCGGTTTTATAAGGGAATTTCCTAGGGACTCAGCTAGGAAAGCTGTCATGAGAAAAGAGTGGTAGTATGTGCAAGTTCAAGAAAACGAGGACTTTTTTTTTAGACGTGGCTTTGGAGGACAGAGGAAAGTTTTTTTGGCCCCTACTTATTGCTTTCTCTATGAGAGGTGACCTTCTTTTTTTTTTTAGAAGTCACTTTTGATTAGGATAGTGCCCACTCTAAAATCATTGGGCCGCTTGTGCCCACCTATCCCAAAAATCTAACTAATTTTTAATTTAACTAGACATAAATGCCAACAAATGTATTACTTACCCTTTAAAAAAATGTTTTTACAAGGTTACCAGCTTCATGCGAAATTATATGTATAGATATACCATAATTAATTATTCTTGAAACATTGCTTTCTCTTGGCCCAAATCCTGGCCATATCTATTTGGATATAATGTACTGTAACAGATATTTTTAGGGATTTCATTGTCTTATATAACTTTCTTACACCCACATAGATACCATTTTTCCATTGACGAAAAAAGAAATAAGTAATTTGGGTAGCTTTTTTTGTAATTCCGGTCAAGAAGAAGTAAAATTTAACACGGTTAATTTTAGCGCGGTCAGATGCACTTAACGGTGACATTTTGCCAACCAAACGATTTTTCAAATGTGATTTTCTCGGAATCCACACAAACAATTTTGTAAAAACCTGTTTCATATTCAGCGGTAAATATAATTATTTCCAACAAAGCGAAAATCTGATTAAAGGCTTCAGCCAGTGCCGAGATTTAAGGGCCTGAAAAATCTATTATAGGAATTTGTTGGTTGGCGCAATGTCACCAATATAAAATTTTTCCCATTATAATTTTGACCACATAATGTGAACACCAAGTGTTCTTTCTTTGTAAAAATGTGACATCCTTTCTGTTTTTATTTTCTTTTGATGACACTTTGGAGATTTTAGACACTAGGAAACTTTTAACTGCTAGTGGTTTATCTTTTATTTTCTACTGTTACATTTAAAGTATTGAATTACTTTTACTGGGACCACACTCCACACATAATGTTCTTATTAAAATACATTTGGGTCGTATAACATTTTAAACTTAAAAGAAAATCAGTAAGTTGATATCACTTTGTCTAAACCGTTGTTAAGTTGTTATATTTTTAACTATGTCGCTTATGTTCCATCTAATAAACTTTAAGTTGCTTGGAAACAAGGAATATGGTAAATCTATCATATGCTAGTTAAAAATAGCGAATGTTATAAAAAACTATTAACAAAATTTTATAAAATAATTGCATTTCAACACAATAATCATCATAGATTAGTGAAAATTAAAAAGGGGGCCAAAAAATAAGTTTTAAGATAATCGAGAAAAACTAAATAAAAAAGGCGCGCAAACATTTCTATAAAACTGAATTTTTCAACAAATGACACTTAGACCCTTTCTAATTTCCACTCACTCACAGCAAGTTTTTGAACTCTCTAAAAATCTTATAAACGTTTTCTATATTTTTGCTTAAGGGCCAATCATTGCTTTTGGGTTTGTGTGCTATATATGTATTTAGAAAAATTAATTAATTATTGTATTTCAAAAATATGTACATTTAAAGGTCAACAGAAAACATCCTGTACAAAATTTTCGGTACTTAAAGATTTAAGACAGTTTTTCTATCCCTAAACTTAAGAGCTTACAAGAAATTTTCGATTTTCGACACTCTTATTGAGAAATACAGGTTTTCTTTTACTATCATGTTTTTTCCAAAATTTTAAGAATTTTACATTTTGTTTGGTAACGTTGCAAAAAATTAAAAAACTAAATATGGCGTCATATGGATAATTTTGTACGGAAACAAAAAAAGCTAAAATATATAGAGTGTTCCATTTAAAAAAATATATCTTTTTATTGTCCTACTTTTTTGGAACATACAGGATATGTTTAAAAATAATTTTAGAACATATATTTTTTTATACCTCACAACTTTTATAAAAACTTTTTTTTGATATCTTTAATAGCAGAGACGGTATATTACTTTGTCAGACAAATGGGCCACCCTGTATAGGGTGTTCCATTTACAAAAACCCAAGTTATATTCGCCACGTTTTTTTGGGCCATCCAGTATACTCCAGCATAATTTTGAAATGGGCACCTTAATGGTCTCTACAACTTTTGTATTTCGAATTTTTATCTCATTCTTAGGATGAAGGCAAAAATGAACTTTACTCTATCGTTGACTCACAGGGTTAGTCAGAAAAAATACTACCTTCCTTATTTTAAGTAAAATGTCCTGTATATTAATAGTAAAGAACCAAATAGTTTAATAAAAACAAATTCAACGATATAGGGTGCGATAGTTTAGGCTTTTAAAATAAAAGTTTATTTATAAAAATGTAATGAATCATTACTTTTTTGACATATAATAAGAAATGGAAATAGACATTGTCCTAGTCACGTACACGTTTTAAATCATCAAAAAAAAAATTTCGCCCGAGCAGGGACTTGAACCCTGGACCCTTGGATTAAAAGTCCAATGCTCTACCGACTGAGCTACCCGGGCTATGAAAAAAGCTTGGAAGCAATCTGAACTCACATATTTATTATCAATGTATATTTTACAAAGTCAGAAAACCACAATATGTTTAATAAATAATAATAAGAATGAGTGGTCGTCGAGATAAGATAATATTGTGCAACAACTGACGCCTAGGCAGCACCGCCGGCGGGCGGCGCCCGCACAGACAGGCCGGAATCTCGGCGCAGTAACAATATTTTTTTTTAAGGAAATAATTGATTATATTATTATTATCATGACTATTTTATATTTGCACAATTTTTGGTAGCCTTTCTTTCGAATTCGGTTTTTTACCTCTTCGTTCGCTGCCAGGGCCATTCCCGAGGGGACCTACAGCTTAAGGTGGGTTCCGAACCACGATCCTCAGTCATGCGACACTCCCCCCTTCCCTCCCCCCAAGGCCTAACCCTCGGTTTCTTACGTCATTGCATGACCTACCGATTGAGGAGTGTGTACCTTCTTCTGCACCATCCGATCTCATCCGGCCTGGTTACCGTCGTGAATGGGGTAGGTTGGATATTTTACACTCTTCCCTGCATTCGTTAACCTACTAAAATTCGGACATACTTTTTTTATTGTGCGTATGCCCACTCCGATAATCGAACTCGGAACGCCACGGTCGAATGCGGTGACTCACCGCTGAGTCACCGCCGCAGTAGTTTACTACATTAAATTACCAAACATAATAGTAACATTGTGCCAACCAACAAAATCCCATTAAACGGTATTTCAAACGTGAATTTGTCGCTCGAAATCCACATAAATAATTTTGTAAAACCTGTTTCATATTCAGCGACAAATATAATCCTTTTAAGCTAATCGAAAATCCGGATTTCAGGCATCAGCCAGAGCTGAGATTTTAGTGCCTGAAAAATTAAAAAATTAAATTTTTTGGTTGGCAAAATGTCACCAATAAGTGAGCGTTTTCATTTCATCCATTCATCCAATCTATTTATAGTTATGGTCAGGGAATATCCAACATACTTTTTTAAATTGGAACACCCTATATATTATAATATTTACTAATTCCTTATTAAATTCCATGTATATTGTGTATCAAATGTCATATGTATAAATTTAATTGTTTTTGAGATATGTACGTTTAAAATATAGCATTTTCAGACTTTGACAGGCTGTAACATTGGAACGGCACAACTTAGAGAAAATAGGTTTGCACCTCTCAGCTTAGTTTTTATTCTCAATCTTAAAGTTACAACTTCCGGTTTAAGATGGTAAACCGTAAAACCATTTTTTTTGGTTTAACATGTTAAACCGGAAGTTGATTTCTTTGGATAGAGAATAGAAAACTATGATAAGAAGATGAAAGCCATTTTTCTCTCAAATGCCCCATTCCAATCTCAAAACAATTATTGATATAGGATATATTATGACATTTTATACAAAATATAGGTACCTGGAATTTTATAGAAAATTTGAAAATAATATATTATACAGGTTGTATATTTTACATTTAAAGTATGTTGGATACGCCCTGACTATTTGGGACACCCTATTTTAAACTAATTTTAAATTGTAATGCTTTCTTATAACTCTGTTTTTTTTTAACTATTTTAAAATTGAGTTGTTTAGATAGTAGGGAATTTTGCGTTGAGAGTGGGCAACCCAGTATATATAACCTATGAGTGTGAAACTAAAATTGATTTAGTGAAATTTTTAAAATTGATCATTTTAATGACTGAATACAAGTATTTAATGTTTATTTTTTATTACAGGTATGTTAAACCAAAACAACTTTAAACATACAACCAAAGAAACAATTAACCTTGAATGATGTGTAATATAGGTAGGTAAATAGTAAGTTTTTTTAATTCCGACTACTCGACGCTTCTAAAACTGTTCTTAAACCAAGCAGAATAGGTAACAGCTTCGTTAATATATAGTAATTTCTTTCTCAAAAAAATTTTACATTTGGAAAGACTATTTAAAATTCAAACATTCAACAAATAATAGCTAGATTCATTATATTTGTCGTCCCAAAATATAATTTCTGCTTTCACAATGAAGGAAGTCTGTAACTGACTATTTCTTTAACGTTTTTACACCATTTAAAAAACTGTTCTGCGTTTTATCCGAGGAACTCAGGTTTTCCCTTTCAAGCGGTCATAAACTCATAAATTTGTACCATAGTATTAGTACGATAAAGTATCTTAGACAACCAGTGTCGGCTCGTCAGGTGAAGTAGGTAAAGGGGCTCTTCACCAAAAAAAAAAGTAAAACCAGGGGAAAGTTTTTGACAATATTAAATATTAATGTACCAATACAGCTACCATTTTAGCCCTTAAAAAATAATTATGTTCGAATTAATAATATTCATGTTATCCGAATGTAGCTATGCATAATATTGCCAAGGTTAACTCAGATGGACAATAATTATAAACACTTGTGCATTTTGGCGCTCCCTAGCGACGGTGTCCGTTAGCTCAAAGTAAGTGAAAACCCAACGCCCAACATGGCTTTGATATTCACCGTCGCTATGGTTACGTGACGTCTGGCACACAAACAGCATGTGACAATTTGAATTATGAAAAAGGGCAATTTAAAAATAGATCAGTCGTATACACCATTTCTTTAGCATTGGTTTGCCTAACCTTAAGGTATTTATTTTGAGGCTTCGCGATAGATATCGTTTTTAACGTGATTTACTGTCTGAATAAAAAGTTTTGTTTTTATTATTCAGTAGTGTACGTATCTACCTACTTAGTTGTGTGTTTTAAAAATGAACCCTATTAATTATATAGTTTGTAATTTGTTAAAAACTCCATTCAGTCGGTGGACAGATGAGGATAAGAGAGACGTTTTGTTACACGGGTTTTTAGTCAATGTTTGTTTAAGTACCCGCAGTAGCTCTTCACCATTTTTTAAGACCGCGAGCCGCCCCTGTAGACAACCCACCTAAATGTAAGAAATCGAGGCGCCAGGCTTCGATGCGGTGTTGCCAAGCTATAATTCTGATACAAAAAGGTAGCAAATGCATTATTCATGCAAACTGTCATACAATTTATTCTTTTTACAATATTTTATGCCCTTGTGCTTATTTTAGTTTTTCCATAAATAGCTTTTATTCGTCACCTTTAAGAAAATGCATAGTTAGTTGTAGAGTAAGAGCAACAAATATAACATTCTTGTAGACAATTCCGTCTTACGTAAAAGGCGACAATACCACCACAGAGGTGTAATCAGTAACTTTTGTAGTATCCGTATATCACTATCATTATTTGGATCACTTCTAATATAATAATAACAACGTTCTTATGCAGACGATGCTCACTGGTTCTCGGTCGTATATTGACTGACTCTCTCGTTCAGTCGTTATACAACGCAGGGAAACAGTGTCTTCGTCATCTTTATTTATACCTGTTTACTATTCAATTTATGTAATACACTACATCTTTATAGAATTAATATTATATATATTTTAAATTGGTTCATATTATATCCTACCTTTTATAAAAGAATATATTACTTTAACACACTTCTTCATTTTTTCCTCTCCTACAGAAATTGACAAATTACCACTTTAGTCAAAACAATAAAACTAATCCTTTAAGACGTAATATATATATGTTTAAGTGTGAATTTTAAAAATTCGTACCTGTAAATAATAACAGTCAACGTGGACTACGAGAAAGTCCTATCTAATTTATTCTAATAAATATTGTACTGGTCTTCAAACCCAGTTTTCCGTGTCTCATTGATTTAATCAGTTAAAAAATGCAAAACTTAACCAATTAACAGTATTTTAGTCGCTAATAGTCGAAGCCCGATACGACTTCACTCTGGTATTATATCTATAGCAGACCCTAGACGATCAGACAGACTGACAGTCCTGAAGATGTCAATCTTTCGTCATTCTCTCATCAGTTTTTTTTGTTATAAGAATTTACATTACTCCAGCCATCAATCCTTGAAAATTGTCCTTACACGATCATTATTACTGCCATTCCTTTATCAAAACTGTTAGTCCAAATGATAGTGTATGGTCTGCTATTATTCACAAAGCGGCAATGTAAACAAGAATGTTATATTTGTGGTTCTTACTCTATATACTTGTGAATACACACATTTTATATACAGGGTGCTACAAATTCGTGTCCGTACAAGGGGATCTCGAGAACGGTAAGAGATACGAAGATAGTTAAATTGAGGTAAAGTTGCGTATTTTGGGGCTTAATAATTTGATGAACAAAAATTGCAAATATTCCGAATACCTTCGGAGATATCTGAAAAGAACCGATATTTTTACTTTTGGTTTTTAGTTTTTTGCGCGTTTATTTTTGACGTTGTCATTAAATAACAGATCATTAGTATTTAAAATTATCCTTTTTTACTATTACGGTCCTGGCAATTATTTTTTGGATTACTTAAATATTAATTTTTATCTGGTGATTCTTGGGTATATTAGGTTACTTAATAAACAACTCATTGTTATGTCAAAACGTTTCGTACGTCTGTATCGTACTTTTTCAAGTTTTTATTAAACATTTACCGTTTTCGAGAGCCCCTTGTACACACACGAATTTTAAGCTATATATATATACAGTACAGCCTTTCACGATCAACGTTCAGTTATAAAAATTAAAAAAACAACGATAATATAGTGGATTCTACATAAACATGAAATATATAAATAATTTTCTACTTAATATTTAAATATAATTATAAAAATTCTGTTAGCATTGTACCTACATACATTATACTAAGTACTCCTTTTACCATGATATAAACGAAACCGAGCAAATAGTAATAAATAACAATGGAATGCTGCAATCGCGCACTCGGTGTTATATCAACTAATTAATTCATTAATAGATGGCTTAGATTAACCAAATATGGAAGACAACATAAGTTTCTTTAGCGCTATACATAGAAACGTGATTCCAGTGATTCCAGCAAGAGGAATATCCCTGCAACTAGTTATTAAAACAGTTTTTAAGTATATAATTATCATTACTTATAGTGAATTCAAGGGCACATTCTTTGCTGTAAATAAACAAATAAATTTACCTTATTTAGTATGAAATACTATGAAATGAATGAAAAATGCAAAGAAGAAAGAGAATGAGTTGCTTAAAAGATATTTGAGGTTTAAAGTAACCAAACAACTTTGATTGTGATATCATGACTAAGTCATGGATGTCACAGTCAAAGTTGCCGTACCAAATAAAACTGATAATAATTTCTATTCTTATTGCAATTTAAAAAAATTAGAATAGAAGTTGTTATCAGTTTTAGATGGCAGGGAAGGCCTACCTCATGAGCCGCCACTATAACATTAGCCAGTGGCGTATTTACGAGGGCGGGGAACGAGGCCCCCCTTCCCAGAGGTAACATATATCAGTGGCGGCTCACGGTCTCTACTAAAAACCCATGTAACAAAACGTCTCTCTTATCCTCATCTGTTCAACGACTAAATGGAGTTTCCAATAAATTACAAACTATGTCATTAATTGGGTTCATTTTTAAAACACACAACTAAGTAGGTACATACGCTACTGAATTAACTGAAAAATAAAAACAACATTTTTTAATCACACAGTAAATCACGTAAAAACGATATCTATAACCGTAAGTTTTGCAAAGCCTCAAAATAAATACCTTAAGGTTAGGCGAACCAATGCTAAAACAATGGTGCATACGAATGATCTATTTCTAAATTGCTCTTCATCATAATGCAAATTGTTACATGCTGTTTGCGTGACTAACGTCACTTAACCATAGCAACGGTGAATATCAAAGCCATGTTGGGCGTTGGGTCTTCACTTGCTTTGATCTACGGACACGGTCGCTGGGGCGCGCCAAAATGCGCGAGTATTTATAATTATTGTCCATCGGAGTTCTCCGTGGCCCTATTATGCATAGCTACATTAGGATTAAATTAATATTATTAATTCGAACATAATAATTTTTTAAATGCTAAAATGGTAGCTGTATTGGTACATTAATATTGAATATTGTCGAAATATTTTCCTCCTGGTTTTATTTTATTTTTTTGGTGAAGAGCCCCTTCACCTACTTCACCTGACGAGCCGCCATTGACATATATTACATATAGTATAGTATAGTTTTGTTGCTGTACTTATGTTTGTTTAAAAAATAATTTTAACATTTTTTAACTCTTTATAAGGTCTGATGATGCCAGTGTGAGGCGAATTATATCTCGACAAAAATAAAAAGACGGTAAAAATAATTATGAGGACGAGATTGTGTGTCTCTTTTCTTACAAAATATAAAAGAGGCCATTATTATTATTTTTTAAACATTTGAAACTATGCATGGACTGTTTTATGAGCAGCTAAAAATATTTTCAATGCTCAGTGTCTAATTCTCTAGTTTCAGCTGCATTCTGCAAAATTGTGTTTACTGTATTAATATAAATATTTTAATTGGAAAACCAATCAGTAGTAAAAATAACGTCCTTTATAATAAAATATTTATGCATAAAATGTATAAAACCTATTAAATTCGGAAATACTAATTGATATCAAAACATTAAACATAAAAACTTAATAAATATTTTATATTTATTACACCAGCTATGTCAGTAGCTCGTTAAAAATCATATAAACTAACTAAAATATATTTTCATATACAGCATTTATTTTTATACATTTAACAGGAAGTCAGTGTTATAAATTTAACCCTTGAATTTCATAGAGTATTAATAAATCAAAGCTCTCCCGTTTGAAACGTCACCTGAAATAAATAATGAAAGAACATCGTAGTGAAAAAAAAATGATAAGTTGTTTTTTCGAAAAAATGTTCATTTGACTGAAACATCATTTAAGTCTTTTTTTGGAAATAAATAAGCCACCCAAGAAAGAGTTGTACAAAATGTAAGTTGAGGTGTAGAGTAGAAAAATAGAACGTATAGTTATATTGGTAAGATAAAGCCAAGGACTGGATGTTCCTTAATGATGTGCTAATATTTTAAGGTGTGATTCCTAAAGTCATTTTAGGAAGAAAAGTTCATATAAACATATGTCCTAACCGGCTTAAATTTTTTGCTACAGGGTGTTCAGTTATTTTTTTTTTAATGCTTTTTTTGTAATATCTCCGAAAGTACTTAAGATAATATTTTCAATTTTGGCATGTGCCAATAGGACAAAAAACCACATGTTTAGTTATGTAATTTTTTTGTCCCATCAGTGGCGTCCCTGCAAACATTTCCTCTGATATTTTCTAGAAAGAAAGTGGTACGCCACTGACATTTTTCCATGTTATTTCTGATTAGCCTGGTCAATTCTGCATAAAAATGGTCTCTTGCGTTTTTCTCCTCAGGCACACCCTTCAAACTCTAAACATCATTTCCTAATAATTTTTTAAGTGATTGCTTTATATATGTTTTACAAATATCACAAAATCAAAGAAGTATAAAAATTCCCTAAATTATAGAAAATTTCCCTTTTTTCCTACTGATTGCAAATTTTCCCCAGATTTAGGAAAATTTCCCTAACAATGGCAACCCTGGACATATGGCTTTGTACCAACAAGTCCCTACCAGCCGTGACGCCAGGAGAGGGGGTGCAGAGAGGCCACTGGTCCCCTATAAAAACATGGGTGCCCACCCAAAATTTAGGGATTCAGTTTTATAATGGAATTTCCGTGGGGAATGGGGATTTGACTATGAAATTTTTAATGTGAAAGGAGTGGTACTATAGAAGGATGCAATAATGTAATATGAGATAAAGAGAAATATATGATCTTTTTTGTTTTTTTAGACGTCAATTTGGACAAGAGGGGAGTTTTGTTTACCCCGCTTATGGCGTTATAGAGCGTGGGGGAGGCGGCGATCGAGAGTTATTTTTGATTTGGGTAGTGCCTACCCGAGCCCACTTGTGCCCACCCCTCGGCCCTCCCATTCCAAAAATCCTGGCGCCACCACTGGTCCCTACACACTATTCACGAATTGTCCGTAAATCACTCATCGCGAATTACGAATCGCAAATACACGCATAATCTATAGCCACCTTTTATGCTGTTTAAATTGTTCTACACCAATTAACATTGTGTTACTTTATTTTACAGCATATTACATGATCATGTGAAGAATATTATTTAAACTTTTTTATTATCGTTTGTGTCCATTTCTGTTTAAAATTAAATAATAAGATCATGTGATGGCGGTTTTGTGCACTTTTTAATTGGGAGTGTTTAAATCATCGACCCCTCAGTGGATATAAAACATTTATTTCTTGAGGTAATTCTCAATCGCTCTAAGCTTCTTTTATTATCTATTAATATAAGAGAATCAATAAAAATGCAGCAGTTCGTTCACTAAAACTTTCTTTTCTGGCACCAGGTATACAAAAATAATACATTTTCCTCTTTCTATGTTCATTTGACGTCGTTTAAATAACCTTTTTTTTTTAAACGACAAAACCACCCAGAAGAGGGTTTATTCGTCTACAAGATAATCATCAGTTTACGGAGTTGAATGTGGCAAACAATGAGGGGTTGACAGGGTTATCAGATTAACATCTACAGTAATTTTTTGGCTTGTCAGATTTGAGAACGTTAGGTATCAGTTCATATATAGTCTTTGACGAGTAACGTTTGCTTTTTTAAGATGTTCTTGTGTTTTTTTTGCAATGGAAATAGGAATGCTATAAAAAAATAGGTATTTCACCTTGACCAAGAACGATATTAATTTTACACCATGAATAAACGCAAATTATAAATAAGTTAAGTCGCTGGGGGATACCATTAAGAATGCATTTAGAATATATGGTTATCGAGATAGGGCTGAACTAAAAACCCCCAATATTAAAATAGCTCTAGTAGAAAGTGTGATTTTTAGACTTATCCACTAATTCATTATTATATGGTACAGGTTTTATCCAAAGACAAGCTCTTTTTCAGTTAATTTAGGATCCCACCGAAGGTCTCTTGATCTTGAATAATATTTTATTGTGTTGAGTAATAATTCATTTTTGTATATTTGTGTATTATTCTGTTACTTTGTAAAAACTGAAGAGATTAATGTTCCAATTGCACAAACCCTTTTTTTATGAGCAAAACAATAACTCAATTAGAGTAAAAAAATGTACAAAACATAAAATAATGAACCAATTAAAGCACAACAATTCATAACACACAAAATGGTTAACAAATTAAATCAAAACAATTCATAAACCACAAAATAGTGAACTAATTAAAACAAAAACTAATAAATACAAAATAATAACCTAATTAATATCAAATTTGACACAAGCAGAATTTGTCACATTTGAATATTACTGGGCAACCACAGTTGATTGTTTTTATCATTGCAAACTAGACATTTTTTATGCTTGGAAACAATGACGGTTCTTGGACTGCAGTAGAGTTTTGAACTTGCATTGTATATTTTTTATTTAAAATAGCTTAAAATTAGGAAAACATAAAATATTGTCCCCTTTACTCATATTTCTTTTAAAATTGAATCTCAAAAAAAAATTAATTCGAAGTAAAAACTAAGCTCCGACAAAAACGGGATTTAGATTCGTAATCTACGCCCTTAAATACATCGTTCCTGAAAAAATCATCAATTTTTATAACAGATCATTACCAACATATTAATTACTTAAATTGAAACGAATTTATGCTTTTTTATTTCTTATTAAATTATAAAAATCTCACTGGGGCCATTTTGTAGTATGAATTTAATACTAAAATTTATTTCAATCAACCGTCGTTCTTTAAATAAGTTTAATGAGTATGAAAATATCTTGTAAAGCACCTCATACATACATACCTACATAATAAAATTCAGATTTTTTTTATCTTAAAAATTTAAATTCAATAATTACTCTTGGATTTTTTTAGTTGATTTTAATAATAAATAATTGCTAAAAAAGAAGTTTAAAATTTAAAAAAATGTATTTAAATAAAAAAAAGTAAAGCATCCGAAGCGGGATTTGAAACCGCGACCATTAGTTCCAAAGTGAAAAACCGTACTACCCCACCATAACTACATAAATCTAAACGCTAAATGTAACAAATAGTTGTAAAAATAAATTGAAACTGTTTATAATTACCTTATTCTCTTCAGCAATGGCATCAGCGAAGTACTAGCCGAACCATAATTATAATCCATAATTGTTAGTTATAATTTTACAACAAAATATCATACGTTTATGGAGCAACACATTTTGTGGACAAATTAATTTTACTTACGACCAATTTAATAATAACTTCAAAAATCAAATACTAAATAAAACATTCAATTTAATGTCCAAAATTACAAAGTCTTACACTAAAACCGATCTAACATTAATTAAAACTATGTTAAATAAAACATCACAAACGGAGCACGGCCTGAATATGCATCTGTCAAAATCGGGAAATTTTAAATGTCCTGATCAGCTGGCCGATATTATGTATCTGGATGTCAATTGTCGAAAAACGAGTTCTCTGGTTTCTATACCATTTTTTTTTAAAGTAAAAGTATTTTTAATGGAAAGTGCTAAAAGAAAGAATCTAAAAACCATCGCCTTGTTTTATTTATTTTTAAGTTACAGCTAATCCATGTCTATTTTATTGATTTAACCGCCCATTTTATCGAAGATTCGATTGGTGATTCAGTGGTATACCTCGATCTACCGATTTACCGTCCGTATAAGGAAAATTAATTTGATATTAGCGTGGGATCAATATGGCGTATCGAAATCAATTAAACTCTATAAACAGCAACAATTTTAAATGGCGTCTACCTACAAATTATATTAGCCTATCTGTTATGGTGTTCCCCTTTAATTTTTTCTTGGTTGTAATGTGCGGTATACATGCAAAATGCTTTGAATTTTACTGTAATTACTGATATTATCGTGAGTCTTGCTGAAGTGAGATTAAAGTCTTGTAATAGAGGATATTACCCACAATTTAGATTGAGCGCAGAGGCGGCTCTATTTGTCGCAACACGAAATTTTAAATTTGTTTTGTAGAGTTTTTTTTTATATTATACAGGGTCCTGCAACTCACCTCCTGTCATCTATAGCTCACTTATTAATTAAGTTAGGATTTTGATATTTTACAGACTTTACCTGTATTCTAGGGCGCATTTCAGGAAAATATTTTTGTTTATACAGGGTATTCCAAAAAAGTGTGACGTCAAAAGGATCTAGTTTTTTAGATTACATGCCATAAATATTCTTACTTATTTGGATGCCTCTTATAGTTGCCTTCATACCCCTAAAATTTTAATGAAATCGGTTCAGTATTATAGGCGAAAAAAAAAACTAAGAAAAATCAGTTTTGCACCACTGGTTTTAAAAATTAATAAAAAATAAAAATAATGCCTTAAAATTACACAAAGGTACTTAATAAATAAGATCGAACCGTCTCGTTAACCAAGTAAATTAAGCACGACGCCGTAGGCGGAGTGGTCAAACTTCTAAGCGCAATATAGACAATCCACTCGAGTTGTATAGTATTTTTTTACGACTCAACTTCTGAACTTCATACTAAATTTTTTTTAAAATATATAATGTATATAAGGCATGATAATTTGTCTTTTTAGTTGGCTGTGAATTTGTAAGAAAGATAATAAAGAACAATTGAATAAAAACTTATATCGTTGGCAAATCCATGAACCAAATTACACTGTAACCTATTTACCAATTTGAGTTATTTCTTATACCTACACAAAATCACTTTGATTGGATCTATCTTTCTCACCTTCGGTATTTTGTAGAATAACAGACAGAAAGCGATGTATTTATTAATAAAAATAAACAATTTATTTTTATCAACCATAGCTAGTTTGATTAAATTGTTCTGCTAAAATGCACAGAAGAAAAAGGGATTTGTGCGAGAATTATAACTCTGAAAGTAGGACAAAATAGTTGTAGAATTCGTTTTAAACAGTTACAAACGGCTTTTGTGCATTAATATAAACTTTTAACGTTCGCTATGGTAAAGTTCCTCAAAATAATCACCATCTACAAACTAACAACACTGTTAACGTGGAAAGAGAAGTGGCAATCCTGTAGAAATAACTAAATCTTAAAACCTGTAGTAAAAATTTTTTCTATCAGATTTGCATATTTTTGAAGTATATTCTTCACTTCTGTTAAGTGTCAGAAAAGACACTTAAAAATTACAAAATCTAAATTTGGTTTCTTTGTAATTAACCACTGTGATTGGTCAGCTTAATAGCAGAACAAGGATGGATGTGAAATCATATCCGTTCAGTTAAACGGAATAGCCCACTTTTCCAATCACTTTAATGTAAAGGAGACAGCTAATTTCCATGTGGGAGCAGAAAAAGTATATTATTTAAATTTAAAATGTGTTAATAAATAAAAAAAAATTGATTGTAAATTTTTTTTTCTTGGACAAATGGCTCTTTCCCTACTTCCTCTAACAATTCGATCTTCTTTAGGGCATTTTAAAGTTTATATTTTTGACGAGAAAATGAATCATTATTGATATATTGACAAACAAACATAACCGTTATTTTACGTCGTAAATTGTGTGAAAATAATGACAAATTCGGTCCTGGTAAAATATATTATGTTTTAGGATTTATTGCATCTTGAAACTATCTGAGAAGCAGACGTGTTTGGAATCTTGAAATCGAGAGCGATTTGTTAGAAGATTCATGTATAACTCGCCTGTTTTACCTTTAATTCGACATGCTGAGAATACATTTCATAAAATTCAGTAAGTTTTAAGATTCACGGAACGTCTTGCAAATTTACTCGGAAGTATCGAGATGAAATGAGGTTTACGAGTAGAAATAATAGTTTATTTGAATACCTTCTTTAACGTAAAAGGTAACGGATTTTATGGTAATTTAATGGTTATTTAAAATGGGCGATTTAAATCGACTTTAAAATAGCACAGATGATTCTATTTTTAATTACAAACACTCAAATAAATTACTTAAATGATTAAAGAGTTTTGGACTTTCATTGTCTTTATTTGTTTTACACCACTGTATTTCCCTGAAGACAACTGGAAATACTTACCAGTTGAAACGTTGTGATATAAAACACATAAAAACAATACTTATAAAAAACTCTTCTATCATTCAAGAAACATCATTGTCTTCAACATTCAAATATCTTAAACTAATTTTGTAGATCGTGTATACAGTGAACATGGCCGGTATATGAGGGTTTGTTCGGCACGTAATAGTATATTACTTAACAAGTGATGAAAGTAATACTTTTCAAACGAGGAGATATTTAGCACGAGGCGTCAGCCGCGTGCGGAAATTTTCCAAGTCTTCACTTTCACACGAGTAATCTGCCGTGCTAAGCTTAAGCGTCCTAACTGAATAATATAAAGTTTTGAGATAGTTATGTTTTAATTTTTTTTTATGTGCCACCCCTTAGACTATGTTAAAATTAATCAATACTTAAGCTGAAGATTGTTAATAGGTAAATGATTATAATGTCCTTTTAATTAGTAAGTTAACTTAATCAGATATTTGTATTTTGTAAGATAGGACACTTTTCTTTAGTATTTAAATAAATTTATTGAAGCTACAGATAGGACAAAAACTTGCTACTATAAGTTTATATTATATACTATTGGCAAACTCGAATCTAGGGTGCGAAATCTCTAATGCAATCAAGAGAGAAGGCACATATGGGTAACACCTTCAGTTAAAAAGAGACACATAACCACTCCTACATTCCAACTGAGAGGGGGGATATGTGTGTGGTGTGGCCGGGTCGGCGTATCGATCGCTCCCATGCCTGCTTCGACAGCGTGTTCTAAAGAATGGAAGGTAGGCGGTAGGGGATAGCGTGTTCTCTGTTTAATGTGTTAAACTATACTAATAATCTCCGTCTGATGCGTTTATATCGGCACCCTAGATTGAAGTATGCCAATAGTGTATATTGTGTAAATTTTAGTCAAGTTTTTGGAATTATTGGAGTCAGGGCAGATACAAGGGTGTTTCTTCGAGTTAAATCTACCCCGTGTTTTCTCTTTCTAGCATTTGCCATCGGAACTCCGGTCTTAACTACCTTATTATTAAGAAAATGTAATGCCTTGAATCGGTCAGATAAGACTTTTTACTATGTAATCGCATTTTAAGAATAATAGAGGTAGAAAACGAGATTGTCCCAAGTGTACAGTTACGACAAAGATAGGTGTGGAATGTTGGTTGGGACAAAATATCTTAGTATTTAATATGATTTTGTAGATAGGACAATATTAAATATATAAATTCATGGTCTATAAAATGGGATAGGACGATTTAGTTTTGTAAATTAGTTAAAACAAAACTGTAGGTACCCAAAAATGCATTTAGGACAAAATCTCAAATTTTGTCAGTTAGGACGCTTCAGTTTAGCATGGCAGTAATATACACTATTTTTCCTACGACCACAAAGAATTATTAAAAAGCCTTTGATTTGTAAAAAAAATATTTCAACACAAGTGTTAAAAAAAAATATCAACACTAGTGTTGAAATTCGCATACTTAGGATTATGGTCCACTTATTATTTGGTTTAATAGTTTGTCAATAAGATTTTCCTTTATTTGTAGTTTAACGTTTTCATTTTTTCATATTTTATATATCATAGGAAGAACTAATCCTGGATTGACTTCTAGATTAACCAGAATGAAAAAAGTTTTTCCAAGGAAAGATGCATTAAAAATAAATTTAAAAAATCTACCCAACAAGGAAGATTTGAAATCAAAATAATTCTATAAATTATTTAATGTTTTTATAAAAAAAAGTCAAATACTCCTGATGGGATTTGAACCTGCGACCTTGCGATCTGTAGGCTAACGCTCTATCCTCCACACACACTATGGCTACCAATAAACATTTGTTGTTTAATACATGACATTTTCTTCAGCGCGATTTGTTTTTTTCTGGTAATAAATTTCCAGTATATTATTAACATTTTTTATAATTTCAGATAGCGTATTTTCACACTCTAATTCTGAATAACAAATATAAAGTTCCATAGAAAGATAATTCATGGGCAGTCATTGGCCACATTACCCCATGGGAGAACCGCCACTTTAGTGATATTAAAAGAAAGTAGGTTAGAATCATACCACCCTTTAAGTTTTATTAAAACTTCATCAATTATTTCAATTTATTCAGTGCATTATTTACTATGTCTAGTATTGCTATAACAAAATAGTTAGAGTTAATTTCTAATAGCGATGTTAAAACTGAAAAATATCTGTAATAAACACCGTAAAAAAATTTTTTACTAGGCACTTACTTTCGAGAAATATTATATTACACATCATCGAATACATTAAAACGAACTGTTCATTTAACAGGTATAATACAACTGTGTAATTCCATTATGTTTTTCTTAACCGTTACAAAAGTGTAATGATTTAATACATTTTGAAATGCATATCTAAAAATTTAGTTTAAAAGCCATTATTACAAAAAAGTGTATACCTAGAAAGAATTAAATTATTAGGTTGTTAACTCCTAACAGTAGTTCTAAAATCTAATTATTTTTCATTTCTGGTTAATGGTTTATTGTGTTGCTTTAAAAGCTATATAAACATGTGTTTGTATATTATTATTGCTTGTGCATTGTAATAAGGAATCGAACTTGATTGCGAGCAATCCTATTTTTAAATCGAAAATGTATATTTGTTTTTGCTGGTTTCTTTCTCATACGATTGTGGTTCATTGGAACAGTGAGTTTTAATACACTTGGAAAAACATTAAGATTTCAACACTTCCGAGATCCATGTCATCACCATGTTTAACGCTTCAAAATCAAAGAAAACCCCAATAAACATTTTAAGACGAGGGAATAATATTGTTTTTTAAATAACAAGATTAAAAAGTATTAAGCTTTGTGCTTTGTGGGAGTTCACTCTTCGATAAGCTCAAGATTGCTTGATAAAACAAATGATTATAGTATTTTATATAAATATTTTTTAAATTACCGCGCTACCGTGCATAACATGTCAGTCTTTATCAGTTTGTGTAAAAAAAATAAACAAAATTTTATAAAGTCCTTTTAAACCCTAGTTTAAACTGTGGGATTGACAGCAAAGTTAAATTTTAAAGTAACCAACCTAATCATAACTTGTTTTGTTATGGTATATTATATTTCTTTGATTTTAACTCAACCTCGGTTTATATCATAGATGTTCTTTTGCCCAATTTTATAATTTTTTATATGCTTAAATACTTTAAGGCATGTCTTTCTCAGGAAATCTTAAAAGATACTGTAGTAGCTTGAAAGCTAGGTGACTGGGCGCCTAGGCTACTCGAGTTGCCTCTTATCCTCACATGGCCGAGTCACGCGGTCGCAAGCTTAATGTGGCACATTCATGAGTTTCAGTTTCAAAATTTGCTCCATATTTTTCTTTGCGTCACTTAAGAGAATGGAGTACCATGGCGACCCAGAATGCCGAGTTGCGGATACTCGAATTGCCAGGTCTCCCAGTCGCCGCAGTAGCGTCGTTTGAGTAGCGTGACTCAAATCTACATGCTGAATTACCTCCAGTTTCCTAGTATCCAAGCCACTATAGTTTCTTCTAAGTTCACATTACCATGTCTAAAAATTTTGTCGGCAATAATGTTTTCATTATTTGTAAAATTTTCAACGTACCCATCAGCTAATAAAAAGGCAATGTCCAGTGGATCATGATGAATTGGATAGATTTAGAAATGCTGCTACCTTTTGGGGTAGTTTTCCAAATATACCGGGTGACAACGAATGTTGTTACCCCCCTATTTTTTCCGTAGTTTTATTAATACAAATTTTAAAATTTTGGGAGATTCTAAGTGTATATTTTGTTAGTTTTTAGTAAAGTCATACTTTTAAAATCACTTCCGGTTTGACCGGAAGTGGTATCAATTCTTTTATTTTAAATAGAAACCTATTATTTTTTTTTCGATATTTGAATTTTACGGCAAATTTTCTTTAAAATAACATATCATACATTATAATTTGTTTTTAAAATGGCTACCAGGAAAAATTTTCAAGAAAATCCTTAGATGGCCATGGACTCGCTAATATAACATGACTTTTTAAGAGTGGGCCACGGAAGTTTTAAAGTGGTCTATTTTAACCCGTTTTATGTTAAACAATAACATTCTTTGCGAAAGATACTTCTGTCAAAAATATTTTAGATATGCCATATTTTTTTAAACAATGAAAAAGAATTACTCACTATTTTTAAATGGCAAGAAGCCATTCATTTAGGGCCAAAAAATAGCTTATTAAATTATCTTTTTAAAAATGTTTCATAAAGGAGCAGCTAAAATTGAAAAAACATCGAGACATGTCATATTTCAAAAAAAGTTCTTCAATTTTTGTTACGAACACTTTTATTATTTCACAGAATATTTCATAGCCTACTTGTTTAACATAAAACAGGTTAAAATAAACCACTTTAAAACTTCCATGGCCCACTCTCAAAAAGGCATGTTATATTAGCGAGTCCATGGCCATCTAAGGATTTCCTTGAACATTTTTCCTGGAAGCCATTTTAAAAACCAAAGATAATGTGTGATATGTCATTTTAAAGGAAATTTGCCGTAGAATTCAAATATCGAATAAAAATAATAGGTTTATATTTAAAATAAAAGAGTTAATACCACTTCCGGTCAAACCGGAAGTGATTTTAAAGGTATGACTTTACTTAAAACTAACAAAATATACACTTAGAATCTCCTGAAATTTTAAATATTGTATTAATAAAACTACGGAAAAAATAGGGGGGTTAACAATATTCGTTGTCACCCGGTATGTTTATCGACTGGCTACCTAGTATATTGATTGTTTTCCGCTTTACAGTAAACTCAGGTCAAAAGAGAAATAAATAATTTAACACCTAAATAAACATTACAAAGATCACTTACTCATTGGCTGAAAACTGCTCTAGTTCTGAGATTGTGTTTTACATTATTTATAGAGGCTTGAGTGACCAAACAGGCAGAGGTTACCCTTACACTTGAATACCTTAACAACTCCACTAAGTAAGTGTTCCTTTGAGTTTTTATAGTGTGTTTAACCACTACCACATAGAGATTCCTTTTTGCCGTATAAGGAATTAATAGCAATTCTTGATAAGAGATTCTTGAATGTTGTATTCAAAATGGAATCCTTTCTTTAACCAATTACAAACAGTTTTTTTTGTAATCAATTATCAACTGACTCCTCCTACGAAACTAGAAATGTCCTTGTCTTTGTTCTATGTACTATCTGTCCACTACACCCAGTTTTAACAAACTTAACACCCATGAAGAGTCTTAACACCACAGCAAAGTATTAGATGAGTAACTCATCCTTAAGGATACCAATTCTAAAAGATGTTTACGATGATTATATATATTTTTTCGTGTAATAATACTCGATTAATTAAATAAAATAAATTAAAAATTAATACTTACACAATTTCGGCAAGTTTCATATTTTATTGAAATTTCTTACAGGTCGAAAACAAAAAGTGAGACTACCTGCTTCTCAGAATTGCTTAGGTTTCTTGGATTATTTTTTTAAAATTTTACTGATTATTTGCGATAAGTAAAAATATCCAAAATTTAAATGTTAGAAATCAATAAAAAAAATCTGTTTTCCTTTTAACCCACTTAACTCGAACTTTACCTGTACAAACTGAAATTTAATAGATTAGTGAAACTGAAGTTTGTGATATTTTATTCTTGCTCTAAACATCGGGTTTCGGGTTTTCAGATTATATTTATTTAAAGTCATTCCCAACAAAGAAATGCAAAAGAAAAATAAGAAGAAGCGAAGGAGTTTTTCTTTGCTTGTTGTTTTTTCTGCGCCGCTAAGTGGAAAAAATAACAGACTGGGAAGTTAAAGTTAGTTAAAATAATAAGAAAAAAATACTTTTTCGTAACATAGAAAAACGTAGAAAATGAGCAGTCGATATTAAAAAGATTTTATGAAGTTATTAATAGTCGTGATGGTAGTTCTGTTAGGCATAAGTAATGGTTTGACAGGAAATACCAGAATTTGTTTTTCTAAGCTCTATATAATTATGTAGGTTCATCAAATATTGCATTATTTAAATATTTTAAATCATTGCATCTATAAAGACATTCGTCAAAACTACAGGAGTCTTGCTAGGCAATGCTAACTGCAATGTATGTTAATTTTAGTCCACACCCTGTGCGACGCTCGCCTTCGCTGACTAACTTAAAACTCGAAAAAGTGTTGAGTTGTTTTGGTTAAAATAGTGGTGAAAAGAAAACGTTTTCTACTTATACATGAATATTATACGTTTCAACTGGTAAGTATCTCCAGTCGAATATTCACCTGAAGACGGTTGGAGATACTTACCAGTTGAAACGTTCTCTTCTTCTTCTATCATTCAAGAAACATCATTGTCTCCTACCTTCAAACAGACACAGGAAATAATAAATATACATGTGGGAGTAAAAAAGCTAGTATTCTACAGGTTATATTATAATATTCCGTGCCGTGATCCTCGGAAGTAGTGTAATGTCTTCCATACCTTTGAGCTTCATCCCTTTATGATTTCCGTCAATGGTGGGGGATTTATTTGTATCGTCAGTGGCGTACCCAGAAAATATGCTATTTTCCTAATGTTATTCAACGGACAAGTTACGCAGAACATTATTTGATTTGTAGTGTAATAAATGAATGTAAGTACCTTATATTTGGGTTTTTTGAAAAAAGGTATTTGAAAATGTTGTTTATTTTAATGCCTTCTATACGCAGCTAAAAAAGAAGTATCAACTTAGGAATCACCCTGTATAGTCTGTTTCAGAAGATGTAGAGTAATAAAATGGGAAGTTCCGTCCAGTTCGGCCCAATTTCGGTGTCGGCCGTAGGTACATTTTGTGCAATGAATTATATTATTTATGATAACTAACCAAAGAAAGAAAATAATTTGATAAAGAAGAAACTATTAGCTATATCAAATTTACACAAACATCGTTTTATGATGATGATATATGCCGTGGAAGATATAGTTGAAAAACATAGTGTAACTAACTGTGCTGCGCACACCGCCATGTCATTGCGAACTAAATCCTATAGAACTGATATGGGCGCAAGTAAAAGGATTTGTAGCAAGACACAACACGACATTCAAAACGAAAGACGTTAAGCTACTAAGCCATTAAGGAAGTGACACCAGATAACTGGTAAAAAGCAGTCCATCATGTCATTAAAGAAGTGGAGAAAATTTGGAATCTTGACCACCTGATCGATCAGACCATCGACCCGTTAATTACAACGTCAAGAGGAGATGACAGTTCCTCAGATGACGAATAATTTAATTTCTGTATAATTTATTTGCATTTTTTTATAATGTTTAATAAAAAATAAGAGTGGGCATCTCTCTCCGTATACCAAAATTTTATTGTAGGGGATTAAAATAAATTATTTCGTTTTTTTTTTATCAAAATGCAAATATAAAAATTTTGCATGAAACTGTTTTACAAAAGACCCGCTTCTTTATGGCTTAATCCATAAGACCAAACCAAATCCGCCAAGTCTTGCTTCAAAGCCGAAATTCCGAGTTTCAGGATTATTTTTGTTTGCCATTATACATTTACAATCTCCCGATACTTAATCTTTTAAAACTAGAATGCGATTGCACCATCACCGTTCTTGTTTACCAAATATTCCGTTGCGAAATTTATTTTAACAGTACATTAAGTTTAATTTTCGTTAGCCAGTTTTTTTATCTATGAGAAATATCTTCCATGTAAGGTAATTATGTTTTTTTGGTCCATGTTTGTTATTAGTTTAGTTTTTTGGGGCAATCTAGCATATATAATCACGATTGGCTTGAAATTAAGTGGATTCATCCAAATTAGTCCACGTTTTTTTCTTAAATACTTTGGTCCATTAAGTAGGTCGATATAATTTTTAGTGGAAGCTCTTTACTATTTTAACGTTTTATTAAACACAATTTTAAAAATAAACAGTTTTTACAGTAGAATACAGAGTATTCGTCTCGTTCTCGTCGAGTTGCATGGCCGGCGTGTTCTTTCGCAGAAATAATGGAATGAAATAGTTCTGCCTGACTTTCTTCATGCGACAAGCTTCTTTTTGGGTTCTGCGTCCAGCAGGATTCGTCCAATGTGCGTAAATTACATTTTTTATTCTTTAAAAAATATTCCAAACACGCACTGTAAAACGCTGTAGGAAATTTGCTACATTTCTCTTGATAAAAATCCCAAATTATTACATTAATGTGTCTATAATATTATAGATTTGATCCAAAATTTGAGGATTTTTTACGTAAAATGCAATTTCCGTATGAAAATACTTAGCAAGTAAAAAAATTACTAATTATTTACACGACATACTGGTAAAATTACACAAAAAATACACCCAATTTTTAAAACCACAGCGAAAAGAGACAAGTTCGTAATTTTACAACATTAATTCATGAATATTCACATAGAACCGGTAATTTGGATCCTTAGCAGGTCAGCCCGCGTATACGCTGTTGCAATCATTTGTTAATCGGCTTTTGACCCGTTGACTGTGTGCACGATATTTGTGCCGTATTTTGTAGTAGTTCTGCGAAACATATTTATTTTCATTTTACCATATTATTTTTGTTTACACTCTTAAAAATGACTTGGTATTTGGTACTCATTTTTATTTGTTCTCGTGTTTACGTTACCAAAAATAACTATTTTTAGTTAGGAAAACAAAAAAGATTTTTTTCTTAGTTATATTTACCAAAAATAATGCCATCAGAACAAAGAAACTATCTTGCTGTCATATTAGTTGGCAGAAATAAAATATTTTGTTTAGCTGAATTTTACTCTGTATATATCCTATTTAAATTTTACATCAAGGTTCCTACAAACTTGTATTTATCAATTAAGCTTGTTGTAATAAGACATTATGAATTTGTAGTCAATATCATTTTGTTAATTTTGATTAAGATACATTCTTAGTTACCAGAACTAACTTTTCTTTTCAAGTAATTGGGGGTGACATGTGACATCATTTTAGCCAGGACTGTCAGGAGGTTATGTTTATGTTAGGGTGCTTTTACGGTTCCGTGTCCATTTTTTCGTGTTTTTAAGGTAATAATTGGCCATTTTCATGGGCGTGCCCGTGTGGAAAATGGATGTGACAATATTTGGTGTAATTTATTTGTGTTTATTGTCTTTCTTGTGTACGTTCTTATTCGCAGAAGGAAGTTAAATCATAAGTAAGTAAACATTTTATTTTTTATCATTGCAGTTGTACATTAGAAAGTTACAAAGCATGGCAAGGTGACCCGATGAGAAATAAATTTTTTTAAAGAGACCATAATATCCCTGATACCTAATTTATTTCAATAAGTTTACGCATACCTTATAGAGTAGTAATACCAAGGCATTTTTTTTATTTAAATGGGGACCTAGGAAGGAATATTTTTCGTTACTAAGTATAAATTACATATGATATTTTTTTTAGAAATGAAACAGACTTTTTTTAAAGGTATTTTTATCAAATCAACTTGCTAATTTTGCCATGCATTATAAACAGTTCATTCAAACCTTCTCATGTGCAACTGCAATGAAAAAAATATAAAATTTTTACTTATTTATGATTCAACTTCTTTCTTACAATTAGAAAGTACAGAAAAAAGATAATAAACACAATGTTGTGACTACATACGTAATTGTTACTCTATGAAAATTTCAAGTTTGGCCCAAATAAATGATTGCCTTGGCAATTTGTAGATTGCATCATTAACAAAAACAATATTTCCTCGAAAAAAAATTTTCAATTTTCCATATTTACACATTAGTTGTGACAACTAATTTTAAAAGCGGGAGTACCATATAAATTTAGTTATCCATATATAAAATTTCGTTGTGACAACTAAAATTTGTAGGTTGGGTTGGTTAATGTTATTAATTAGTTCAACAGTTCAATAACGACAATTTTTTTTGGTTGTACAAACTAATTTTTGGGATGAGTCCGATTTCACGAAAATAAATAATTGTCAGAACCAAATTTTGGTAATCCATACCATGTTATTTTTAAAAGTGTACAGTGCGGGAACTCGGTAACGTTGAATCGCTAGTGTTCTCGTCACTTAAGTGTAAAGGAGACAGTAAACTTCCATGTGGGAGTAGAAAAAATATCTAGTAGTATAAGGTACAACGGCTCCGGCAGTTAGATTCTATTAGCGCATCCAAATTTACCCTCTTTGATTATAATGTGAACATATCTACAAAAAATCATAATTTTCCTTTTAACTGAGTCATGAATTAGGTGTTAGGTATATTGATTTAACAAAGGATAATCAAATTCAGCATTACCTATTCCCTACTCTATTTCTGGCTATTAGATTAAAGCTACACCATACATTAATATGAACCCTCTTTGTTATTAATAGACATGATATATTTTAGGCTTCCCTTCATTATTAAACACATTATTAAAGTGATTTTACGATTTATAGCAGTGTTATTATGTATAGGAGCATTTTTATTTCTTTAAAGCCTAAATATATTTTTTCTAATTTTGACATATAAAGTGACACTTTTTAAAACTGATTGATATTATGAAACGTCTTATTTTTGTAACTAGTTGCATAAAGTAAAATTTTATGCAATTGGTGACGAAAAATGTATTTCAAAATTAGTGACAAAAAGAATATTCTATTTATTAAACTGTTATAATACAAGTTAAAAACATAAATTATAAATTAATTATTATTATAAATATTGATAACACAATTATTGCAATTATTCAAATTAATTCCCGACGACATATTTTTTTCATTGCTTAAACTTGCTGTTATTTGGAAAGCGACGCACATTGCATTAGATGTTTCACCAAATATTTCTTGCGATATAAGTTTTTTATTATTCATGTAATTTTCAACATATCCCTCCGCAACAGAGCTAGATTTCCAACCTCCGTGCCTCTTTAATTTTAAAAGATCAGCGCCACTGTCTGCTAGGAAAGTGGCAGAGCTTCTTCTGAAGCAGTGGCCAGTATATAGAACAGGATTTGAAAGACCAAGAAATTGTGCAATAACTTTTGGCAGACTGCTAAATGTGTTAATTCCCACAGGATTTCTGGTACATTTTCCATTCGCATATTTTACAAAAAATCTGTTGTGTTTAAGAATCTGGGGACGCAACTTAATATATTTTCTTAATATTTCAACAAGATTTGTATTTTCAATGTCTCCAGTGGTAATTGCACACTGACGTATAACTTTTGTTTTTGAAGGTGGGATATCAACACGAAAATGGCTTCCTTCGTCTATAACATTTTCAACTGGAAGAAAAGTTAATTCTGCTTTTCTGCATGCTCCTGCCATTCCAATTATCATTGCAACCTTAGCCATTAAGTATTCTTTGTCATCAGCTTCCAATAAAAATTTGGCAAAATCTTTTTTAATAAAAACTTTTGACTTTTTAGCACTGTACCCGTCCGCTTGCCTTTTAATATATGCTACCAAATTTGTATATTTTTTAATATCAATATTCCTTTTCAGATTTAGTTCAGACCTTAACATTGAGTAAAGTGTCCATAATGTGAAAACTTTTAGATCTTTCTTACCCTCGAAATATGCAAGTAAAACTTTCTCATTAACATGTTTAATTTTCTTCTCATCACACCACGTAACAAATTTTTCGTATGCCAAATCATAAACTGCCTTTGACTTTTTGGGAATTACTGATAATAGAGCATTACCTGCTGCCTCTTGAATATCGCTTGGTAGCTCTTCAGAACTTGAATGACTCATTTTTTTTAAATAAAACTAAAAATATATCAATCTCGCTAAAAACCTTCCGTCTAGACTTTTTTACAAAATGTCAAACTGACAACTAACATGATGTAACAGCAACAATAGCTATTTATGCCATCAGTTATATGTCAAAATTAGAAAAACTAAATTTATTTTCTCACTTCGTTCGTTCCGCAAAAATCTCACGCGTTACACAAAATTAGGCATTTCATAACTGATGGCATAAATAGCTATTGTATTTTATGAAATATTTTAATTAAATATTTAAATTAATAAATAATATATTTTTTTTGTTGTTGTGTAATTTTTCCCCATTCGTTCGCTGCCAGGGCCATTCGTGTATTCTGAACCACAATCCTCAAGAAACCAAGGGCTATCAACCCTTGGTTTCTTGCCTTTGCGTGACTTACCGATTGAGGAGTGTCTACCTTCTTCCGCACCCCACGAGATGTCCGATCTCATCCGGCCTGGTTACCGGCGTAAATGGGGTGGGTTTGGAGATGATACATTTTACACGCTTTCCTGCATTCTTAAACCTACTAAATTTCGGACATACTTTTTGTTTTTGTGCGTATCCTCACTCGAATGCCAGTACCTCACCTCTAAGTCACTGCCGCGGTACATAATGTCTTGTTTTAATGTAACAGTTGTTTTTCATTTCAGTCAATTTTGACCTTCATTTAGAAATGGGAACTAATCCAATTTTTCTGTTAAATGCAAATTCATATATTGCAGAAAAGGTAATAAAAATGGAACATAAGCCACTATTTATTTTTGAATTTCTGCTACCTGAGAAACGAGAAAAAAAATTTAAAATGTGATTTCTTAAATAATTATTTTATTGGTAATGTTATGAACGCGAATATCACATTTTTACTGATGGCAGACTCTAAAAAGAATCAAAACAGTGAGTAACAACATCCTCTTAGTTTATTTTCCAAAAAAGTCAAAGCTTTGAAATCATCCACCTTATGAAGTCGATTCTACATCTCAAAGGGCTATAAAAAAATACTTTGGATATATTTGGAATCTTCGGTGCATGCCGTGGAAATAATTTGATACGTTAAAGGCCTTTTTACATTGGTTGCAATTGCAAGAAAAAATTGCCTGAAAGCATGCGCTTTGTCGACGTTTTAACAGCTGATGCAGGTTTTAAATGGGAAAACGTGCATCAGCTGATTAACACGTCGTCGAAGCGCATGCTTCCAGGCCATTTTTCTTGCAATTGCAACCAATGTAAAAAGGCCTTTAAAGTTTAGATGCTGATGTAGAAGATACCCGGCGCAATCTTGTTGCGCACTTGAAAAACTCAGAAGAAATTTACCCATTGCCAATGAAAGATACACGCTTTACCGTAAATACACAAATCCTCCAGTTAAGATCAGTTATTCTTTAAGGAAAGTGACTTACTTATTTCAAAGTTGCTACTTTTCAGGTAACTGTATTTAACTGAAAACAGATGCACACCGAGTGGTACACCGCATTTCTATTTTTTTCGCTATTTACACCGGCGCGGTGCAATTTCTATTGTTTTGTAAATATAACCTGCAAAAATATGTCAAAAGAACAATTAAATTAAGCCCAACTATGCAGACGTCGTTGTCAAATTAAAACACTGTCATTGTGGGAAACAATCACAGCGGTATAGGACGCGCCATTTACCGCTGTGTTCTGTCACCGCTGCGATACCGTCACCGCAGCACCGCGTTGATCTGGAGAATCCTTAAATAGACTCATGATGTGTTTATCGTGCTGGTTTCCAAATATCGATGAAAATAAATATCAAATTAATACCGTTAATTTTGGGTGATTAATCTATTGTTATGTATGACTGAGTAATGTCAATATTCAGTATTAGTGATGGTATATTTAAAGTGTATTTTTTTATTGTTGTGAAATTTCGATTTGTAATTGTTTTTGTATTAACCAGGTGCTAAATAAATGAATAATAAATAATCTCGCTACAAGAATAATAATGCTTCCAGTTAAATTGCGCTATACTTCAATGACGCGTTAGACGCGTCACTAAACTTGTAAATGGTGCACCATCTTGATGACATCATATTCGATCATCACGAATATATGGATCTACATTATAAATAAATAAAGAAACCAAAGCAATTTAGGATATATAAGATTTTTTTCGAAAGTATTGGTGCAATGAGTCGGACACCAAGTGCTAGTTTCTCGAATTCAATGAGAGTTTTGATACAAGATCCATTGGAAAAAAGAGTACAGCTCCACATTTTTAAAGTTTAAGAATAAACTTAGGCCAGAAATGGCCCATTGTGTTTACCCTGTTTGGTTATTACAGCCACTCAGTGATTCCAGTTCATTGCACTAATTTATATAGGTCAACTGGGGAGAGGGTTAGGATGCCCTCTGGTGTCAGTTTTGGTATTGGTTGATTCTTCCTTCTGTGATACCTTCCTATTCCGGCACCTACTGCAGTATTACTTTGTTTACTTTTGCTAGGACCTCCAGCTCCCCTTGACATTCCTATACCAGTCTTGCATATTAGCGATCAATAATCTATTGTTTTTATACGCATACTGTAATATGACGCGGATTTCTGCTTGGAATACTGTGGGAGACCTTCTCAGAGGGAAAACGCGTTTTTCTCTGGTCTTACTCCGTATATCCCCACTCCGGTACACTCTGTGATTTTGGAGCCGTCTGTGTACCAGATGTGGTTTGATCTCGTTTCTAACCCAAGTCCCTCAATAGTCTCACTTGAAAGCCTGCAGCCTACAAAGTCTCATTCTAGTATCTCATTTTATCACCAAGTAAAGTAGAGGAAGGTCTAGGATGATCTCCATTGCGAATGTGGGGGTTGATTACATGTGACGCTCAAACAGGCCAGTCATTGCAGGCCTCCTGGCATTGATATTGTGGTTTTCTGCCGTACCCTTGACCACCTAGTCCATACCAAGGCTACATATAAGATTGCGGGTCGTACCACTCTTATGTATAGCCAGTGTACTAACCACAGCATCACAATCCATGCATTTACATTTAAAAAAAGTTGGGTTAGTTTTCATCCCTGATGGAGGAAGAGTTAAATTGACAGAAAGGCAAGAAACTGGTAGTTGACAAAAAATGGTAGGTTCCCTTGTCTTCAAAGCTTTTTCAAGGAATGGATGGGATGTTTGTTAGTAAATTTATACCAGGTAAAAAATAGCTTTTCTTTTATTATTTTTTGGTGTTGGCAAAAACCCTACACTGGGACTGACAGTCCTGAATGATATCAATCCTTTGTTATTCGCGAATCAGTTTTTTTTTTAATAAGAATTTACATCAGTCCGGCCATCAATCCTTAAAATTTACCTTCGCACGATCAGTATTACTGTCATTCCCTTATCAAGACTGTCACTCCCTTATCAAGACTGGTAGTCTGACTGATCATGTAAAGCCTGCATAAGTGAGGCGATAAAAAAAATGTTGGTTTAAATCGATGTTCAACATTTTTCTAAATCAAATTTTTTGTGAGATCGAAATCTCGTGTTTATTATCTTGCTGCTAATAAAAAATCGATACGATAGGACAAGTTAGCACGAACCACTAAAGTTCAAATCATTAAATACATTATTTTATCGATTTGTGCAAGTCATGGGAGATCAAAAAACGCCTTATAGAACAATAGGTGCTTTTTTACGACCTTAATGGATCGACAAGATTATTCAATCAATTAATATCTAACAATACATGTACCTTACTTATAAGCTACATGTGGATTTATTGGCTTGGAAGTAATTAAAAGATGGAGCTTTATTGCTTTTAATGGAATTTTGCTAAGTTCTATTTCGCTTCTAAAAAAAAGTAATTATAGGTTCTAAAATAGTAATAGGCGATGAGACTTGGGTATATATCAATAAAATCAAGGGAAAAAACTATGGTCTATTTCAGAAAGGTGTAGAGTAATGAAGGCTTATTAAGTATGCAAAGGGACTTCAAAGTGACCCAACGAATATTTAAGCCACTTTTATGATTTTACAACCCTATTTCACTTTTATGATTTGGCATTGATTTTATTTTAAAATTCTTTATTTTCATCAAGTGCAGGTAGTACCGCCCGGGTTTGGGTCAATTTATGGGTTTTGACAATTGTTATCCATTTACAAACACTGAAAATGGTGTGACAAAGGCGTGCATTATGTACATAGTATCGGGTATACTTATTTTTTTTATCAAACATTATAAAGAAAATACAAAATACAAAAAATACCTTATAAATAAATTAAATTATAAAAAATCATAATATTTTCCGTCATCTAAGGAACTGTCATCTCCTCTTGACATTATAACTATTGGGTCGACGGTCCGATTGATCAGGTAGTCAAGTTCCTACATTTTCTCCTCTTATTTAATGACATGATGGACTGCTTTTTGCCAGTTTTCTGGCGTCACTTCCTTAATGGCTTGGTCAAACAGTAGCTTAACGTCTTTCATTTTGAATGTCTTATTGTGTTTTGCTACAAATCCTTTCACTTGCGCCCATATAAGTTCTATAGGATTTTGTTCGCAATGATATGGCGGTATGCGCAGCACAGTTACACTATGTTTATCAGCTATATCTCCCACGGCATATTTCATAAAATGTTTGTGTAAATTTGCTATAGCTAATAGTTTTTTTTTTATCAAATTATCTTTAAATTCAATTCTTTTGGTGGTTAATCAGTCGATAATTTCTTGTTTTCTCCAAGATGAAGTTGGAGTCTTCTCTGTGCGTCGTGAATGATAGCTTGAGTTATCCCTAACTACTATTGAATCAGCTGAAAGATATTTTATCATATCACCAAAATAGTCCTCAAAAACATTCGAATTCATGTCCTCGTGATAATCTCCTGAATTGAATTACGCAATTACTTGAAATTTTTTTATCACAAACAATACTTATTTATCTTAATACCCGTTAACCTAATTCTCTAATATTTTTGGTTAGTTATCATAAATAATTTAATGCATAAAATTTACGTGCGCCTATGGCCGATTCAACGTAATTTACAACATATCGGTTGTAAGGCAGTACCAAATTTCACGCCATTATCTTAAACGATTTCCATGCCATTCTAAAATAAAACTTTCCCCACGACCCTCTTTGAGGGGATCTAGCCCCCTAAAGAAGTATTTCTGGGGTTATGTTTATCGGAAATTTTTGTCATATTTTTTTATGTACTTTAGGCCCTAAAAATTATGCATGCTAATTTCGGGACACCCTGAATATGTGCCATATTTTTTAAATACTTGTAATTTTTGACAGTCTCTATAGCGAGCATGTTTGTAAATTACCCACAGAAAATAAGAAAGTAGGTAGAGAAAAGTGTCCTATATACAGGGTGTCCGGTAACTTATGGGCCGTAGAGTAACTGGAGATACTAGACATCAAACTAAGCCGATTATGTCATATAAGTTTTTTCGGATTGTTACTTGTTCTAGAGATACAGGGTGTATATAATTTATGTATTATTAATTTAATTATGTACTATTTTTTTTATGCTTTGGGATGTTTAAAGGGATATATCTCGAAAACCGGTTAAGACATTAAGATCAATCAAGTACACTTTTTGACTCAGAAAATTCCCTTCTTTAAGAAACTATAATTGAAAAACCTCTAATATCACAGGTAAGAAAAAAAATCATAGATTTATGAAGCCCAGTGTATGCAACTAGCGCCCTCTAGTTTCAAACTTAAAAATTTCTACAAATTCTTATTTCTTGCTCATAAAAACATAACATTGCCAACTTTCAATTCGATTCATTAAACCGTTTTAAAATGATGGCTTATTTTCGAGAATAAACTTTTACTTTAAACAACGAAGTCGTATCTACTCTCCAGAAGGGACATGATCATGTAGGGTTGGCAACAGAAAGCCCTATCTTCCTTCTTACAAAAAATATTTTATTAATTACAACCTACGCATTTCGGCCTACAAGGCCATCATCAGGGCGTAAAGTAATAAGGTCAACACATATAGACCACAAGCAGGACGCACTCTAGTCAACAAATCAATTAATACAAATAAACACTTGGCACATTGTTTTACATGAAAAACGCATTTACACTTGTTAAAAAAATTTAAATTTGGAAAACAACGACAATCAACAGATTAAAAAATAAAAATGTCAGATATATGTACTGTTAAAATGTATACCAATTTTTAATTTTTAATCTGTTGATTGTCGTGGTTTTCCAAATTTTAATTTTTTTAACAAGTGTAAATGTGTTTTTCATGTAAAACAATGTGCCAAGTGTTTATTTTTATTAATTGATTTGTTGACTAAGGTGCATCCTGCTTGTGGTCTATATGTGTTGACCTTATTACTTTACGCCCTGATGATGGCCTTGTACGCCGAAACGCGTAGGTTGTAATTAATAAAATATTTTTTGTAAGAAGAAAGATAGGGCTTTCTGTTGCCAACCCTACATTACTTTCAACACCCTGTATCTCTAGAACGAGTAACAATCCGAAAAAACTTATATGACTTAATCGGCCTAGTTTGATGTCTAGTATCTCCAGTTACTCTACGGCCCATAAGTTACCGGACACCCTGTATATTAAGCTAAAATCAATTCCTATTTCTTCCGAAACAAATTTCCTGTTTATTTCACGGCTAATAGGATTTTCTTGTGTCCCAGCTAAATTATTTAGTAGCACCGAACCACAGACTCCGGAACACAAAAGGATTTATTTAATAGCTTCTCATTGGCACAAGTTTTATGACGCTCAATAAGCGCTTGCGATAAAATCTACAACGTCAGACAATTGTTTTTTGCGCGATTAAGCTAGCGGGATCCTAAATGAGAGGGTCTTATATAACCGTTTTATTTTACTTCTTCTATACATTACGTGTAATCGGACATTTTTTTATTAAAGTTTTTTATTTACGATGCTTCTTAAAGCTATTTTTATTATATTAGCGATTGATATTAAGAGCCATCCATACCGGCGTGAAACGCGGCATAATTTAACTTAACAATTTTACCAAGGGGTTCACAAAAATTTCTAGTTTGGCGGACCTTATTTTTTGTCAAAAAAAAAATTGAAAATTTAGTTTTAATTTTATAGGTTCAAATTTTAGATATTATCCGCCATCCAGAACATAAAAATAGAAATATTGCGGATATTTATGGTAGTTTCTTATCTTACATTAAAAAAATTACAAGCACTGACGCCGCGGAACTTAGTTCTTGTAAAATGCGATTTTATAATATTTTGTACAAAAAAATTTTTTTTATTGCCATCGTCTGACGCAGGTACAATACAGCACACCGTGCTTATGGTGGAAAAGCACGGCGTGCTCGTGATGTTGGGTTGCACAAAGATTTTTAACCAGAAAGTTTGACTGTGATATAACTGACATTGACAGGCATTAGGAACTCACAATCAAAGGCCAGTGTGATTGAAGAAAATTATGTCTGCCAATGTCATGTATGTCACAGTCAAACTTGCTGGTTAGTTAATTATTATTTAACATCTTTGTGCAACCCGACATTAGACTACTGTTTGCTCTTACCAGATAAAGAGTTTTCCACCAAAGTTATGCCAAATGTTAAATATAAATAATACTACACCAAAAAAAAAAGTCATCGTAAACATATATATGGTTAAGTTAACCATACCGCCTGACAAGTATAGGCTTAGCTAGTAGTTGATAAAGTTAGTATATTGTGTTGCTAAAAACTTGTGATTTATTGGATACTCGACCATACCACACTAACTAACTAGGTTTGTTATGGTAAATTTAAAATATATAGTTACTTTCATGCTGTTGCCATGAATTATTGTTAAAATGTACCATATTATGTTGTTAAATTATGACGGTATGTATTTGACTACGATAACAATTTTATTTTGTGAAATTTGATATATATGACATTAAAAATTGCAGATATAACTACATTTTGCTTTACAGTATTTTATTGTTAACCAATAAATATGTATACCATTTTTTGCCAAACTCTAGCTCCCTAGTGAGCAACGGTATGCAAATTCTTTAGTAGTTTTTTTATTTTGGTTTAAAAGTCCTAGTTTCCGGTTAAACTGAAAGTGGACATTTTGGGTAGAATATAAAGAATTAGTATCAGAATATGCCAGCCATTTTTTTCTTATATTTAACTATTAATTTGACAGCAATAAGAATTTTTGCTACGTAAGGTAAGGTACAGATAATGATGCACTCTACAGGGATCTCGTCAACCATATACAGATATGGTTAAATTAAGTAGCGTCCTACTAAATTCTGCAACATTGTTGTATTTTCAAATTTAAGAAACTCCGAATCCTTCCAAAGATATTTGGGCAAAAAAAAACTCTATTTTTTATAAATAATGTCTATCCTACGCTCTTTTCTGTTCACATATTTTGTAATCACTTTGTTATTAAAATTGTCTATTTCGGAGATTGAACTGTTTTTCAATAGATAGCATGGAAAGAGTTATTACCACGATTTCTAATAATTTTCTAGTCTCCTTTAACGTTGCTTGCTATTAAAAACTTGAGAAGAGGTATAGTGCGCCATTTAATGTAAGTAGGGAAAACAGTATAAAGCATTTATTTTTATTACATCCACAAGTCAAATCATTTTTGAAATAAAAATGTCTATTGCGTGTGTAACTTTTCTCTCTGCTCTTTTTACATTGGGTGCAATTGCAAGAAAAAATTGCCTGAAAGCATGCGCTTTGTCGACGTTTTAAACAGCTGATGCAGGTTTTAAATGGGAAAACGTAAATCAGCTGATTAAAACGTCGTCGAAGCGCATGCTTCCAGGCCATTTTTCTTGCAATTGCACCCAATGTAAAAAGGCCTTTCCACCAGATTTTTCAATAGTAATATCTGGTAATGGTCTACCTTTTAATTCGATCGTTTTTCGTTTGAATATTTAAAAAATGCCTTCACAATAATTAAATTAAAGACCACTTTCATAGTACACAAATAATAATTATTGTCAGCAATACACAAAAACAGAATCAAACGCACGCACTATAATATTAACCGTAAAAACTGAAAGTCGCGTAAAAAAACAAATAACCCAATACCGAGCTGGCGCTGCTCTAAATGCAGCGAACTGACCAGTTAAATTACGGCATAGTTTATTAGATGGACACGGGGAAAGCGGAGAAATGCGCGGGTGTTTCAAGCAGCTCACAGAGCACGCTCACGTGGCCCAGATAAATAATTACTGTTTCATAGCGTAAGCCAGTTAGTTAGTTCACTGGTCGACTTTACTTGCATGGTTCGGACTTCACTATCAGTTTTTCATATAATTTACAACGTGAATGCTGAGTATTACAATATTTGGTGTTTAATTACTTAAATATTGTTTTGAGAGCTCGGCAGCACTGCAGCGCTTATGCACCAGTCGCCACTGCACAAATATTAAACAAAAATAGGTGAAATAGGGTTGTAGCGGCTGTGTGCACTTTTTGAAGTGGAATGGAAAACAAACTTTTGTATTCAAGTGCATTCAATTAAAAAAAAAAAAAATGTAATGCACTTGAATACAAAAGTTTGTTTTCCCTTCCAAAAATAAGTGAAGCATTGCGAAAACATTACGATGACTAACTAATAGTCGTAAAGTCATCTAATGCACGTCGACAGAGACTTCCAGTAAAAGTTGTTGCCTCATTTCCGTATTAAAATAAATGTTGGAGGGACGAACTTGCAAACTTCCTACATTTCTCGTTTCCCCTTCTTGCCGTTTGCCCTAAGACGTCTATAATTTATCGTTTTGTGTTAACGATGTACCGTTAAGTTACTTCAAATTTATTTTTACAGTTTTGAACAACAATTTTGTTGGCGTAAATTACAAGAAATAACCGTACGTGGTATAGCAAGCTATTAGGGGATGATGGGACAGACTATAGTAGGGGTAGTGACAGGTGAAAAGTTTGTAAAAATACTAACCAAGATAGTTAAAGACTTGTCAATAAAAATAACATCGGTGATGAAAAAAAAATGTAGGCTATGAATTTTATTTCATAGCAGCCCTTATACAAGGACGGTATTACCCTCGCGAATTTGGACAAGCGCGTTCATTCCCATGCGCAAACGTTTGCATACGGAATTCCTTCTAAATACCCTCAACCGACCGCAAGAGTGCTAAAGCTTGTCACGTACTTAGGCGAATCGCGTCGCAGCGAAATATGAGGATATGGAATTTAGCATCAGGGTTCGACGCGCCATGCTTCGCTTGGGTACACGGATACCACATGCAATAAATACAAAACACCGTTTTCCTACTCCCACGTGGATATTTGTTGTTTCATTTACACTCAAGTGACTAGATAAGTAGGCTATTCCAGTTAACTGTACGGCAAGATTTCATATTCTTAGTGTTCAGTGCTACACAGCGTTGCGAATTTTAACAATAAAATTTCCCATTTTTAAATAAAATTTTTCACGATTGCACACAATACTGAAAAGGTCTTTCTTTAGCAGATCACAATGTGGGAAAATTTCTCTTTTCTCTTTGGAGACAGCGCCGACCTATCATTCCTCTGTGCCTTGTTCTCACGAATCCAGAAATGTTTCATTAGTTGACAACATTGTTACAAAAATTAGATTTCTCTGGCATTCTTTTAAAGTACTGACCAATCACAGTTTCTTGTATTCACTGAGGCTTCGCCTTGTTTTTTAAGACAGTAAATTATATAATTTACAAGTATATGGTACAATATGTTATTTCTTTGTTCAATATAACAAAATATACAAGGTGATTTCTAAGTTAATACTTCTTTTTTAGCTGTGTATAGAAGGCATTAAAATAAACCATATTTTTAAATACCTTTTTTCAAAAAACTCAAAAATAAAATAGTTACATTCATTTATTCTACTATGAATCAAATACGGTTCTGCCTAACTTGCCCGTTGACTAACATTAAGAAAACTTCTGGGTGTAGAATGAGCCCGCAAGGGAAAGCGTTCTGAGTAAAATCTCGAAGCACACGCCGCACTTTGACGACACTCACCCTAAATTAGCACAATAATTATCTATCAGTTCATTGTTCAAATTTTATTATTTTCACGTGTCACCAATTTAAAATTAACTTACTTCAGCAAAACACACCGCAGCTAATTGCCAAAATAAATAACTGACGACCCACCCGTAAAATGCATGACTAACAATACAAAAAAAGGACAAAAACAATATAAAGTTAAGGGCTACGTTTTGATTACCATTCCCGCACTTCTCTACTACTGTAACTCGGCTATTTTTAAGTTTTTTGAAAAAATGTAGTGTAAAATGTTGTTTATTTTAATGCCTTCTATACACAGCTAAAAAAGAAGTATCAAATTAGGAATCACCCTGTATACGCATCTATAATAGTCTTACCAATATTGCAACCTGCTGAATGTGTCTAGAAAATTAATTTTATGTAGCATTATTATTGAGTTGGTTTTACCGTAATTTCTAACATGATCCTCTGGCCGAGACGGTAAATCGTCGAACTTTAAATTTAATGATCCAATGGTCGTGAGTTCAAGTCCGGCACCCTGCAAACTTTTTTTTTAACATTTTTTAGCATAATATTCGTAAGATTGGACGTAGATAAAATATATTGTTTAACTCAAGTGGATTGTCCATAACGCACTTGGAAGTTTAATTTACTTCCGCGTGAGATATAAATATGATATCCACTCTTGTTGTACAAACTACTATTATTTACATTCTAAAGGTTAAACGATTTATTTTAAATTCACCGCTGTTGGATCAGAAACGTTATGCAAAAATGCACTTATACAAGACCTGATGCATCATGTTTATTGTATAGAAGGCCATTATCTCTTCAAAGAACCGGGGGCACTCACTGTCTCTAGAAATTAACAATTATTATTGCTTACCGACATATTGCAGTGTCATCAGTGACCATTATCTTTATAACTATTATTATTTAACGAAAGTACTTAAGCTGTAAACAAAACGTTTAATGATTTCTAGTAAATTATATAACTTACATACTTATAACAAAATAAATCAAAATATTATTTTAATTAAGAACAAATAATTGGTCGGAAATTGGTCCTTGTGTCCTGCTACAGCGTTTGCCAAAGTATCCTTCACCAAAAAAAATAAGGACATTAAAGGCCTCTCCACGAGCGTGTAACAAAAAATTACTGATCATTTACAATGATTTTTAATAATAAATACTTGAGCAGCAACTTTGACGGTGACATACATGACGTTGGCAGAATTACTTTTCGATTGTGAGTAAATATTGTCATTTCTGTCACAGTCAAAGTTGCGGGTTAGTTAATTGATGTTAAAATTTTTAGTGGTACATTATAGGATATGAAAATTATTTGTCCTGGTTTCTGTTGGTAAACGATGATATCTTTATGGAATTACTCTGGTTAATAGAGAATAGAGTTTTTCCTTATTAATAAATTTGATACTATGATAGATTTCTGTATACTTATAGCTTTATTGCAGCATTTCTAACAAATCTTATATCAATGATTTATATTTCTTGCTGTTTCAAATAACGATAATGGTATTCCGAAATTGGACAACTTGTACATTAGGATGCTAAAAATATTCACTTTTTTCTGCCTTTCAAATTGGATACAAAAGAAATTATGCAAAATACCATTTTGCACCTTTTTTTAAAGGCATCCAACTGTCAATTTTCTCAATACGCTACAAATTTCATTTTTTTTTCAAGTTACACTATAAGCATTTACGTCTTTTCTGAAATAAAGACGAACGTAAAAATAGATTTATCACACATTACTGGGATTTATCAATCTTAACCTTTTCCTTCTCTTTGAACTCTTGATTTACACCCTCGCAGAAGACTGACATACTGATCTAATTTGACGGAAAAAAGTTGCCCAGAAAAGAGGCTGGATAAAGGATTGAAAAATACAATTGTTTTGTGACGTTATGTTAGAGAAGAAACCCATTTAAGAGAGGACATGAATGTCTATTTTAAATGGATTAGCAAAGGATAATAAAGGCAAAATGCAGGTTTATTACTTTTCGTGATTGTGAAAGATGAGTGCCGAAAAGTATAGTAAGTGATGAACAAAATGTATGGAAAAATAAAATACCAGAACCTACTCCTGGGGCACTAATCTGGTACACAGTTGGCTATAAAATCGAAGATGGTACCGGAGCGGGCATATACGGAATAACACCGGGGTAAAGTCTCCTATGCCTTTTTTAGGTGTCTGTATGAAAACAATAGGATGGTTTACCTCAATAAGCATATCCATATATACTCTTAGATCACTTATATGCAATAGGATAACAAACGTCATGACTGATAGGGGAACTGGATGCCCTGACAAAAGTAAACAAAGTTACACTACAGTGGGTACCAGAACACGAAGCTATTAAAGATAACGAAAAAACCTATGAACTTGCAAGAAAAGGTTCAGAAAATACGCTCATTGGTCCAGAACCGGCACTCCCAAGGTGCACAGTATGAGATGCCATAAAGGGATGGATCAGAAGTGAATACAAAAACTACTGGAACGATAGACAGGGATTAAACCACAGCAAATGTTGCATTGAGGGATCCAGACCCGAGACTGATGAAATAGCTGCTTCAAATGAATAGGAATCAGCGAGAACTACTGCAGATATTCTGACAGGACACATAGCTGTCAAGAATCATTTGCACAGAATGAAACTGTACAATGCAAATTATGCGGACAAGTCATTGAAACAGTTCAGCACATACCGTGCCATTGTGAGTCACCAGATTGGAAGGGGCAACAAATATTTGGGCAACCACAACTGGAACTGGAAGACAACCTGACCCTCTCCTCAGTTGACCGACGCAAACTAATGCAAGGAACTGGGATTATGGGGTGGGTGTGAGAATTAAAAATGTTTAATTGACAGCAAAGTGCAATTTAAGAGTTTGGACTTGTTAAGTTTGGACTTGTTAAGTTATGACCAACTTGGTAAGTTATGACCGAGTTGATCACTCTTAAATCGAACTTTGCTATCAATCCCACATTATAAAACTACCATTTCTGGCAATCTATGATTTAAACTGGACCTTGCGATTAAGGTCGATTTTATAAAATTGACCGTCAGAACCGTATATCTTATTACGTACACAGAAAATAGCTAAGATTAATGGATCAATAAATGCGATTGTACTCACGACTAGCAGTTATATCTAAAAGAGTCTCTCTCTTGTCCATTCTTTAAAAAGCATCTTATCTTTCACTACCGAACTATTGGCAATGGCAATTATTAATGAGGAATAACGAAAATTGTATATGCTTCCATGTTACTCAAATAAGGTAATAATAATATGGTAATTCTACCATCATGTCCTTATTTTTACCCTACAATCCGGTCTTTCATATTTTCTGTAAATATTAAGTAGTTAACGTAACGTAATTTACGGGAAGAAGAAAGCTTCGGGCCGGCGGCGGCGTTACGGTCCTTTTGCGTGGGGAGAGGGGAGATGTTCAAGGTTTTACGTTAAGTCACTATATTAAAAATGCCATAAATAGCAATTTTTTTTAATAGGGAACTGAAATATTTTTATTTTCTAAATATAATCCTGTTAGGTCAATGTTGAATGGTCACCAAAGGGAGCCCGGCTACGTTACAGTCCTGGTGCTTGTGAGAAGAGGAGGGGGGGGGGGGGGTCAGAAACTGATCATCTTTTTAAATCAGAAAATAACCATATTACCGTGCGCAGATTCAAATCCAGGAGACTTGTTTAGGTGCTCGAGCCGTAAATTATATTTTGCTATTTTTGTGGAAGGATCCAGCTAGAACGAAGTAAATGGTTCACAACTGCTAAAAATGAAGTGTATGTGTATATTAAAAAAGAAAGACAAATAAAGGTCATTTGCTAAATTGGCCTTTTCTAGCCATGACATGTTTCTGCCTTATTTTGAAATCGAAAGGGTACGAGATTTTTATTAGACAGCGCCTTCCCATAAAGAGTGACTAGCCGTTAATTTGTGGCAAGAAACAGAAGAAAAGCGATGACAGGGAGTATCTTAGAGTTCAATCTAAAGGGACTTCGATTGTTAGGAAGGAAATAGTCCCACAGCGTGATAAATTAAGGGCGGAGGCATTGTTTCGCGTCACGGGGTGTCTGACAAGGATATACGCGCCCCCTCTATTGGTCCTGCCAAAAGGATTCTTATAAGAAAGCGCCATCAATTGAAATCGCGTGACAATGGAAGTTTTTCCGTAATTAACGGAAATTCGTATCGTTCGCTCGGCTTTGTAAGGCGAATTACAAAAGCGCGATTCTAAGCTCCCGCGGGGCGCAAAAAACTGTAAACAGGCGCTTCTTTTTTCATTAGCCTTGCTGTTTACCGATCTCTTTTAATTATGTTTAGAATTCCCTAATAAGATTATGGTTATTTTCCTTACAAGAAGGAAAATATTTTTTTAGAATCGATCAAATTACTGGGTCTCCCAAAAGTCCCACATAAAATTAATATCAATTAAAAGAAAAATATCTAGGAAGAACGCTCGGACCCGTAAATTTTTATTTTTAATTGTGCATTTATATAAAAAAAATTATACAGGGTGTTCAAAAAACCGGTTTTAACGGTTCAACATGGTAAATCGGAGGTTGGTTTCTTTGGATAGAGAAAAAAAACTAAGATAGGGAGGTGCACATCATTTTTCTCTAAGATGAACCGTTCCAATGTTACAGCCTGTCAAAGTTAAAAAATGCCATATTTTAAACGTCAATATCTCAAAAACTATTGTATTTAGACACATGACATTTACAACATAAGCATAGAATTTTGTGGGGAATCAGAAAATAATACAATATATAGGGTGTTCCATTAAAAAAATTTGTCAAAGTCGTTACGACAGTTCTATGAGACACCCTGTATAATATTTTTTTATGTCAAAAAATGCACAATTAAAAATAAAAATTTACGGGTCCGAGCGTTTTTTCTAAATCTTTTTCCTTTAGTTGATATTAAAAAAAAAAGTTGAAAAATTATGAATTATTTACAGGACAAACTGGTAAAATTACACAAAAAATACACTTAATTCTTAAAATCGCAGCCAAAATAGACAAGTTTGTAATTTCACAACATTAATCGATGAATATTCCCATAGAACTTGTAATTTGGCTCCTTAGCAGGTCAAGGGAATCTCTATAACGGTAAGAGATACGAAGCTGGTTAAATTGAGGCAAAGTTGCGTATTTTGGGGTTTAATACTTTGGTGAAAAAAAATTCCAAATTTTCCGAATACCTTCGGAGATATCCGAAAAAACCCGAAATTTTTAGTTTTGATTTTTAATTTGTGGCACCTTCATTTTTGACTCGGGAAAAAAACAAAATCACTTTTTTATTGCCGTTTGTTATGCTCTACAAGATTGCCTTATTAGTTTCCAATTTCGACGTTTAGGTTTTAGATACCTACCTCAAGTCAATTTTTTTGAATACGGACCTGGAATTTTAAATACAGTTTTAGGGACTTTATAAATTTATTACAATTTAAACGTTTTTGAAATTTTAACGTTTAGTCATTAAATAAAACATTTTTTCAAATAATATTTTTATATCGTTACTGTCCTGATCATTTAGAGCCAAACTAAAAAAAAAAATATTTTCGATATGAGGAATCCGACCAGTTTTACTCAATTTTGTAAGAAAATGACCCGCAGTCGTAGCCTCTAATATTTTGTTGTCTGTTTATTTTTTTGTTGCCTCTGAAACAAGCTTCATCAGACCTTATAAACAGTAAAAAAATTTAAACTTGTTTTTGAAACAAAGATAAGCGGATCATAACAAGACTAACACTCCAGTTACATTTTTTTACTCAGGAGCATTAATTTTTTTCTGTTTTACAGTATCTCGGTCTAGGTTATAGGCAAAGAGCACAGGACTTAAGTTATACATATGTTATTATATTAAATTATATTAATAAAATACTAATAAAAAATAGAATTACTTCTTATGCCTTAAAAACTTACTTTCTAGAGTATTGTTACAGTAAATCTTATTGTTATGTTATTAACTTCTTGTAATGAAATTTTAACATTTATTTATTCCTAAAAATAATTGTCAGGGCCGTAATAGTAAAGAAAGGATAATTTGAAATACTAATGATGTGTTATGTGATGACAGAACGTTAAAATTTTAAAAACCTTTGAATTGTATTAAATTTCTAAAGCTTAAAAGTCTCTAAATCTGTTATTAAAATTCCAGGTCCCTATTTAAAAAAAATGACTTAAGGTTGGTATCTAAAGAACGAAATGTATAATTTACAAACCAATAACGCCATCTTGTAGAACACAAGAAACGGCTGTGAGAAACTGTTTTTCCCAAGTCAAAAATAAAGGCGCAAAAAATTAAAAACCACAACTAAAACCTTTGGTTCTTTTCGGATATCTCCGAAGGTATTCGGAATATTTATAATTCATAACGTTGCCTGAATTTAACCATCTTCGTATCTCATACTGTATATAAGTAAGCTTAGCCATGCTTTTGTTTTCGCTACTTCTTCAGCAACGAACTATCGAATTAGACCCTTAATATGAGTTGCATAAATTTATCTATTTGTTAAATCAATATATATATATATTTCGTTTTTGGGCGAAAAACAAATGAATTTAAACCCTAGACTTGACAGTTCTTATTTTATATCGGCCTCTGCTTTGCGTCGCGTCGTTTAATCCCAACCAGAAATTTGAGACAGCAATTTCAGTTAACTTAATTTATTTAACCAAATAAATTTCCGTGGTATATGTACAATTGTTCCACCCACCCCTGTAGATAAACCAGCATGTGGGTATACCTACAATCCACCATATATTCAGTTTGAGACAATGGGGTACTTAATTTTAGCAGAATGGCGAGCAAACTGCTAAGGAGATTATGTTGTTAACAAGTCCTCTGTTATTTGCATGTCTACAGAAAGCAAATAATCGCCAGAAAAAATCTTCGTGTTGCGACTGCGACAATCAGATTATGCCATAACTAAGTGAACTGGTTTTAAACATGAAAGTCTATAGACAGATGAACGTTTGTAAAGAAACATTGTCTCGAAAATGCTGGAGTTTAACTTTGATGTTGCATGGTCGTAAAGTAACTTTCTCGGTTTGTAAGTTGTTACGTAGGTAGGTTTAACATGTTACAAGGGGAACTTCATAGAATTTATTTAGTCATATTTAATATTGGTTTCAATATATTATACTTATTATTTTTCTATTGTTCTTATAAACCTATAATTTTAAACAATCTCTATGTTTATATTATACATTAAAATTACAGAAAAGTTTTGGACTTGCATTGTCTTTATTTGTTTTGAATCACAACGTTGCAACTAGCAAGTATATTCAGTCGTCTTTAGTTATTAAAGAGTTTTTTTGCTGGTTTCTGAAACGGTTTTTTTAATTAAAACTAATTGAGTGACTGATAAAAAAAAGTCCTCTATTATAGTACCTATTCCATCCACAAAACTATTTTAAGTTTTTAATCATATTAAAATATTTTAGACAACAACGCTTTTCAACTTCTTGAGTCATTTCTTTCATCATCGATATACGCCAAAGGGATCCTCGAGACCCATTAAAAATAATTCCACCGTAGCTACCGCGCCAGCAAAATACCGGCACCGCAGCCTTAAAAATCAAACGATCCCTCGACATATACAGGGTGTCCCGTAAATTATGGGCCGTAGAGTAACTGGAGATACTAGACATGAAACTAAGCCGATTATGTCATATAAGTTTTTTCCCCGCGAACGACGGCCGCAACAGTTCTGTCGGCATTCTTTCGTCCCTGGTCTGACAAAATACCGTCAACGACAAAATACCGTCAACCACGAGACTGTTACTGTTCTCCAAATACCGTTTGCCGTTGACGACCATATTCAAAAATACCGTTTTAAAGTAGCAGTTCCAGAGATACCGACTAACCACTACTACTGTACAATAGTTCGTCCGCGTCCGCCAGCGAGGGGCAAGCTAGAGTGGTGGCGGACAATTATTGTGTATTACATCAAATTTTAATGAAAAAATACATTCTACAGGTTTTATTTTTAAAGTTTAAATTAAAACTATAGTTGTGAATTGTCTGCTAAAATATTGAGCTTCTGCCTAACTACTTATTCAAATTTTTTCGCCAGAAGTCTAATAAATTACTCTTAAGGCCAACCAGTTAAAATGGTAAATAAATTATTAAAATTTATTTATAGTAATAATAAAAGAAATGATCACTTTAAACCTCCTAATATATATATTCTCGCAAGAGTAATATCAGCAACTACATATTGGATTTTAACCCACTGACACTGATAACATCTTAAACGTAAGATTGATGCAGGGCAACTATATTTCTGTCGCTTATAAGCGGTATGACTAATGACTACCAGCCAATTTACAATGAGGAAATGAAGTAATAAATTTTAAAAATTTATTTGGCTCGTGGCATTTGGAATTTCGAATTGTAATGGACTTTATTTAAATTTACAGTAATATTTTAACGGGCGTGACTTAAACGGGAATTAGATGAAGTGAGCGAAAAGGTGGTCAGAAATATTTTCTTGATTGCGTTTTTTTTATTCACACGATAATATCACCCGAAAAAGTTGGTTACACTATTTTTGTTAGTGTCAGTAACCTGTTTTAGTAAAGGCAACTCTAAATATTTTACTAAAACTTTTGTTGTAGGATAGGAAATTTAGGAGAAATATATTTTAAAGTAAATGTGGGGAGTTGGTTGTACACTGTGTTCTGAAGAAGGAAAAACGTTGTATTTCAGTGTAACTGTAAATATATTTTTCCTCAGACCACTTATGAAAATTATGAAAAAAGCACGGTTAATTTGGCTAGAAAGCGCCGTTTATAACACTATTATTGAAAATAGTAAGTATATTACATAACAAGTGATGAAAGTGATACTTTTCAAACGAGGAGATATTTAGCACGAGGCGTCAGCCGAGTGCGGAAATTCTCAGAGTTTTAGAATAATCACTTTCACACGAGTAATGTACATTATTTTTCCTACGGCCACAAAGAATTATTAAAAAAACCTTTGATTTGTGAAAAGAATATTTCAACTCTAGAGTTGAAAAAAAATATTTCAACTATAGAGTGGAAATACAAGGCACACTATTTAATTTAAACATATGATGCTAACTTAATAGATCGAAAGGTCACAGGTTCAAATTCCATCAGGAGTACTTGACTTTTTTAAAAAAAAACAAAAATTATTTTGAATTGAAATCTTCCTTCTTGAATGATTTTTTTTTATTTAATCAAGGAAAGATGCATTAAAAATAAATTTAAAAAATTCACCCAACAAGGAAGATTTCAATTCAAAATAATTCTATAAATTATTTAATGTTTTCATAAAAAAAAGTTAAGTGCTCCTGATGGGATTTGAACCTGTGATCTTTTGATTCGTAGGTCATGGCTCTAGTCTCTAGGCTATGGCGACCCATAAACATTTTCTGCTTAAGTTTAATATATGACATTTTCTTCAGCGGGGCTTGTTTTGACTGGTAATAGATTTTCCAGTATATTCTTAACTTTTTTATAATTTCAGATGGCGTATTTTCACACTCTAATTCTGAATCACTCGACAAATACGTGATAAATAAACTAAACTGCTTTCTAAAATGTGTTCTTTTTAATAAATAGGTGTGGTCTGTCAAATTGGCATCATATGCTTAAATTAAATAGTGTGCCTTGTATTTCCACTCTAGAGTTGAAATGTTTTCTTTCCACACGCGTGTGATATTCGGCGCTTTCGAGCCAAGTTAACCGTGCTTTTTTTCTCATTTTCATAGGTGGTCGTAGGAAAACATATATTTTAACAATAGTGTTGAAATATCAAGGCACACTATTTAATTTAAACATATGGTGCCAATTTGACATATCAAATAACACCCAACTGACATGGTCCAAAAAAGCCAAATATCTGGGTTTACACTTCGACTCCAAGCTTATCTGGAAGGAACACCTGGCCCAAACATTAACCAAAGCAAACAGGCTTCTACACCAGTACTATCCACTAATACATAGAAATAGCAAGCTAAACACCCGCAACAAAGTTACCATCTACAAACTATGCATAAGACCAGCACTACTGTATGCCGCCCCATCATGGTCAATACTCTGCATGACGGGGAAAAGCAAAATACAAACATATCAAAACAAATTGCTACGAATAATAACTAACGCGCCATGGTTTGTACGTAATACCACATTACACAGATACTTTAAAATGGAAACGATCCAAGACTACATCACGAACACCAGCAACAATTACTTCAACATAGCAGAACAAAGCCAGAACCCGCTAATCCGCCATCCCCACCAACCACAACACCAGGCAGGTCTATACAGGCTACCACGACAATGAGGGACCCAGGTTCAAACCCCTGACATAACACCAACATAGTGTACTAGTTTTTAGCTAATGTTTTATCAATAATTAAGAGGAGTTATAGGCCTAGCCTCGCATAAAATTTTATTCAATGAAGATCCTAGTCCAATTTGACAGACCACCCATATTCATTAAAAAGAACAAATTTAAGAAAGCAGTAATTGTTACGTGTTTAACTTATTTATTATGTTTTTGTCTAGTGATTCAGAATTAGAGCGTGAAAATACGCCATCTGAAATTATAAAAAATCTTAATAATATACTGGAAAATCTATTACCAGAAAATACAAATCGCGCTGAAGAGAGTGTCATGTATCAAAAAGAAAGTGAAACACAAAATATGTAAAAAACTAAATTTAATCCAACCATGGGTTAGTTAGAAGGGCTCGATATAATAATGTAATTTTCGAAATTTAATGGTAGAATCAAAATCAATCATGTAAAGTACAATGACGTGGGCTAAGACAAAACTTCAAAGAGTTGCTACATAACTTAAAATATATAATTTTGTGGAAATAGTCCATCTCTCAGTGGAGTGATATTATGAGTGGGGGAATAATACACACAGTCTGCTCCAGTAGTTTATTATAAGGATCTCAATAATTAGAAAATCCTAATGTCGTACATGTTTCGAAGGTAAAGACCTTCATCATCAGCGAATAAAATTAATTCAAGGTTTTACAAGAAGAGAGACCCTCAACATTGCAAGATGAACTGCTTGAAGAACAGAAAAAAGAAACATTTTTAAAAAAAATTAAATTTTACATAATTTGATTATTGCTAAATAGGAAATTGTTTTAATGAATTTTTTTAAATTAAAAAAATAAAACTAAGAAGTAGAAAAGATACCCTTACGAAGGGTTACATTTTTTTTTTCTGGTTGCACCACTGCCTTTATGTCAACACTAACAGGAAGATAAGCCAGTCGAACATAACCCAAATATTCGCAGCATACTCTACACTTTGATTAATATGTTTTCTATATTTACTTATAATAAGTCGCAATTTCTTTAGACCACTGATGTAGGTCGTAATATTTATAATACAATTATTCTTACATTATAATAACTGGTCAATAAACCACCAAGAAGTTATGAGGCATGGGAATTGCTTGATGCTATTGTTTGTTTTATGAGGCCTTCTAACAAAGATTTATTTTCCATCGTAAAGATATTTTAATCGTTTTCTGAAAAGAGAGCTAGTAAAATATAGATTTAGAACACATAGAAATAAACAATTTTCTTTGGGGTTATGTTATAAAGTGTTGCTATTTTCAAACCTTTAAATTAAATGTTACATATTTAGACACGTAAAGCAGGAATTTTAACAATTTAGTGGTGGCGATGGAAATGCTTACTCTGAGAGGACACCGAAAAACTATAATGTTATCGTAAACATATAGATACAGGGTGGTTCCTAAGGTGATACTTCTTTTTTAACTGTGTATAGAAGGTATTAAAATTTATTAACGGTTCTGCCTAACTTGCACGTTAAATAACAATAAGAAAACTTTTAGGTGTAGGATAAGCCCGCAAGGAAAAGCTTACTGCATATAATCTCGAAGCAGCAGATACATTCTGACGACACTCACCGTAATTTAGCACCATATCTACTAGTTTACTAGGCATTAAAATAAACAACATTTTCAAATATCTTTTTTCAAAAAACTCAAAAATAAGGTACTTACATTCATTTATTACACTATGGATCAAATACGGTTATATTTACCTAACTTGCCCGTTGAATAACTTTAATAAAACTTTTGGGTGTAGGATGAGCCCGCAAGGGATAGCCTTCTGCGTATAATCTCAAAGCAGCAGCTACACTTTGACGACACTCGCCGTAAATTAGCACCATATCTACAATTCATTTTTTAAAATTTTACCATTTTTACGTATCACCAATTTAAAATTAACTTGCTTCAGAAAAACACACCGCAGTGTATTGCCAAATAACTCACCACCGACCCGTAAATTGCATGACTAATAAGAGATAATACAAACAACATAAAGTATAGCAGGCTACGTTTTGATGACCAGGCTCACACTTAGATTTTTTACTTCTGTATCTCGCCTTGTTTAAAGTTTTTAAAAAAAAAGTATTTGAAAATGTTGTTTATTTTAATGCCTTCTATACACAACTAAAAAAAGAAGTATCAACTTAGGAATCACACTGTATACAGGGTGCCCCAGATAAGGCTGCACTCTACAGGGATCTCGTGAACCATAGAAGATACAGAGACAGTTAACTTAAAAAAAAGTTGCGCTCTTGCGAAATATGGTGCTTTGTCCTAATTGTCCTTAGGAATCGACATAGGTGGCGCTTAATATATCGCTTAGAAGCGAATATTTTTATGAACATAGTGCGTTCGGCGATAAATTCGGATATGAACATAGTTGCACCCCTGGTGGTATTGTCACTTAATATTTTTAAGAAAGACGGAAATCTAAAAAATAATATTTGTGGCTTACTCTACTTTGGTTCACCACATCACCGCACAGAGATGTTTGTGCTTTTGACTCCTAAGAACAGGTGTAATTAATTTGTCAGTTGTTTCTAAGTATGCTTAATACTAAGTAACGCCTCCAGACAAAGTACATAATTAGTTTGACAAATGCACTAGTCTTTATCACAATCTCCAAGTAGGAGTAACAACACAAATTTAAACCCATCTTCGCAAGGATTCATATTTCTCATTTATGTGTGTGTTGTTTTCTTTAACACACCCCACTAATGAGACAAGAATGGGTTATGTGGGTATTAACATTGCTGCCTTTCCTTTATGTGCGCTAAAACAATGCGAGCTTAATTTCAACAATTGAAAGATGAAGTTGTTAGCAAGTATCTTATTTACATGGCTTTATATGGCAAATCATCTCGGATTTACAGAAAGTCGAATTAGTAATGACAGATGAGAGACTGTTTGAAAGCTAATGATGCTAATTAATTTAGAGAGCTGAATTTACCTTGAAAAGATTCGATTCTAAGCTTTTGTACAGAGTATTAAAGTTAATATATTTATTTCTACCCCCACAACGAAATTTGCTGTTTCCTTTATACAAGTGATTGGAAAAGTGGGCTATTTGGGTTAACTTGAACGGATATGATTTCATATCCATCCACGGATATGAAACTAACCAATCAAAGTGGTCAATGACAGAGAAACCAAATTTACACGTTGTAAATTTATTAAGTTCTTTTCTGGCTGAAGTGAGGTTAAGAATATATTTCAAAAATATGCAAATCTGTCACATAAAGTTTGTTCATTTTTAGTTTAAATCAAAACATTTATCCCCAGAGTCTATGCATACACATTTTTTCCTAAAGAGTGCACGAAATTGTGCGAAAATTGAAGGTATAATACCATAATATATTTTTACCGAACTATTGTTATTTTTTGACCATACTAAAGATTTGTGCACAGGTGCACTTTCTTATTTCAAAAATCATCAGTTTGCCCTTTATTTCTAAACAATTACTATAAGTAAAGAATAAGATTTTCCTTTTCATTTTGCCAGATCCATCTCTAGACGCGTTTCGTCATATCATGACTCATCAGTAGAGCTAGGATACGACGAAAAGAAAAGGGATCTCGAAGCTACTTAAGGCAGCACTTGGTGGGACACACCAGTAAGATGTTGCGCTGAGCGCCATCTGTGTCGTTGTTAGACACTCTTGAGCATACCAGCACCACTAACAAACTTATGGAAATAAGTAAATGTTAAGAGGAAATCGCCTGTAAAGACATTCGTCACAATTACAGGAGTTCCGCTAGGCAGCGCTAACTCACATCGGTTTATTAACCGAAAACAATAAGTAAAGAAGAAGATTTTCCTTTTCATTTCGCCAGATCCATCTCTAGACGCGTTTCGTCATATTATGACTCATCAGTAGAGCTAGGATCCGACGAAAAGAAAAGGGATCTCGAAGCTACTTAAGGCAGCACTTGGTGGGACACACCAGTAAGATGTGGCACTGAGCGCCATCTGTGTCGTTGTTAGACACTCTTGAGCTTACTATAAGGGTTTATGCATAAAATGTATATACAAAATGAACTTGCCTTGTTGGTTATTTCCGATGACGGGGCTCCAATCCCAATAAACCTAAAAACTTCTATTATACGCAACAGATATAAAAAAATAACTGGTAAATCTTCCTTAAATGGTGGAAAATGAAGTTAACGACATAAAACCGGATGAAAATATAAGATTTATAGAAAAAAATTAATTTCATTTTTACTACAAATTTTGTTATTTCTACAGTATTGCCACTTCTCTTTCCACATTTACAGTGTTGGTAGTATGTAAATTGGCGATTCTTTTGAAAAACTTTATAATGGCGAACGTTAGAAGTTCATATTAATGCATAAAAGTCGTTTTTAACTGTTTAAACGGATTGTACACCTATTTTGCTGTACTTTTAAAGTTATAATTCTTACGCAAGCAGACAACCAATAAAACATTTCAGAAAAAAAAACGGACCAAACCCTCTTTTCTTCTGTACATTTTATCAGAACAATTTAATTCAACTAGCTATGGTCGAGAAAAATACATTGGTCATTTTTATTAATAAATATATCGCCTCTTGTCTGTTATTCTGCAAAAGGACGAATGTGGGAAAGATGTGAGATTCAAAGTGATTTTGTTTAAATATAAGAGATGACCTAAATTAATAAATATGCTCCAGTGTAATTTGATCCTTGATGGCAAGTTTTAATGCCTTAATATATTGTTCTAAGTAATAGTCTAAATAATACATAATAATAATATTATAATACATTCAACGTTAATCTTGAAATTTCTTGATCTTCTTTCGAATTAGACGTTCGCTGACAAGGCCATTCCCGAGGGGACCTACAGCTTAACGTGGATTCCGAACCACGATTCTTAGTTATGCGACACCCCCCAAGGGCTATCAACTTTCGGTTTTTTGCCATTGCATGACCTACCGATTGGGGAGTGTGTACCTTCTTCCGCGCCCCACGAGATATCCGATCTTATCCGGCCTGGTTACCGGCGTGAATTAGGTAAGTTGGGAGATGATACATTTTTCACTCTTCCCTAAATTCTTAGACCTGCTTAATTTCGGACATATTTTCTTTATTGTGGTATGCCCACTCCGAGGATCGAACCGCTGAAGTTAACAATATTCTTCTTAAAAATTTTATAAATTGTATTTTAAAGTAACTTAATGTTTCCTCCTATAACGCAGCAGTCTGGTAGACCTGTTTCTCGGTTATCCCATATAGCTTAAGCAGGTAAAAAAAATTTAAAAAGGTATTAAAATTAAACAAAAAAACTAATAGTTACATCATCATTTTTAATAATTGTGTTTTTATTTTGTTTCAGGTAAAGACTTTGTTTTCTTCAAGTCAACCTACACAACATGCTAGTAGAAAGAAGTCATTAGGTTTATCACGTATGTATTTGATTATCGTACGGCATACATCCGTCTTCTTGGTGGTCACTAAGCTAATCAAGTCTTCCATTCCACCAACATCCCTACATTTTTCCCCAAGGTTAACAGCTCCATACGAAAGTATATCTATATAATATGTATGTATAATACTTAATTAGACCAAAAATATTATGTTTTCTTGGCCCAAACCCTAGCCAGGTTTATTAAAGGATTTTTAAAAACTTTTAACATTTTGACGCAACAGACATAAGAGAGTCTCAGAAAGTTATTTTATATAGAAGTATGGCGGAAATGCATTGAACACATGGAAAAAATTATATTTGAATCTTATCAGACAGAACTGGTTATAGACGAAGTAAGACCGTTAATTATTAGGGATGATGATAATGATTCTCATGACTTTAAAAGCATGGATGCATTTTCACATGTAGAGGAAGACTGTTTTTAGTACTTATCTATAAGAAGGTACGTTCTGTCGTAAGACTACAATAACGGTTCTTTTCAGAATCAGAACTTTATAAAAAATAATTAAGGTGTAGAGTAATAAAAGCTCACTAGGTATACAAAGGGACTACAGAGTGACACAACGAATATTTTCACTTTTATAATTTAGCATTGATTTCAATGCAAAATTCTTTATTTTCATCAATTGCAGGTAGTACCACCCGGGTTTGGATCAATTTATGGATTTTGCCCATTATTATCCATTCACAAACACTGAAAATAGTGTGACAAATACGTGCATTAGGTACATATTGTACGCAGTATTAGATATACTTATTTTTTATTAAACATTATAAAAAATATACAAAAAATACATTATACAGAAATTAAATTATAAAAAATCATAATATTCTTCGTCATCTAATGACTTGATGGCCTGCTTTTCGCCAGTTCTCTGGAGTTGCTTCCTTAATGGCTTGACGTGTTTTATTTTAAGTGCCGTGTTGTGTCTTGCTACAAATCCACTTGCGCTTATATAAGTTCTATAGGATTTAGTTCGTAATGATATGGCGGTATGCGCAGCACAGTTATATTATGTTTTTCGGCTATATCTTCCATAAAACGATGTTTGTGTAAATTTGTAATAGCTTATAGTTCCTTCTTTATCAAATTATCTTCCTTTTTCTTTGCTTAATTATCATAAATAATTGAATGCACAAAATTTACCTATGCCTATGACTGACACCGAAATTGAGCCGAACTGGACGGAATTTCCCATTTTATTACTCTACACCTCTCTAAAATAGACTGTAAAAACTATAAAAGCTAAAAAATAATTATTTTTCTTTACCTAAATTAATTTTTTATTTACTTTAAATTATTTTATTTAGAAAATGTAATTCAAGTTCCAAAAGTACCTGAAATATAATTTATTATTTAAGAGCCACCGATTACACTGCTTAAGAGAGTGTATTGCTTAGCGGACTTCATACAACGAACCGACTTTTGCTACGAAATCCACTTAAATGGATCAGTCGAATTATTAATTCAAATAGCATTTTCTTGGTGAGAATTTAGTCAAATCTCTTCTCACCTTCGGTTTAAAAAGAAGAAGACATTATAACATAAATTCTTTCGACAGCATACCCCATGTTTCCATAAAAAATAGTCCCTCGACACGCCACCGGGGGACCTGATATAGTCCGAGATGGTATCTCAAGCCGAGTATTATTTGAACATGAGAACGCGTGTTTAGCGGATGTCGGGACATTACATTAAATACCGCTGACTTTTAATTGGTTTATATGTCACTGCCTTTTCAGCGATGCGACGTGCTCTATTATCATTCCAGAGAAATTTCTACGGTTAAACTAACCATAGAAAGGGTCTAATCGTGCTGTGATTTTGCAGAAGTTTTATGTAAATATGTTCAAGTAGATAATCACTTACTTTTGTACAGGGTCATCCAACCAGGATTGAACAGGGCAGTGGCAGCTCGTCAAGTGAAGTAGGTGAAGGGGCTCTCTTCACCAAAAAAAAATAAAACCAAGGGGAAAGTTTTTCGACAATATTAAAAAATATTAATGTCCAATACAGCTCCCATTTTAGCCATTAAAAAATAATTATGTTCGAAATTATAATATTAATTTAATCCGAATGTAGTTATGCATAATAGGGCCACGGTTAACTCCGATGGACAATAATTATAATCACTCGTACATTTTGGCGCGCCCCAGCCAACCGTGTCCATTAACTCAAAGCAAGTGAAGACCCAACACCCAACATGACATGGCTTTGATATTCACTGTCGCTATGGTTACGTGATGTCAGTCACGCAAACAGCATGTAACAATTTGCATTATGATGAAGGGTAATTTAAAAATAGATCGTTCGTATGCACCATTGTTTTAGCATTGGTTCGCCTAACTTTAAGGTATTTATTTTGAGGCTTCGCGAAACTTACGGTTATAGATTTTTCCTGTGTGATGAAAAAAGTTTGATTATATTTTTCAGTTAATTTAGTGTATGTACCTACTTAGTTGTGTGTTTTAAAAAGGAACCCAATTAATGACATAGTTTGTAATTTGTTGGAAACTCCATTCAGTCGTTGGACAGATGAGGATAAGAGAGACGTTTTGTTACACGGGTTTTTAGTCAATGTTTGTTTAAGTAGAAGAATTTTAGAAGACACTAAGAGCTCAAGTACTTCAACAGAACATTTTTCAGTAGCTAGCAATGAAGCAGAAGCAGGAATTGAACTAATTAATAGGGCAAATGAAAGTGACCATGAAGAAAGTGATCATGAGATTTTCAGTGATTATGGTTCGACTAGTGATATCGAATGGCGTCCATCCGAAGATGAATTAGACCAAATAGAAGAAGAAGCCGTACAAATAGTAGCAGAATCTATTGTCTCAACGAAAAACGAAGAACATTTTTCTAATTACTACTACGGCAAAGACAAAATGAAATGGTCAAAGAAGCCACCATCAAGAACTAAAAGTACAAAGGAAAATATTGTAACGGTTTTGCCTGGTCTGAAAGATCCAGCAAGGTTAATTCGTCTTACTAGTGGCTTAGATTTTTGGGAGGTCCTTTTCACAGCTGAAATGATACAAGAAATTGTTACACACACTAATAAAATTGAGATGATGACTTTTTTGAAACAATTGGAAAGAGATCACATATGAAGCTTAGAATCTACAATAATAATGTTCCGCGGCATATTCGAAATCTTGCGGCAGAAATTCTTGCAATTAAAGTCACTAATCAGGCAGAACCTCTACAAAATGAAGTGCAAAAGAGAAGGAAGCGATGTGGAATGTGTCCTCCAAAAAAAAAAGAAAAACCAATTATGTCTGTTCAGTATATAAAATAGCCATATTATATCTGCAATGTTCCATTCAAATTTGCTCAAATTGTAAATAGTTAAAAATAATTTTTGCTTACCATTATATTATATGATTATGTTAACCACTTAAAAAAATAAAAACAATTTTGACAATGAAAACATTTTTTTTTTTTTGGTAAAAATATTATGGGTCCTACACACCCACTTATAGTAGTACTGCAACAAAAATGCGATGATAGTACTTAAGGGTTAAGCAATCTGAAACAATAAAGAGTAGAAATTGAAAGATTGTATTAGTTCGTGATTAAAATTAAATTCTATTTATTTTAATAATAATAATAATTTTTAATTTCATTCCTTATAATTGCCAACAATAATTAATGTCTTATTAAAGGATATTTAGATAATATGATTATTTTTATGGTCTTGTTATTTTGTTTATAAATGCATCTGACACTGGTAGGACATTATTGATAACCCCAGAAATATATTATTTATGCATGTTGTATCTGACATAATATTCTATTGTTGCAGACACAATAATTTCTAGAAAAATTGTATATGATAATTTAATAATATGAGTGGAATTTATAAAATATGTAAATAGCACAGTTATGCTGCTGCATCAGTTATTTCAAAACAATATGAATAGAAAAAAGAAGGCATCGACTTGTTTTAATATAAAAAATTTCAAAAATTAGATATCAGATAGACATTTCTGCAATGGCGTGCGGTGAGAGATTATTGTGGGGAAGCGCTCTGAATAATATTACTTCCTGTAGAAATAAGTGTGGGTTTCCCTGTTCGTGGTACCGACCCAAAATGTAAAACTTTTTTGGGAAAAATTATTTTATAATTTGAAATAGTTTCTATAAGAAAATAATTTCCGTTTGAAGGTTGGAAACAATGGTATTTCTTGAATGATACAAGTGTTTTGGACTTGTATTGACTTTATGTGTTTTAAATCACAACGTTTCAACTGGTCAGTATCTCCAGTTGTCTTCAGGTTAAGAATGAAATAAAATATTTGCATACAATGTTTTAACATGTTGAGTACTAACAATGCTTTCACCAGTTCTATGCTGCTGTACCGCAGTGGATAACTTGGAAACGGATTGACATATTAACATGAATCTTAGACATAAATGATTAATAGGAGTTTTTAATATGACGTTAACAGCTTTGACCTTGATCCAATATAGTGGCCACTGGTCTATTTTGAAAAATATAAGCCTGATGCACTATAATGGCCACTAATGCCCGTATTCTCCGTAACGCTTCAAGCCGGCTTAAAATTTAATACAGCTTAAATTGCTGATTTCGTATTCGCGGTCGCTGTTTGGAGACTTAAGCTTAATTAACTTTAAGCCCTAAATATTACAGGCTTAACCACGCGTCTGCGCCGTATTTGACTTTTCTTTTGTATATTATCAACATCATCTTGTAAAAGTAGTTTTTGTGGGCCGTCCACCACCACTCAAAAAAATGTTCTTTTTCTCCTCTGCCACTTTTTGACGTCGCCCTTTCTTCTTATTACAGTATAGTTTTTTTAGCTGATTAGCATCCCGATTGTTATTTGAAAGATTTACCGCAATAAAGTCTTTCTCAACGAATTTCCACACTTCTTCCCTTTTTTTTACGGAAGCAAGGTCGGTTTTTTTGTTCTTAAGAGTTATCACATATTTGTCAGCGATTAATCTGAATACGAATGATTTTTCTGAATATGTAAAATTACAGAACCTTTTTTTCCTCCATTTTAGCAGGAAAATGAAAATTATGAAAGAAAGAAAACTTGAAGTCAGTTGAAATTTGAAAATGTTTTGAAAGCTAAGGTTAAAAACCCACAACACAAAGTTAGTAACGATAACACAAAGTAGGCGTAGATTGTCGTTCGTTGCAGCAGCCATTAACTCTAAAAAAAAAAGAGAATAACCGCATCGTTGCCAGCTCAAAATAAGGCTTAATTAAGTAACCAAAAATTTTCTACGGTGCTTATCAATTTAAGCCAGCTTTAAAGTTTAAGGCAGCTTAAATTAAGTCCGCTTTATGAAAAATGGAGAATACGGGCATAAGCGTTATAGAAAAAAAATGTATTTTTAAACAAATACGAAGAAAACGTTAGATAATCAAAAATTATATTTCTGACTTTATTTTTGTGCCATATCTTAAAAAGGATGAATGCATAAACCTAGACTTTCATCGCACTTGGGGCATTGGTATCTTGGTTCTTTTTAGTATGTTATTTTTAAAAACGACTAATGTAAGTACTGCATGGTCAATACAGTGGCCATGGTGGGCGAGGCGTTTTCCCAATCTATTCTGTGTTCCACAAAACTAACCAAACCTTCTATTTTGTACTGCAGAAATTCAGTACTCGTTTAAAATACTTAAAAACTTTAGGTTACTGATAATGGATTTTCGGTTCAAAATGGTGAAATTTTGACTAAATGTTATTGGTTTATATTTTTGGAGAACAAAATACTTCAAAAAATAATATTTAATTTTCAGGTCCATATTTAAAATTATTTATAACTGAAAACCTAATCATCATTTTTAAAATTAGAAACTATTTTTAAATGTATCGCCCAAAAGTGCCCGTACAAAGTGTGTTTCGTTTTTCCATATGTGTATAAGTAACGTTACAAAATAACAAAACGGAAAATGAAATTTTCGGTATATCCGGAAGTAGGCAGATTTTTTTAAAATTCTCACTGGCATTAACTAATGCTCCAACTTATGCCACTTCCCCCTATTTTAACCTTTACTCTATCTGTAGCATCGATTTGGGACACCCTGTATGTCAGTTGAAAAGTTAATCAATAAATTGCACCCTGTAGTTTATTTGGATAAAAAATCTCGCAAAAATCCCATTCAATATACTTTGTTTTATAAAAATAATAATAAATAAGGAGGCATGAAACCCATTATGAACTGTTGCTTTCTGCAATTTCAATTAAAAATAACGACCCATTATCGCATAAAAACGATAATTGAGAGAAAGTAGTGTAACAGATATGGACAATAAATTAATGTTATCTCCAGAGTTATCTAGTTCTATAAAATGGACCAGTTTTCTTGTTACTGTTCATATTGATCCCGAAAGTTAAAACAGATTCTACAGTTTATAATATAAAATATAATATAGGCTGTGGGCACAGACTATTGTGGGTATAAGAAAGAGTATTTTTAGAAACTTTTATTAATAAAAAGTTCGTGTACTTGAATAAAACGAATATTGACATGGCACACATCATGTTTACTTTGGGCAAATATTTAATAGTACATGTGCCACCTTTAGCTTATTTGTATTCTAAAAATAGACGCAACAACAAGTTTTAAAATGAATTTGGATGTATTTGATAATAAAGTAATCGTTAAAATTCCATAGAACAACCTAAAAGAAATAAGAGAATATTTAAGAGAAATATGAAAAATACCAATATACAGGGTGATTCCTAAGTTTATACTTCTTTCTAAGCTATGTATAGATGGCATTAAAATAGACAACATTTTCAAATACCTTTTTTTCAAAAAACTTAAAAATAGCCGAGATACAGAAGTAAAAAATCTAAGTACGGGCCTGGTCATTAAAACGTAGCCTGCTATACTTTATGTTGTTTGTCTTATTAGTCATGCAATTTACGGGTCGGTAGTGAGTTATTTGGCAATACGCTGCGGTGTGTTTTTCTAAAGCAAGTTAATTTTAAATTGGTGACACGTGAAAATGGTAAAATTTAAAAACAATGAACTAGTAGATATGGTGCTAATTAAGGGTGAGTGTCGTCAAAGTGCGGCTACTGCTTTGAGATTATACGCAGAACGCTTTCCCTTGCGGGCTTATCCTACACCCAGAAGTTTTCTTAATGTTATTAAACGGGCAAGTTGGGCAGAACCGTATTTGATCCATAGTGTAATTTTTGAGTTTTTTTTATAAAACGTATTTAAAAATGTTGTTTATTTTAATGACTTCTATACACAGCTTAAAAAGAAATATCAACTTAGGAATCACCCTGTATTATATTCAAACAAAAATGCAGTTTTGATGTTTCTAGCACATTAATGCAACTAAATGATTACAAAAACTAATCAGATAAACACGATTTATAACGTGTTATAGATCATTCGAGACGCTTTTTAATTCAACTTTTCTCATCTCATCAATAGATTTATTATCCACAACAAACTTGAAGCATACAAAAATATTCAAGAAGGAGACAATGTTTGTGTTTTGCTTTAAAGGGTATGCTAAACATTTCAATTAAGAAAAACATATAAAAACAAGTCATTCATGTATTGATACACGGTTCTGAAGCCACCCAACGAATGCAGAAAAAAAATTTCGATATTGTCAGCTGCCTCACTACTAAATATGAAATTACTATCGAGCTTGTCACGTCCTAAAATAAAACATTATTTTGTAATTTATATGACTACGGTTAGTAAAAATACAAACCAAATGGTTGCAAGGAAGAGGTCGCCACTTGCCCATGGCTCCTCCCCCCTCAAGAACGTTCCCGCCAAGGCTACCCCGAAGGGTGTCAAGGGACCCCCCCTAGCTCGTGAACTTAAGTACAAGAATCGAGTCCAGTAGGTGATTTCTCAAATAATCGGTATTATTTGGTACTTTTTAAAGGGGCTTGACGTGTCTCTCCCCCCCCCCCCCCCCCTCGAAAAATAATCATTATAGTAAGGGCGTGGAGACACGTCCCTTTTGATCTGAGAAGAAGTTTTGGATAGTGAGGGCCTTTTTTATTTAAAAGTCGCCGTTTTTCATTGGAGACGTGACGACGACTATTTCAGTTGACCCTGGTTCCCGTAGGTGAAGTAGGTTCACCAAAAAAAAAAACAGGAGGAAAGTTTTTCGATAATATTAAATATTAATGTACCAATACAGCTACCATTTAAGTCATTAAAAAATAATTATGTTCGAATTAATCATATTAATTTAATCCGAATGTAGCTATGCATAATATAGCCACGGTTAACTCCGATGGACAATAATTATAAACACTCGTGCATTTTGGCGCGCCCCAGCCGACCATGTCCGTTAGCTCATTGCAAGTGAAGACCCAACGCCTAACATGGCTTTGATATTCACCGTTGCTACGGTTACGTGACGTCAGTCACGCAAACAGCATGTAACAATTTGCATTATGATAAAGGGCAATTTAAAAATAGTTCAGTCGTATGTACCATTGTTTTAGCATTGGTTCGCCTAACTTTAAGGTATTTATTTTGAGGCTTCGCGAAACTTACGGTTATAGATATCGTTTTTACTTGATTATTTTTCATTTAATTCAGTAGTGTACGTACCCACTTAGTTGTGTGTTTTAAAAATGAACCCAATTAATGACATAGTTTGTAATTTGTTGGAAACTCCATTCAGTCGTTGGACAGATGATGATAAGAGGTACATTTTGTTACACGGGTTTCTAGTCAATGTTTGTTTAAGTATCCGCACTATACCTAGCTCTTTACCATTTTTTAAGACCGCGAGCCGCCACTGGCTGAAATAAGAAAACTAGCAAAATTGTCTTACCCATTTCTTTTAAACCGAGAAGACGATCTTTCGGAAAGCTCGATACGTTTGCTCCTATTAAATTTATACGACTTTTTTTTCAATATAATATGTTCATTTTTCACTAAATATAATACAGATACGGCATGGGAATTGTTCAACAAGTTTTACTGGGTGGGACTTTTTATTATTTCATAAAAGAGGTGATAAAGCTGCTTACTTAACAAAGCAAGTTCTTTTTCATCCAACATTGGGCCTCATTAACAGGATAATAAAAAAAAGTTGTTTGTACGTGTTTTTTTCGTTAGTTAAAAGCCATTTTCACCCAATTATCGCCCTCGTAAAAGTTAGGTAATAAGATTGACGGGCCTAAAACGACCATCTATACTAAAACTGAAAGTTTTAAAAGGTACTGAGACATATGTATGTGTTTGAGTTTTTGCCGGTGTAGGTTTATTGGTTAAGTAAATGACCAGCGGTGGACTGAGCCAATTATATAGATCTAGAGACGATAATCAAAACATCATGATCATCAGATGAAATTTATCACAGCTATAGTCTATTTTAGAAAGGTGAAGAGTAATAAAAGCTCATTAGGTATTCAAAAGGACTACAGAGTGACCTAACGAATATGTAAGCCACTTTCATAAATTGGCATTTATTTCATTGCATAATTCTTTATTTTCATCAAGTGCAGCTAGTACCACCCGGGTTTGGGTCAATTTATGGGTTTTGCTCATTGTAATCCATTCACAAACACTGAAAATGGTGTGATAAAGGCGTGCATTATGTACATAGTATTAGGTACACTTATTTTTTTATTAAACATTATAAAAATATACAAAATACATTATACAGAAATTAAATTATAAAAAATCATAATATTCTTCGTCATCTAAGGAAATGTCATCTCCTCTTGACGTTTTAATTAACGGGTTGACGGTCCGATCGATCAGGTGATCAAGATCCCGCATTTTCTCCTCTTATTTAATGACATAATGGACTGCCTTTTGCCAGTTTTCTGGGGTCACTTCCTTAATGGCTTGATCAAACAGTAGCTTAACATCTTTTATTTTGAATGTCGTATTGTGCCTTGCTACAAGATCTTTCACTTGCGACCATATAAGTTCTATAGGGTTAGTTCGCAATGATATGGCAGCACAGTTACACTATGTTTTTCAGTTATATCTACCACGGTATATTTCATAAAACGATGTTTGTGTAAATTTGCTATAGCTAATAGTTTCTTCTTTATCAAATTATCTTCAAATTCAATGCTTTTGGTGGTAAACCAGTCGATAATTTCTCGTTTTCTCCAAGACAGTGGCGGCTCGCGGTCTTAAAAAATGGTGAAGAGCTAGGTATAGTGCGGTTACTTAAACAAACATTGTCTAAAACCCGTGTAACAAAACGTCTCTCTTATCCTTATCTGTACAACGACTGAATGGAGTTTCCAAAAAATTACAAACTATGTCATTAATTGGGTTCATTTTTAAAACACACAACTAAGTACGTACACTACTAAATTAACTAAAAAATAAAAACAAAACTTTTTATACACACAGTAAATAACGTAAAAACGATATCTATAACCGTAAGTTTCGCGAAGCCTCAAAATAAATACATTAAGGTTAGGCGAACCAATGCTAAAACAATCGTGCATATGACTGATCTATTTTTAAATTGCCTTTCACCTTAAAGCAAATTGTTACATGCTGTCGCGTGACTGACGTCACGTAACCATAACAACGGTGAATATCAAAGCCATGTTGGACGTTTAGTCTTCACTTGCTTTGAGCTAACGGAGACGATCGCTGGGGCGCGCCAAAATGCACGAGTGTTTATAATTATTGTCCATCGGAATTAACCGTGACCCTATTAGGCATAGCTAAATTCGAATTAAATTAATATTATTAATTCGAACATAATTATATTTTAAGGGCTAAAATGGTAGCTGTATTGGTACATTAATATCTAATATTGCCGAAAAACTTTCCTCCTGGTTTTATTTTTTTTTTGGTGAAAAGTTATTTTTTTTTTGGTGAAAAGCCCCTTCACCTACTTCACCTGACGAGCCGCCACTGCTCCAAGATGAAGTTGGAGTCTTCTCTGTGCATCGTGAATGGTAGCTTGCGTTATCCACAACTGCTACTGAATCAGCTAGAAGATATTTTATCATAACGTGAAAGAGACAGATATAAAAACCTGATGTTATTTTCTGTAAATAAAAGAAATGGTCTAAATTGACCAATATGTTTCAGTGTAATTTGGTATTTGTATTGTTCCACGAAATTATTTTTTTTGCAATTGTTTTTAATTATCGTTCCTACAAGTTACCTATATTACCTAATTTAAATAACTTTTTAAAAAATTCTTAGTATAAGATTCGTAGAAAAAATATAGTCTACAACTCGAGTACATTGTCCTTATCGCACTTTGAGCACTCGGTCTACGGCGTCGTGTCCACTTTACTTTCTTGTATGGCCATCATATCCGCTCTTACTGAACACATGACTGCACCTATCTCAGTTAGGTTCTCTATATATTTAGTATTTACTTGAAGATGACTGGAGATACTTAGGTACCGGTTGAAACGTTGTAATTTAAAATATATTTAATTTAATATCCATTCGTGTTATACAAACTACTATAATTTTTTTATAAAAAAACCAATAAAGGTTTAAATTTTTAGGACCTAATTTGCCCCCATTTTTGTGTTAAGTGAAACTAATAAAGAAAACTTAATCCAACCCTGTATGTAAAAAGAACTGCCCGACTAAAACATTTAGTGCTTCGGTACTTTTAAGTGCATTTTAATGTTCCAAATGTTTCTTTTTTTCCTTTAAACTGCCACTTTAGATAACCGAGTATGTTAAGAGAAATTTATTTTTGGTGTTAAAAAATATAAAGGATACCCTTAAGTTTTAACAGGAGGGTGTAAGAATGCCGGTGCCTCTACTCTTTTCTATAAAGGGCTTTAATGGGTATAATAAAATTTTATTAAAATAAAAGCAAAGTATATATTCGATAGTTGAAAATATTAGAGTTAGAGTAGTGCTTTTCTAATTTTATCAAAAGTAAGGAAATCCCAGTCGTAATGGTTAAACTTCTCAGGGAATGTTCTAGTTCTAATCCACATATTCAACACAACAAGCTAGCAGTGGCGACTGGTGCATAGACACTGCAGAACTTCCCAAAAACACAGCTTCAAAAAAAAATAATCGAGTAACCTAACTAAAATATTTTCTATTCATAAAATGCCGAACACAAAGGAAATATAAATAATACTTGGCATTTACGATTCGCGATATTAATGCTAGCGAAGTCCGAACCACGCAAAAAAAGTCGACCAGTGGAATAACTTACCGACTCACGTTTTTTAAGTTATTATTTATCTATTTATCTGGCTCACACGACCATGCTCTTAGAGCTCCTTGAAACACCCGGAGATACTTCTCTTCCCCGTGTCAGTCTATAAAACAAAGCCGTTATTTAAGCGTGATATTCTGTTGTTGTGTATCGCTACTTAATACGACGAGATATTTTAATACTCATAATGAATGAAGAACAGATCGAATTAAAAGGAAAAGGTAGACCATTACCAAATATTATTAATATTAAATCTGGTGTAAGTAAGTAAAGGAAAAGTTACACACGCAAAAATAGAGACATTTATTTAAAAAATGAATGAAACTTTATACTGTTTTCCCTGCGTACTTTTTGGTGGCGATAAGGCTTGGATGGAAATAGAAGTCATCGATCTAGAGCACTTGAGTTTGAAGATAGAATACTTCATAATTGTTAAAAAAAAGTTAATATCCAAAATAGGCAATTTTATTAAAAAAATTATTACAAAATTTTCGAACCGAAAAGAACGTAGGATAGACTTACTTAATATATAAAAATTAGGTAAGTTTTTTTATTGCAGCAATTGAGGAACGCCTTGAAATTTTGACCAGGAGCCGCCACTGACAGCAAGGTTGTTGGTTGGGTGTTTCAAAATCTTGAATATTGCAGATATTTCAAAAACTGTCAAATATAACTTTTTTTAAAATTGGTACATTCGTATAGTGAATAGGAAGGACGAAACCGTTTCTCTAATTGTCCTGTTTTTTTTTTATATAGAACGCCCTGTATACTTTAAAATATACCTCAAAAGACAATTTCAACGATATAGGGTTTGATGGGTTTATCTGTCAAAATAACATGGAAATACAAAGTATAAATAAACTAAAAAGAATACGATATACACGGAATAAAGAAACACACTCTAAAGAATACTATTCTTAGGCCCAATTCTATATGGTTCTCTTAAACCTAGGTTAGGGTAGGTTAAAGTGGCAGACCTTTGGTATTCCAAACAGTCTCACGTAGTCCTATTAGGTCCGTTGTGCCACGTGTGTTCCACAGAACCCGCCTTAATCAGATCTCTGATGGTTGGTGCGGCGTATACTGCAGAAGTATTATAACAACTTATTCAAGCCAGCCACTACTATTCAGAAACCTGCCCAGTCGACCAAGTAGTAAGCTGTTAATTTCCTCCAGGCTATTGAAAGACGGTTCACCCAGGGTAGTGAACCTTTTTCTTGCGAGGCCAGGGCATTCACACAGAAAATGTTGAATACTTTCTTCCTTTTCCTCAACTCTGCAACTTCTGCAGAAGTCGTTAGTGGGTATTTACCTACGTTCGGCATGTCTACCGAAGAGGCAATGTCCGATGACAACCGCAATAATATTTCTCACGTCTTTCCGACTGTGCTTCAATAATTCTGCGGTTCTCTTTTTATCGAATATGGGCCATAGCTTCCTGGATGTGCTACATACAAACATTAAGTTTAAACCTAGGTTTAAACCGAAGAATAATTCTAAAATCGTAGAAATGTCAAAAAAAAGGTCGATTTATAAAGTGGGATGGACAGCAAAGTTCAATTTAAAAATAATCAACCTGGTCATAACTTGTTATGTTAAGTATTAAGTTATGACCAGATAAATCACTATTAACTCGATTTTGCTGTAAATCCTACATTATAAAATTATAATTTTTGACATTTCTTCGATTTAAACTGGACCTTGGTTTAAATCATAGATGTTATTTTGCCCAAATTTATGAAGTTGATTTAAACAGAGGTCCAGTTTTTTTCGTGTATAAATAATGAAACAGGCTAATTCAAAATTTACCCGGTGACCCTGTATTGACGTACACAAAATATATAAGTCTATTTACTATTGAAGGATGTCATTATTTGAAATATCAACATAAGTAAAACAAAATTTCAAATATAACGATCCTTTACCTCGTTTTAACATAATAATTTTGCTACAAGCTTTATAGCGACGTAAAAGCTATCAAACAACGCCACTAACTCAAAACTTAATTTCGTTAAGAGCAACTCTGGAGACTTTAAACAGTGAAAACCTAATTATTCTACCTAATCGTTTGATACAAATTGATTTAATTTTATTTAACGTTAGAGTCTCGTAGAGAAACGGATAAGTTGCGAGTTTAATGATCCAAGTGGTATTTTATTTTTCCATTTACAGCATTGGAGCTTACTATAGCAATTGTAAGAAGCCATTTTTAGTTTTAGATGTCTTAGAATAGTGACAATCAAGTGTACTGTGCTAAATTTCTAAATCGAATTGGTTTTCCTTTAGTTTTACAATTTCTATAAATTCCACATATTTTTATATAAACTAGAAAAAGTTAGTTCAAGTCAATTTTGCTAATAATTTTGCACCTACTTTTTCTAACCAATCAGAAGTTTTCATTTTGAACCATTACCATGCGGTTCCCCATCTTTTGGTGTAAAGTGCTATAGTGGCGTCAGCGGTTCCGCGTCTGTTGGTGTGGACACGTTCGTATATCGCGATGTATATCGACCTGTTGCGGTACCGCATAGGTGGTGGCAGCGCAATTGTCGTGCTGTTCTAAGGGATCCTTATTAATGAATTCGCATGGGCGATAAAAACGGACAAAGTGAAACTCAAATGAATGTATTTAATCAAAAGATTGATGAATGATTGACGTTGATTCAAAAGACCTATTTCGCGAAAGGTCGCAAAGTCATAATAAAATGTTTTAAACTTAGAATAAAACAAATTAAAAGAAAGATTGGGGGCCTTTGTTAAATGGACTAAATCGTCAGAGAAAGATAGAAAGAAAGCGAGAAGGAGAGTTATAAGAAGATAGACGAATAGTTGTAAGAATATCTACCTGATGTGTGAGGTCCATATTTTTATGAATACATTTCATCTAGTTGGACTGTTTCGGTTAATTTCCCTCTTAGAACTCGTGCTGCGATTATAATTAATTTTAAAGGGTCTGAAAAATATAATAATATGAGATGAATTAAAATTATGGAAAGCTGGTTAATAAAACTATCCTTTTTTAAATGTTATGCAATTGGTTAAAAAGAATTATTATAAGGGAACAGATGCTTTTTACTAATAGTTTACTGCTAAAATAGGTGCTGTAAAGTTTCCCTGACTTGTCCGCATTATCTGCAGTCAAGGTCTCCATTGTACAGTTGCATTCTGTGCAGTTGGTTCTTGACAGCCGTGTGTCTTATCAGAATTCCTGTATTAGTTTTTAGCTGGTTCCTGTTCATTTAAAGCAGCTCTTTCGTAAGTCTTCGATCTGGATCCCCAATGAAGCTTTTGCTGTGGTGTAATCCCTGTCTGTTTCTTCAGTGAATTTTGTATTCACTTCTGATCCATTGCTTTATGGTATCTCGTACTGTGTACCTTGATACTCCAAGTGCCAGTTCTAGACCAATGAATATGTTTTCCGAGCCTTTCCTCACAAGTTCATCTTCTGTTTCCTGTAATACCTTCGTGTCTTGGTACCCACTGCAGTATTACTTCGTTTACTTTTGCCAGAGTCTTTAGTTCCCCTTGACATTCCCATACCAGTCTTGATGTTACCTTATTGTGTATTATGATTGACTGTCAGAATATATATGGATTCGCTTATTAAGGTAAGCTCTTCTATTGTTTTCATACACACATTGTAATATGGCGTAGATTTCTGCTTGGAACACTGTGGGAGACTTTTCCAGAGAGAAACACGTATTTTTCTCCGGTCTTACTCCGTAAGATCGAATGTTAGTACTGAAAGGTTAATATCACATACATTATTTCTATATTATTTAAAGCGTTCCAGAGGAAATTTATCAATAAATTATGGTTAAAATATTTGTAAATTCTCTCCACATAATTCCTGGTATTTAAGTTACATTTTACCACAGACTTAACAGTACAAAATTGCCCATTTTAAAGCAAAAAGCAAGCATTTAATAATATTGCAATTATTAATCTGTAATTATCCTCAGAAAACTCTGAAACAGCCGTCGGATATTAAAAATAATTACTACACAAATATTTTAAACACCGCTATAAAACTCTTAAAACAATAAAAAGTCGCCTAAAAACCAGTCCTATGGGAGCGTAGGTTACTAATTAAAATAATAACAGCTCCGGCACGAATCATTTCGTTTATGACCGGTCATTATAAAGAAGTTTTATTGCAAAAAGGGACTTATTAATTTTTATGTATTCTGGGGATGCTTTTAATTTGCTTTATTCGGGATATTTTATTATTAATTTCTTAAATTTTATAAAATCATTCACTATGTAGTATGTACATACATATTTGCAAATATTTTTATTTTAGTAAAGGAAATCACAGAACAATAATTGAAGTTATGAATGATAAAAGAGTTTGGAACTTGCATTGTCTTTATTTTTTTTACATCACACTAAATAAGTAAAGTAACTACAGCTCTATTTTTTATACTAGCTTGTTGCCCTAGAGCATAACTGAAATGCGTTCAGTTCGTGAGCGGTATTTTACGTTTACAAAGGTTTCCAGATATTTCCTATATCTATTGAGGGCTTACTAAAACAATCTGGATTTTGGTGTATTGTAGCAGCTTCCTTGAACTTCCTTCAGGAGTAAGTATACTTACCAGTTAAAACGTTTTGAAGTGAAACAAAACTTATAACTTTTTGCAATAAGTAAAACATATCATAAACTACCTACCGGAAACACAAGAGAACGATATTAAAACCTCCGAAAATAACTATTTTTACGAATAAATAAATTTTGACAATGACAATAAAAAAAAGTTGACCTCGGAAGTCAATGGACAAACTTGAAAAAATAATAAAATTAAATATTCAAATTAATCTGCAACTCTAAGGTAAAATTTTTTCTCTGCCTAGCACATTTCACTGGCAACAACGTATTGCGCCATAGAATAGTGCCCGGAAGATCTTGGGTTATGTTTTTATTTAATTTTATTATTATATTATATAAAAGATAAGAAGTTGTAAGTAACGTTGTTTGTCCCTTAATAGTTGAATAATGACGCACGAATAAAGAACCACTGTGGATACTGTTAACACATTTTTATCAAGCGAACCTAAAAAATACATATAGGCATACAGTGGTTCAATTACCGAGCAACTTACATAATAATATAATATTCGCTAAAAGTCTGTGCAACATTTTTTTATCTACTCTCGCCACATCCCCGTCGGCGCTTGCGATTACGATTTGCGAACTCTACTCATTATAAAACATAAGTTGAAGAAACCAAAAATATGGCTGAGGTATGTGGATCACACCTTCTTCAGTATTTGGAATGAAAACGATGACGAACTGAGAATTAGGGCTGGGCGATTATCAAAAAAAATAATCGATTTTCGATTATATGAATGAATCGATTATTTTCGATTAATCGATTAATCGAAAATAATCGATTAATCGAAAATAATCGATTAGTCGAAATAATCGATTAATCAAAATAATCGATTAATCGAAATAATCGACTAATCGAAATAATCGATTAATCGTTTTTTTTTCGAATCGCCTTATTGAAAACAATCAGTTAATATAAAAAAATCAAATAATCGAAAATAATTATCGATTTTTTTCATTATATACTTAAATAACATTGAAATAATATCTAAATCATAATTATTATTAATTTTGACAAGCCAAACTTGAGGGTAATACGTAATAGAGGCCTCAAGTTATATCGTTGATTTTGTCGCAAAATATTTTTATTATTCTATTCGATTAATCTAAAAATTGTTATTATTCCCATTAATCGAAAAAGACATATTTTAATCGAAATTATATCATCGAAAAATCGAAATAGTTGTTTCGATTTTTTGATTAATCGAAAACATTTCGATTTTTCCATTAATCGATTAATCGAAAACATTTCGATTTTTCGATTAATCGATTAATCGAAAAATCGAATAATTTTCGATTAATAATCGATTAATCGATTTTTCGATTAATCGATTAAAAATATATCCTTAATCGAATAATCGATTAATCGATTAATCGATTATTACACGATTAATCGATTATTTTGCGCACCCCTACTGAGAATACCTACATCACATCAATCACTTTGCACCGACAATTAAATTCACCATGGAGAAAGAAGGAAACAACCAAGTACCTTTTCTAGACGTCAACGTAAGGAAAAATTGGAACACCTTCCAAACTTCAGTGTAACGAAAACCTACACATACAGGTCAATATCTCAATTATACATGAAATCGCCCAAACAACAGAAAACATGGCATAGTTAGAAACTTTGTGGATAGAGCAAACACCGTCAGTGATTCAAACAAAGCTCTCAAAAGAGAAACTAACCACATCAATACCGACCTCAACAAGAATGGCTGTGTTGATTGACACAATATTGAAAAATTGCAAGAATCGGCCAAACGCACATAAAGCAGAGAAATAGATACAACCAATACTCAACATTCCGTATGTCAAAAGAAAAGAAATTTGTGTCTACAATCTTACATTGGTGAGACACTACGACCACTGGAAGTAAGGATTAAAGAACAGAAGAACAACACCCAAAAAGGAGCTGGACGCACGGCCATCATATCATGTGGACAGAAGCCGAAATCCTGCAAAAAGAATCGCACTGAAGGAAGAGGAAGTTTAAGGAAGCTGCCACCATACACCAAAATCCAGGTTGTTTAGTAAGCCTTCATTAGATATAAGGAACGTCTGAAAACCTTTGTTAAGTAAATTTAATCTTAGAATAACACCACGTAAGAGTTAAACGTATGAGTCATCAAGGATGCATCCAGGTATGCTTCATACACCTAGCTAGTATACATAGAACACATAAGAGTTACACGCATGAATCCGCCCACTAGTTATGCGCCACTGCACCTACCTAGTATAAATAGAGCTATAGTTACCATACTTATTTAGTATTCACCTGAAGACGACCGGAGATGCTTACCAGTTGAAACGTAGTCCAAAACTTTACTGCCGTTCAAGAGATGTCATTGTCTCCAACCTTTAAACCGACACAAGAAGTTAAAGCCTTAGGACAAATAAAAATATGTTTTACCCAACCTTTACGTGAGTCTTTTCGGCAGGTATATCGATGTATGATTTTAATATTTGCGACTGCTTGAAGCTTACAAAAATAAATATATACCTACAAGCGTCTGGGTCGTGGGTCCTTTGAGCATATTTATACATCAGATATTATATCCGAAAGAAACACGACCAATTTAAAGAAATGATAGGTTGCGTGGAAACACAATATAAACCATCCTCGCATGATGATCGAACCTTATTATAAATATCAAATTTGCATATAAAAATATTGAATAGAATTGTAAATTACATATTGTTTCGTCCCATAAAAACTGAATATATTTATACAGAAACGGGACAAAGTACTGATTAGCTATTGTTTATTAAACAACAAAAATTTTTATTCTGCCTCGGTCAGAATTAAAATAATAAAAACATTAAAATGTAAATTTAAGCATGGCGCTTGGTTTTTACAGCATTATAATAAATTAAATCCATATTGGAAAGGCGGTAATGACAATATTGACAATATTAATAACACCTATTGCTTTTAGAGTATTGTTCATAAGTTTTATTTGAAACTCGTGTACCCATAGTACTTTTGTGTTTTATAGCTATTATGATTATTATTTTACCTGTTATTAGTGTCATAGCAAGAACTACGACGTCTGTAGAGGTGGAAATTGTGTTGGTAAATTATCCTATTTTTAAAGAAATGACATAAGTATTTAGAGGGAAGACGATTTTTATTTTATAAGTCACCTTTGATCATAGTAAACGTTTTTTATTCAGCAAATGTACCCTTTCCCTGTCATTGACACTATCAATAGAACTATAGATACTACTATCGATAAAATCGTTAGTCTTTCAATTATACCATCGATATTTTTACTATCTATAGTTTTCCACCTCTACACGGTTATTTTTGCCGTGCGCATGCCTGGTACTATAAGCTTCGTTTACGTGTTCTTGGCCATAAATTTGCCAGTTCTCAGTCACACAGTCAAGCAGCTAATGTGCAACAACGTAACCTCAAGATGCATGGAAATGTCAAGGGACATTGGGGGCCCTGACAAAAGTAAACACAGTAACACTCTAGTAAGTACCAGAAGAAATTTTGGCTTGGGGTGACAGTAACCAAGTCGAATTTAACGCTAAGAAAACCCAGGCAGCAGTCTTCTCCAAAAAGGTTAGCATTGCAGAACCGGATATAGTCATGGCAGGACACGCAATTCCCCTGGCACCGTCTATTAATTTGCTGGAGGTCAATCTGGGAGGTAATATGTCTTGGCATGATCACGTTGCCGCAATTGCCAAGGCAGCTGCACAGAAACTGGGTGTACTTTTCCGCACCTCATCAACTTTTGACACTCTACAAAGCCCAGATTCGACCATCATTAGAATATTGCTCGCATGTCTGGAGCTCTGCACCCAAGCACACCCTTCGGCTACTGGATTCCATTCAAAGGAGAGCCGTTCGTCTGATCGGCGACCCCGAGCTGACCAAGACCCTCGATAGCTTGGAGCATCGAAGACAGGTTGGTGATTTGGCTCTCTTTTACAGATATTTCCATGGCAGGTGTTCGACTGACATTGCCCACTTGATTCCACCTAGAGCAATGCAAAACAGAAATACACGGTGAACCACTACCGCTCATCCATATGTTGTTCAGCTTAGTACTCCTCGAACTTCATTGTTCAAGAATTCTTTCATCTGGAGAACGTCATCTTTGTGGAATGATCTTCCTGAGGTCGTGTTTCCAAATAAATACAATCTTTAACGTTTCAAGACCAACGTTAATCGCTTTTTTCGCACTCGCACCGCTCCCAGAGCGCCTTAAAGGATTTTTCCTACAGTGCAGGTGTTTTATCATAAAAAAAAAAGAACACGAAGGTATTACAGAGAATGAAAAGCCGAAAAACATGCAAAAATCCATACCCGAGACTAACGAAATAGCTGGTTCAAATGAATAGGAATCAGTTTAGAACTACTACAGGAATTCTGACAGGACCCACGGGTGTAAAGAATCATTTGCTTAGTACAATGGAGACCTTAACTGAAGATTATGCGAACAAACCAGGGAAACAGTACAAAATATAGTTTGCTATTGCGAGTCACTAGATCGAAAGACCCTTCCCCCAGTTGACCTACACAAACTAGTGCAATGAACTGGAATCACTTAGTGGGTGTAACAACCAAACAGGGTGAGCACAATGGGCTAAGCCAAGTGCATCCGGCACACGAACGAGCCCTCTTGATCTAGCAATACCATTTAAAATATACCACTATCAAAATTTATAATAGTCAGTGCTAGTGGTCTCTATAGGTACTGACCTTATATTAATCGCCGCATATTTGGATCTTTAACTATTCATATTTTGAATACATAAATACCTGAATGTTCGTAATCGTAAGCCATGCCAAAAATAACTTGTATAAGATTGTTATGTGCATGAAATATTGAACCAGACCGGTCATTTTATGTTCCACTCATATTTAATTGCCATTATAATCAATAAATACACCGGAACCCACATTAATCATGTCCCAAAAATCGCTAAATCATGTTCTGATCTTTAAAATATCGTTAATAACATTATTTGTCAACCTAAAAAAATAAATAGCTTGTGGGAGTAAGCTGGTTTTATATTCATTGTAGTTTCAATATAACGTTGTTGTTTATGGTAATTTTTATTATACTTACATAATAGAAATGCCTATTTTTGCCCACTAGTGCACGCAAAAAAAATAACACACAACAAAAAATTATGCTCAATTTCAGATTTCGGATTTCAGTTCTAAGCTTATACAGACATGGTGCAAAAATAAGAATAGTTTTTTTACGTTAAATTTTAGACACCTTGTAGGGAGTATGGGTGCAGTCAGATGCGTTCAGTTCATGTCCTGTATTTTAAGTTTACATCTACTTAACAGGGGTTTCCAGATATTTCTTATATCTAATGAGGGCTTACTAAAACAATCTCGGTTCTAGTGTAAGGTAGCAGCTTCCTTGAACTTTCTCTTTCTTCAGTATGGTTTTTTATGCAGGATTTGAGCTTCTGTCCACTTGATGTGATTACCGTGTGTCCAGGCATGATCAGCTGCACCTGATTTTTCGGTTTCTCCTTTAAGCGGGTTGTTTCTGTGTTCCTTAATCCTAGTTTCAAGTGGCCTTAGAATCTCGTCAAAGTAAGATCGGCCACATTCGCAGGGGATCTGGTAGACACCGTTTTTCCTGTCTTTTTGACTTGTTTGTTTCGTCTTCGTCAGGTGGCTTCTTAAAGTGACTTTCGAGAAGAATACCGTATTGATGTTATATCGTTGTCTTAGTCTTCTTATTCTTTCAGATACTCCTTTGACATACGGAATGTTGATTGTTGATTGCGACTCTATTTGCTTCTTTGGTCGATTCTTGCGATTTTTCAAGAAACATCATTGTGTCCAACCTTCAAACAGACAACAAAATCCCTAAATATTAAATCTTTATGTACTAGTCCAAAAATGTAACACGTTTTACTATTTTATTTAAATTTAGAAGTAACTTTCTTATCACAAAATCTTTAAATTTCAATAGACGTGCCTCTACCATAATGAAAGATAAAATCATAGTTTGGCTGATTTAATCAATAGTTTCTGTTATAAAGTTGTAATTTGAATTGATTAAGACCGGTCAGTTTCAATCGAGTGTAATTGCTATTGTATTTAATAATCATTATCAATAAATACAACTGAATAATTTTTTTTTATTATTAAAAAAATAAGTGTGTAAAAAAAGCCTTATATTAAATGTATTGTTTAAATACAAAAATAAACGTTAAAAACAATTGAATTTAGAAATGTAGTGTGTTTTATAAAATGGATATAGTATACCTAGTTAAAATTGGAATAATATACAGGGTTTTATTTAAAAAAAAACATTTTTTTCTTGTTGCGCTATTTTGAGCCCCCAGAGTCAAAAATAATTTTAAGTTAGAGCCCACTTACTGTCATTTAACTTGTATACAGGGTGATTCCTAAGTTGATACTTCTTTTTAGCTGCCTATAAAAGGCATTAAAATAAACAACATTTTCAAATACCTTTTTCAAAAAACCCAAAAATAAAGTACTTACATTTATTTATTACACTACAAATGAAATACAGTTCTGCCTAACATGCCCGTTGAATAACATTAGGAAAACTTCTGGGTGTAGAAACGAAACCTTCGCACTTTTACGACACATAATAAATTAGCACCATAATTAGTTCATTGTTTTCAAATTTTACCATTTTCACCAATTTATTAAAATTAATTTGCTTCAGAAAACCACAACCCGCCGCGAATTGCCAAAATAAATAACTGACGACCGATCCGTAAAATGCATGACTCACATACAAAAAACGAAGAAAAACAATATAAAGTAAAGGGCTACGTTTTGATTACCACTTAGATTTTTTACTTCTGTAACTCGGCTATTTTTAAGTTTTTTGAAAAAGGTATTTGAAAAAGTTGTTTATTTTAATGCCTGCTATACACAGCTAAAAAAGAAGTATCAACTTAGGAATCACTCTGTATTAACATTTGTAATGTATTTGAAGTAGTAACGGAACTATTGTACTTGGCAACATTAAACGGCCACCCTGTATGTGTAAAATTTTTGGTTTGATAAATTAATGTTAAAAGCAAAAATTTTTAATTTTTTTTAAAAAAGTCCTCCCGCATTTATCATATATTATGTAAACGTAATTCCATTTATATAAAGAAGAGAATTATGCAAATGCACACATGTAAAATTTTAAACAGGTCAGTTCTTCTTTACTTCAATATTCTGGTGAGAGATTACTTAAGTTTTTGGCTTTCATCCATGGTGATTCAGAAATTTTATTGCTAAAACGGTTGTTAAATATTAATAAGTTAAATATACAGGGTGGAATTTTTAACTGAAATAAATTCAGTATAAGAAAGCTGCGTTTTTTTAGTTTTGCATACTTTTCTGTGTCTTCATGAAATTCATACATATTCTTTTAAATCAAAATAAAAACTTCCAGAAAATAATTATTTAAAAAATATATTAATATCATATTTTCTCAGGGGCAGAAGGACCTGAAATGAACTAACTAGCGCCGAAAAATTTTTTTTGGACCATAAAAAAAATTTCAAATTAGAAAAAATATATAATAATTTTATAGAAACTTATAGGGAGATATACTAATACACTAATATAAATAATTTAAAACTTATAAAAAAAAAAATTATGAAACAAACATAACAGAGCAAAAAAATACTAAAAATAAGGTTTATTTTTTATTTATTGAAAACCAAAAAAAAATTAACTTTAATCGATATATTATTGGAAATGTAAAGATTATGCACGCAAACACCAATAAAACTTTTTAAATCAATAAATAAAATCTGAAGAGGGTGTCACGCGCCGCGGGTGTATTTATAAGTTTTAAGATTTGTGGGGATGCCAGTTTGTCTTGCACACAATTTGTATATGTAAGATGATATATTGATAGGGTAACCGTAATTTCTTTTCCCAATTATATTTTAAATCCGAATTCCCCCCCCCCCCCTCTAGTTACGCCACTGCTTTGGGGTCAGTAAAGTTTCCTTGGGTTTACGTAACAAAACCACAAAATTTAGGGAAACTTAGGTAACGACTCATACACGAAATTCACCAAATAACTCCGGATATGATACATAATGTCAACAGATTAGGGGGTTGTCAAGAAAAAATTGGTCAAAATTTTCAACAATTTTTACAATAAAACAAATTGTGTCTACATTACCAAAACGCAAAAGTTAATAGTGGGTCGTATTCCCTTTCATCACACATACATGCTTTACTGTTTGAAAAAAAAGTTGGGCGCGGTTTTTACCCCCAAAAAAAGGGGTAAATTTCATGAAGACGCGAGAAAAGTATGCCAAACTAAAAATAAATGCAGCCGTAGATCTGTATTTTTTCAACAAAAAAAGAGGCTTTCTAATACTGAATTTATTCCTGTTAAAAATTCCACCCTGTATACATATAAACATGGAATAACAGTACCCACAAATTTTGTTACTTACAAGTCGGTCAAGTGAATATTTATGAACATAAATCATTTAACTACCAAGACCAATAATAAAATGTTTGCAGATAAATCTATTAATTCCCTTTAAAATATTATCAATTGTTTACAATATGAACCTGGTCGGTCAATTTTCAATCGAATTTAATTGCCATTTTTAATGAATAAACTGACCAGGATCAACATTAATAATGGATGTCCAAAAAGACCGCTGATCGGTCTTCGTTTGATCTTTTGAGCAAAAATTATAAATGGACCCAACGGTTGTCATCGTAAACGACTTTTTTCGGATTGAAAATTGCTTTCGTTTTTTTCCTTTTTACTGTAAAATATCTGCTTAAAAACGATTTTGTGTTTTACAAGTCCACATTTTTAAATTATAACAGCAATGGGCTCTTTCAGTCTTTCACCATTCCCATATTTGATAGTGTGACTCTCGTGACTCTGCTTATAGGCTATTGATTATGTCATATCATAAGGAACAACAGAGTGTGTGGGTTTGTATAAATCGTTCAATTGGTTATTCAGAATGAAAAAACCGCAGAATGCTATTAAATTAGAGGGGGAAACTTGAGATAGGGGGGAAAATGCAACCCTTACGGCTTTTTGAGTATATCTCGAAAACGAAGCAAAATTGAACATTTTTTTTTACTTTTATGCAAATAACTTTTGTTTGAACAGAGTTAGGTATGGGCATTGCTTTATAGAAAATATAGGATATTAAATTTCCGACAGAATGACGTGTATTAAAAAAATATTTTTGATGAAGTTTCAATGAGATATGACCGTTTAAACTTTATCATATTTTTCGGTTTTTATTAAACTTATTATAACAATATTATTTTGTTTCTTAGTTTTGAATGTATGCAATTGAATTTTATTTAATAAAGACATGTTAAATTAATTGATCAACAATAAATAAATGTTATATGCATGCATGAACGTATATAATTTTTATTTATTTTTTAAACAAATTAATAACTACTTTTTCTTAAAAATTGTTCTTTATTTATCTTTATTGCTAAAAAAAGTAGCTTGCGGATGCACCACAGATTGTCATGGAAGTTGTGGTTGCAGAAAATTAGGAATTACCTGCTCTATATTCTTTAGAGAATGTCTAGGAGTTAATTGTGACAATGCTCAAGTACCAAAGGTATCTGAAGACGATGTTCTTCAAGATGTCGACGAAGAAATTGAAATCCAGTTTGACAATAATATTGAAGAAATATAAAAAAATTTTGTACTTTATTCACAGTACATATATTCAAATATTTTCACATAAACTAAAGCGGGCCTCAAACGGTCAATAGTATTGTCAATATTTTATATTGACAATATATGGGCAATATTATAATAAAGGAATCATACGATCAATATTGCATATAACATTTATTTATTGTTGATCAACTAATTTAACATGTCTTTGTTAAATAAAATTCAATTGCATACATTCAAAATTAAGTTACAAAATGGCATTGTTATAAATTCAATAAAAAACGAAAAATATGACAAAGTTTAAACGGTCATATCTCCTTAAAACTTCATCAAAATTTTTTTTAATACAATGCCTATACCTATATCTGCTCAAAAAAAAAGTTATTTGCATAAAAGTAAAAAAAAATAAAATATTTAATTTTTAGCACGTTTTTGTTAAATTGTTTTTTTTTGTTAAATTGTTTTTAACATAATTTGAACTTAATAGACTTGTAAATTTTTTAATTACACCATTTCGATAGAAAATCTAACTCTCTACAAAATTTTTCCTATAAAATACCCCAAAATTTTGCTTCGTTTTCGAGATATACTCAAAAAACGTAATGGTTGCATTTTCCCCCCTATCTCCAGTTTCCCCCCTCTAATTTAATGCGGTTTTTTCATTCTGAATAACCAATTAAACGATTTATGCAATAAAAACCCACACATTTTGTAGTTCCTTATTACCCTGCTTTTTAGGACTTATTAATAATATAAAAATAATTCTAAATAAAGAATTAGGTACTAAATATCTGAGGCCAAAATATTAATATGTATAATTCTTCCATTTAGTGATGACATTCATTACCATTTAATCTTTATTCTGATTTATGTATCACTCTTCTCACTTAGATTGTGAATACTTTTTATATAATTTATAAGCACTGTGTGTACAAAAAGGTAATAAACCAGCAATCTTAAGAGCTTCATTGACAACGCTAATACCTTAGCACCATTAGGCTTTTTATCAAACAATAAAAATGTTTCCCATCCATCGAAAACCATGCATATGTAGTTAGTGGACCTCAATAAAAAAAAATTCAAGACACCTTATAGTTCTTTTTACTCGATTTTTATCGGACTTCTTTGCTTAATGATCTTTGGTCAGTAGCGTAACGTATAAACCGGTTTAATGAGTTTAACCAATATACCTAAATTTTTTAATAGATAATAATTACAAACTAAACAGCTTATCTGCAACAAGGTAACCTCAATACTGGTATGGCAATGTTTAGGAGAATTGGAGGTCCTAGCAAAAATCAAAAAAGTACTTTTACGTGGATACCAGGGCACGAAGGTATTACAGGGAACAAAAAGGCCGATGAACTTGCAAAGAAAAGCTCAGAAATGACATTCGTTAGTCCAGAACCAGCACTCGGAGTCTTAAGATGCACAATACCAGATGTCATATAGCAAAATCTACTGGAACAACAGACAGGGATTACAACACAGCAAATGTTTAGTTGGAGATTCAGGATCTAGACTATCGAATCAGCTGCTTCAGATGAATAGGAATAAGCTGACCACTATATGAATACTGACAGGACACATGGCTGTCAAAAATCCCCTGCACAGAATGCAACTACAACAAGGAAGACCTTAACTTCAAAATATGCGGACAGATCAGGGGAACGGTACAGCACATAGTTTGCAATTGCGAGTCGCTAGATCTGAAGAGGCAACAAATGCTCAGGCAATCAAAACTGGAATCAAAGGACATCCTGACACTCTCCCCAGTTGATTTGCACAAACTAGTGCAAGGAATTGGGATCACTGAATGGGTGTGAAAGTTAAATACGGTGAATACAATGGGTTAAACTTGGCCTAAGTGCATCCAGCACATGGACGGGCCCTCGGAAGGAAAAAAACTAAGAAATAATGTGAAAAGTAATGTTTCTCAGACGGAGAGTTTCAAAGCTATAGGCTATTAACATATTATTGTTCATGTCTTAAAAACTAAAAGTTCTATGTTTACAAACTCTAAATATCAGTAGTTTTTGAACCCCCCCCCCCCCCCCGTTTCCCCCGCTATTTGTGTACTAGAAGCATTGTAAAAGTGTTATACAATATAAAAATAATATGGCGATGTTACTTTTGTTAACATACATAAAATGATAGCGATTTATTGTAAAATTTAAGAAAACTGAACAAAATTTGTATGTTTATAGGGCCAAATTACCTATTGTTAAGCCACTGACTTTGGAGCTTTATTGCTCTATTAATGTTTTACAAACAAGATAAACGCTTTTTAGTCTGGAGGTTAATAACACTGTTGATGAGGCAAAACGTAAAAGAGTAACTAAACTTCCATTTTATGAGAATGATTTATTGACAATGGTAACACTATCATTATGGTCAGGCAGTGTAATTGGGTATGATTTAGGGTAGAAGCTAAAATTAATGCAAAGCTCTTTGATTAAATAATCATATTTATTGCACGGTAAATATTGTTTATTACATAATTAGATCAAATTACAAATTTGTAAAAAAATCTGCAATGCATTTGCAGGTTTGTACGACACCCAAAAATAGATAACTAACGAAAATATATAAAAACAATTTATAGTTCCTTAAACTCTTTTCTAATGCTATAAAATGGCACGTCAATTAGTAATTTTAAACAAAGCCAATGTGTTATTCGCTTGCATAGGTTTTGGCGTATCAGGATCTATTATCATTCATAAAGCATCGTTAAGCCGCGGCCGCACGCCGCGCCGCGAACGTTTACAAACGTTTGCAAATTTTGTCGTAGCATTCGTTTAGACTAAAAAAATGTTCGCAAACAACAAACCCTGTCTATTTATGGATGTTTGTCGGTGCTCCGCGTATGTTTTTTAAGAAAGTGAATATACCGCCTTTTTTAAAAACAAACCCGCCCTATATGCATTATTATCCTAAATCATTTTATAGAAAATGAGCAATCTAATTACAAGTAAATAATGCCTGCCAATGTAATTTTTGTCACAGTCAATGTTGCTGGTTAGTTAATTCTGGTTAAAAATCTTTGTGGAACCCAACATACAAGTTGTATTTATTTTGTACATAGAAAATAAGGACCTGTATCAATAAACAAACGGTGAATTTGTAGTTGAGGCGCTGGTCCTAAAAAGTCCAAAGCTGCTTTAACTTAATTGTAGATGTATTGTTTTTACATTTTTTCTATGAAACGTAATTCTCGCCGTTTTCTTCTTATCCACAGCATTTATACTGAAAGAACTTCGCACGGCACAAGAAATAATTAATATCTATCACACAGTAGCAACAGTTTTATACAAAAATTGAGAAACTTCTCATAAAATCTAAAACCACCTCGATTATGATAGATCGAGCAGCTGACTACACGAATGACATAAGTGTCATACCAATATGGCGCAGGTAGGGTTACTTTTAGTCACTTGATGTCGCCTCCTGGTTTATTTTATTTCGATGGTTGACCTAACAAAATCAGACTACTTCTCAAGAAAACATAGCTAACCTTATTTATTTGATATCTTCCGGTTAAACCGGAAGTAGGTTTGAAAGTTTTAATTGGCCGAAAAATGACAATTTATACATTTATGAAATAAAAACTAAATTTTTAATCTTTACTTCTGAAATTACCGCAATAAAAATAACCACTATTATTACTACTGGTCATTTCAGTCTGCACACTTGGCCTGTTTAAAAATAATATAATATCAATAAAAGTAAGGTAATAAAAATTTACGAGAGAATAATACAGAAAATCTAAAAATATCTGCCATAAAGGCAATTTCAATGGTCTTTATACTCTTTATAACCATGAAAGACGTTGAGTGCTACTTGTGTGGCCACTGAATGTATGTATTTTCAATTTGTTACATTTATCACGAAGTACAAAGTCTTTGAACTATTACATATTTGCTTTAACGCGCAACGAGGCAAAATTATTTTATCTGAAATTAAATATCTCAAGAGATTTGAAGCATATAATAAAAAAGCATTGTTTATTATTAACTTCTTATTATGGATTGCATATCTTGCAATGTATTCCTTTACAAGGGCAGTTCAACAAAAGCATTAATTTTAAGATTTTGCTCCAGAACATTTAAATTCGACATAATAACAAATAAGTATTTTTTTAACTACCAAAAAGTTTTGGACTTGCTTTGACTTTATTTGTTTTGTATCACGACAATTATATTTTTTATTTCTTATTACTTGTTTGTTATTGCCTATTGCTTATTTTCTAATTGTGCTTTGACCTTAAGGGAAAGAAAACACAAAATAAATAATAAAGTTAATTGTTTTGTAATAAATATTGAAAAAAATTGTTTTTTATAAAAATAACTGAGCCTCTTCAATATGTAATGTCTACATTAAAAAAAAAATCAGTGTTCATTTCCACAGCTTGCTGGTGGTATTGCTGTTGTTATTTATAGTTCAGAGATTCATCTTACCCTGTACTGTTTAGATACTTTAGTACTATATGGCAAGTCTGGAGAATGACGCTTTTCTGAATTTTTTGGTATAAATAACCTGAAAGGCCCAGTTTTTCCAAGTTTGACAAGAAATTTTTTCATTTTTCACTGATAATATGATCGGATTGATGTCTACTTATTGTAACTTTTATATATTTTTGATCTCCATCTAGAAAATTGAGGAAGTACTTGGTTTTCCTCTCTAATTCGATTTTAGAGAGGTTATGTGTTAGTGGGTAACCTATATCGATTATGAAAACTTTCTTGGTATTTTTTTCGATAAGAAGAATATCCGGCCGGTTGTAGTCTTCTGTTCTATCCATTATTCCTCTCCATATTGGGAGGTTCCCGTTTAAAGCTAGTTTATGTGCCAGTTTTTTGTGGATTATCTTTGCCACCTGATTATGTCTTCCCAGATAAGCGTTGGATACCATTGAACCACAACTCACCGTAATATGTTCTATCATTTCTCCGAGGCAATTGCATTTTCTATACAAATCTTCACATTTGATGACCTTTTCATAGTTTTGAGTTCGAATAACACGGTCTTGAATATAAATTATAAAACCTTTCATTTAAGCCTGTAGCTACCTTTTTCTAAGCAACTCAGTGATATTTCTCTATCAATAAGTGGATTTTAAAGTGCAGGATGATGTTGGGTTCTCCATTTTGCTTTAAATTAAGAGCTGTATAATGTATATTCAGCGTGTGCTGCTACCACTTTTTGTAGAATTTCCCCATTCGACGTTTGAAAGTATTTTCTCATAGAGGTCTCTTGTGGCTTACACAAGTTATATTTATTAATGATACCTCTTCCTCCCTCCTTTCGTTTTAGATAGATTTTTTTAAGTGTAGAGCATGGGTAATGAAGCCTGAATTTTGTCAGCATATCCGAATACTTAAAGATTCTGAATGCGTAGTATTGGTATTGCCCAGGTGTTGATGGCACTAATAAGGTTACCAGCATTCAGACAAGTATTAAAATGCTTTGTAAGTCTGGTATAATATTTGTTTTTAAACTCCCTTTTTCGGCTAGTGTGATTTATTTGTTGGTTTTGGGAGATGCCTAAGTATTTATATGTTTTGTCCTCATCCAGTATATCTATGCTTATTATTATTGTTATTATCATTATTATCTCAAGGTATATTAATTATCTATTGTTAATACTTATCGGAACAGTTTTCAAAAATCAATGTTTAAAGAAAAGGAGTCAATATTAGAAGGAAACTCTGTTGATTTTAAAATTACTGTAGTAATTAAAGCGATTGGCTATCATCATTAAACTATAACTAGTCCAATGAGAGTACTTCATGTGCAAAATTTAGATAGTAAACATTAGAACATCAGCCTGGTTAGCCATTAAACATGTTACAAGCCATAGCTAACATCATGATGAGATTTCATGTTTATATAGACGCAGATGTGAAGGTTGATTTAATTACATTTTAGTTTGTCATTAATTAATGGATAAAGATAGAGAATCAAGGGAACGCTTTATATAAATTATGCTAAAATTATTATTTAATAATTTTTTAGTGTACATTAAATACTGGAAAAAACTATGCCGCATTCCTATAAAAGTAGTTTTGTTTGCTTATTAAGACAATTCACTCGAGTTGTACAAAGTCATTTATTCTAGACTGAACCGGGGCCTATTTTTTGAGTTTCCCTGTATTTTTATTAAAACCAATATAGCAATCTTGTTTAGCCTTGGCCGCAGAATCTAAAATTACCATTTAAAACGCGACTTGGCTTAAAACATAGGAACTGAGGAGTAAAGCTGTGGTTTTTAAATGGAACACTGTATATTTTTTATTTTTATGGAAGGTCTTTTTTCCTGATTCAAAAAATATGTAGTATAGCCTATATTAGCTAAACCCGTTTTTAAAATATGAGCGATCAAATTATTTTAAAAAGCTGTATTCATTCTATAGTATGAGTTGGAAATAATAGTCAGTGACTCATCGCTTTCATATCGAGAGCAACGGCTTATAAGAAGTCAGAGAAAATAAATATTCTGCTCTCTTAAAATTTCAAAAAAATACTGGAATTGTCTCCCCTAACTTCGTACAACCCACTATTCTCTATATGAAAGCCATAAATCACTGACTATTATTTCCGACTCATACTATTGTTTAATACATCTAGAAAGCCTTGGAAATTCAAATATTCATATGGCTCCCATAACGCTATCCTATTATTACTATTTTCCAACAACAACCACCTATGAAAATGAGAAAAAAAGCACGGTTAATTTGGCTAGAAAGCGCCGTATATCACACACGTGTTGAAAAAAAATATTTCAACACTAGAGTTGAAATACAAGGCACACTATTTAATTTAAACATATGGTGCCAATTTGACAGACCACCCCCATTTATTAAAAAGAACAAATTTTAGAAAGCAGTATTTGTAAAATGTTTAACTTATTTTTCATGTATTTGTTGAGTGATTCAGAATTATAGTGTGAAAATACGCCATCTGTAATTATAAAAAATGTTAATAATATACTGGAAATCTATTACCAGAAAAAACAAATCGCGCTCAAGAGTGTCATGTATTAAACCACAAATGTTTATCGGTAGCCATAGCTTAGAGAATAGAGCTCTAGTCTACAGATCGCAAGGTCACAGGTTCAAATCCCGTCAGGAGTATTTGACTTTTTTTTATAAAAACAATAAATAATTTATAGAATTAGGTATTTTGAATTAAAATCTTCCTTGTCAATCCAGGATTAGGTCTTTCTATGATATTATATAAAATATAAAAAAATGAAAAACTTAAACTACAAATAAAGGAAAAGCCTATTGACAAACTATGAAACCAGATATTAAGTGGAACATAATCCTAAGTATGCTAATTTTAACACTAGTGTTGATATTATTTTTTTTCAACACTAGTGTTAAAATATTTTTTTCACAAATCAAAGGCTTTTTCAATAAGTCTTTGTGGTCATAGGAAAAATAGTGTTAAAGTGATTATTCTAAAACTCGGAAAATTTCCGCACTCGGCTGACGCCTCGTACTAAATATCTTCTCGTTTGAAAAGTATCACTTTCATCACTTGTTATGTAATATACTATTACATGGTTATGGATTTAAATACACTCTAGACATGTCGAAACTTCACTTTCCAACACCTCCTATTACGTTATTTTAATGCGTCGCCATTGCGAGGCTTCTCTCTTCCAAAGCATTCTAGATATTAAACTAGAATTGATATGACACACCCACACGTAATTTAAGTGTAGTGGCGATGTCAACTGGATTGAAAATTATTAAAGTCAATTATTGGGAAATTAAATTTTTTCCTACCCTGTTTTAAACGGTTTCGCACGCCACTGATTGTTACCGCGTACAATTGGAAAGCACACTTATTCCGTCGCCTATCAATTAAATACGTCCAATTTTCTCTTAAATTTAGTTGTCAGTGAGCTATCAAACTCTATAACAGATCGCAATACTATAATTTATGCAAAGCATAAACAATCAACTAAATATTTTAGATCTAAAAATTAAATTTTTTTACACCGCATTCTTTTTGTTATTTATTACCGAAAACCAAAAAATATTTAGGTAAGTTGCATAAACAAAAGATCGTTTTTCGCACTAATAGTTTATATTAAAATAAAACATTACAGTCGTCTCTCAATGGTTACAATATTTCGCTGGTAATATCCTTTTTATCGCTATCGTAAAAATAAATCAGAGCAAATAGGTCAGAATGTTTATTTACCCGAATAAAAACAATGGCAAAATTCTTTCACATTGCACATAAAATATCATCGACTCAATTTTTCACATAAATGTGTTTTCGACAATAAAATACGGTAAAAAATTGCTTCCGTCGCTGCTTTAAATCCGGCCATGGCAATTTTACGTACACATTTAACGTGAAAATAAACAAATAATTTAAACCCGCTGAAAGGAAGGAAAAAAGTGACAAAATTATGAAAAATTACACCAACAAAAACGTTCTTGTTTAAAAATTAATAGGGAGTGAATATAAACATAACTCCTACGGTATAAAATTATGTTAATAACACGTCGACACCTTTGTCTATGTCGATAAAAAATGGGGTGTCTGGAGGGTGTGGACCGGAATAAAAAAAATAGGGGATACTTGGTAGAGTTGTCACACTTTTTCTTTGCAATATGATTAAAAAACGTATAATCGTATAAATACGTTTGTTATTATGTTTTATTAAATATCTACATATACAGGGTGATGCTTACCACTGGTATCTCAAAAAACGACAATCGATAGCACTACGCACCTAAAATTACATTGGGTCTAAGGTGCACAATTGGGAGCCGACTAACTAATATGATAGAACTAGTTTTGAATTACCACATATATATATAGGGTGATTCTTAAGTTGATACTTCTCTTTTAGCTGTGTATAGAAGGCATTAAGATAAACAACCTTTTCAAATACTTTTTTTCAAAAAAATCAAAAATACGGTCCTTACATTCATTTATTACACTATGGATCAAATACGGTTCTACCTAACTTGCCCGTTGAATAACATTTAAAAAACTTCTAAGCGTAGGATGAGCCTGCAAGGTAAAGCGTTCTGCGTATAATCTCGAAGCAGAAGCCGCACTTTGACGACACTCACCGTAAATTAGCACCATATCTATTAGTTCATTGTTTTGAAATTTTACCATTTTCACATGTCACCAATTTAAAATTAAATTGCTTCAGAAAAACACACCGTTGCCGATTGTCAAATAAATAACTGACCCCCGACCCGTAAATTGCATGACTAATAAGACAAAAACAACATAAAGTATACCAGGCTACGTTTTGATGACCAGGCTCGCACTTAGATTTTTTCTTCTTTATCTCGCCTATTTTTAAGTTTTTTGAAAAAAGGTATTTGAGAATATTGTTTATTTTAATGCCTTCTATACGCAGCTAAAAAAGAAGTATTAATTTATGAATCACCCTGTATATATTTTTTAGGTACTATCTTTGATGTCGCCTTAGGAATTTTGTATATATTTCAAATCTGTGTACTCTATTTTTGTTTACGATTTATTTCTACCTTGCAATACATTCAACGTTTCCCACCCTCATTTACACTGTTATTTATAAACTTTTTTTAGAAATGTTTGGTAAAACAACGATTTGCTGTTTTATTCGGCAAAGAAAGGTTTAAATTAGCGATAGATCTTCCAGGAGATCTAAATTATTTAAACTAACTAAAACCTTGAACATTTTTTCTTTAAATACTACAAATGTTGCGATATTTTCCATTTACCACACAGTGAACAACCGCGAGAGCACAAAATGAACGTAAACGTAAGTCGCCCACAACACCGCGGAATAAAACGTTAAACCACGCGCAATATTTTTCTCAGTAAAATTCCTTCATCTATTTTCAACTGCACAACACTGGTGACATTTTGCAAGCCAACCAAATCCCGCTAATTGATTTTCCAGGCCGTAAAATCTTCGCACTGGCTGACACCTGAAACCGGATTCTCGATTTGCTGGAAATAATTATAATCGCCGCTGAATATGAAACAGGTTTTTTCAAAATTGTTTGTCTGGATTTCGAGAAAATCACGTTTGAAATAGCGTTTAGAGGGATTTTGTTAGTTTGGAAAATGTCACCGTTATCTATTTTGATATTTTAAAGAGATATTGTAGATTCATTTATAATTCGCCTATTGCCATTAACCGCAATGTTACAAATAATATTTTTTAAGGTATATTTTTTCTAAACTTTGCATCCATTTTTTGAATTGTGAACTTTCAAAATCTGTTTAACTCTTTTTAATGTCCATGTGTCGAACGCACTTAGGCCAGGTTTGACCCATTGTTCTCACGTTGGAATGGGAACCTATAATACGCTGTACTTGTTTACATAGTCTGCAGTTAGTCTCCATTGTACAAGTGATTCTTGATAGCCATGTCAGAATTCCTGAGTGGTTCTCAGCTGTTTCCTATACATCTGAAGCATTTCCATTTAGTAGATTTAGTGATCACTCCTGATTCGGCGCTATATGGCATCTCGTGCAAGTAATGCCATTTGATTAAAAGGCTTCTGACAACTGGTCTTATCTATCACTTGTATTAATAAGTACTTGCTTGCTTGCTTTATAGATTTAACATTTTTACATTTCGTATATTATACTTATTTTGCAAGAGTTTTTAACGATGTATGTTATAAAGAAGGTGCATTTCTGACCACCTACCCGAGTGACAACTAGATTTAGTCTCCCCTAATTTATGGCGCTTTAACCACAATCCCAATCCATGAAAATTTGACTTTTAAATAGGTTCGAGAAGGATTTATTGAAGTTTAAGTATTAACACAATGGCTGAAGTTTTGTAATTGATGCTGAAGTGGAATGATAATTAGGTACACAAGGATATCTAAGTGTGAAAGGAATATTGGTGAGTTTGTCTTGTGACTTGACTGTAGTCTCAAGTGAATAATAACAATTTAATGGAATGAACATATTTGCTTAAGTTGAAGATAACACAGTGGTAAATTTCTACTTTCAAACTTTAAATATGAAGGCATGCATCAAAGCATAGCCAGGTCCGGATTGAGACAAGTGTTAGGAAACAGGACAACTAAACTACTAATTAAAACCTGATAGGCCGCTGCACTGTCAAGGTGAAAGGTGCTGCCCCCTTAGGACAAATGGCCAAGGGCCCAGACTGTCATAATGCAGATCAAAAAAATACTTTCGTGAAAAACATGTATTAAAAATGATGTTTTGTAGCTATGGTAAATTAAGGCATCAGAAAATATGGTTTTCTACTCCCACATGGAAATTTTCTGTTTTCTTTGCACATGACCAGAAAAGTAGGCTATTCCAGTTAACTTAACTGCAAAATTTTATATTCTTACTGTCAGAGCTACACAGTGTTGCGACCTTTAAAAATAAAATTTCCCATTTGTTCAGAAAAATGTATATTTTCTTTTTAGAAGCAGCGCCGGCACCGACCTATCATTTCTTCCGTGCTTTATTCTCTCGAATCCCGAAATTTCTTATTAGTTTACAACATTGTTATAAAAATTAGATTTCTCTAGGGGGTTCTTATAAAGCCTTCTTTTTCAACACACTAAATTATATAATTTCTACGTATAAGGTACAATATGTTAATAATTTATTCAATATAACAAGATATTTATCAATAATGCAACCTGCTGAATGTGCATAGAAAATTAATTTCATGTAGCATTATTATTGAGTTGGTTTTACTATAATTTCTAATATGATCCAGTGGATCCAGTAAAGCATCGAACTTTGGATCCAATGGCCGTGAGATCAAACCCGGCAGCCTGCAAACTTTTTTTAAATTTTTTAACATAAGGTTTGTAAGTTTGGTCGTAGAATAGTAGATTCTGTAAGGATGTGGGAATGAAAATTTGATCCGAGTGGAAGATTATCGAATTTTCATTCTAACCTAGTAGCATACTATATTTTCTCCACAACCAAAAATACTATTCGCAATATTTGTAATTTCAGGTGGAGTATTATCCAGTTCCATATCTGATTCATCTGATTTTTCACTCATATTTTGACTTGCACTAAAATTTGTCTGCTGACATTGACAGTTTCGAAATTCATGGCAACTTATGTCGTTTAGATCAATTACAGAATATTCATTCCGTATCTTGTTATGGAATGAAAATACACGCAAAACGCATGAGAAGCAAGTGTTTCAGAATAAATATTCCAACTCAAGAGCGAGAATTTTTACATTCTCTTATCTAAAATGATTTTGGAATTATTGCATTCAGTAATGGTCGTGGAGAAAAAATATTCTGTATAACTCTAGTGGATAGTCCATATTCCGCTCAGAAATTTGAACACGTCCTCAATTTACTTCCTCGTGAGATATAGACATCATATCCACTCTTGTTGTACAAACTACTATTATTATGCTACATTTTTAGCCAATTAACAACTATTTTAAATACACTTCCAGACGAAAATGTCGCATTGCAAACACATGTTCACTATTGTCACTTGTAAAACAAAGTCGTTAGTTTGAATTATGTCACTGATACTTATTTATACCCATTCCCTTCAAAAAGAACGTGCCGACACGTCGATGTTATTAAAGTTATTTTCATACTGCTTAAACAACACTGTTTAAGTAAAATCATGCAGGTTTCTTTTGACAAATTTCATCATTTAGACGTTCTTAATATAAATAATAAACTGATTACTGATAAACGATGTTTTTTTAAATTAGTACTTTTAAATTTTTATTATCCATTATTTTTATTTCCACCTGCGTGTCTTCTATCGTGAATAAAACGTTGTTTTTATTAATTGTTACATATTTTAGATAAATTTGAAAAGTTAATTGCTCGACATTTATCATCAACTACACACTGAATTTATAACAAATTACTAAGAGGCCCGAAGAGAGAATAAAAAACGCCCTAAGTATGTTGTTACACAATGATTGATAGTGTATTTTGAATAAATCAGAGTGGATCCAGAAACAATATTTGAACGACGAGCGATCGTGACTCCATGTGGTCTTTAAACCTGTCAGCATTTCACCCTGAGAAGCATGTCGATCTTTAATTTCTTATCCTTGACACAATCTGTTTCAAGAACTGATGCTTATATTGAGTAGGCAAAAATTAATTAGCTTTTTTGATAATACATGTAGGAATAGAGGCTTGTACTAAGAAAGATATATTTGTACATTTTTAATTTTAATATAATAATAAGTTTACACACAGATACTCAGTGGCATGCAATGCTATTTTAATCAGGGTAGGCAAAAATTGCATTTACGACAAAAATTTACCTTCCGCAGCATTCAAGCATCTAAATTTCAAATTTTGTCACAAAATGTCTTGTTTTTGAGTTGAAAAGAACACTAACAAAAGAAGAATAAAACATCATTATTTGTAAATGAGTTAAACACGACGGTCTTTACGTAAAAATGCTTTTAACACATCGTCATAAAAATGTGTTCTGCGTTTTAAATCCTGCAAACGGTCGCTCTCCAGAGAGATGTTAATGATGCGTGTCTCTACCTGTGTATTTTGTAAATAGGTATGAATTCTTTTTAATCTAGAAAAGGATCATTCTGCAAACGCGCTGCTAGCCGGAATAGTAACAATTAACGTCTCCATATTTATTTTTTTCCCGAAACTCGACGGCGCGAAGTCTAGCAAAAGGCCGAAAACACAAATTATAAATTAAAAATCTTTAATCCACCTGATTAAACCAATGTTGCCAATGTCAACTATTATGTGAAATATGATAAGCTTACTGATTATTAAATAATATGAACCTATCAGCAAAAATTATTTTAATTGTCACAAAAGTGCTTCTTATTTTACAATACCTTATCCGTTATCCCTTTAAACATATCCTAACGATTGGCACCAATGCACTTACCAAACGCGTGCTAGATGAAGGAAGATCGAAGGTTGCGACGGGTTTATTTGTTACAACTCTTTCTACCCTAATGCCTACCGGCTCTCTTGCTCGCTTCCGCTCGTACAAAAGCAGTGTTTTTGCTTTTGCATAAGACGCTAATATACAGCGAGATATTTGCTACAGGGATCTACCTAGTTTACGATATAAATAAGCAAAGAATTCGTACGTGGAAATGATATAGGATTAACTTTTCGGTCCTATACTATTATTTATTATATTAATGTAAAGATAAATTTCCAAATTGGGATTACAGGAATTAAAACTAATATATAAAATTGTTTCTGTTTGTTTTATTGTTCCCAGGGTAGGCAACGCTTTTTGCCTATATTATATGCAGGCCACTGCAGATATTCAATAATAAGATTTTAAAGTAGAACCGTATTTAGCAAATAGAAGGGAGGTCCAAAATATTCAAAAAATCTTCTTGGCATTTTTGGCTGCAAGAAAAAAAATCTAATCCTTAATCAAGTACAAGCTTACTTTTGTAATTTATTATTTAATACAAGTATAAATTATTGGATGTAACCATAGTTACTATTTCGATCAAAAACTTATCATGTTCTTATTTTGATACTTTTGTATGTAGATTAACACTCAATTCACTCAAATCCGTTTAAGAAAAATGCTATATTTTAGTAAATTTGAAAAATAGAAGTAATTACTTATATTGGACTTATTATTATTATGGTAAATTTTAGTTTAATTCATATTTATACAGGGTGATTCCTTAGTTGATATTTCTTTTTTTAGCTGTGTATAGAAGGCATTAAAATAAACAACTTTTTCAAATACCTTTTTTCAAAAAACCTAAAAATAGCCGAGTTACAGAAGTAAAAAATCTAAGTGCGGGCCTGGTAATCAAAACGTAGCCCTTTATTTTATATTTTTTTCTCCGTTTTTTGTATTGTTAGTCATGCATTTTACAGATCGGTCGTCAGTTATTTATTTTGGCAATTCGCTCCACGGTGTGGTTTTCTGAAGCAAATTAATTTTAATAAATTGGTGAAAATGGTAAAATTTGAAAACAATGAACTAATTATTGTGCTTATTTATTGTGAGTGTCGTAAAAGTGCGGATATTTTTTCTCTACACCCAGAAGTTCTCTTAATGTTATTTAACGGGCAAATTAGTCAGAACCGTATGTGATTTGTAGTGTAATAAATGAATGTAAATACTTTATTTTTGAGTTTTTTGAAAAAAGGTATTTGAAAATGTTGTTTATTTTAATGCCTTCTATACGCAGCTAAACAAGAAGTGTCAACTTAGGAATCACCCTGTATTTTAATAAGATTTGGTAAATTAATCCCAATAAAATGTTTAACTTCAAATGAGAACAATCAATTTGCGTTAATTATTCTTTTTTCCGAAAAAGATTGGTTTTCTTTAATCTGATATTCTTCTTGGAAAATGCGTAACAAGAGTCACGTGTTAACTCTTCTTCTCGAGGCGGATGAATTCTGCGTTCCTACATTCTCCAACCTTTAACTTATTTCTTGATTTGACCATCATGTAATTTATCATTATTTAATCTTAATTTTTTTTTTGTCACTTACCACTTCATCTATTTAATATTTTGTTATGAGGATGTTTTAGCATGATAACTTTTTTTAGTATTATGAAACATAATTAGTAAGGTAAATATTGTCACATAAAAATCAACAAACAATAACTTTAAAGCATAAAAACTATAGTACATGATCATTACTTCCAAGTAGTTAACTGCTTTTTCATACAGATAAAAAAAACTAAATAAACAAGCAATTTCATGAGGCTTTAAACCAAAATTAATTACTTTCTGCTTAACTTTTTTTTTACCAATAATAAAAGTTAATTAAAAGATAATTATTTTAAAACAAGCAAAATCTAATTTTCATTTAACTTGATTGAATCCCGAGTTATTTTTATTAGTTGCCGTAAATCATGGACGAGTTATGTTTGTTTAATAAAGCTGAGTAACGAATGCCGTTCCGACATAAATATGATATACGAGAGGTAATAAATATATTTCTTCTTGGGAAAGTTCAGGTTCAGGAGATAAAAATAACGTTTTACGGGAGCATACATACGTTGAATTAATGGGGTTGTCGAGAGTTGACTTTGGCTGGGTTATGTGTTAAAGTTTGATGTAATAAAAATCCGTTAGGAATTTTCTCTGTGACGAATTTTACACCTTACAACATACCAGTGGCGGCTCGTGATAGTCGATACAGGTGGGGCCAAAATATCAAGTCAAAACTTTTTAATGAGAATACAGAATACAAATTCTATGCAATAACATTGCTAGCTCGGTAACTATAAGAGTTACTGTGTTATGTTAATTACCTCGTCTTGATGAACCGACTCTTTATTTTAACATAGTTTTTATAAAAAAATGTAGGCACTATTCTTAGAATATTCTTAGAATATTGTTTTTCTACTCCCACTTGGAAATGTGCTGTTTCCTTTACACTAAAGTGATTGTAAAAGTGGGCGATACCGGTTAACTGAACGGATATGATTTCATATCCATCCTAGTTAGGATATGAAACTGACCAATCATACTGGTAAATTTCACTGGCCTTTCTTAACGCCTGACTGATCTAAGGTTAAGAATATACTTTAAGAATATGCAAACCTGTCAGATAAAAATTGATCTTTTTTAATTTATATCAAAACATTTATGCCAGATTCTTGGCATACACAATTTTTTTCTTGAGTGCACGAGATGGTGCGAAAATTGATGGTATAATACCTAAATATATTTCTCCCGAAGTGTTGTTATTTTTTGATCGAACTAAAGATTTTAGCACAGATGCACTTTCTTATTTCAAAAATCTCCAGTTATACACTCATTTTAGACAATTACTACAAGATTTAATGCATGCAAATGTACTACATACCTAGAAAATGAATGATTGGTTCTTTGGATCGTGCCATGCAAATATTGGCCCACCGCGATATCATGGATCCAACCCCAATCAATCTTAAAACTTTTATTATATGCAGCAGATATAAAATTCTAACTGGTGATTCTTCCTTAAATGGTGGAACATGAAGATGAGTATATAAAACCAGCTAAGTCTGACGAAATTATAGGATTTCAAGAAAAAAATTAACTCCATTTTTTACTAAAGGTTTTAAGGTTATGTTATTTTTAAAGCTCTCTCTCTTTTCACGTTAACAGTGTTCGTAGTTTATAAATTTGCGATTATTTTAAACAATTTTACCATAGCGAACATTAAAAGTGTATATTAATGCACAAAGGCCTAACTGTTTAAAACGAATTCTACAGCTATTTTGTTGTACTTTTAACGATTCTTATGCAAGCAGAAAAAAAAAACACAAACTCTTTTTTCTTCTGTACATTTTAGCAAAACAATTAATCAAGATTGAGAAATAGTACATTGTATATCTAGCAGGAGAAGCTAAACATTCCTGGACGACCGTAAAGATTGTATGTCGAGGGGCAAGCCGAGACTGACAATACGGAGTCCGGGAATGTGGCTTTTACTACTTACTATTTTTCCATAAATCGAAAATTATTAAAAGGACATAACTTATTACAATCAACTTGTTAAAATTTTGAAATAAATATTATTAACTTTATTCACAAATATAGGAATATTTGTGTTGTAGCTATGGAACACAGTAATATTGAATTGTCAAGCTTAATACATTTTAGTTTACAAGTAGCCGTACAGAAATAATATTTCCTTATAGTACAATAACAAATATTTCCTAAAAGCTATTTTCCGGGGCCTAGCAACGACTAAGTGTAAGGAAATATTGACTTTTTTTTCAAAAATGTTATCAAAAATGTCGATATTTCCGATCGATTTTCGGAAAAATAAATTATTGTTCATTTTTATTAATAAATATATCGCTTTCTATCTGTTATTCTGCAAAAGGCCGAATGTGAGAAACATAAATATATTCAAAGTGATTTTGTGTAAATATAAGAAACCCAAGTCGATAAATATGTTGTGTAATTTGGCCAACGAAATGAAAATTTGTTTAATTGTTTATTATTATCTTTCTCACAAGTTCACGGCCAAGGAAAAAAAGTTATAGTGCCTATTTAAAAAATTCTTTTTAATTTTTAGTATAAACTTCAGAAGTTAAGTCGTGGAAAAAATATACTGTACATTGTACAACTCGAGTGGATTGTCCATATTGTGCTTTAAAGTTTGAGCACTCCGCCTACAGCGTCATGCTCAATTTTACTTCCTCGTGCGATATGGACATCATATCCACTCTTGTACAAACTAATTGTATTTAATTGTTTTCTTTTTAGAGTCGATTTTGGACCATTCCAAAACATATCAGCCCTCTAACAAACTTGTATTTTATTGCATTCTCACGTGCCCCATACCTCTTTTACTATATAAATAATATTTCGTATCCGTAAAGTTAAAATTGAACCAGGACTTTAAGTTTATTGCATTTTAAACCGATATTTACCACCTTATCTTCAGGAAACCGCACTAAAACTGCCACAATTTATAAAGCTCCTACACTTAGGTAATTTATAGACACATATTTACAAAAGCCTCTATTCATAACATGAAGTAAAACCATATTTTTATGACCTTTACAAATCGGTTTACATGTAAATTTAGTGTATACGTTTCATATGCAATATGGAACACCTCACTGCAAATTTATAGAGGTTTTAAAGTAGAGTAAACAAATGAAATTGAATGGAGTTTTGTTTGGATGTATAGGGAGTTGCGCGGATTTGTATTACTGTTCAGTGGCGGTAAAATTTAGAGTATTTATAAATGGATATACTTGTAATAATAACTCGGTTGTTATAATTTTTTTTACTATTATTTTTATTATTATATTATCTATTTATTTGAGAATGACTATCTATCAGTGGAGGCTCGTGCCTCCGTGAACATTGGTAAAATTAATAAATGGAAAATAAACATTACAATTTTTTTAAATAAATTAGATAAATAAATAGTTATAAATGTTAATTAAAAGGAAGTCACTCCGCAGATGACGCGGCAAAATGGGATATTTCATCCAGTTTGGCTTAATTTCGGTGTCGTCCGTAGGGATAGTTCGAAGAAAAGTTCATACCCACCCTAGATAAGATTCTAATATAGCTTGACCAGAATGACAGTATTCCGTTGATAACTAGAAACTTTTATGGACCACTTTAAAAAATATAGATTTTGTCTGGGAAAAGCATAAGCGTAAATCACTTTTACTGGAAAGCTATGAAATTGTTTGCTTGCGAAGAAAATACTGAGAAGTATAAAGAAGTACAGAAGAGAGCAGAAAAAAATCTTTTATCTTGGTAAGACGCGGATTAATGAAGGTTATATAGTTTCAAAATTGTGGCAAGACAAAAATATAACCAGTAAGACGCGGATTAATGAAGGTTATATAGTATCAAAATTGTGGCAAGACAAAAATATAACCAGTGCTCGCCAAGCGAAGAGACTAATAATCGTCGTTCAGTCGTTCAATACGGGATATTACCACGAGGACATGAATTCGAATGTTTTGAGGAATATTTTGGTAAAATAATAAAATATCTTCCAGCTGATTTAGTTATGAATAACGCAAGCTATCATTCACGATGCACAACTTTATCTTAGAGAAAACAAAAAATTATCGACTGGTTAACCACCAAAAGTATTGAATTTGACGATAATTTGATAAAAAAGGAACTATTGGCTATAGCAAATTTACACAAACATCGTTTTACGAAATATGCCGTGGAAGATATAGTTGAAAAACATTGTGTAACTGTGCTGCGCACACCGCCATATCATTGCGAACTAAATCCTATAGAACTTATATGGGCGCAAGTGAAAGGATTTGTAGCAAGATACAACACGACATTCAAAATGAAAGACGTTAAGCTACTGTTTGATCAAGCCATTACAGAAGTGACACCAGAGAACTGGCAAAAATCATGTCATTAAATAAGAGAAGGAAATGTAGAATCGTCGACCCGTTAAATTATACCGTCAAGAGGACAAAGAATATTATATTTTTTTAATTTCTGTTCTGTATTTTTTGCATTTTGTACGATGGAAGATTAAATTATTATCGAGGAGCTTATCAAAAATACTAAACCAGCATAAGGTATCGACTTAAAAGCGGCATATTTTAAAAATATTTTACATTATACAGGGTGGCTCAAAAAGTGTGGCGGACTAAACTTGCAAAAAAACGGTTTTAACGGTTTAACATAGTAAATCGGAGGTTGGTTTCCTTGGATAGAGAATGAAAACCTAAGATAGGGAGGTGAAAACCATTTTTCTCTAAGATGAATCGTTCCAATGTTACAGCCTGTCAAAGTCAAAAAATGCCATATTTTAAACGTCAATTACTCAAAAACAATTGAATTTAGACATATGACATTTTATTTTCTTGAGCCTTCCTGTATAATGTAAAATATTTTTAACATATGTCGCTAGTCGATACCTTATGCTGGTTTAGTATTTTTGATAAGCTCCTCGATAATGATTTAATCTTCCATCCCCGCCACGTTGGCGGACCCGGTATAGGTTCTCCTCTAAATGCCATATTTTTCTCTTAGCATGTCTGAATTTTCCTACAAGAGTTAGTTCTTGCTCTTTTAGCCAATTCATTTCTATAGTAGATTTTACGGTTAGGGTCTTCTTATGGCAGATTATTCTCGATAAATAGATAAATAAAAAAAGTGTGTCCGAATTTTAGCACGTTTAAGAATGCAGGGAAGAATATAAAATGTATCATCTCCCAACCCACCCCATTCACGCCGGTAACCAGGCCGGATGAGATCGGACCTCTCGTGGGGTGCGGAAGAAGATACACCTCCCCAATCGATAGGTCAAGCAATGGCACAAGATACCGAGAGTTAGCCCTTAGGTGGAAGTGCGCATGACTGAGGATCGTGGTTCGGAACCCACGTTAAGCTGTAGATCCCCTCGGGAATGGCCCTGGCAGCGAACGAAGAGGTAGAAAGCCTAATTCGAAAGAATGGCAAGCAATGATAATGTCAGAAAAAAAAATCCCTAGAAATATATTAATTCTTTAAAGGCAAAAATAAATTAGGACCGCTTTCACTTCAAATTTGACACCTAATTTTTTATGTTTCCTTGCCTTTTGGTCCCGGTTAAGACTACTTTCAACCTTTAACGTAGTACGCTTTATTTGTAGTAGATTTACTTGCCTTTTTTAAAGGTGTTTTTAAATTAATAAGAAAAAAACACAATTTTTTCCATTTAGAAACATTTGAAGTATGTAAAAAAATATTTTCATTCTTTTTAATTCTTAATATCATATTTTTTTACAGCGTCCCCTGCCGCGCCGCTCCTTAAGCAATCGATTTTCCCATAAAATAATGTTTACACCCTCCCGGAAAAGTTTTTTCGGACGCCTATGGGAAGCAATCCACTAATATGACAAAAGCTTGAAATAAATAAGCTCATTTAAATTTTTTAGTACAACTATATGCCACTTCGAACTAAAGGTTTAACTTTATTTGGCGTTTTCTTAACCTCGTTATAAATAAGCAGCTCTTGCCCCCACACACATGTTTCTTGTTATGGACTTACCAGTATTTTACTTAATACTTAATGAATGTTTAAAACCAATAACAACAGTATATGGGAAAATTTAAGTACCGTTAAAGAAATTTCAAGTATCGTGTTTCTAAGACAACGGCCCATTACGGAGTATCTGGTCCTGTGATCGCAACAGATTTATTGTATATTTTATAGATTTTTCTGAATTCATATTTATTTTATTAATTGAATTGAGGTTTTCATCATTAAGTCGTACGAGAAAAACATTCTTACGTAAAATTCTTGCAGTATTGGCCATTTATCCCTTAAGTGCAGTATCTGTATCCAGGTATCCACACCCATAGGTACTAGGTACATCCAGCAGTAAGTATGGGTATTGCCACTATGCTGCCCACCTCGGGCATTCAAGAAGGGTATGCTGGACAGTACACAGTAGGCTCTGCAGTATACACACTCTTCCGTCTCTGTTATTTTAAACCTTTTAAGCTATACTTGTAAGACTCCAGGGCTTGTAAGCTCCTGGCCCTGGGTGAGATAAAAATATTGGGAGTTTGACTCTGGTTTTCCTGCATAGCAGCCTCATTGATCCTTAAAAACCCAGGTCAGATTGAATTAGTTTCGTCAACTACATACAGTGGCATGCATACAATATAGGCAAAAAAAAATTTGAACTCTACTTTAAGTATGGACTATTTCTTCAAGTTAAAAAAAACATTGCCTACCATGGGAATAATAAAACAAGCAGAAACAATTTTTTTTATATAAGTATTAGTTTTTATCCGTGTAATCCTACTTTGGCAATTTATCTCTACATTAATATAGCAAATAATAATATAGGACCGAAAAGTTAATCCTATATCATTTCCACGTACGAATTATTTCCTTATTTATATCGTAAACTAGGTAGATCCCTGTAGCAAATATCTCGCTGTACATTAGCGTCTTATGCAAAAGCAAAAGCACTGCTTTTGTACGAGCGGAAGCGAGCGAGAGAGCCGGAAGGCATTAGGGTAGAAAGAGTTGTAACAAATAAACCCGTCGCAACCTTCGATCTTCCTTCATCTAGCACGCGTTTGGTAAGTGCATTGGTGCCAATCTTAAAGTTTTACAGTACCTAGTTTGGAAAATAATTCGCTTTCTCAATATAAAAGATGAAACACGCCTCTATAAGTTTTATTATTAATTAGTTTAGTTAGGATATTTTTAAAGGGATAACGGATAATGTATTGTAAAATAAGAAGCACTTTTGTGATAATTAAAATAATTTTTGCTGATAGGTTCATATTATTTAATAATCAGTAAGCTTATCATATTTCACATAATAGTTGACATTGGCAACATTGGTTTAATCAGGTGGATGATATATTTTTAATTTATAATTAGTGTTTTCGGTCTTTTGCTAGACTTCGCGCCGTCGGTTTTCGGGAAAAAAATTAATATGGAGGCTTTAATTGTTACTATTCCGGCTAGCAGCGCGTCTGCAGAATGATCCTTTTCTGGATTAAAAAGAATTCATATCTATTAACGAAACACACAGGGAGAGACAAACTTATTAATAATAATATCTCTGGAGGACGACGAAATTTTTATGACGATGCCGATGTTTTAAAACAATTTTTACGTAAAGAACTAATTTACAAATAATATAGTTTTATTCTTCTGCCAGTGTTCTTTCCACAAACTCAAAAACTAGATATTTTGTCACAATATTTGAAATTTAGATGCTTGAATTCTACGGAAAGTAAATTTTTGTCTTAAATGCAATTTTTACATACCCTGGTTAAAACAGCATTGCACGACACTGCCTACACACCTCTATTCCGAATATTTAGTCACTTGATCAACAAACATCTTCTCGTTAATATTAAAGTACACTAAGCCACTGTCCTGTATCATTGTGGTATAATCTAATTAAAATAATGATAGATATTAGAGCGGAAATAAAGATTTAAATGTCGACAAATATTTTTCCTTGGCAGTGCAGGTGGTATATGGTTTCTAGTTACATCTATGAAGCAAACATTTTTAATTACTATAATCCTTCGGAATGTTTGCGTGGGTTTGTATGAATCTATTTAATCCATTGACCATTGTCTTATTAAGATTTTTTTATACGCATGAACCAAGTTTATTTTAGATAAACAACGATAATAAAGAGATTTTGCTGGTGATTAATAATTCTTGTAATTCTAATAATAATATTAGCGGAACATGCAGATTTCACATACGATGTAGGTATGGAAATGAGCCTTTTCACTATAATCTAGTGCTGGGAAGTTTAGTTCACTTTGCCGATTTCAATCTTTCGATTTCGTTCAATAAAGTGAATAGTACAAAAGACTAGTTCATTTAGTTCACTGATTTATACTGACACAGTAAAGTAAAAGAAGTATTTCAAATTATAAATATTGTTCAGATGTGGCACACTTCCTCGTCTATGGATGTGGTAAAAGCATGAGAAAACAGTACCTAATCACTCTCTCTTTCTCTATCTAATACTTGTAATAATCGATCATTATTTGTAAAATAAATGCTTGCCAAAGCCAAATACATCTTCATTATCCCATCCTTTTTAAGACATTAAATAAAAGAAAACAGAACGTGACCACAAGCTGCAGAAAACTCAGCTGGCTGACGGTTATTCTAAATTTTTAGCGGTAAAGACACGATCAAACACCAAACCCGAGAAGAGTTTCATCTTTGCCGACTCATCACGGTATCGGACAATCGTCTCGCTCGCGTAGTAGTACTTTCCGTTTAACATTTTAGCGTTGTTTCAATATTTCAGAAATTACTGAATAAATGAATCTTTTAGTTCAGTTTTCCGATTCGATCTTTTGAATTAGTTTGTTCGCGAACTACACATCTCTACTATAATCATATTCAGCATTAACATCCTAAATTGGACCCTAATAAAAATATATCTCAATAATAAAAAGATTCCTGGAGTTTTAGAAACTTCTACGAACAATTGACGAGACTCCGCGAAAGCAGGAAGTTTGGAAACATTAGATGGATGTGCTGATATTATTAACAGCGCTATTCTTTTGTTTGCCCGCAGTGCTACCGATTTTAATGGTAGAGTTGATATCAATTGTTATATATTTACTTTACCTTGGACACTACCAGCTACCTTATTAATTTTTACCTTTGTTAATATTAGTTATCAATGTCAATCACTATTTGTATTCTAAGTTTATTAAAGCCTTTATTCTCGAGGTTTTCTTTACTTCAATTTAATAAACTTAGTTAAATAAGACTCTACTAATTACGAAGATTATATGGACAAGTTACTGAAACCTGAACGACTGAATATTGAAACTTCTGACACAAATACTGCATACCTATGGTCACATTGGAGTCGTACGTTTATCAACTTTTTAGAAGCTACTAAAGTTACTGATGATAAGGAAAAACTTAACATACTTATAAATTTTGTGAGCCCAGCGGTTTTTGAACATATCAATGAATGTAAAACCTATGATGATGCAATTAACGTTTTAAAAACTCTATACATAAAGCCGCAGAATGAAATATTTGCTAGACATTCTTTATCATCAAGAAAGCAAGAAGTTGGTGAGTCAATTGATCAATATTTGCAAACGTTAAAACAAATGAGCAAGGACTGTAATTTTAAAGCGGTCAGTGCAGATCAAAATAGAGATGATTTCATCAGAGATTCATTTATAGCTGGACTAAACTCTTCACATATTAGACAGAGACTTCTAGAACAAAGTACCTTAACTTTATCGCAGGCTTTTGATTCGGCAAGAACACTTGAAATGGCTCAACGTCACTCTGAGTCTTACCTTGCACCGTTCCCCTCTCATGCCAACGCTGTTACCTCAAGAAACTTAGAATCAGAGTCCCGGTCTCCTAGTATACGGTCTGAAAATGATTCTACAATAGCCGCAACACTCCCTAAGTGTTATTTTTGTGGTCAAAGCAGACATCCCCGAAGCAATTGTCCGGCCAGAAATGTTTTCTGCCATTCTTGTGGTAAAATGGGTCATTTTACGAAAGTTTGTAAATCAAAAAGTCAAAAACCTGTCAATACTTTAAGTAAATCCACTGCTGGTATACTTGGGATGATAGCTGCCACGTCTCCCGCGTGTCTTTCAAAATCATTACTTAGAATAAAAGTTATTGAAACAAACCTTGAAGCTTTGATAGATACTGGTAGTTCTGATAGTTATATTTCCAATAAAGTGGCATATCAAGAAAATATAAAAATATTTCCCAGCAAATTGAATGTTATAATGGCTTCGTCGGCTCTTAGTTCTCCGGTATTGGGATTTTGTATTGTTACGCTAAAAATACTTAATCATACTTATGACAAAATTAAACTCTACGTTTTAGAAGAACTCTGTGCTGATGTTATTATAGGCCATGATCTATTAAGACAACATTCAAAAGTACAAATTGCTTTTGGTGGGCCTAAATCACCTATATCAGTATGTAACTTGGCCTTAGCACAGGTTGAACCTTATCCATTATTTGCACATTTAACCAATAACTGTAAACCTATAGCAGTGAAGTCTCGCAGATACTCCCTTGCTGATTTAAAATTTATTGAAACTGAAATACAAAATCTTCTAAAAGAAAATATTATCGAGCCGAGCAACTCACCTTGGAGAGCACAGGTACTTGTTACAAATAATGAAAATCATAAAAGACGAATGGTTGTAGATTACTCATTAACAATAAACAAATTTACATCACTGGACGCTTACCCATTACCGAAAATTGAAGAACTAGTCCATAAAATTTCTCAGTACGAATATTTTAGTTCCATCGATCTCCGCAGTGCTTATCACCAAATACCAATTCTGGAACATGAAAGAATTTACACTGGATTTGAAGCGTGTGGAAATCTATACCAGTTTACTAGAATCCCATTTGGTGTTACCAATGGTGTTGCATGTTTTCAGCGAATAATGAATAATATCATTCAAACGGAAGGTTTACAGGACGTTTATGCATTTTTGGATGACGTTACCATTTGCGGAAAAAGTAAAGAAAATCATGACCAAAATTTGCAGAAATTTCTAAACGTTGCTGAAAAGTATAGTTTGACTCTCAATAAAGAAAAATGCAAATTTGGAATGACAACAATAAACATATTGGGGTATACAATCGAACGAAACAGTATAAGACCAGATGCTGATAGATTAAGACCCCTCATTTATTTGCCTTTGCCTACAGATACAGCTTCTCTAAAAAGAATTCAGGGCATGTTCGCCCATTATTCAAAATTTATTTACAAATTCTCTGAGAAAATACATCCTCTTATCGGAGTTAAAAAATTTCCGCTACAAGACCATCAAATCGCTGCATTTCGTCAATTAAAAAATGACTTAATAAACGCCGTTGTCGCCTCCATTAATGATGAGGCTACCTTTACAGTAGAAACCGACGCATCAGAATATGCTATTGCTGCACAATTAACCCAATTGGGAAGACCAGTTGCATTCTTCTCAAGGACTTTATCTAAATCAGAGCAGCGGCATTCTTCGGTGGAAAAAGAAGCTTACGCTATCGTGGAAGCTCTACGGAAATGGAGACATTTTCTGATTGGGCGATATTTTCAGCTAATAACCGATCAAAGATCCGTAGCATTTATGTTTGATAACAAATCCTCCTCAAAAATAAAGAATGAAAAAATAATGCGTTGGCGACTAGAACTCTCATGCTACAAGTATGACATTATATACAGACCAGGAAATCAAAATATTGTGGCAGACGCACTTTCGAGAATTTCTTCAGCAATAATGCCTGCTACGAGTGATAAAACTCTATACAGTCTACATGATATTTTATGCCACCCAGGTATAACTAGACTGTATCATTGGATTCGTTGTAAAAATTTACCTTATTCTTTAGATGACATAAAGAGGATCACATCTTCTTGTCCGGTATGTGCAGAGATCAAACCAAGATTTTACAAGAATCAAGGATCACTTATTAAAGCCACAGCTCCGTTTGAGAGACTAAATTTGGATTTCAAAGGACCTTTGCCTTCAGTCAATCACAACCGCTATATGCTAACTATAGTAGATGAGTATTCACGATTTCCATTTGCCTTTGCATGTTCTGACATGACTTCATCTACCATAATCAATTGTCTGACACATCTCTTTTCTGTGTTTGGCACACCATCATATATACATACTGATAGAGGAGCATCATTTATGTCTGAACCATAATCAATTGTCTGACACATCTCTTTTCTGTGTTTGGCACACCATCATATATACATACTGATAGAGGAGCATCATTTATGTCTGAAGATCTGAAAACATTTTTAACAAACCATGGAATAGCGACAAGTCGTACCACTCCCTACAACCCACAAGGAAATGGTCAATGCGAACGCTATAATGGAATTATCTGGAAAACAATTCAGTTGGCTTTGAAATCCAAAAATCGGAAAATAACTCAATGGCAAGAGGTACTCTTAGATTCTCTACATTCAATCAGATCTCTGTTATGTACTGCAATAAATTGTTCTCCGCATGAACGTATGTTTAATCATCCACGCAGATCATCAAATGGTGCATCAATGCCTAGCTGGTTAAGCGTTTCTGGTCCAGTATATCTTAAAAAGCACGTGAGACAAAACAAATATGAACCTGTAGTGGAAGAAGTTGAACTTCTAGAAGCTAATACTGATTATGCCTATATTAGATTAGCAAATGGCAATGAAACTACCGTTTCCACACGTCATCTAGCACCCGTCGGGAATAATAAGATTTACGAAGAAGCGATAAGTCATGAAAGTAGTAATGAAGAAAATTCAAATAATTTAGATCAAAGCGTTATTGATACAGACCAAATTCAGGATTCATGTCTAACACCTGATCTACGAAATGATCAACAAATATCAAGTGAAAGTACTAATGTGGAAAACCGTCCAAGTCGCAAAAAGAAGCCTCCTGCTTATTTGGAAGATTATATAAGAAAATGAGCGGGGATGAATGTTATATATTTACTTTACCTTGGACACTACCAGCTACCTTATTAATTTTTACCTTTGTTAATATTAGTTATCAATGTCAATCACTATTTGTATTCTAAGTTTATTAAAGCCTTTATTCTCGAGGTTTTCTTTACTTCATCAATCATGAAAAATACAATGACGTAGGCATCTACGGATATATTGTTGCAACGATTGATGGCGTCATTTTCAAAACCTGCCTGACGTCATCAAAAACCAGTAAGGGAATCTTGCTTAAGGTTTGTTCTCACAAATAATAAGGGACAAATTACTGATCGTTTGACAGTTTTATAACCAATCCAAACACCCAGATATCTGCGTCCGATTTTATTGCGCAGAATCCTGATTGTCAAAGACTGTTGGTAATGGCTGTGAAAACAAATCCTTAGACGTTACTTACAAATAAAATAATAATTATTAGCAGTTTTTAAAGTTTTCTCTCCACCGTCGCCTATACGTAATTTTACTTTACATGATTGATTTTCGATCTGGCTTTGTTTCGATAAGTTAAATAGCAAAGAACAGATTAGAAACACCAGGATATCGGATTCAAGACATGTTACATCATTAATAAGTAGGTACCAGCAGTTTTAAATTCTACATACATACATAAAAATGTTTACTCGATTTGAACCATAAAAGATACCATATAACTTTATTGACAGTTTTATTTGAATATTGATGGCTCCTGTCACATCTTATCTGATTGCTAACTAAGGATTGGAGGTCCTAAACCTTATATGAGGATTTATACCTTTGAAAGTTTTCGAAATAAAATTATAATTGGCTCTCGCGCAACTTGGGATATACCCGCAGTATCTCAGAAGCAGTTGCTCGAAGCGACACCTACTAGGCATTTTTTTAGACAACCGAACAGGCCAAGGAATAAAAAAATCACTAGACATTTAATATATCTAAAAATTTACAATGCATTTTAGTAACCAGAAATTTAGTGTAACATTACTACACATTGCGAGTCAATTTTACAGCGTGGGAACAAATTTCATCATGTGGAAATTGTTAAAATATCGGCACCAATATTGTTAAATAGGTAATGAATATCCGATTCAAAATTCATGGCATTGTTGTATCACTCATTTATTCATTATTTGAAAACTAACCCTTAATTCCTTTCATTACAGGCAAACTTTTAACAATGACCCGGCGTCAAGTCATGTGACAGACAGAGCGACAACCGAACGACGCTGTTAGTGATGCCTAACTTACCCCCTAGAGTGTAGCTGTTCGGGATACCCCTGTAACCATGGAGTTCCGCACCCCCCGTCTGTCATTCACGACGTTAATAATGGTCCTTTTTTTAGGGGTAGTTCGCGCCAACCAAGGTTTGTATTATTAAATTTTTAAGAAGCATTTCTTATAGATGATAAGATTTTAGATGTTACGCTATAAGGGATGTGAATAAGGGGTGACAATGTTCTGCATTGAATTATTTTAAAAGTTGTAGTTATTACTTTGAGGGGTTGTGGAAATTTTTTGCGGGTCGTTGCACTTATACCCTTATAAGATTGCGAAATGCCTATAAGCATTTATAGCAGCAGTATAAGGCGGAGATAATAATTTTTATACAAAGTATGTTCCATAATTTTTTCTATTTGTAAAAAATGTATACCAGGTACTGTTATATATTTTTTCTACTCCCACATGGAAATGTGCTGTTTTTTTTTACACTTCACTGACGAGAAAATTAGGCTGTTCCAGTTAACTATACAGCAAAATTTGATATTCTTGCTGTTCAGTGCTGCACATCGTTGTGACCTTTAAAAATAAAATTTTCCATTTTTAAAGAAATTTTTAACGAATGCACACAATACTTAAAAAGCCTTTTTTTAGCAGATCACAGCCACAAGTGATCCTAAAGAGTTTCCTACGATTATAACACTGGTAAAAATTTCTCATCTCCCTTTGGAGACACCGACGATCTATCAGTCGTCTGTGCTTTGTTCTCACAAATCCGAAAATGTTCCTTTAGTTGACAACATTAAAATAAAAATTAGATTTCTCTGGCATTTTTATACTGACCAATCACACTTTCTTGTATTTTCTGAGGCACTACGCCTACAGCGTCGTGCTCAATTTACTTCCTCTTGAAATATGGACATCATATCCACTATTGTTGTACAAAGTACTATTTTTATTTTGTTAAACCTTTGGTCAAAATTAACATAATAATAATAACATATTATTATGTTTGTCACTTTTTGATTTGTTTCTGAACCTATGATAGGATTTAAAGTTTTTTTTTTATTATAGGTGGTTCCTTGATAAATGTTAAAGTTTTAACTATTTGTGATTAATTTTCATTTTATACCGGAGGTAATAAAAAGGTTAAATTTTTTTTTGAAAATTCATGTCACCCTGTGAAGTATACATTAGCAACCGTAACTTACCTTATAACCTATAAAGGTTGAAATCAAACTGTAGCACTATATTTTCTAGATATTCCCTTGGTTTACTTCCTTATTAGAGGCGATACTCGGTTTTATAGCTCAACATGTTTTTATAAACTTTATTATTACGTGCGTTTATTGTTAAATGGTTTTCAAGTGGGCTGTGGACCTCAATGTGTCAGTAAATGTTGTTTCTTACAGTTACAAAAATGTCAAATCCGCCATAGTATTTTTTCATTGGTTTCACGATACACCTACAACGGTATGCCGATAAGGAAACTAAAATTTGAACATCTTTGCACATGTCGTCACATATGAGGACGTTGCTTAGGAATCGTTTGACGCGAGTGACAGTTGTAGTCTCATTCATAACCGGAACCAGAGGAGGCTAGAGGGCTTAGCCCCCTTTAATCGAGATTAGCACCCTTAGACCACCTAGGTGTTTTTAGGAGGTAAAATAGGATTTCTGCACGGGGCTAAAGCTCTCTTAAATAAAGGTGTCTAGTTGCGCCACAGCTAACATTGCGTGTCATTGAAAAAGCGGGCAAATTTTCATTAGCGGCCTTTATGAAGACCTCTAAGTCAGCGGTAAGAACTAAATAATTTGAGGTTAGTTTTGTTTGTCAAATTGTGACAAAGCGTTGACATTCGTTCACGACACACATCGGGCTGTTGATGTTTTAAGGTTAGTGTTATGATAAGATGTTGCCATCAGTTAGTTTACTTGAACGTGTTAGAGACAATTAAAAGAATTATTAGTTTATTCTCCACTTTCACTCTGCAAAGAATAGTTTAGAAGAGTAAAGGTTATGAATGTTTAGAATGTGGGGCACAGAACACTATGTGATGTGGTCACAGACATCTTAGATTCTTCAGCAAAGTACATCCAGCGTCTGGCCCAGCAATTGCGAGAGTTCAGACCGGATAGCACTGTTTTGTAACGACTGTTTTGGAAGTAAAATAGAACAGTGTAGATGTCTTTATAACGCAGTCAACGGTTTGTTGTCTGCTGTTAAAATTTTCTAACAAAAAAAAACGAGGAAACCTCGGAGGAAACGCTTTAGGTGCTGGAGAACGTAAAGACAACTCGTCGGGCTACATGGTTCAGTACAATGATACCAATTATCAGCATAACATGACAATTCTCTAATAACACCAATTTTTTTTTATCTTTTTGTTGTTTTAATTTTGAAACGTCCGTAAATTATTTTATGTCATACCAGTACATTATTGTGTTTTTATGCCTTACATAACACCTACATAATTGATTACTTCATGCCCGTGCAGGCATAATGTACACATTATGGCCCACGCGGGCATAACGAAGCAAAAAACAGGGTAAAAATAAAAAATTTGTATCTAAATCACAGTAAATTTTAAAAAAATATTTATTATTTAAAACGAACTGGTATGACATTAAATTTTGTATGTACCACGGGTGCTAATAGATATTATTATATACCCTCGGGCGACTTACGAACCCTCGGGCCAGAGGCTCTCGGCTTTGTAACAATGTCACCCTCAGGGCATAATCATCTACTTAGTACCCTTGATACATAAATAACTATTAAAAAACTCAACTTGCGAAAACGTCAAAAAATTATTCATTTTGGTTTGCTGCTTCGCTAAACAGTTGGTTTGTATCTTTACTCAACGAGTAGCAGCAGACAACGACCTACGTCATCTACCTGATAAACGACAAAATTTCCTCCACTTTTTCAAATGAATTGGCCTGTGCCTGTATAGATTCTAATTCACTTTTCGTTTAATTCTAGAAGGCCATGAGTGAAATCATACTTGAGAAGGTCGTAATGCTAAATTTACGAAACTATTAATCACTTTAAATAATATTTAAAAAATCACTTTTTAATTAATTTTAACTCCTGCCTTTACCTTTAGTCTTCGGTCCTTGCTTGTTTCTTGCCATCAGGCTTTTAGCGATCGTATTATAAATAATACTGTGCTTTTCAACAGGTCATTTAGAGAAAATTAGCCGTTGCGAAAAACAATTTCCGAGCTTAAAAGCGATCCCTTCGGATGATTAGCTTCGTACTGAAATGTTTAGCAACTTGAAGGTTGACGTCTTTGGAAAATTCTGCTGTTAGTAGTCCGGAATTAAATGTACCTATATATACTTTTCGCAGTATTGTGCGAAATAACAATTGGATCATAGGTTTAAAAAAAAAATTAAATATGTCCCCCTATTTATCATGTTGCGTTAATATTTTTCAGTAGTGGCTGAAAAAAAAAAATCTTTGGTTTATTCAATCAAATCGAAAAGTTGTGTTTTGTTGTGATGTGAATGCGAAGAAAGATTTATCCATAAATTGGATTTGTAACCATTAATTTATTTTGGTTACTATACATTTTGTGCCAGTTTTGGATTTTTGAGTTAGGTCAAATTTTTATTTATTTACTTAGAATAGGCTTAGAACATCGCTATAAATCACGGGTCACTTTCTTCTCTTACTATAAACATTTCAAATAAAACCAACACATAGATCGTTCTTTTTCTATTCTACTACAGTGGCGGCGTCGTCGACCCATAATACCAAAAAAATAAATGGTGAATTTTCTCGCATAATATATAGCAAGCAATAGAAAGTTAGAAAGAAAGTTTTTTTATCGGCAGGTGGACAAAGTGATGCATCTATATTTTGCATGAAAGTACACAGGGACGCCAAAGGTAATGGGGCATAGGTAGACAATGACAGGTGTTTCGTCCTTATTACGACTCATTAGAAAGCCAAAACCTGTAGCGACTTCCAGTACAGCGAGACTATTCTTTCAAGACATTTTTATGAATAAAAATGTGATGTAAACCCAGTAACGCCATCAGTAGGAATCAACTCAATGAAAAAGATAGCCATCTTACGTGAAAACATAGAACTAAATAAACCAAGTACGGTGGCCAACAAACTCCAGTATAGGACACGTTTTACGCTTCACTATATTTTTCTACGGGTTTGTAGATTCAAATATAGATCGCGCTGCAGTTGCTGGGTGCCGATCCAATCCGTATACAATGCCGTGTTTTAAAAAATAAAGTATAGAGTTTAGCGTACGTATAAGTAAATAGAAAGAAAGATTTTTAGCGGCAGGCGGACAAGCAAGCAATGTGACATTTGAAAATAGTTTTCTGGCACTTGATTTCATTTTAGGATTTACTAATTTAAATAAAATGCTCAATTTCATAACGCATTGTATATCTTACTCAGTAGAACGTCATCAAAGAAGAAAGAAGTCGAAAAAAATTATTTCTAAGAAAGCTAATATTTGAAATAGGTATATTTGATCTCGCACTAATTCTTCTTTTCCTATTTTCACTAAATTCTATAAAACGTACGCGCTACTCCGTTCGAGGCGTTTATCTCCTATCTACTTTCGTAATTACAGACTGATTCAATGAAGATTTGTGCCGAGAACAGGACCTTCTGACAATAACGACTGCCTTTGAAAAGGTGTAATACCTTTTCTTTATAAAGTATTTTTTAATGATTATTGTTTTTGATAAACTTTTTAAACTTTATTAAAATAATGCAAATTTCAAGTATTTAGTCCAGGGTTTTCATTTAAAATAACGATGTTGCCACCTGTTTCGGGCAGAATCGACAATGCAGCATTGCTAAAAATATTTTAAAACGATAGACCATAGTTGTTTATCTAAGCATCCAAATTTTTGAAGAAAACGTATCTCCCGTTTTTTATAAACGTCTAACCACCCCGTACACAAAATCTTAAGACGGAAAGTTTCTTGAATTTTATAAATTTTTTAAAATTCAGAGAAAAATTGTTCCTCGAGCAGAACTTGAACCAACAACCTCTGTATATCCAGTATAAACTGACTGACTATTTTTTCACACGCGAATCTTTAAATCGATAGTCGGGGGCTGCATCTAGAAACTTGTCTTTAAGTGCACTTATGAAGCGACAGTGTTGGCGATGTCGCTAATTATATCACAGTTAAAACTATATAACTGTGCATGTCCTTAAAATAACTAAAGGAACTACTGTATTGCTTTCTTGGCGATAGCCCTTTTTGTAAAAAGTAAAAACAATAATTTAATGTAGTTCTAATAACAATATACAGGGTGATTCCTAAGTTGATACTTCTTTTTTAACTGTATATAGAAGGCATTAAAATAAACAATATTTTCAAATACCTTTTTTCAAAAAACTTAAAAATAGGCGAGATACAGAAGTAAAAAAAAAGTGCGGGTCTAGTCATCAAAACATAGCCTGCTATACTCTATGTTGTTTGTCTTATCTCTTATTAGTCATACAATTTACGGGTCGGTGGTGAGTTATTTGACAATACGCGTGTGTTTTTCTGAAGCAAGTTAATATTAAATTGGTGACACGTGAAAATGGTAAAAATTGAAAACAATGAACTAGTAGATATGATGCTAATTTACGATGAGTGTCGTCAAAGTGCGGCTGCTGCTTCGAGATTATACGCAGAACGCTTTCCCTTGCGGGCTCATCCTACACCTAGAAGTTTTCTTAATGTTATTCAAAGGACAAGTTAGGCAGAACCGTATTTGATCCATAGTGGAATAAATGAATGTAAGTACCTTATTCTTGAGTGTTTTGAAAATAGGTATTTAAAAATGTTGTTAATTTTATTGCCTTCTATACACAGCTAAAACTAAAGTACCTATCAACTTAGGAATCACCCTGTATAGGGCCGTAACTATACTAATCAGGCGGTATTTTTAACTTAATTACATATATTTTTTTTCGGTGTAATCAAAACTTAAACGAAAATAATATCAAATTTTAATTTCAACTTTTAATATTAATTTGTTTTGTCGAGATGATTAAAATTCTTTTGTGATTTCACCGATCTTACTCTTACTCTTTAGTAGTTTTTTTAACGACCATTCATATTAAAGCGCTTTTTAATGCCTCCCAGCCCAATGAATTAGCGAATGACAAGCCTCTTTTTTAATATTTCTTCGCAGAACTGCAATAAAACGAATACTTTTTCGTATAATGATTTATCGCGGACCGGGCTCCCAAAATATTTTGATGTCTGTATTACTTTCAAAAGCTTTTTAGTTTCTTTTTTAATTTTAACTGCAGTGTCACGATATAAAAAAGCATGTCATAAAAAAAAATTAGGGTAAAATTGCAGCATCATTATTTTTTAAAAGATAACGCTTAAAAAAGCAAATTAAACAATGGGTTTGCTCATTTTGTAAAGCAAAGTTGAATATCCGCTTTAAACCCTATAATCAGGAAGTTTACCGTAACTTGGTAAAGTGAATAACGATTTACGTTATGAAGAAGCCATTTGTTTTAGATTAAGGGATTTAAGGAGACACATAGAAAAAAATATCGTCATTTTATACATTAATTCAATCTTTAATGCATTCCTCAAAATTAATCATATTTCATTTAAACCTGCACCCTGACTCTGGCTTTTATGCATCGGGGCATTAATGGTGATATTGGTGACATTTTGCCCATCAACAAAATCCCGCCAATCGATTTTTCAGAAGCTAAGATCTCGGCAGTGGCTGATCCTGAAACACGATTTTCGAATCGTTTGATATAATTATATTTGCCGCTGAATATGAGGTTTTAAAAAAATTGTTTGTGTAGAAAGAAAATCACGTTTGAAATAACGTTTAGATCGATTTTGTTGGTTGGCAAAATGTCACTATTTTACAAATCAACAAAATCCCTCTAAACGCTATTTTAAACGTTCTTTTCTCGGAATCCACACAAACAATTTTGTAAAAACCTGTTTCATATTCAGCGGCAAATATAATTATTTCCAGCAAATCGAGAATCCGGTTTCAGGATCAGCCAGTGCGGAGATTTTAGCGACTGAAAAATCGATTAGCGGGATTCTGTTGGTTGGCAAAATGTCACTATGTTGCAAATCAATAAAATCCCTCTCAACGCTATTTCAAACGTGCTTTTCTCGGAATCCACACAAACAATTTTGTAAAAACCTGTTTCATATTCAGCGGCAAATATAATTAATTCCAGCAAATCGAGAATCCGGTTTCAGGATCAGCCAGTGCGGAGATTTTAGCGACTGAAAAATCGATTAGCGGGATTTTGTTGGTTGGCTGGCAAAATGTCACCATTGTTAGTTGAATTAGTTGAACGGGTGCGATTTTTTACATGTCATTTTGTTTTGTTACGGTACAGCCTGCATGATTTTATAATATACACTGCGTGTTGTTTTCGTTAACAAAAGAGCGTTTTTAGTGCCTTGTTTGTGTCTTAGTGATATTTAGTTCTGCTTTCTATTTTTATTTTTTCCAATTTATGAAATTCGCTTTCGAAGGGTAGGTACTTCATATACAAATTCGAATATTTTAGATATTTTAGTAAACATGGGTTACTGTCATATTATATAAATTATTATCCAATTTATTAGTGTCATTTTATTTTGTTGCAGTGCGGCTTGCAATGTTTTATAACGTATGCTGGGTGTTTATGAACAAAACGTTTTTAATACTTTTTTTGTGTCTGGTATATATATTTACATATATTAGTAATAAAATTTAAATAAACACATCCCAATAAATGTATCAGTAGAAACAACTTTTCTATTTTTAGGTTTCCTGAAATGGTGCACACACATGCAGATGGTTACGAAAAAATACATATATATTTTTTAATGGCTTTAAAGAAATCATCCTTTATTAGATTGTAATACCTATTCTCAAGGGCTTGTAGGAAGACTTTAATAACGTCTTTTTTCCTCAGATAAGGATTTTAGTTGTATATTTCTGCACTTTGTTCAACATTCGTCCTTTACAAAAATCAAAGTTTCATTTTTGTAAAAATTCTCCGGGCAACTACGCGCGAGTAACCAAACTTAACGCTATTTAGAATGCTAGTTACTCATGATTACAATATTGACACTGATCACACATATACAAACTATTGTAAAAAACTACAAAAAACACTTTTATTTTATCCTTTTGTTATCAGAATATGTCCAATTAAATTACCTTTTTCGCATTTTATACAGTAATGCACTAGGTTAATGACCTCAAAATCGTACAGTAATGAGTCAATTTACAGCATAGCAACCATTACAGCATAGCAACCATTACTGCATTACACGTCAATGTCATTCAAAACACAATTTTACAAGAAAGAAATTCGTTTATTTTAAATCTTATTACAATAAATATTAAAAGAACAATTATATTTTAGTTAGAAAATGATGCAACTGCTGACCTCGCCGTATTAATTAGTTGTTGCTGAACATTTTTTTTATTTACCATAATTCCTATGTGGACCTTTTGGGGTAGTCCCAGTTGGACATTTTTGAATACCCTTTGAAAATTTTTCATTTTGTTTTCAATGCTTTCTTCTACGTCTCCTTCAGCTACGCTTGTGGACCGCCATCCCCCATGCCGTTTAAGATCCTGAATATCAGCGCCATTGTCAGCAAGAAAAGTTGCAGATGTTCTCAAACAATGACCGATGTAGCTTGAAGCATCAGGAAGTTTTAGATATTTAACAATTTTTTGCGGGAATTTTGCGAAAGTGTTGATGCCAACTGGCTGTACTGTACATTATTTGCCACGACGATAAAACAGGAAAAATCGATTGTGCCTTACTGTACTTGTGGTAAATTTTATACCCATTGCCGTCTGATCCTACAGTAAATACAATTTTTTTTTCTTTGTTTTGGTATCATGTAACGTTACTATTAGCATTGTTCCTGAATCCTCTATATCTTCAGATGTTAAACTGCATAATTCTGTATGCCGGCATGCGCCATTCAGCCCAAAAATTAATACCACTTTCATTAACAGAAACGTGTCATCTGGAGCTTCCTTCAAAAACTTCGTGACGTTTTCTATGGTCAAAACTTTTGATTTTTTAGGTTCATATTTGTCGTTTCGACATTTCCAAAAAGCTATTAACTTTTTATATTGTGAAATATCCGTATTTTGAATGATAAGTATTGTGCTTTTGATCATAGACCATAAACTGGAAGCTTTGATGACTTTTGCCTAAAATAAATAACAAAATTAGTACCTATAACCACACTTTAACCATATAAAATAGCTTACCTTCTCGTAAAAGTATGCCAGCATCAAATTTTCGTCAAGGCCTTTAAAATTCTTGGTATTTCTCCATTCGCAGAACATATTATATGCTTTCTCGTACCTTTCCTTGGATTTTACTGGAAGCAAACTTGAAGAAGCTTCGCGGGCCGCATTCAGGATATCTTCCAAGTCGTTTTCATTAGCCATTTCCATAATTCTTGTGAAATTCACTCTTCAAATATGATTTTATTTGGATGCTGTCAATAGTCGTCAAATACAAAAAAACATCTTGTTTATATTTTAGTTACCGAGAAGTCCTACTACTAAGTTTTTGTAGATTGTCTTTAGTAACTATTTAGATTTTAATATGAAATGCAAAACATGAATTACTTACAAAATGCGAAAAAATAGTATACCTCGTCAGAGAAGTGATTTTACTTGACTCGTATGGAAATTAAATCCTCGCTTCGCCCGGAGTCAAACTAACCATACTCGTCAAGTAAAGTTCCACTTTTGTAAACTTGATACGTAATTTACTATTAAAATATAGGTCTTTTACTTCGTGTTTCTTTCTGTGTAACCTTTAAATCAAGTCTACTTTTTTTTGTGTAGAATAAGTAAAATAATTCGTCCCATTTGCCGGGAAATTGCAGTGCAACCATCAATAAATACCCAATCAAATAAGCTTCGTTGTGATGCTTCGATCAGCCGTCAATTACGAGGCTATATTTTACAATTAGTCCGTTTTACTTACGACATTCTGTTCCTAGGGGAGTTTTGGGGTAATCCTGTTAGTGAAATTAGCTGGTATTTTACACTTTATATGACTCGACGATAAATAATGATTAGTCCGTAAATTTAAATGTATCTTATTTATACTGTAAAATTATTTCGTGTAAAATTACTTGATGTTAATCTGTAAGAATCAATAGTAAATAAACCGTTTGAACTAAAATTTCAAATATATTTTAATTTGTATCTAAATTGTACTCCTTGAAACTGAATTTCATAAATTGGAAAAAATATAAAACAGAACTAAATAGTACTAAAACACAAACAAAGAGCTAAAAAACTATTTTTTGTTTACAAAAAAAAAACACTTAGTTTATGTATGCCAGGCCACACCACAAAAAAATAAAATAATACCTAATTGGTGTCAATCCAAAATTTTAACATAATACGTATGTATGAATCTAACCAGCGTTTTTCGGGCTTGGTTTTATATAATTAAAAATAAAGTAAATATCGCTCACCACGCCAAAATTGATGATTTTTTTCAGAAATTATATATTTTAGGAGCGTAGATCTAAGAGCAGTTTTTGGTGCAAATGCTTATGTTTTGAAATACTCCTTCTTAAGTGCCGTTTTGTATATTCATAATAAACATTCTTGTTTCTTCGCGCACTATTTTTTTATTATAAATTATCACACTTCTTCCATAAAAAATGTTTCAATTAAAATTTTTACTTTAAATTTAATAATAAATACCTAATTTGAAGAAGTAGTCCATACTTAAAGTGGAGTGGGAATATAGAAGGTAAAAAGGAAGACTTTGTGTTCTTATTTTTACCTTCTAAATACCTAATTGTTTTTGTTTTTGTTGTAAAAATATTTTATTGCATTGGGTTATATTTTTGTTAATATAAAATAGCTCTAAAAAAGGAGAAACGGAACGGACAAGTATATAATAGAAAAATACTATAAAATATTATTCTTTTTACTCGTTTTCCTTTAACATTGTATTATAAATCAATAATTAAAACGATAAGCTTTCGAAACCCTAATCTCTATATAAAACAGGACTTTTAGAAGGGAAAGTTAAAAAACTAAACGTTTCCTACAAGACCTTTGGAATCTAAGCCAAGAATGCTTTATTTAAAGATTTAAATTAAGTGTCCCAGCGTGAGACAAAAAATTAGGTTGCAATTAGACTTTCAGACCCGAGTTCTTAGGCTCGGGGGGGGGGGGGGAGGGATTCAGCCCGGCAGCTTCCCCCCTCAAATACGCGACTGCCGGATGACACAAGAAAGTATGTATCTCCCCCCCAACTTTTTCCGTAATTTAAAAGTAAAGATTTAAAAATATGAGGAGTTAATAAGGTGTAATTTAACATTTTTTAGCAAATTCAAACCTTCAAATACACTTCCGGTTTAACCGGAAGTGAGGTCAACTTTTAAATTTTAAATTGAAACCCCCCCTTTTTATTTAATGCTTGAATTTCATGAATGATGAATAATTTTAACTTATGTTACATCGTTAGAAAAAAAATTAAATGAGCAAAAATATCGTATAAAACAAAATGGGTTGCATTTAAAAAAGTGGAGAAATTTTGCTTTGTTTTTTTAGAAAACACGTTGTACATAAAATGCCCTAATGGATAAAATTTTCTCAAACAAACTCCTACTTACTTACTACTACTTACCTTGTTTTACCAAAACTATGGATATTTTAAAAAACAAATAAAAATTAATCTAGGCGGCCATTTTTAAAACAAATGAAAAAGTGTAATGTCACTGAAAAGAGAATCTTCTATAGAATTTAAATATAGAATAAAAATTCAATCATTTTCATTTTAAATTTATAAGTTGACTTTACTTTCGGTTAAACCGGAAGTGGTTAAGAAGGTCTAAATTTGTCGAAAAATGACAGTTTATATACTTATTAACGTCTAATATTTTTAAATCTTCTTGTGTCACTCGGTACACCTGTAATTTTACATTTGTAAAGAGATGTGAAATAAAGTAAAAAATGGATTTTTATCTCAATGTGTTTTTCTGTGCGATACATTAAAATTTTGATTTTATGTTAATACAACAAAAATTACATACTTATTAGCTAATTAAAAATTTATTTTACTAAATAGAAAATTACATTACGAGCCGAATTTACAGTATGGAACCTGGAGAAACGTAGCCACTGTTTTTAAAAAACGGTTTTTTTGCCATAGTTTCGTGTCTGGTTTGAACTGAATATGTATTAATACTACTTATATTAATAAAAAAATGTAATGTCGTCATCTCCAAAAACATTCGGACAGGTCGCAACAAATACGAAATTTTCACTACACCCCAAGCTATTTCTTAAAATATGCATTCAGGGGAAATGAGGCCGTGCTCCCCTTTTCCAATTTAGTAATGCGATGCTCCATAACTGGCAATTCCATGCCATAATACTCAAACACTGTGATGTTCCCGGGATGTTTCGAATATATAAAATCAAAACAAATGTGCCAGGGATGCGAAAAGATGAAAAGTTTTAAATTTTAATAAAGATTATTGTAACAAGAAAATGTATGTTTGACAAGTTTTCGAATCTTTTGTTGTTTGACTATTTGTAACGTCAATAACACAATAGGGAGCCACGAAAGTTTATAATAAAAATGCACTGTAAAATCAGCTCGTACTATGTAATAATATTACATTAAATTTTTGTTGTATATGCACATTTTATACATTAACGTAAAATTTTAGTGTAACACACCAAAAGCCATTAAGATAATATGTAAGTAAATTTAAAAATCCATAATTTTACTTTATTTTACATAGTTTACAAAATTTTACACGAAAAAAAAATAAGTATTTTTCACGATTTCTTATATTGTAAAAAAAATTTTTTTTTACAATATATATACAAGTTTTTTGAAAAAAAGAATTTGAAAATGTTGTTTATTTTAATGCCTTCTATACACAGCTAAAAAAGAAGTATCAACTTAGGAATCACCCTGTATTTGTGGAAGTTACTTTAACCTATTTTACTTTGGCATATGAGAATATTTTTTAATATTTGTTTTTCAGCTGATACCTTGATAAATATCTTGGTAGAGCATAAAAATTTGTAATAAATTAATTTTTTTTTTTCGAAAATGACAAACTCTCGGTCATCATCGGTTTCGCTACGTACAGACTCCATTGGAAAGATTCTAAATTTGTTTTAAGTAGTTTCATGAGTATTCTTAAATTAATTTATTATGTTTATGAGTTTATGTCAGCACGATTATTAAATGATTGTCCAAAACGATAAATCATCACTAACTAGAATGTAGCGCCTATTCTATTAGTCAATCTACTTGCCCATTAACATGTCAATTTGTTCATATTTTTCAACGAATTAAAATCAATTGAACTAGGATTCATAAAAATATGCAGCCCGCACGTTATGAAAATAAACATTTTTTAAATTAGCAGTATTATCTATTAATTATTACTCTCATAGTATGTATATCATTCATTAGCAGTTAATATTTGGGCAGAGAAAATTTGCACAGTGGAGGCTCTTATTTAAGAGCACGTAAGCAGCCCGTGCTCCCTAGAGGAACCAGCACCATTATCAACACCTATTTTATAATTTATTGACGTATCAAAATTAGAACAACTCACTTATAATATATAAAGACTTATAAATTCATAATTTAATTGAAGTCCCATTAATATACTATTTTTTTAAATGTCTCAGGGAGCGCAGCCGAAGCTGTAGATGCCATTCTATTGTTAAATTTGCAGTCGATAAGCAGACTATTACATATGTACTTTTCTATCTAAATTATTTGATCTAAAATGCGTTTTTTTCTTTTTTTGTGGCACAAGAATGCCGCCGATTAAAGAATGCGTTAAATGGTTCAATAATATCAATAGTACGAGTTAGTTATAAGCGCGGATATAGGGGGGCGGGATAGTCATAGTGGTCATGATCCCCTCCCCCCAACAAGGAAACACAAAAATAATTACTATTTTAACAAACTCTGCAGCTTTGTCAACTAGTCTCTGTATTATACCGGGTGGTGCATCGTGGTTGGAAACATAGGAAATCCCGTGCAAGTTTTAGACTGTCCAAATATTTGCTCCCCTGTTGACTTTAAAACGGGGTTGTAGGGATACTTTTTTAGGGTCTCTGTGTGGGTTTGAACAATTTTGGATTACCCGATCTAAACTTATTTGAATAGGATTGCGGTTGGTTTTTCATTGGAATTTAACAGGTCATGCTACGGACACCAGCAATGATAAGACTTATCAACCTGAGATTTGTCATTATCAAATGTAATTTGAAAACGCTACAATTAAACACGGCAAATTTTATCGCGGTCTCATCCACTTAAAATTAAAAAGAGATACTTTCATTCATATTAATGTCGAGTACGATTTCAAATTAATCCATCAAATTGATAAAAAAAAAACACTTGCATACAAACATAACCAGCATGGAACACGCGAACATGCAATAAGATTCATCAGATTAGTTTATATTTTATTTGAATCCTTCAATTCTGCTTCGGGATTTAAAACCGGTAGCTGGAACACGTTTTGTACCCTTGACTTTTGACCATTTGGTAACAACGTCTTGTCTATAGGAATTATGAGATTAAAGAGGCATTAACGTATATTATTAATTAAATGTTAAATTCGATTAACTAACCGCGTTTTACTACAAGCCGATTGATTTAACTATACGATGTTTTAATGCTTAACTAGGTTAAGCATCTGAAAGGAAATAATTAGAATAAAGATGAAAAATAATAACAAAAAATAGGTATCGCACAAAAAACAAAAAAGGCACAAGCAACACTTAACATTTCGTATATCAAAGAAGTATCTGAGAGAATAAGAGGACTAGAACAATGATTCATACAGTATTCAGCTCAAGAGATACTTTAACTTTAGACGAAGACAAGCCAAAAAGGTAGGAAAAATTGTATCTATCGGATCCCCTGCGAATGTGGCTAATCTTACGTTTGTGAGACACTAAGACCACTCGAAGTAAGTATCAAAGAACACAGAAAAAATACGCTAAAAGGAGAGCCCGAAAAATCAGGTGCAGCTGACCATCCCTGGACCTACGGCCATCATATCGGATAGACAGAAGCCAAAATCCTGCAAAAAGAACCTCACTGGATGAAAACGAACTTCAAGGAAGCTGTTACCATAAACCAGGTTGTTTTAGTAAGCCCTCATTGGATCTTTATTTGTTTTATATTACAACGTTTCAACTGGTAATTCGTCTGAGACGACTGGAGATACTTTTACCAGTCGAAACGTTGTAATGTAAAACAAATACAGACTTCAGAAGAATACTTAGTAATCACCTGAAGACGACTGGAGATATTTACCAGTTGAACCGTTAACAAATAAAGACAATGCAAGTCCAAAACTGTTCTATCATTCAACACGCCAGTTATGGTTTAGTGCACCTAGCTAGTATTAATAGAGCTGTAGTTACTATACTTATTTAGTTTTTGACGGGGTGTTTCTTAACCTTTGTATTAATTTTTTTCCAGTGATTCTTGGGTATATTAGGTTACTTCAATAGAAAACTAATTATGTTACAATAATTCGTACGTCAGCATCGTACTTTTTCAAGTTTTTATTAAAACTCTTGGAGTTGTTGTTTTATGGTGAACTGTTCACTGTCAAAAATTAAAAAAGTACGACACTGACGTACCAAACGTTGTAACATAACAATGAGTTTTTTATTGGAGTAACTTAATATACCCAAGACATTGATTTCAAGTGTCTGTTTAAAGGATGGAGACAATAATGTTTCTTGAACGGCAGTGGCATTTTGGACTTGCATTGTCTTTATTTGATTTGAATCACAACGTTTCAACTGGTAAGTATCTCCAGTCATCTTCTATCTATACTAGCTAGGTTCAGTGATACATAACTAGTGGGCGGAGTCATGTATTTAACTCTTACGTGGTCTTATTCTAAGATTACATTTACTTAACAATGATTTCCAGAAGTTTCTCATATCTAATGAAATACAACTTGTGTTTTGGTATATGGTGGCAGCTTTCTCTTCCTCCAGTGCGGTTCTTTTTGCAGGATAACAGGTTCTGTCCATATGATATAACGGCCGTGCGTCCAGGCGTGGTTACCTGCATCTGCTTTTTAACCAATATTAGATTGTCCGCACTCGCAGGGTATCTGGTAGACACAATTTTTTTTATCTTTTTGGCTTGTTGGTTTCGTCTTCGTCGGGTGGCTTCTTAAAGTGTAAAGTTAAAGTGTTCAGCTCGAGAGACACTTTAAGAAGCCACCTGACGAAGACGAAAAATTTTTTACAAGTTTATTTTATTACATATAATTTATTGTTATTATTTTTGACACACAGTAATGGAAATTCCTAAGAATTTAGCAATTCTGTTTGCTACTTTAATCTTTTAGCGACGTTAACATTTGTGACAGTAAAGCTCCCCATTCTGGTACATAATATAAAACTGGTAACGTCGCCCCAGAGAATTAATAACAATTAACTTACAGCTCACATTACAAAAAGCGAAGCTATTTTACATAAATTTACATGCTAAATATTCGGTGCATTTTGACAAGATACCATGCATAATGTCCATTTAGCATTTTATTTTGGTTTTATTAGGCTTAAATTGACGCTTTATGATATACCGTCCCCATTTATAAACCTTCTTTACCATACTGGCTACTTTAAAAGGAGAAATGTTTTACATAACACATTTTTTTACATTAGATTTGTATAAATTAGTATTAAAGTTGTTTTTTAAATTTATTGTATTATTCATTTATTTAGGTAATAAACAAGCATGTTAAAGCTAAAGAATGTATCTCGATGCTGCACGACAAGTCTTGTTGTAAATGTTAAATATAATCTACTTATATCAATATAAAAAAATACAGGGTGATTCCTAAGTTGATACTTTTTTTTTAGCTGTGTATAGAAGGCATTAAAATAAACAACATGTTCAAATACCTTTTATTCAAAAAACTTAAAAATAGGCGAGATACGGAAGTAAAAAATCTAAGTGAGGGCCTGTTTAATTCGTAGTGTAATAAATGAATGTAAGCTCTACTATTTATTATTATTATTATTATTATTATTATTATTATTATTATTATTATTATTATTATTATTATTATTATTATTATTATTATTATTATTATTATTATTGTGATTATTATTATTATTATTATTATTATTATGTTCTCAATGTTAGTTTTCACAGCTTTTTGTTGGTATTGCTGGTATTATTTACAGTACAGAGAAGAAATTCATCTTAACCTGTACTGTTTAGAAACTTCCGTACTATATGGCAAGTTTGGAGGATGACGCTTTTCTGGATTAGTTGGTATAAATAACCTGATAGGCCCAGTTTTTCCAAGTTGGGCTTGAAATTTTTCGTCATAGCTCCCTCCACCGATATTATGATCGGAATTATGTCGATTTTATCTAGCTTCCATATATTTTTTATCTCTATAGCCAAATTCGAGTACTTGGTCTTCTTCTCCGATTCGGTTTTAGAGAGGTTGTGTGTTAGTGGGCAACCTATATCGATTATGAAAGCTTTCTTGGTGTTTTTTTCGATGAGAAGAATATCCTGACGGTTGTGGTCTACTGTTCTATCCGTTATTATTGGCCTGTCCCAGTATAAGAGATATTCAGGGGATTCAAGGACTGGCTCGGGTGAGTATTGGTAGTATGGTGGGAGGTTTTCCCTTAGCCCTAGTTTATGGGCCAGTTCCTTGTGGATGATCTTTGCCACCTGAATATGTCTCCCCAGGTAAGCGTTGGGGGCCATAGCACCACATCCCGCCGTGATATGTTCTATCGTTTCTCCGGGGCAATTGAATTTTCTGCACACATCTTCCACATTTCTCTTCAAGATGACCTTTTCATAGTTTCGAGTTCGAATGACACGGTCTTGGATAGAGATTATAAAACCTTCTGTTTCAGCGTGGAGCTGCCTTTTCTCTAACCAATTTAGTGACATTTCTCTATCTATGAGTGGATTTTGGAGTGCTGTAGGGTATTTGCCGTGTAGAGCTTTCTCTTGCCAAGTTACAAGCTGTTGACTTGGCGGCGCGCGGATGATGTTAGGTAATCCGTTTTGCTTTAAGTTAAGGGCTGTATATCCAGCATCTGCTGCTACCACTTTTTTAAGAATTTCCCCATTCGATTCTTGGAAGTATTTTCTTATAGAGGTCTCTTGCGACTTGCACAAGTTATATATATTAATGAGACCTCTTCCTCCCTCCTTTCGTTTTAGGTAGATTCTTTCAAGTGCAGAGCGTGGGTGGTGGAATCTGAATTTTGTTAGCAGCCTGCGCGTAAGCCTATCTAGTTCATGCAAATTATTATTATTATTATTATTATTATTATTATTATTATTATTATTATTATTATTATTATTATTATTATTATTATTATTACTATTATTATTAACGTTGATAATGAAAAATTTTGTTTTATAAAAATTGTTAGAAATGACCACCTTCACTTAATAGGCATGCTCCCGCCCGTCTAATTTAATTTAATTAATTTAATTAAGAACGCTGTGCTTGAGGAGAAAAACACAAGAGACCATTTTTATGCAGAGTTGACCAGGCTAATCAGAAATAATATCCACATGGAAAAGTATCAGTGGCGTCCCACTTTTTTTCTAAAAAATATATACCTAACCGCTTCTTCATTTAAAGTTTTAAAAATTATTCTATTGGCGATAACGCTGAAACGAAAGGAGATATCGAGCTGCGGTTTAAATATTTTTCTTTCAACTTCCATCTACTTTTCGATTATAGTATCATAATTATACCGTATGATTTATTTTTCGGAGTAAATTCAAGAAATGTGTTATTATTACAAATTGCGCCCTCTGGCATTTTTTTTGAGAACTATTATGGACAACTAAATACGATTGGTGTAAGTGCATACATCTCTTCCAAAAAGTCTTTAGTTTGCTAAAATCGGATAAGTCGTTTATAAGTTACAGCGATTTAAATGATTACACTTTCAACAACTTCCCCACTCTTATTAAAGTCGGTACGCCAATGAGCATAAGACCAAATTGATGCATAATTGTCCAAGCTTTTTAATGGTGTTATCAAAGATATACCTTAATGTGTAATTTTCGGAGATATGTATAATTTTAAAATTTACTTTTCAATTACGCCCTCTTTCGGCAAAATGCGGAACTAAAAAAGTATTTCCAGGATTTTCTCATGGCCACTTTAGTTATCATTTTTTTTCCCGAGTTTCTATGCCCAGTAGTTTCCGAGATACGGCCGGTGGCCATCCACAATTGGACACCCGGTATACGTTTCTTGTTCATCACGAAGTGGCATTTTTTGCTGGAGTTTTTATACAGAAGATAGAAATGTCACCAATTATGTTATATTTGTGGCACTTACTTAACAGAGGTTTAAAACGAATTGGTGGGTTTGTGGGTTATATTTTCACTTTTTAAACACTCTTTCATGAGCTGTAATACACGCATGCATTTTTATTCTAGCTAAATACATTATGGTAGTTTTTATTATTTAATAATAAATCTGGTCATAGCTTCTCACCTCGCTTCTCACTAAATAAACATTCTTTGATTTCCTTAAATAAATCAAGATATTTAAAGCAAATTATGAAAATTTAAAATAAATTAAATAAACCCTTCTTTCAAGTTTATTATATTTAAATTATAACTCTTCTTCGAAACTTTTAGCCGTTAACTTTCCCGATTAAACTGATTTAATTCCAGTCCTATCTGATTTAAAATCCCAAAAATTAAATGATAACAGAAACCAAAACACGTTTCCTAATTTATTTGTGAAATTTGCCCCTAAATCCTTCCTCTGGACCCGGATTTATACGATTTCAGTTTCCCGTCTCTCAGCTTTCACTAAATCATCCCCCCAAATTCCTTTGCGTATTAATATCTTTTGTAATAAAAACTTTTTTATGATTATTTTATTATTTATTCCTTCAGAGTTGTTAAAATTGTCCATGGGCGGCTTTTTTTACAGCGAACATATATCCGCCGGCTTTGTCCGCATGACTATAAAACGCTTTGCCATAAAAATTTTATAGGTTTAATGTGAAATGAATATGATTAACAAGGAAAGTGTTAAAGGACCCAGTAATAAAAAAGAAATCAAAAAGAGAATACTAATTTTGTCCGATATAATTGCCATAAAGATATACGACGTAATTTAAATTGAGTCAATTAGGTAGGTGCTATAATACAGGAAGACAATAAACAAGCTTTTTAAGTGGATATGAAAAATATTTCTAAATTCTTCTCCAAAATTACCAGCTCCCTGCGAAATTATAACTATACACAGGGTGGGGACTTTAATCGGAACAAATTCGCTAGAAGTTTAGGAAACAATATTTTTGAAAAATGCACTCCTAAAAATAACATGGTATGGATTACTAAAATTTGATTCTGACAACTATTTATTTTCGTAAAATCGGACTTAACCCAAAAATTAGTCTCAACAACCAAAACAAAATTGTCGTTATTGAACTGTTGAACTAATTAATAACATTAACCAACCCAACCTACAAATTTTATATACGGATAACTAAATATTATATGGTACTTCCGTTTTTTAACCATACCTATTAGTTGTCACAACTAATGTGTAACTATGGAAAATTGAAATTTTTTTTTCAAGGAAATATTGTTTTTGGTAATGATGCAATCTACAAATATTGCAATAGCAATCGTTTATTTGGGCCAAACTTGAAATTTTCATAGAGTAACAATTACGTATGTAGTCACAACATGGTTTTTATTATCTTTTTTCTGTACTTTCTAATTGTAAGAAAGAAGTTGAATCATAAATTAATAAAAATTTTATATTTTTGTCATTGCAGTTGCACATTAGAAAGTTTGAATGAACTGCTTATAACGCATGGCAAAATTAGCAAGTTGATTTGATAGAAATAACTTTAAAAAAGGTCCGTTTCATTTCTAAAAAAAATATCATGTGTAATTTATACTTAGGAACGAAAAATATTACTTTCTAGAGTCCCCATTTAAATAAAAAAACGCCTTGGTATTACTAGGTATACTCTATTAGGTATGCGTAAACTAATTGGAATGTATTGTCAGGCATATTATGGTTTCTTTAAAAAAAAAATATTTCCAATGTCCTTGTTCTCTCATGTTTTTTATAATACATACTTATACAATACAAAACAGAAACACTAGATTTTTAACTTATTTTAATCAACCTTTTGGGTTGTTCAATTGCGTATAGAACTGAATTGTTCTAATTTAAATTTTCTTATCTGCAACTGCGATTATTAAAAAACAAAAAATATCCCCTGGACTTTCTATTTAAAATATACAGCTATATGAAATTTGTTATACTTGGTCAGATTAAAAAGTCATCAATATGACGTTCTTTTATAGAAATGGAACATAGAACAAAAACAAATCAAGAAAAAATATTTTTAAGTTATTTCTCATCGGCTCACCTTGCCATGCTTTATAAAAAGCTCATTTAAACTTTCTAAGGTAACAACTGCAATGATAAAAAATAAACTGTTTACTTACTTATGATTTAACTTTCTTCTGCCAATAAGAACGTATACAAGAAAGACAATACACACAAATAAATTACACCAAATATTGTCACATCCATTGTCCACACGGCCATGAAAATGGCCAATTATTGCCTTCAAAACACGAAAAAATGGACACGGAACCGCAAAAGCACCCTAACATAACATAACCTCCTGACAGTCCTGGCTAGAATGATGTCACCCACCATCAAGGGCGTCAAGTCTCTGTTGTAAAATGAGTACAGCGATGCCGTTAGTAATACATATGAAGAATAATATTACTTGAAAAGAAAAGTTAGTTCTGGTAACTAAGAATGCATCTTAATCAAAATTAACAAAATGATAGGGACTACAAATTCATAATGCGTTATTACAACAAGCTTAATTTATAAATACAAGTTTGTAGGAACCTTGATGTAAAATTTAAATAGGGCATTATACAGAGTAAAATTCAGCTAAACAAAATATTTTATTTTTGCCAACTAATATGAATGTTCTAAGGGCATCATTTTTTGGTAAATATAACCAAGAAAAAAATTGTTTTTGTTTTCCTAACTAAAAATAGTTATTTTTGGTAACGTAAACACGAGAATAAATAAAAATTAGTACCAAATACCAAGTCATTTTTAAGAGTCGATTTTAGGGCAGTTACCCCCCCCCCCCCCTCCCCACCCCCCGGATTAAATGATGGGAAATTTTTATTTTAAATCACTTTTGGCAAGAACGGCGGGGGCGTTTCTTCCAAACTCACTTGGAAGAGAAGTTTTACAGTTTTTTTGCTAGTTTATCGATTCTTTTGTGACATGATAATTTTTTTTTTAAATTAAAGGTACCAAAAGCATCACCATTAATCACTAAATTATTTTTGTGCGGCTTAAGTTGTGGTAATGATTTTTGATGAAAAAGATAAATGGTTGACGAAATTTTCTTTTATCAAAATTTACAAATATTAAGGGAATTAATAAATAAATGGCTATACAGATGTTAATATCTAATCCTAATGTATAAACATTAAAAACACAAACAGTGCAAAAGGCGTAAATCAGACACATAAAAAATTGAACATACGCGGCGTATTGCTAGTAAAGACAACAATAAATAATGCGCCCATGAAAATATCACCGCAGGAAAAAAAAATTAATGCGAGTAGGGGAGATTAAGAATATTTTGGTCACCTGGGTCTTCATGGGGGTAATTACCCCCCTTAACTTGTAGTGTCTTGTTTTTAAGTTTTTTAAAGGGCTTAGAGCTTCAAGTCCATTTGATATATTATCTTAAATTATGTATGGTATTTTAATGTTTATTATTAACTAAAAAAATCTATATTATTGTTAAGAACTCGGTCAAGAAATAGGGCCTTTACTGAATAATGGATTATTCTCGTATATTCGCAAGAGCATGCTATTCTTGAAATTATAAACTCATTTATACTTCATTCAATGCTAGATAAGCGAAAAATTAGTATTGCAACATCAGAATCTAGTTATCTCTTACGATAGAAGTAGGTGTAGTAATCTCCCAACAACTTCTCTCTTATCGTATTGTAAGATTAATTCCATTTTCAGTAAGTATATCTAGTATTACTCATATTACCTAACTGTTTTTTTTTTAATTTAATTCAAACCTTTATTATTCTTACAAAAACTGCCAATCTCCAATTGGTCCAATAGAATAGTAGTTTGCAGAACAAGAGTGGATATGGTGTCTTAATCTCACGAGGAAGTAAATAACTTCCGAGTGCAATATGGACAATCCACTGGAATTGAACAGTATATTTTGTCTGCGACCAAACTTGTGCTAAAAAATGTTTTAAAAAAAGTTAACAGGCTGTTGGGCTTGAACTCACGATCATTGGATCCAAAGCTAGATGTTATGTCGCTTCGCCATATCCTCATATTAGGAATTGGAGTAAAACTAACTTAATTGTAATGCGAAATGAAATTAATTTTCTATGAAAATTCAGCAGGTTGTATTAGAGATAAAACTATTATATGCGTATATACATAGTTTGTTATATTGAACAAATTAACAACATATAAATCATGTATTGTAAGAAGACAGAATCTCAGTAAATAGAAGAAACTGTGATTGGTCAGTATTTGATAAGAATGCCAGAGAAATCTAATTTTTATAACAATGTTGTCAACTAATGGAAAATTTCCGGATTCGTGAAAACAAAGCACAAAGGAATGATAGGTCGGCCGTCTCCAAAGGGAAAAGAGAAATTTTTACCACAGTGTTATATTTGTAGGAACCTCTTTAGGATCACTTGTGGTTGTGATCTGCTAAAAAAATACTTTTTCAGTATTATGTGCATTCGTGGAAAATTTTATTTGTAAAGGTCGCAACGCTGTGCAGCACTGAACAGTAACAATATAAAATTTGCCGTACAGTTAACTGAAATAGCCTACTTTTCTCGTCACTTAAGTGTAAAGGAAATAGCAAATTTCCATGTGGGATTTAACAAAGAAATCTTAAAAAAACTTAGTATATATTTATGATTTAGCCAATAACTACTAACGCTTTATCCAGGTTATCGAGATTACAAATATTGGAAAAAAATCTACTTTTAGGTTTTTCACCATAAATAAAAAGCAAAAAGATTATAACCACCCCCCCCCACCCCCCTCCTAGCCTTCAGCTTCAATTCATACTTACGTATTAACCACAAAAATTGAACGTGAATTAAATGTGATTGAAAACTTTGAACACGCTAAAATTAGACAATAGTTTTGTGATGATTACAAACTTTGGGCATCGCTAAGAAAAAGTTTCTCCTGCGGCATTTTCCACCTACCTCCTCCCCAAAAAAATATTCCAGTTAGGTCAATGTACACTGCATTGTTCTATACAGGGTGCAACAAATTCGTGTGCGTATACAAGGGGATCTCGAAAACGGTAAGAGATACGAAGATGGTTAAATTGAGGCAAAGTTGCATATCTTGTGGCTTAATAATTCTGTGAAGAAAAAATTGTAAATATTCAGGATAGTTTCGGAGATATCCGATTTTTTGCATCTTCATTTTTGACCTGAGAAAAGACAAAAACCACTTTTATAGCCGTTTTTTATGTTCTTTAAGATGGCGTTCTTAGTTTTCAAATTCAGCATTTCGTTCTTGAGATATCAACCTCAATTTAATTTTTTTTAATACGGACCTGCAATCATAAACACAGTTTTAGGGACTTTCAAGCTTTGGAAACTTGTTACAATTTAAAGGTTTTTGAAATTTTAACATTTTGTCATCTAATAACACATTATCTTATAATATCATTACGGCCCTGAACAATCAGAGCCAAACTAAAGAAAAAAATATTTCTGATTTGAAGAATCCGTCCATTTTTACTTAAAGAGGATAATATTTTGTAAGAACAAAGACCCAAAGTCTCGTCCTCAAATATTTTTATTACATGTTTCACCTCCATCATCAGACCTTATAAACAGTAAAAAAAAAATTGAAATTGCTTTGGGAACAAAGATAAGCGCATCACAGTAACTTAATTAGACTCCAGTTACCTTTTTTATTCTATTTTACAGTATTTCGGTCTAGGTCTAAAGCAAAAACCATTGTACTTAAGATTATCTTATATCAATAAAATTAATAAAATACTACCTAATAAAAGATAAAATGCCTTAGAAACTTACTTACTTCCTAGAGTATTGTTAAGGTAAATCTTAATAAAATACTAAACGGCCTATACACCATAACTTCCTGTAATGTAAAAAATTAATTGCCAGGGCCGTAATAGTAAAGAAAGGATAATTTTAAATGTTAATGATGTGTTATTTCATTACAAAACGTTAAAATTTTAAATATCTTTAATATTGCATTACATTTTTAAAGCTTAGATGTCCCTAAAACTGTTTTTAAAATTGCAGGTCCGTATTTAAAAAAATAGACTTTGGTATTGAGATTGGTATCTAAATAACGAAATTTCGAATTTAAAAACTAATACCGCCATCTTATAGAACATAAAAAACGGCTATAAGAAAGTGTTTTTTGTTTTTCTCACACGTCAAAAATAAACGTTCAAAAAATTATAAACCAAAAGTAAATATTTCGGTTTCTTCCGGATATCTCCGAAGGCATTTAGAATATTTACAATTTTCTTTCACCAAGTTCGTAAGCTCGAAAGTACGCAACTTTGCCTCAATATAACTATCTTCGTATCTCTAACTGTTTTCGAGATCCCATTGTACGCACATGAATTTGTAGCACCCTGTATAAAAAAATCCAGACAAAAATTGGCGGTAACCAAAATTATATCCTGCTAGTAAACTAACTTAAAAGTTTGTATATTTTCTTAAAATTTCTCTGTTTATGTATTCTTTTATTAGCTGCTCTCTATTCGTATTCCTGCCACACTTGCAGATTTTAATTAGTCCCAGAAGCAAATGAATACATAAATACTTCTCTTCCGACAAGCGGTGGTATCTTGATTGTGATACCGTAACAGATTTATTGGCATCCATTTTTAGAACAACAGGAAAGCCACTTAATTTGTCACATACCGTATTTAATGATTTATGCCATGTTGAAATTTTTAAATGAGAATTTTATTTCCATCTCCGGCTAGTTAAATTGCCTAGAGAACGTGTCAACTACAAGGATGTTATATAAAGTATGTCTAAAGAGAGTTAATAATCTTCATATAAAACTTTATTGCTATTGGTTAGGCCTTGTATGTATAGTCAGGAAAAAATTACCATTATATAAAATTTAAAACTTTTATGACTGGTTAGCTTTTCAATAAAGGCACTGAATATAATATTATCTATAATTTTACGCACAACATTAAAAGGGTTATCCTTATTTTAAACAGGATATTGCAAAATGGCTGTTAGATTGCCTGTGTCATCGCCATAGAGGGATTTTCAGGATAAAACAAAAGCAATATCAGTCTGTTTGTTTGTTTATATAGGGTGAATCTTTTACCTAGAATAAATTTGATAACAAAGAATCAATCCATTTCTTAAAACAATCAAAAACACGGATGTATTTTCTTGCATACAACAGGTGCCTGTTGGCGAAACAAATTTTAAAAGTTTGATTTCTGAAAATAGTTTTTTTCTTTGTAAAATATTTGTTTCTTGGCCGAACTCTATTCTAAAGTAGAATTAATTTTCAACATTATGTGCCCTGTTCTTCAAGTTTGTCATGTAAATTTTACTTTTAGGGTGACTTAAAAAAAATAATCAAAAGGGTTAAGATCTGGCGAACCTTCTGGCCACAAGTACATATACTTTTTCCTATCCATGCACCTGTAAGAAAAACTTCTATACTAGTATCAAATATTGTGCGATTCAGATAAATGAGGCATGTTAAAGAAACTTTTGACCTTACGCGGTCAATTATATTGACAATACCAGTGTAATACAGTTGTCAGTACTCGTTCCAATTGCCCAACATTAACAATAAATATTATTGTAGTAAGTAAATATAGATAGGGGACAGTGAGTGTATTTGGGCTTTACCCAATCGTAATATTCAGGTTTCAAAAAATATAATATACTTATTTTTAATGAGAAATCAAACCTTTGGCAGTGGCGGCTCGCGGTCTTAAAAAATGGTGAAGAGCTAGGTATTGCGGGTACTTAAACAAACATTGACTAAAAACCCGTGTATTAAAACGTCTCTCTTATCCTCGTCTGTCCAACGACTGAATGGATTTTCCAACAAATTACAAACTATATAATTAATTGGGTTCATTTTTAAAACACACAGTTAAGTAGGTACGTACACTACTGAATTACCTGAAAAATAAAACTTTTTAATCACACAGTAAATCACGTAAAAACGATATCTATAACCGTAAGTTTCGCGAAGCTCCAAAATAAATACCTGAGGCGAACCAATGCTAAAACAATGGTGCATACAACTGATCTATTTTTAAATTGCCTTTCATCATAATGCAAATTGTTACATGCTGTTTGCGTGACTGACGTCACGTAACCCTAGCGACGGTAAATATCAAAGCAATGTTGGGCGTTGGGTCTTCACTTATTTTGAGCTAACGGACTGCGGTCGGCTGGGGCGCGTCAAAATGCACGATTGTTTATAATTATCGTTCATCGGAGTTAACCGTGGCTCTATTATGCAAGCTACATTCGGATTAAATTAATATTAATTCGAACATAATTTTTTTAAGGGCTAAAACGGTAGCTGTATTGGTACATTAATATTTAATATTGTCGAAAAAATTTCCTCCTGCTTTTATTTTTTTTTTTTGGTAAAGAGCCCCCCCCTTCACCTACTTTACCTGACGAGTCGCCACTGACCTTTGGTAATAAGCGCAGTGAAGTGATTTTTTCTCGTCTTGCCCCATCAGCGAAGTAAGATGAGATACCCTGTAGAACGATTTTAATATTAGCTTTCTCCAACCTTTACCCTTTATCAATTTTGAATTTATATTTTCCATAATATATAACATTATAAAAAATTTGAATAGAAAATACACCTAAAATAATGGTGGAGCAATATGGGGTACCCCATATCCCACGTTGCTCCCTCGAGGTTTTGTCAGAAACCTGAAATAATTTAAAAATATACTTTTATATTTAAAAAAAAAAACAAACAGGTTACTTGCTGGTTTACTTTACATAAGTAAATTGATGTTGACAGATAGACTATTTGACACTCCTGTCTAAGCCTCAATTCTTGGTTCATGGGAGTAGACTTTTTCTTGCGGATATGCCATTTTTCCAGCCAATGTCGAACTCGTAGATATTATTCCACACATTTCGTAAGAAATGTCCAATAAGACCACTGGAATTACAGTTAATTCAAGAATTTAAAAGAAGTGGGGCTCGGGGATTACCATGAGGACATTGCGAAGGGAATAAATTCCGCCGCTTGAAGATTTGAGGCCCCGCAATACTATATTTTAATAGGAAATTGTGTAACCATTCAACATCTAACCCGATTAAACTTTTAATTTATAAATTAAACCACTCATTTAACATCAATTTTGTCGAGTACAGCATTAACGCTCTATTACAAATATTTGCTTTTATTATTTTGAAATAATAGTCAATGCTTCTAAGCTCTATACACGCATCCTCCTAAAAACAATGAAAATTTAATATTATCCATTTCGAATTCAATTTTGCTTTTACTCAAAATAGGATTAAAATTTAATTATTCAGTAAACTGTGTAATTCTAAAACTATCGAATTGAGTTCGTATATTTAAATAATTAAATTAATTTAATTTGCACCAGTTAACTCTTATCCAGTATCACAATTTTCCACGAATTACTATGTGAGTATTTATTTAAGTATATTTCATTATTATTGAGTAAATACAGTATCCAAAACCTTCATTTAAGTGGATCCGAAGGCGCTTAAATTTCCCATGTTAAATTGAATCACTAAAATTCATTGTACTTTAGAAAATATAGAGAATTTTTTTTTTATTAAAAATAACTTCCAAATAAACAAATATTTTGAATAGCTAGAATTTTTCCATGTGTTCCATTTATAGGTGAGTATTCCAATAATGGTAGGTATTTTAGTAAAGTAAGTGCCACAAATATAACAGTATTGTTTACATTTCTGCTTTATTGTGATCTACTATTTTTATTATTATTAACATTGATAATGAAAAACTTTGTTTTATAACAATTGTTGGAAATGACCACCTTCACTTAATAGGAAAGCTTCCGCCCGTCTAATTTAATTTAATTATTTTAATTAAGAACGGTGTGCCTGAGGAGAAAAACGCAAGAAACCATTTTTATGCAGAATTGACCAGGCTAATCAGAAATAATATCCACATGGAAAAATATCAGTGGCGTCCCACTTTTTTTCTAAAAATATATAACCGCTTCTTCATTTAAAGTTTTAAAAATTATTCTATTGGCGATAACGCTGAAACGAACGGAGATATCGAGCTGCGGTTTTAATATTTGTTCTAGCAAATTTAATCTACTTTTCGATTATGGTATCATAATTATACCGTATGATTTATTTTTTCGGAGTAAAATCAAAAGATGTGTTATTATTACAAATTGCGCCCTCTAACATTTTTTTTGAGAACTATTATGGACAACTAAATACGATTGGTGAAAGTGCATACATTTCTATTCCAAACAGTCTTTAGTTTGCTAAAAAAGTCGTTTATAAGTTACAGCGATTTAAATGATTACACTTTCAACCTCCCCCTCTTATTAAAGTCGGTACGCCAATGAGCATAAGATCAAAATGATGCATAATTGTCCAAGCTTTTTAACGGTGTTACCAAACCTTAATGTGAAATTTTTGGAGATATGTAAAATTTTAAAATTTACTTTTCAATTACGCCCTCTTGCGGCAAAATGCGGAACTTAAAAATTATTTCCAGGATTTTCTCATGGCCACATTAGTTATCATTTTTTCTTTTCCGAGTTTCTATGCCCAGTAGTTTCCGAGATATAGCCGGATATCTTTCTTATTGAATCACCCGGTATATTATCACTGTAAACAGGGACCCAGTAATCTATAGCAGACCGCGTACACTATCATTCAGATTGACAGTTTTGATAAAGGAATGACAGTAATAATGATCGTGTAAAAGAAAATAATTCAGGATTGATATCATTCAGGACTGTCAGTCCGTCGAGCTTTGTTTTAGTATACGTTGACTCTTATTATTTACAGACACATATTTTTTAAATTCTTATACTGGAACATTTTACGTCTTCAAGAGTTAGTTTTATTGTTTTTTGTTAAAGTAATCTATTCTATTATAAAATGTATTTTAAAATATATACAGGGTGCTACAAATTCGTGTGCGTACAAGGGGATCTCGAAAACGGTAAGAGATACGAAGATAGTTAAATTGAGGCAAAGTTGCGTATTTTCGAGCTTAATTATTTGGTGAAGAAAAATTCCAAATATTCCAAATTTTTTCGGAGATATTCGAAAAAAACGAAATATACATTTTTGGTTTATAATTTGTTGCGCTTTTATTTTTGACTTAGAAAAAAAACACTTTTTCAAAGCCGTATTTTATGTTCTACAAGAAGGCGTTATTAGTTTTCAAATTTGACGTTTCGTTCTTTAGTTATCAACGTCAGGTCAATTTTTTTAAATACGGAACTGGAATTTTAAATACAGTTTTGGGGATTTCTAAGCTTTAAAAATTTAATACAATATACAAGTTTTTGAAATCTCAACGTTTTGTCATCTAATAACACATTTTTCAAATTATCACATCAAAATGAAAATATTTCTTATTTGAAAACCCCGTCCAATTTTACTCAAAGAGGCCTGATATTTTTATATTAAGAAAAGAGACCCAAAGTCTCAGCCTCAAATATTTTTCCGTCTGTTTATTTTTGTTAAGTACATGTTTAGCCCATCATTAGATCGTCTAAACAGTAAAAAATATTTAAGTTGTTTTTAAAACCAACATAAGAGGATTACAGTAACATAGAAGAGAGAATAGTTTGAAATACTAGTGATGTGTTATTTGATGACAAAACGTTAAAATTTTAAAAACATTTAAATTATATTATATTTCCAAAGCTTAGAAGTGCTTAAAACTGTTTTAAAAATTCCAGGTCCGTATTTAAAAATAAATTAATCGAGGTTGGTAGGTATCTAAAGAACGAAACGTCCAATTTGAAAACTAATAACGCCATCTTGTAGAACATAAAGAACGGCTGTGAGAAAGTGTTTCTTGTTTTTTTCCAAAGTCAAAAATAAAAGCGCAGAAAATTAAAAACCAAAACTAAAAATTTTGGTTTTTCTCGGATATCTTCGAAGCTATTCGGAATATATATAATTTTCTTTCACCAAATTATTAAGCCCGAAAATACGCAACTTTGCCTTAATTTAACCATCGTCGTATCTCTTACCGTTTTCGAGATCCCGTTATACGCACACGAATTTGTAGCACCCTGTATAATTTATATTAATTATATAAATTTACTAAATATATCTCTGTGTTATAACAACCGGCAATATTGTAGAAGTGTTGTCGATAAAATAACGTCGTCCAAAGATTACACTGGTTAACAAGATTTTTGTCCCAAGCGCAAAAATGTCTGATTTCAATATAATTTTGCATGCTGAAATCAATCATGTTTTCAGAATTTCTCCATCACCCTTAGTTTTTATGTTCCAGTATAATAATATGTGATTATTTACCTATAAAATGCACGCATAGGTCTGTACTATAAGAGTCATCTAACAAAAAACTTGTGTCAGGCATTGCTATTTTATTATTTGTGTATTGTAACAATAACTTGTTGTGACTAGAAATAACAAAGTGTGCTCTGTGTGTCACGCGGAACATGTCTTGGCTTGTTGAGACCTGCAAGCAGTTCCGAGTCCTACATAACATTTATTGTTGTTTTAGTTATCGGCTAGAGCTCAATGAATGAACATATACGCAGACTTTTTTAACGTTTTGAAGAATGTGCTGTGGTGCATTTTAAGCTATTGTAGTGTAACTCACCTGTAAAAATGCCAAGAAATTGTGTAAACCACCCGAACTCTTTTTGCTACATTTGCGGTGAATTGACATTTAAATCTCAAAAACGGTCTTTCACGCCTCTCGTTAATAAATGCTATGAACAGTATTTCAAGTGTAAAGTCGGCGATCAAGACAAAAGCTGGGCTCCCCATATTTGCTGTGTTACGTGTGTCAGACTTCTTACAGCGTGGGCAAAAGGTAAACGACATATGCCTTTTGCTATTCCCATGATTTGGAGGGAACCATCAGACCATATTACCAATTGCTATTTTTGTCTTACAAATATCAGTGGTATAACTTCTAAATCCAAACATACTGTTAAATATCCTCATATTCCATCTGCACTGAGACCAGTGCCGCACAGTCCGGAATTACCTGTGCCTGACCCCCCACAAAATATGACACCGAGCGACGATGAAACTGCCGATGACGAAGTAAACAACGAAAGTTTTTCAGCCGAAAATATTGATCTGGATCCAACATTTACACCAGATTCGTCTTCTTGTGCGCCGCATCTTCTAAGTCAAGAAGAACTTAACGACTTTGTCCGAAAAAGCAGCATGGTTTTCTTTCAAGGACATTTGCAACGGCGTCTTGGGAAATCGTAAATCCGAAAATTACGTAGAGAATGTTAACAATTTATTGGTCTCATATAAAGCCATGGGTTGCAACATGAGTCTAAAAATACACTTTCTTCATTCACACTTGGACTTTTTTCGGAAAAACCTTGGAGCAGTAAGTGACGAACATGGCGAGCGATTTCACCAGGACATTCTGGACATAGAGAAGAGATACCAAGGCAAATGGAGCCCCGCTATGTTGGCAGACTATTGCTGGACGCTGAAGAGAGATGTTTCTGATGCAAAGTACAGTCGAAAGTCATATATGACCACATTTTCTAAGTAAATATATCACTTTGTACTTTATTTTTTCATAACTTATACCCATATTATAATATATACGTTCACAAAAAGTCATTGCTTTGTCACTTTAAAACCCTGCGTGATGGAAAAATTCTGAAAACATATATGAAATATGTTTAAAAAGTACTACCAAGTACACCCACTTCAGCTCGTGGGACAAAAAAAATCTTAAATTTTGTTGACCAGTGAAAAGTCGATTAAAAAAATAACTAAACATTAAGAAAGTGGGGTACATAAAGTGGTTAGTGGCCCGCCGTGTATGCATGTATGTCATAAAACTAACTCGCTTGTAAAACGTCTGGTAAAATACCCGCTTTTAATATTTAGGGATTAAATGATTCAGATTTGTGTTATCATGCGATAAATAGATTTCTGGTCTACACAACTTAACAGTATGTTATAAAGAGCTCTTATTTTTAGGGCAGCGACGTATCTGTCATACGTTTTGAAATAAATATAACTTCCAAACACGTTCCCATCTTTCTTGCAAAATTGAAAACATTGTCATGGTCTACACCCAGCAAACACAAGCTGGCTGGTCCGGCATCGGCCCAGACACAGCTTACCGAAAGGCCGTATTCGATCCGCGTATGGCTGCCGGCGCGGCATGTAAGTAGGGCATGTCCGCCTGGCCGAAGGGTGGCAGAGAGTTGGGCAACCACCAAGCAAGCCATGCACATACCACTGGCGAGCCGCTAGGGCGGCCCTCTCGCTTGCCGAGAGCATTGGATGCATTTTTATTTTTTAGATTTAAGAATTATGTATTTTTCTGCAGAAAAATGTTAAAAACTCAATTTTATTAACGACTAAAGAGTGTATATAGGAAAGTTTGATGACATCATGTACCTTTTATTTTGTAGTAATCTGAGTTGACATTAAGGTTATTTTATTGATATATTATATAATAAACCAGTAATTTTTCTAGCATTCTAGGAAATTAAAATTTTATTGAAAAGCAGTACCTACATGAATAAATGATACTTGATGTAGGGTTAGGAACAGAAAGCCCTATCTTCTTTGTAAGAAGGAAGATAGGGTTTTCTGTTCCTAACCCTACATTATCATGTTCCTTCTGGAGATATACGACTTCGTTATAAATGATACTTAACTCACTTGTAATCAAAGTTTATTATATATATATATATATAATATTATATAAAGGAAAATAAATTTCAGCAACAAAACTTTTTATTCTCGTACAAAATATAAAGTAGTATAATATTTTAAAAACAACGCCCACTATGTCTTACAGGATAATAGAAAAACAAGAAATAAACATTAATTCTTAGTACTATAATGAAATCATTACACATTGTGATCGACTAAATGAATATACAGGTGAATTCCTCATCGCATTCATTGCTTATATAGGAAAAAATAAATCGTAGTAACGTATAATATATTATAATACACCACAAAACTCATTAGGGGCCACAGTCACAAGCACTAGCCACGAAGAAATACACCTCTCGGTTTAAATTATTAATTATAGGATAAATAATTCGGCAACCGAGAATAACCAAATTTCCTGATAATGTATGCACAATAAACAATAACGCCGGCAAGCAAAATAACGAAATGCAAATAAGCCAAAGAGAAAGGATGCCAACAAATTTGTCAATGATCTGTCAACTGTCAACGTCAAATGTCAATAAACGGTGGGTTACCCGCTCAGTTACCGGACATGGCCCAAACGAAGAACTGCCGAGTCTGACTATCCCGCAAAACCGCTTGCTGACCGTATTCGGCCAGAAAACTTGTTTCCCACTTGCGGCAATCCGTAAAGTAGCCAGAGTCGGTTCGAAAGGTGACGTCCCGTATTCGGCGTGCCCTAAATGGACCGTGGCCGTCCCGAACAACGGCTAAGTTAGCCACTAGGATACCGTATGTGCCGACACGCGGCCGCTAGTTTGCCGACTTCGTAGGTTTGCTGGGCATTTCTGTATCAACTTCAAACGATAAAAAAATCAAACAGGATCTACTCAACAGCTGTCTTCCTTTAGATAGCAGAACTATAGAGAATACTTTTCTCCCCTATAGAGGCAATAATAACGTTTTTCGACAGATCACAACCACAAGTGATGCTAAAGAATATCTTACTAATATAACACTGTGCGTAAAAATTTCCCTTTTCTTTTGAGACAGCGTCGACCTATAATTCCTCTGTGCTTTGTTCTCACTCATAAGAAAATTACCATGAGTTGACAACATTGTTATAAAAATTAGATTTCTGTTGTTATTATAAAGTACTGACCAATCACAGTTTATTGTATTTACTTAGGCTCCGCCTTCCGTCTTTTTCAAGACACTAAATTATATTTGAAGAAATAGTCCATACTTAAAGTGGAGTGGAAATTCAGAAGGAAAGAAATAAGAACACAAAGTCTTCCTCCACTATTATATTAAATTAAAGAATCTCGTATGTTCAGAGAAACTTTTTATCTCTACATGTTTCGAATGCAGAAGCATTCATATTCAGGAGAATGAATGAAAAAAGAAGAAACTAATATATATCACCTTAACGGAGCATCAAAATAGTAAGTTCAGTAAATAGAACTGTGAGAAAACTAATACACACGTGGTATTGTAACAATGAAAAATATATGGGGTTCAGGCTCATGGCACTGTAAAAGTTTATAATATGCAGAATAAAAAATATAACATCTCTGTCTGAGAAGAATGGTTGGAAAAATGTGGAAAAGTTAATAATTAATTGAGAAATTGAAGGTTGGTCATAACAGAAAACTGAAGTGTGAGGAAGATGAAATTATAAATTATGTTAAAATATTTGGGTTATTGTTTAAAGTGGCAGTTCTGACAAGGTTCGTCAGATGAATACCTGAAAAAGAGAGATTTCTTTTAGGTTACATCGAATGGACAAAAATTGTGAAAACTTACCACATGTCGATTTATTACTTAAGAATAGAAAAATTGGAAAATGTAGATTTTGCTAATTTTATTTAGCATTTTGTATAATAAAGAACTTTTTTTCAAAAAATCTTATGGATTAAATAAAATTAGGCACGATCGCCACCACGTTTCCAAAAAGATAAATTTGGTGACAGTTTACATGTCTGAAGTTAGGTGAGAACACAGAGAAAAAATTGTTAAGCTGAAGGCTAAAACAAAGAAAAGTAGGTTGTATGAAATTTGAATATCACAGAGAAAATATAGGATACAAAAGATATCTGATTACATAACCCAAGATAAGTAGGCAGAATATAGGAGCCAAAATATCTACCTTGGGAAATGGGAAGGTACAATGAAAATGTTAATAAAATTAAAATAACAATATGGTGCAATCAATACAAAATGTTCAAACTTATAAGTAACATAGGGGATAAGTATAAAATACTGCGGGTTAAAGTCCAAATTGGTAAGGAGAAAACACATGACATCAAAATAAAACCTATTGAAAAGGCACTGTATAAAAATATCTGAAAATCAAATTCACAATATGAAAAAATAGATTGAGTGGAAAACCTTCAAAAATTGACTCTTATACTAAGGGGACATAAGAGAAAGCGAAAGCCAGAAAGGTTGAAAGAAAACTTAATTTATTGTAAGAGTATTTTAATAAAAGAAAAGGGTGTAACAAGTAGGTTATTAATCAAAATCAAGAGAGTTGAAAAAGTGAGAACAGCTGTGTTGAATCTGGTCATTTAGACAGTCTATGTTTATATTGTTTATAATTTTGTTAATTTCTAAAATTTCAAGAAGATCTAGTTTATTGCCCTTGTTACACAGATGAAGGTATTTAGTATTTGAATCCGGATTGAAAGAGTGGTCTTCAGTATAAATGTGTCTAGAAAAATTTGATTTGATCTTTGAAGGAGAAAGGTTCTGGGTTCTGGCTTTCGTAATCTCTTTACAATGTTCACCCACTCTGACCGAGAACTTGCGGCCCGTTTGACCGACATAGGTAGCTGAACAGCCCTGTGCAGAACAAGAAACACTGTAGACACCAGATTTATTTGTAATAGGAACGGAGTCCTTAGAGTTACATAAGAAAGATTTTAAAGAATGTTGAGTTTTGAAACTTATGTCATAATTAAAAGAATTAAAAATATTTTTGAGTTTGTAGGAAATAGAACCCCAAAAGGGTAGAGAAAAGTATTTAATAGTAGATTTAGTATTGGTTGTATGAATTTTATTGAGATGTTTGTTTAGATGTCTATAGTATATCTTGTTAATCAAAGCAAGGGGGTAACCATTATTCACTCCAATTTGTCTAATAATGCTTAATTCTAGTTTAAATTCATAGTCTTCGAGGGGGACTGAGAAAAGTCTGGAAAAATATGAGTGAAAAGCTGAAAGTTTTTGGTTATGTGGGTGATTAGAATGAAAAGGGATAGTTGAATCTGTGTTAGTTGGTTTACGGTATATAGAGAATTTAATTTTATTGTTAAATTTAGTGAGTAATAGATCAAGAAATGGAAGAGAGTTGTTAACTTCGGTTTCAAGTGTGAAGGTAATTGAAGGGTGTAGAGAATTAAGAAAATTGAGAAAATTTGATAAGCTCTCAAGGTCGCCGTCGAAGACTACAAAGATATCATCCACATAACGCCTCATAAAGAGGACACTTGAAAAAAGAGGGTGTGCTTCCATAGAGGATTCTAAACGTGACATAAAGACTTCAGCCAAGAAACTAAATTATATAATTTAGATGTATATGGTACAATATGTGATTAATTTGTTTAATATAACAGAATATATACCCTCTATAATAGTTTTATCAATAATGCAACCTGCTGAATATGTTTAAAAAATTAATTTTATGTAGCATTATTATTGAGTTGATTTTACCATAATTTCTAACATAATCCTCTGGTCGAGATGGTAAAGCGTCGAACTTTGGATCCAATGGTCGTGAGTTCAAGTCCGGCAGCATGCAAATTTTTTTAAAACATTTTTTAGCATAAGGTTCGTAAGTTTAGTCGTAGAAAAAATATACGAGTGGATTATCCATATCGCACTCGAAAGTGTATTTACCTTATTTACTTCCTCGTGAGATATCAACATCATATCCACTCTTGTTGTACAAACTACCATTCCTATTATATGAAAACATATTTAGCGTAATAATGATTTACGTTCCTATGATTGATCGTTATCTGTTTTCAACAAATAACTGAATAAATAATGTGCTCGGAAAAATACATTTTATTTACATACATTTATTATTCAAGTTTGTAAGTAGATTTGTTTGGTATCGACAATATCTGTATCTAGATTTCAAACGTTTTATTGCCAACATTCAAAATAACTTCAATGTTTTACAGTGTTCATGAGAATGCATGCAGCTATTTTCACACTTCACGAGTAGTATATGACGAATTATAATACTGCATACAGGGTGAACATTATACGGTTGTTTACAGGTCACCCTGTCTTCTTGGCTGTTAACGATCAGCTAAATTAAATTTGAACAATAATTATTAATAAATTAATGATAAGAAACAATAAATTTAATAAGCGCGGGCGAATCAGCGGGTACCAGATGGTGCGTGTTACGACTTCTTTAAGAAACTATAATTGAAAAACACCTAATATCACAGATAAGAAAAAATCATAGATTTATGAAGCCCAGTGTATGCAACTAGCGCCCTCTAGTTTAAAACTTAAAAATTTCTACAAATTCTTATTTCTTGCTCATAAAAACATAATATTGTCAACTTTCAATTCGATTCATTAAACCGTTTTAAAATTATGGCTTATTTTCGAGAATAAACTTTTACTTTCAATACTCTGTATCTCCAGAACGAGTAACAATCCAAAAAAACGTATATGACTTAATCGGCTAAGTTTGATGTCTAGTATCTCCAGTTACTCCACGGCCCATAAGTTATGGGACACCTTGTATAGTTGCGTTTTGCGTTACCATTTTTTATTATAACATCAATATGTATGGATTGTTATAAGTTTTCCAACGGTGCTATATATTTGGCAGCACGATCTCTAATAAATTAAGCATACCTAGCTTGCATTTTAGCAAGATATCTATAAAATATATAAATTGGTTGCTAGAGAGTGCTACTAAAAGCATACGTAGTGGTGGATTACGATTATAATAGTATATTATGCCGTTTTATTGCTTTAAATTACTTAAACGTCATTGGCTTTGTTCGCGGTAAGGATTCAGAACGGATTCGGAACTATTTGCATGCGCAATTCAAATAATGATGTTCGCTGATCACAAAATTTCTAATTTCTAGTTAGTTACAATTCCGTATTGGCGGATATAAAACTTTCGGTTCTAGATCCATTCTGGACTGATTTTTTTCAGTTTCGCTGATCTTAGAGAAACTATTAGTTTGGACACGCCACATTTTCCAATTTAACCGTTGTAATTGGTCTGAGACTAGTGGCGGCTCGTACAGTAGGGCCACAGTGCCATGGCCCTACCTACCTGTACACCAAGTTATTTTTTTACTCACACTTATAATCATTGCTTTGTATCTTTACGCTTCATTCTTTTTGTAACTGTGAATAATTTAAAATTCAAGACGTTGCGTTCATTTAATATCTGATAACGCCTAACGGTGCAAAAACTCCCCGACCTCGCGAAAATTCCTTCGGGCTACCCAGCGCCGGCGATTTCTAAGTATGGCCATACTGTTTATCGAAGGTTCATCGCTTACGAAAGAGATAATGATATATCGCCCTCTCTTACTGAGGCATAAGGAATTCAGAAATGTTGTGGCGGGCCAGATCCTCAGACCGTCCGTGATTGGAGGATTTACACGTGCTTTATTTTGTCGTTCCAATCGGATCACGCCTTTGTCTTTGTTACCACTACTTGATACTAGATGGCAGCTGTTTCAAATACGGTTTGCCCTGTCGAGATATTAATTTTAAAATAGTTTTATTTTAAACAGTTTTTACTGTTTAACATAAATTATTCTTGTAGGTTAGGTTTAGGTCAATCCGTCGGTGGATTATAATAATATTCCTGATTCCGGTTTATCAATTTAAAAATGAATAAAGTAAAAGAGGCCGAAAAACATTTTGTAAACAATATTGATGACTTCAAGAACAAAAGTGATTGAATCATTTTCAAATAACAAAAAGACGTACTTATAGAGTTTTCTTATAAGATAATTTGAGTGTTTTGTGAACAGTTTTTGTTACAACTATTGCAAATGCTCCATTTAATTAGTCGGTAAGTTTTTCGATTTTTTTTATATACAGGGTTGTACAAATTCGATGCACTAGCATTGCTATCTCCATAACTACAAGAGATACAGAGTTTGGTAAATGGAGGAAAAGTTGCATATTTTAATGCTGAACAATTTGTTAAAAAGAAATTTAATCAAATTTCGATGATTTCCAGAGATATCCGAAAAAATGTACGAAATACTTGTTTTTATTTTTTTATGACAAAAGTAGGCACTTATTATTTTTTTAAACCAAGGGCACTTTCTTAAGTATTTTACAAGATAATAATTTTAAGAGGTCAAAAGCTACTCAAAAATTTTTAAAAAATTCAGGTCCGAATTTGAAAAAATTGAGTTGATATAGGTATCTAAAAAACGAACGCCGTATCTGAAAAATAAGATTATTTTTTTAAAGAGCATAAAAAATTGTTTTAAGTAAGTGCTCTTGGTTTGTCCAAAAAATCAATATTTTGTCATAAGACAATAAAAACACAAATTAATTTTTTCTTGTTTTCTTTTCGGATGCTCCGGAAGTCATCGGATTTCTTTTTAACAAATAATTCATCAATAAAATGTGCAACTTTGCCTCCATTCAACCAAATTTATATATCTTATAGTTACTGAGATAGCAATGTCAATGTATCGAATTTGTACACCCTGTACTCTCATCAAAGATTTTTGATTTGATATTTTGGCCCCACCTGTATCGACTATCACGAGCCGCCACTGTCTGACACTGTTCCGGTGATTTTTGTTGCTTGATGTTTTGGTTGCTCGCGGTAAAACTAAATTCCGAACTGGTTAATTATATCATCCATGCGTACGACGACAATCCTGAACTAATTTAGTACTGGTTCTAAATCATTATACTTTTCCTATCATTAGATCCTAACCTCACGGACTACAATACAACAAAATGCGTCACTCAAGAACAAAAATTTTGCTAACACCATATTTATATTTATTCCATTTCTAAAATAAATGTATCCACTCTGTTAGTGAAATATGCCATTAATTCGGACCAGCGACAGCGCACGTATCATTGAAAGCAACAAAATATCCTTTTGATCCGTACAAAATAGCATTTTTAGTCTGCTGACCCTATTCATAGTCAATCCTGAAATTTAATATCGACGTTGTGTACGCAGATAAAAACATGTCACAGTAGGTAGGCTGTATCTATGAGAATATATTCTGTTTTGCTTCCACTAAAGATAATGTACGTTATTATGTAGGTACGCATATGTTTTTCACATAGAGATTTTATGGATACACTGACAACGGTGACATTTTGCAAGCTAACAAAATCCCGCTAATTGATTTTTCAGGCCGTAAAATCTTCGCACTGGCTGATACCTGAAACCGGATTCTCGATTCGCTGGAAATAATTATAATTGCCGCTGAATATGAAACAGGTTTTTACAAAATTGTTTGTGTGGATTCCGAGAAAATTCTGTTTGAAATAGCGTTTAGAGGGATTTTGTTGGTTTGCAAAGTGTCGCCAAGATTAGCGACATCTCCAGTTTTCCGTTCAATGCATAAAACCTATAGTACAAAATGAACGTTTTGTACTTGCCTTGTTATTTTTTTACTCTCCAACCCCAATGGACCTTAAAACTTTTATTAAATGCAACAGATATACCATTGGTATACTATAGATATTTTATGGATACATGCTAATGTTGTCGGCATAATATACCATTTTAGGAAGATTTCTTCCTTAAATGGCGGAAAATGAAGATATGTACATACATGAAATCAGATAAAACAAACGAAGTTATAAGATTTCTAAAAAAAATTTAATTCCATTTTTTAATGTTATATTTTCTTGTTCTGGATTACTAATGGTTTTAAGGTTATGTCATTTCGTTTTTATCACTACAGTTTTTCCACATTTACAGTTGGCGATTAGTTTTTAAAACTTTATCGTAGCGAACGTTAAAAGTTGACATTAAAGCACAAAAGCCGTTCTTAAAACTGTTTAAAACGAATTGTACAGCTATTTTACTGTTCTTTTAGAGGTATAATTCCTACGCAAGCAGGCAACCAAGAATACATTGGCTATGGTTTAGGAATATACTAGTTTTTTAATAATAAATATATTGCCTTTTGTCTGTTATTCTACACACAGTTAGGTCATAGAAAAAATATACTGTACAACTCGAGTGGATTGTTCATATTGCGCTCGGAAGCATACGGCGTCGTGCTAAATTTACATACTCGTGCGATATGGACATCATATCCACTCTTGTAGTACAAACTACTATTTCCGTCGCTTGATAACTTTGTAGGGTTAGTTCACATCCATTGGTATATTTTTAAATATAAAGACACAAGCTTATAGGCTGTAAGTTTCCCGGCTCGTTTCTGCCTGAAAAATTCAGATTCATGTACGTCTGCGTTGGGTACTTGCGCATCGTCGCTGGTGAAAAAATTAATATCTAATACAAGAAGATCCTTGCGTTGTCAAAAATGCAAGAAAAAAAAATAAAAAAAAAAACATTATCTGTTTTTACCTGTTGTAAATATTATCTTTTTGAGTACCCTTGTGCCGATTTACCGAATAAAATCCATAGGCAACCCGCAATGCCTGGCGATCCAGTGGAAGAGAGAAGTTAGAGACGGAAGAGACGAAAGAGTCGAGAGTCGAACGTCAAGTCCGCGCCGAGTATTTATTGAGTCCAGTGTCAACAGTGTTCATCCATCTATATTTTGTTATATATATATATTACGTTTTAGTTGTTAGTTCTTGCGTTCCAGTTATTAAATACCTTTTTATTAAATGTGGCGTGTTTTCTACCTTTCATAGGGCCATTCCGAGTATCCCGACGAGTGCCGAAATACCCAGCGATCAAACTGAACAAGTTAAAATAGGCAACATTTTCCACAAGAACTTTGATTTTATTCCCATTTGACTTGATTTTATTAAAATATTTCCTAAACTTTTCACCTGTGGCGCATTTTTTCTGGGAGCTCAATTCTTTACATTGTTACCTATTTTAAACAGTTTGGCTATCATCTGGATGGATCGTATAAAGGGTGCTGTTACGGACAGGGTGTTCAGCCCCTATTTTTAAAACCATCCCATACCAAATTGGAGAAAATTTAAAAATACTTTCAAAGTAAATGTTTTAAGAATATTAGGTATTTATCAGAAATAAAAACGTTGGAACGTAAAAATTTTTTCATAAAAAAAATTGCCTGCATCGCTATTTTTGTAGTAAAACAGCTTTGCTTAACTTGAAATGTTGGGTTTTCATAGTAAAAATTAAGCAAGGCTTCAGTGTATTTTTTTATATCGTTGACAGGAACCCAATGAAGGTAACTAACAAACAAATATAAACGTAAATGTAAAAAACTGTAAATTTCCTTTTTCTTTAAAATTAATATAATTTAACCCACAGTGTATACACTTAACCACGTATTTGTTTTTGTGCTGTTTGTAATTGTCTATAGAAAGTCATTGAATTGCTTCTATTGCAGTAGGACGGCTTTCCCCTATAATTAAAGATAATAGTTTCAGTTACTCCCTTGGGCAAACCGATCTTGTTCTGCTTCTCTATTCGGTCATTAATTTGTCTAAGAAAACATTTTTTGCATGGCTTCTGGTCTGGTTCTCATCCAATTGTTTCTATTAGTTTTTTGCTAATATCTTTTTTTACAGCCCTGTATATTTTTTTATTAACGTTATGTTACCAATTTGGTAATTTTCGACCTAAAAAATACGTTACTGCAAATGATGAGGGCCTATAAAATTTTAAATTCGTTTACAAAAAAATCTTGACAATTACTTTTTAATTTTTTAATTAATACCATTTTTAGGCCTATGAAACTTTTTTCCCTTTACAGTTTACTTGTTAATAGCACCCACATATATATTTTTTACCTATTAAAGTTTAAGATGGGTCCTTAACTTCATAATCAATGAGATGAATGACACACACGCACAATGGGACGGGCACGTGCACTTAACAATAGCGGCAACATGTCCCTATTAACTTCATTTAGAAAACGTCATAGAGTGTTAAGCTGGTGGTAGTATGGACCCATTGATTCGTCAATAATTATGGACTTTAATAAAATAGTGGAATGAAGGAATCGCAAAGGTGTAGAGATGGTCATGTTGCAGCTCTGAAAACTATTTCCTTTTACGTTGTCGAGGGGAGAACATGAAAATAGGGTTAAAGTTCCCCCTTCTCCTGCAACCTTGGCTAACGACTCAAATCTATCCATATTTCGTGGTTTCTTGGAATAGGACGTATTGGAACAGGATAAAATATTGAACGATAGAAGAGTTTTGGACTTGCATTGTCTTTATTTGTTTTACATCACAACGTTTCAACTGGTAAGTATCTCTAGTCGTCTTCAAGTCAATACTAATAGTTGAAACGTTGTGATGTAAAGCAAATAAAGACAATGCAAGTCCAAAATTCTTCTATCGTTCAAGAAACATCATTGTCTCCAACCTTCAAACAAACAGGAGAAAATGTAATATTAAAAACAGTTTCGAGAAATGGTGCCAAATATACCTTGCCTTCTGGTCATGGCGCCTGATAGAAACCATCTTCTTTTTCTGTTTTCCTTTAGTAGAGATTTCATATTTGGAAAAGCAGAATGGGAAATTGGAAAGGGTTTCAAGACAACAAGTGGATCAAGGCCCAGGGATGGTATTCTCAACAACCTCTTAATCGTCGTCGATGACCGAATTCCTCCCTCTGTTCCTGTTTTTTTTCGGGTGGAGTCATATTAAAAGGGTGGAAAATGTGTAATTATAAAGGGTTTGGAGGTGGGTCGCGATATTACAATGTTGTTATCAATCCATAAGATGTGAAAATATCTTTTTCCTACTCCTATTCTTATAAACATTGTCTTACGCACAACTGTGCATTATGATACCTAGTATAACAATCAAGTTAGCCTTGAACCACTTAAATCGTGAAATTTATCTTGCGTTTTAAATATTTGACAGTGATATTGTCATTATTTGAGATTTGAAGTTAAAATCGATACTTTATAAATTATAAACCGATCTTTAAATTATTAGTAAGAGTCGTAGAAAAAGTATAGTACGTATTGCATGTGGTATAGTAGATTCTATAACAAGGTTGGAATGAAAATTTAATCCGAGTGGAAGATTCCGAACCCGAGAGTAGCGACCGTGAGGAACCACGAGTATCGAATTTTTATTCTAACTGAGTAGCATACTATATTTTCTCCACGACTAAAAATACTATTCGCAATATTTGTAATTTCAGGTGGAGTATTATCCAGTTCCATATCTGATTCATCCAATTTTCACTCATATTTTGACTTGCACTAAAATTTGCTGCTGACATTGACATTTTCGAAATTCATGGCAACCTATGTCGTTCAGATCAATTACAGAATATTCATTCCGTATCTTGTTATGGAATGAAAATACACGCAAAACGCATAAGAAGCAAGTGCTTCAGAATAAATATTCCAACTCAAGAGCGATAATTTTTACATTCTATTATCAAAAATGATTTTGGAATTATAGCATTCAGTAATGGTCGTGGAGAAAAGCATTTATGCACTCATGTTATTACCGCACTCCCCGCTACGCGACTCGTTCTTAATTTTTCCATTCGTGCGTAATATGCTTTTTATCACACTATACGTATTATACTATAACATACTCTTTTTTAACTTTTGGGAAGGTGGTTGCCAAATTAAATAAGGCGCTTGTGGTTTGTTATCATAAGTGTACTGTCTTGTAAAAGTTTTATAGATATCAGGGATGAGTCTAGTTTTGCACCGCTGGACTCTCCCCCTTGGATAACAAAGAACTTTACCTTTAAGCGCATTTACTGTACAGTGTCACCTTTTGATTTTAAAACTTTCCATAAAAGATTTTCAATAGCGAAAATAATTTTTTCTTAATTTGATTCAATTGGCAACACCAACAGAGAAAACAAATAAATTAAAAATTCAATTTATTGAAGTCCAATGCAGAATGAAACTCAAATATTTGGTTTAGAATACGATTAAAGGTGAATTGTGTGTGGCCTATAAATAATTAATGAATATCCCGAAAACCAATAAGAGAAAACAAATGATGCAAAATTCGATTGCATATTTGATGGTATATTTGCCCATTAGCAATTTGGATTGATGGGTATGTATTTGGGAATGAAAATTTTTTGCTTTGTTCAGTTTTTTACGATTTTATACGTTTAAATTATATGGGAATATTTTTTATAAAAACAGATTCAAAAAGAATTAATTATTTTTTAAATTTATATCGGGAATAAAGTTTTTGGAATAAAATTCTAAACAAATTATTTTTCGACCTCATCATCACACAGTTAAATGCATCGTCATCAGATTTATTGAATTGAAAAATTGTTATTCGTTCTGCATGGTTGTATTAAATTTGTTTTTGAAATTTTTTTTTACTTTCTTCTTGATATTCCTAGTTGGTTCTCTATTAAAAAAAAACAT